>CM020216.1:139458114-140058114 GCA_009819775.1 Phoenicopterus ruber ruber | reverse complement strand
CTGGGAAGGGTGGATTTAAGATCTGTGCCTCTCCTTGATATTAACAGTGAGTTAACTTAGGCATTCCTCAGCACAGGATGCCAGCTGCTATAAATCCCTTTGCATTGCACTTAACTTTATCTCTAAGTTGTAGAGGAGTGTTAGGTGCCCAAGTCAGCACTATAGAGTCCTCGTGGGAGTCAGCTGAAATGCAGGTATTACAAACTTCCCTGTTGCCCCTACTTTCTCTGTGAACCTGGCTCCTATGCTATCTATGTCTGATTCATCCATTTTTGAAGGTAGCTGCATTCCTGTTTCCCCAAATAAGAAACTAAATGCACTAAAGATTGTAGAATATTTGAATGCCAGAGTAATGTAGGGTCATATAAATGCTTTTGCTAGAAAGCAAGAAAAGGCAGGGAAAAGCAACCAGTTCCTGATCAAACAGTACCCATAAAATGTCTTGTAAGATATGTAGTGCTTTATGCTAAACAATTCAGCAGGAGAAAGTGTGGGGCAAGAAACCATGGGGATAGTCTACTAATTAGTGAGTAATTAATTCAGAGAGAAATCTGCTCCCACTGAGAACAATGTACTTGTCTCAGTAGGACTTTTAGAAAAATAGGAAATAACACACACTCATAATTGCAATAGGTAGGTATCCACCTTGCTGCTCAAATGCTTAATTACTTTCCCGCTTTCTTGGTATGAAATCTATACCTAGGCAGCTCAGAAACTTCCTCCAGTCTGAAGCCATCGCAGCAACTGTCAGTACTCAACAGGCAGGTCTGAAGCGAATTCTCTGCACACCTACGGTCTGCCTTGCATCATGAAGGAGGCCATCCCTTGAGCCAAAATTTCAGTTTTAATGGGAAGAGAGCAACTTGGAAAGGTTTCTGTCATTGAGAGGCAGAAAGAATAGCCAGCAGCAGCAGTGGTAGGAATTGGTGCTGCTCTGCCTGCCTGTTCTTTCAGAAAGACATAGAGGTTGTAGGGGAGGATGACTGTTCACAGCTGGATGGAAAATGAATACTGTCTGGGAAACATACATAGGTATTTTGGGCATCTTTGGACAAAAAAAGTTTGGAAACACAGGAGTTTATTAGCAAGACAACTGTAGCAAGTGGACTCACACACAAACACAATGGAATTATATTATGGGTAAGTCTCAGTCAATTAATCTGCGGATTTCTAATGCCATCATATCAGTATATACGTAGATGCCAGGCTTGCAAGTTTGTTTCCTTCCAGAACTGAAAGATTCCCAGGAAGCTCTCACAGGCCCTCCAAGTTTGGAGGGATGATGGTAAGGTTATGACCTATGATATGAAAAATATCACTTTTTCCTGTAAAAATTTTTTTATACTTTACATTGATAGAAAATGATGAAATCATACATTTGGAAGTCATGCATTATATAATATGATATAATAGAACTACACATTAGCTACCTGTGAGCTTTCCCACCTTGCACTTCATTTCTCCCCATGAATATATTGCAGTGGTAGCACTGCAGTATATTCACAATAATACAATTTCCATCTGAATTATTACTCATCCATTAAAAATATTTGAACCTATATTTAGTAGGGTCATGAAGTGGCCTTCCCACTGCATGGGAGGCTTTGCATATAGCTACTATATGGGGGCTCTCAGAATTGTAATGTGAGGAAAAAGAATCTCCTTGGAAACATAAGTGCATGCACACAATGCTGAGCAAAACAGATTATCTGATACTAAGGTTATGAACAACTGGGAAAGGGTATGGAAGTTTTTTTGGGGAAAGATGGCTGGTAAAATGTTAGTCTTGTTTTTTGGCTCTTCTGAAGACGTCTACAGTTCCTCCAGTTGTGTCCATGTGCCTCACAGACCTGCTTCAGAAGCACTTAACCGAACTCCTGCTTAGTCGCGTCTTTGAAATGCCCTAAATGCAAAAGCTCTTTTTACAAGTCACAAAAAACACCTTCACAAGAAAGGAGGTCAGGGTGAGACAACCTAGCAAAGATTTCCTCAGACTTTGCTGAAATACATTATTGCCATTTAACAAGCTGTGTTCTATTTCTGCCCTTCTGGTTTACGTTAAGTGTAACCGCTTCTCTAATAAAGCCAGCAAAGGTCATCTTGGAGCTGTCATCCTTGTGGAAAAAGTTCAAGCAGTGGCAATGTGTCTGAGCCTGCTAAATCTAAAGTATCACCATAACGCTTTTGGCGAATCTTGGTATTTGGGCCTATCCTATACTTCTGAGTACTAATTCATAGGTACCTTGTTGGAAATCATTTTAGACCACTGAAAATTCATTTTCCCTTATTATTGTGGTACTTGTGAGAGTTAAGCTCATTTTTCATATACCTTTCCGTGCAACCGGTTGAGTTGCAATCTGTAGCATAAACGAAGCTCTTTGACAGCTGTTCCTTCAGGATAGCATTGCAAAAGACTAGCTGTTGTAGGGACCTGATATTTTCTGTTGTAAACCACCCATTTGCACTGATAGCACTGATCACGTGGGATTTGCACGTGAGAAGGTAAGTTCTAGGCAATAGTACTAAGATCAAGGGGTTGAGAAAAACATTTTAAAAAATTTCTAGCTACATTCTGTATTGTTTCTTTAAATTTCACATATGAAGACAAAACTTTTGAGCAAGTTTATATGTGTTATTCCTTTTTAGTAGTCAGCAGTCTGGCATCCACTAGGATAGTATCTGCTCTTGGGGTACTATAAGAAAACAACACTAGGATGAACATGGAAAGTGATCCAAAGTTTAGAAAACACAATGTACTGAAAAATACTGAGAGATCTAGTGTCTTTAGTTTAGAAAAAGAATGAGAAAGAAGGAGACATTAGAAAATCCAAATATTAAAAATGAAAATGTTATAGTTATTTATGTCTACATAGAATATAAAAAGAAGTAATCATTTTAATATATACAAAGAGATTTTTGTATTACGTATTTAGGCTTGTTTATTGTTAAATGCATTTCTTAGGGAGATTGTGGAATTCCCCTTATTGGAAGTTTGAGACATGAACCGGGTGGCTGCCAAGGATGAAGCAAAAGTACTGATCCAGACTCAAAGTAGGAAAATGGACCTCCTGAGAATCTTTTTAGGCCCAGATTTTTGATTGTTACAGTTAGGAGAGTCCATTTAAACTGGGACACTTCTCCTCTTTCCTTCCCTATGGTCTGGGATTCCCTCTGGGACCTACCAATCTGTAACGCATTATGGCTCTGGTCTGCTTCAGGCTTTTTCTTGGGAAAGGGGCTATCTTCTTCAGGTATTAATAGAAAAAAGAAGGGTTCACAGCCTGGCTCCATCCCACCAGTCTCCCACCTGCTAGAGAAACTGGATGGAAACATGGTGGGATCAGGCTGCACTGTGATCTTTGTAAAGCATGGCACCACAGATGAATATGTGATATTACTGTAATTGGGCAGTATATTACTTCTCAGCCAAATTAGTCATATGGCATTTCATACTGCCTGTCTTTGAATTCTGTTTTGCATTTAGTGAAGATACCAGGCCTAAGATGATAACCTTTGAATTTAAAGTGACGTGATATATGTCATGAAGAAGCACTGAAAACTAAAGAGGTAATTGGGGTAGTCTTTTCCTTTTGGAGACGGGGAGGGTCATTCTCACATTCAAGGTGAGAATGGCTTGGAACTGGAGCAGCTGAATGATTGTCTATAACACCAGCATAGGAATTTGGAGTTTTAGACCAATTTTGGGTTTTGGACACTGAAACTCGTCATTATAAATGGAAGATTCATTTGTGTAAAAGTCAGGTTTCTCAAAGATCACTCTTGCAACATGGAAAACTTCCATAAGAACTCAGGATAATCAGAAATTTCATAGCTTTCCATTCCAAGTACAAAAAGATCTTGTTTTCAATAATAGCGAAGTATGGCAGTATGTTTATAAAGAAACTACCAGCTCTGAAAGCATGGAACACTGCTTGCACATTCAGTTTTCCTCTAAGAAGGTGAGATTAGAAAGAAGGGACTGCATGGAACAGAAATCAGCCACAGTACTTACTGCTGTACGGGAAGGTGCTTTAACAGTACAGTGATGTGCTGTTAAATGTAAATGCTAAAACTGAATTATTCACAGTGAGCCTAAACTTTGAAGTGACAGGTGCTGATGATTTAATTGTTATTGATTTCAGCTGGAATTATTGGACTAACCACCTACTAGAAAAGGTTGACTTTGGTGAAGCAGGAAAGCATAGATTAAAATAAGATCCTCATTTTAAAAGAAATTACCCTTTCTATTAAGAACTACAACCTCATAGCCAAATCAATGAGGAGATAATGACATCCTTGGTACATTGTACACTGAAACGTACAGGAACTTAGGGAAAAATATAATGAAAGGTTGTGAGGTCTCTTTCACATGCTCGTTAACACAGCCTTATCATCAGGATGTTATTGCCTTGAGCGCACAAGAACTGAATTTGCCTGGTTTTGACCCTGAAAGTAAATGTAATGGTCTTGTTATTACCGTATCCTTCAACTCCTTGTGGAGTTGTAAGTGAACATTATTTCAATTATTTTGTTCTTCACAAACATGCTTTTTTTTGTCCTCTGAAATCATTTAGAGTTTTTTCAAACAGAGGGAAACTGATAAAATTTTCACCATCTCTCTCCCACTGCTATGTATGTTAACATACAGGAGCCAGATATCTTAATGATTATTGCTTAGTCTTCTAGCTCTAAGTGTCGTGTACTTGTAAACACCCAGGTTAATAAAAAAGTGTGCATGTAAGGTCACATTCCAAACAAAGGCATTTCATCCTATTTGGAGAGCTAGTTTTAATGATTTACTTCTTGAATTAAATATATTGGTTACAGCCTGTAGATTTTGATCTGGAGTCAAATAGACTGGAAACTTGCATAAAAAGGGTTATAGGAGCAACTAATAAAGCCAGGAGGCTAATTCTTCAGTGTCACCTGGAAGCCCTATCAGTGCCACATTCTCTTGATTAAATTGGTATCTGCGACAAGCCTGGAGATGTGTGGTTTTGGTCACAGTGTTTTTATTGTCTTCACTTTCAAAGTCTATTCCATTTCACCGATTGATTTCTGCTGCTAATGTACATTGCCATGCGATAAACAGACATAAAAAAATAGATCTTGAAGGCACTAAGTAATTCAATATTAAGAAAAAAATGCTCTGAAAAAGTCAAGGTTTCATATACAGATTAAGTTTAATGCAAAGCTTCAGCAATTTGGCTATGGTATGACTAAAATGTGCAAATACATATGCACATTATGCAAGACCATATTTATGAAGTACATAATACAGTATTACATGATGCATTTGTTTTGGATAACCTTGGATAGATGTATGCTGAAGGTAATATAATTGCAGATTTAAAGACTGCATCAGAGAAAGAAAGGTTAGTTAAGGTTACACATTTTTTCTTAATGGCAATGCAAACAGGTTTAAGTATTCATTACATTGTAATATTACATTGTTATAGCTGAGCTCTGTTATTCCTGAAAAAGAAAAAGTTTCCTGTTTTGTAACCAACAGTTGTTAGCCAGCCATGGTCAAACTGCTGAAATTAAATGGTTCCTTGTCTTTTTTTTTTTTTTTTTTTTAACAAACCTGCCCAATTCAGCAGACAGCATTACAAGCTTAAATAACATATACATTTTGTGTAAGCAGTATTAAAAAGTTACAACCATTCTTAAGTGAAAAGACTTCAGATCTTATTCCAAATTCCCAGCTCCTGATTACATTGAAACTCTTCTAACTATCCAGATTTGTTGTCATTTACAGATTGATGTTTCATGCTTAGAAGCACTTCTGTATGTGCTTGGAGAAACCTGTCCCGTGAAAGGGTCCCTTGCTACACCGTGTGGTGGCATCATTTAACCCCTTTTGTAAACTAATCAAACTCCTTGTCAGAAAATTATTGGGTAACTGTGGAAATACAAAGATCAGGTACTGAAGGTCTAAGTGATGAGTGATCATAAAAACATGGGATGTGTCTGGGATAAAGAAATATCAACAGTGAAGCTTCTGTTTAAACCAAGAGTAACAGATTTACAAAATGGCATCCTCTGGTGACTTATGTTGTTTGTAGTTGGTTTTTTTTAGCTTTAGTTTCAGTTTCATACTCTTTCCAGGACAAGCCACATAGGTAATCTTATGCGGATTCCCTGCAAGCCAAAAAATTCTTTAAGAACAGGGCAAATTTCTTTTATATTTTGCAGACAGGATGCATTATTGTATACTTGACCTCCTCACTAGGTTCAAGTAAACCGAAAAAAGTGTTCTGCTTTTAAACCTGAAGAGCGGTAGTGCAAATCCACTTTTTAGCACTAGGGAGCTATGCCACCTTTTTGCGATCTTTTCTTTAATTAGATGGATTCATCACAAATACCAATTCTGTTTCTGTAATGAAAAAGCAAATTAATGCAGTTTTTTATCTCATGGGGTAGCTGCTCTTGTCTCCTAGTTCATCCTTGCACAAACTTGCATATCAGAAAACACATGCTATTTTAAAATAAACACTATATCGTAGTTATTCATTAACTGTAATCTTCTATATGTCTTTATTCTCTCATGTGGCACTTGAACAATAACCACACTCTTCAATGAAGACTCTGAAGTGTATCAGGTAAAACTGTATTTGGTACTACAAAAACCAGAAGTGGGTGTTTCTGGACGTACTCTTTTCAATTCAATATTGCTGAGCTTTGCAGTTGAAACAGAAGTACTGTAGATACATTGCAACATCTTATATTTTGAAAGTAACACATCAGCAAAGCATCAGTATACTAATGAATGTTTCACAGCTGCAGTATTATAACTGAAGAGGCAAGAAATACATTAAAAAGACATATGGCTGAATAAGGATGTCTCTGTAAGGAGACATTTAGCTGTATGAGGATCCAGTTCTCTTATACCTAACACATACAGGTTTTGAGGAAGTTGTGACAGAGACTAGGGGATATTCAAATTCTGTTTATTACTTATAGTCTAAATACCTTTTAAAACATGCATACATGGACAAATGTCTAAAAAAAAAACCATTTCCCACAAATTTAAAGGCAAATCTCTAATAGTGATCAGATAACAGCTGTTTATTTGAGATAAGTATCTTTTAATTTCTGCTCTCCTGAAAGTTATTTCTTTTTTGCGGGTCAGAGTCTAAAACGTCAGTAGACTTGAAACCATACTGAATGTCAGTGAGGAGCTGGCGGTGGAAGGAGAAAGACGAAAACGGATAGTGATGGCACTGTTATGATGTAACATAATAAATGCTATGGCAGTTCTGACAGGCTATGACCAATAAACAAGTTCCCAGCTGAAGATATGAGTATATGAGACTTACCAGGTTCTCCAAGACCCAGATTATGTCTGGCCCAGGTGCTTAAACCCAGGTTCTTGCTTAGCTGCACTCTTACTCCAGATCAAAGTGAGACCAAGGCACATACTTTAAAGCTTTTCTTTTAGTCCTCCTCTGGAAAAAGTGATGAGTTTGGAGAGGAAAAATCACTGGAATCCATCTTAAAAAGAATCCCACTGGTTTGCTCCAAGGATGTTGTGATGGAGTGAAAATTGCAGATAACCTGAGAACTGCAGTGAGCATGACAATAACATGTCCAGTCTGCCATCTAGAACTGGAAATACTGTCCTAGAGGCATCCTTCTGGAGTGCCACCCTTGACACCCTTGGCTGAAGCAGTGCAGACTCGTGCTCAAAAACTGTCTTGCCCACTTCAGAACACAAGTGACACACAGAGCCCCGTCCTCTGACCCAGCGTGCACAGTTACACCCCTCACCTGACACAAGGGTATCTGGTGGTCCCTCAGGAAAGGTACTGTATGAGTTTTCATGATGGGCCACATCTAAGTGCTACGGGCTGATCAAAAACCTTTGCTCATTACAAACAGTCTTTCTAGAGACTTTTTGATTTTTTTCCAACCCTTTCTCCCACACTCACTCCTATTCCTAGGAAAGAAATATTCTCCAAATCCCATTGAGTGTGTTCCTTCAAAAACTTGTAAGTTATCAAATACCAGGCCATCACTGGCTCAACATTAAACTCAGTTCCTGCATGTGAATTCTCCTATTTGTAGACGATTCCAAATCTTTTACATTTAAAACATTCCAGGAAAAGATACCATTCGGCACAAAACTGATGGGCAGCAATCAATAAAGATCATTGCCACAGCACCGCTGTCTAATGGCAACAAGCAAGAGCTTCAGAAACTTTCTTTTCAAACAACATCCTGGAACGTACATGTTTATTTCTGTTACAAAGTTAAACCTACAAAGCTTCATTAGTCTGCAGTTGAAACACACACTTCAGTCTGGTCTGTACTCTTTACGCTTTTCACGTCTTGGAGAAAACTTTTATAGCAGGTTATTCAGTACGGTCTTATAATTAAGATTGTTTACTTGCTTTTTCCCTAAATTTCTGAATTCAGTGCAGCATTAAATACATTGAGGAATGGCGTAAAATCACAAATTAATTCTGAAAAATACATATAGAAATGCAAGTATTTTGTAAAGTACTCTTTTGGGTTTTTTTCTTGATTGCTCACTCACACAGCTGGCCAGTGTGCTAACAGCTGTGTCCCTGTTACTCTGTCTTCTTCCTCCCCATTTTCACACAAGTATCTCTACCCATTGTATCCCATTAGAAAATTAGTCCTTTATTCTTTCGCATGATCCTGTGTTATCTTACCACCCAAGTGGGCTTTAAGAGTCAGAATCCTAAACATAATAATTAGTATTATTTTTAATGACAATAGTTATCTTCTTATAGCTGCTGACACATGAAAGAGTTTATATTTTGTAACATTTTCAGAAGTGGCTCACTTTCTCATTTAGCAGGCGAGCAACATAGTGCATAGTCATTTGCTATAGAGCTGTGTTAGATATTTTACAAAAATACCTAGTTCAGAGGCTTCTACCTTCCTATTTTTAACCTTTGTCTGCTTTTCTACTGCCACATTATTAGGGATGATAAATAAATAGTCTGTCCTGGATAATTTAGGGAAAGTCACATAAACTCATTACAAGTTGCTTAATATTTTTAACCTTTTCCTGTTTTTCCAGTGCCATTTTATTAACAATAAAAAAATTAATGACCTGACCTTTTCTCAAAGTCATGAATGTAGAAAGGCATGTGCACAAATGAAGAGCAGAAGTTTCCAAATCAGAGAGAAATGTATAATATTAATAATAATCTATAGCTTTTGGAGCCAAAGCTTTTATGCTGCATGCCCTCTTCATTTCTCCATGTGATTAGATTCTCTCATTAGAACGAAAACCATTTATCATCCTCAATGTACAGATAATACGATGATTGATGGCTTTGCAACCAGCTGTATAATATGCAAATATGTGACTTTTTAATATTTTACGAAACACGGCATGCATGCATGGTTGTTTTAATCCCTTTAACACTTACATTATAAGCGTGCTGTGTAACATTATCACAGTAGGGCCACTGGACCCTCTCTTATCAAAACAGACGTGATTTCAATAACAATCCAGCATAAAGCTTTTTTTTTTTCTGTTGGCATTTTTGTAGTATATTTGAGTAGCAGTTCTACAAATGTAATTATTTTGTCTCCAGCACAGATGCAAAACATCATCTTTACTATGAGTAGGTTCATTAAAATGTTCCGTGTTATTAAGACCGTACGTATTTACATTTACTAAAGACTAGAAAAATCCTGCCATCAGCTAGGGGAGATGTTATATTTCCTTCTCACCTTTACGTTTGCTGCTGTTTTTTATCACCTATAGCAATGTGATGAAGAGATGCAAGGGCTGTATGGAGCCAGTGAAGCGAAGTCTGTGGCTCGTGGGAGCCAGCCACTGCCCCCAGCCCAGGGAAGGGCTATAGACAGACAATGTGTGTTTCACTCTGAAGAAGGATAGGAAGAGGAGGATGACTTTATATAGCCCAGCACTTAAGGAACTTGGTGATTTTCATCTGAATTGGGAACCGGTGAGAAAACGAGCAAGTGGAAAAGTTGGAAAGCTCTCTTTCACATTTGTCACATCTTTGAGGTCCAATAGAGGATTCTTGGAGATAAATGATCTAGTCACAAGGAAGTATCTCTTATGAAAGCAAACTACATGTGCCATAGCCTAGTAGACCTTCAGCTGTGGGGAAAGAATTCAGGATATTCATCCTAGTTTCCTCCTATTTTACCCAACATGGCATATTCAAGACATTTCAAAAGCAAAATTAAGGAGAAACAAATTAGCACGATTGACTAGATGTAAACACGGCTGCTGACGAATTACTCCCTTCCCTTCTTTCCTCTCCTGTTTTCTCATTCAAACTCAGTAGCACCTGACCTGCACAGTCAGAGTGATTTTATTTTGTGGAAATAACAAGAGTTGTACAGATTCATTTTACTGAGCCTATGAGAAGTTCAATTTACTCCCATTGAATCAGTTTTCTGCTCACTGGAAGAGCGGAATCTCTTCCCTTCTGCAAGAAATATGCTTATAACACATATATGTAAGACGGTGTTCTAGAATAAAATCTTTAGAATACTGAGCATTAATTGACATACCTTTTTTAACTGCCAGCTCTAAACTTATAAAAATAGTTATAGTGAGGGTGGCAGCACAATGTGAGGTATGAATAACTGAGATGAGATGAAACTACAGAATCCTCCATGAAGAGAGCAAAGTCCCAAGAGCGGTGAGGAAGGGCTGGACTCCAACCTCACAGCCCTGCAGCTGGAGCACAGCTGTTTTCTTTGGTCCCCGTGCGCAGGAGAGGGAAGACGGGAGCAGCACCAAGGGACTGAAAGCAAGTCCAGGAGTTGGAAAAGGGAAACAGTTTTAAGCGAAGCAAGACTGGGAAGCGGAGAGCACTAGCTCATGTTCTGCAAGTGCCATAATCTATCTGGAAGTCTTGCCAAGATCAAAAACTCTCATATGGAAGATATCTAAAGATTTTTGTTACAAACATTGTTAAAAAAATTCAAACTCAAACCATGTAATGACTTAAAGTATTATTGATTGATAAAGGTGAATGTACAATTTATCTTCTTCATAGCCCAAATTAAATATATCATTAATTAATGATATACTAGCTGCATATTTGTAATACCATAATCATTTAAAGTCTGCTCAAAGATCTGAATCTCAGAGAAGGATGAGTTTGCCCTTCTAAGTCATTAACATTACAGAATCCTGTCACCCTTTTCCCGTATCTTCCCCACATACTCCATCTTCTTGATTTTCATCATAAACTAAAAGTAACTACTACTCTGACCAAACTAAAAAGAGAAGGTAAAATATGCAGAAATGTGTGTAAAATCTGTTTTTTTATAGAGATCATTTTATTCTGTGAGCTTCAGGTCACGAAACTGAAAAATATTTAAATATTATGGCTCAAACAAACATTTTCTTTACTAATACTAGTGTGATAAAAGAGTCTTTCCTACAGGACTTGAGGTAAGTGACAATTACAATAAATGCATTTCACCTTTGACCATGGTTTCAGATCATTCATTAATCTATACACACTGTCCACTCTCAGCCAAGATTAGATTTTAAATTCAATTATTGTTTTAATACATATATCATTTAAATTTCATTCAGAATTCTGTTATTTAATAACTACTAACCCAAGCTTTTTATCTCCTGCTTGAGCCTCAGAATACCCAGTTTCATAATTCAGTATTATTTCTAATTGGAGCTGTTCAGTTAATAATTGATGAACTTTCTTAAATTCTCCCACCATCTTCTGTACATTTTTTCATATGGGTAGTGTAGAGTGCTGCGACTTCCTTCCTTTTTCCATGAGTTTACGATGTAAAATACTGGATGTTAAAAAGAACTTGGGTCAGATTCAGAAACATACTTAATTTTTAGTTAAAGTAAAATCTTGAACTTAAGATACGAAATGCTTGCTTTTTAAGCAGCTCCCACTTTTCCCCTCCTTCCCAAAGTGGATATATTCACTTTCAGCACCAAGTGGCCTGATGTGAAGTATTAGTGGTCAAAGTATCTGCATGTAGAATAGGGAGAGACGTTCAGGAAGCACGTTCAGCATGGTGGTGTTTGGAGCTCATCGAACATACATTTAAAATTCTTACCTTTACTTTTAAATATATATTATTCTATTAGATCTGACTCTGTATATCCTTGTATTAGTCCGTCACTCTCCATTAATGGTGAGAAACCAGTATAATAATATGAAAACTGGCCTACAAGTGACCTTCTTCAGATGGGATTTGGCTACCTGCAATATACAATTTAGGGACAAGACAATAATTCAGACCTTTTCTACCTTTAGTTAGATGCAGCCATGATTATTATTTAGCATAATAATAAACCTTCACTTTCTGTATCTAGAATTTAAACTCTGTAGGAGTTTAAAAAGCTTTAGTTAATCCATAATAAAATAATGAAAGAGCTAAAATCAAAGCTAAATTTCTCAAAAAGCACATCTTACAAAATCTAATTAACAGATAAACCTGTGCCTTCTCAGAAAATTAATTTTAAATTCCAACTGCAAATGCAACTTCTTTAGGGGAATGATAATCAATGGAATTCCTCACTCTTGTCTGAAAGTTCAATAGTGAGACAAGTATTAGGTATTCACGCTGTCTTAGGTGAAGTACTTCTGTTCTCCATCCCAGAAACCACACGACCAATTTGAAATTCTTCAAGTTGTGTCTTATCTCAAATTGTAGGATTATACCATCTTTTCAAGGTTTGATACTACCATCTCCTACTCCTGGTTAAAGTCACTGAAGTTAATGGGATTATTCTAATGAATAAGGCTTATTCTTTTAAGGACCAAATCTCTAAACTATTAATCATACAGGTGTTAATTTCTTATTCTAATTTTTACTCCTTTTCCTACTTTGATGCTTAGTATGAACACTCTTTCAACTTAAAGAACAGCTCAACAAATTATGTGAAAATGTTTGAAAATAATACTAAAGCAACAGCTATAGGAGTATGGATAAAAATTAAAACCTGAAAACAAAATGAGAAATTTTGTGTATTTGTGTTCTGATTACTAGAGTTGTTGATATTGGCACTGACACTTCTGCTTGAAGCTTCTGAGAACCAGCCCAACAACTTACATTACAACCACAAAACACCTCTGTTAAGCATTAAAATCTCTTAAAGTGTCTGTACATACTTTTAATGGCAAGATGCATATGCTTATGCACATATAGCACCTGAGGGAAGTCATTCCCCTGATGTGTTTGTCTTTCTATTGACATGAAGAGAAAACCCGATTACCCTTTCAGGGTTAATCATGTCAATTAAGAATATCTGTGATACCATTATCCTTCTCCCAGTAATAAGGAGAAAGTATCCAGAGATTTACCTCTCTCCTTTCTCCATCCCAGATACACACCAAATACAAGCAGTAGGAAAGCAGAGGGCTTGGCCAAACGTAAATTCTTAGGTACCTGCAATTCAGTGATGAGCTTTTGTAAAATGTGTGCTCTTCACTGAAAAGCAATCTACTGGGCAAATCTTCTCTCCTTTTTCCTAAAACTATTCTGTGCTAAGGAAAAGAATTACTAGAACTCTAAACTTTGATTTTGTCTAACAGTATTTGCACCTTAGGCTGAGGATGTTTGCTGCTATTACAGTGTTGATCTCCTGCTTTTATATGTGTATATTTTAACTGTAGACATCCTTATGGAAATAGAAGCTCTCCTTTGCTGCACTGGAAAAAGCCTCAAAGTTCTGAAAGCTGGATTTTTTTTTGTTTGTTTGTTTGTTTTAAAGACTAATGAAACAAAGGACATTTCTTTTATCTTTTAAAGATTTTTTTTTCCCATTCTCCTAATCAACACTTCCTCATTTTTTTGTCACCACTTTCGATGGTTATATAGACTATTAAAATAATTAAGGCTAAAAGGAACCTCTTAAGGATATCTAGTCTTATTCCCTACTCAAAGAAAGGACGACTAGTTTAGGTTCCTTGGGGCCTTGTTCAGTCAAGTTTTGAATATCTCCAAAGAAGGAGAACTCAAAGGTCTCTGGACAACCTATTCCATAGTTTGATCACTTTCATGATAAGTTTTTCTGCTTATATCTGGTCCTGATTTCTGATGTGGAAACTTGTGTCCATTGCCTCTCCTCTCTGTGCACCTCTGGGAAGAGTATAGCTCTGTCTTCTCTATGCTCTCCCATTAGGTTGCTGAATAAGATCTGTCTGAGTCTTCTCTTCAGGCTGAGCAAACACAGCTTTCTCAATCTGTCTTTGTATGCTACGTGCTGTCATGTATGCTACATGCCCATGACTTTCCTGGTGGCTCTTCACCAGACGCTCTCTGGTACATCAATATCTTTCTTGTACCAGGGAGCCCCAAACTGGACTCAAATGGTACTCCAGATGCCATCTCATAAATGCCAGATAGAAAGGAAAAAACACTTCCTTCTGCCTGCTGCCTACGCTTTCCCTAATGTAGCCCCATATGTCAGTATACCACTAGCCTTCTTTGCCACAGAGGCACAGTTGAGGCATGAGGACCTCTAGACGGTTTCTGCGGAAGCTCCTCTCTAACCAGTTGACCTGTACTGTTGCATGGGTATATACAGGCACAGGATACAGGATTTCATTGTCCCTTCTGTTGAGCTTCATGAGATTCCTTCCAGGTTATTTCTCCATGCTGTCCAGGTCCATCACAATAGCAGCCCTGGCCTCCAGTTTATCAGCCACCCCAGATCTCCATCATCTGGGTCAAAAATAAAAGCATGAACACTATTGATTCCCAAGATACATCACTAGTAACCAAGCACCAGTTGGACTCTGTACCACTGTTCATAATCCTTTGAGCCTGGCAAGTTAGGTGATTTTCCACCCACTTTATGTTTCATTTATACAGATGTCACCAATTTGGATATATAAGTATACTGTGGGAGATCATGCTGTAAGACTTGTGAATATATCACATCTTTTGTACATTTTCCTTCATACTACTATAAAATGTGTCCCACTCATGCAATCGGTTTTCTTCTAACACTGAACTGCTGTTGAAATCACCTTAGTTTAAAAAGGCTGAAAAAACTTTAGTAGGAGAGAACCAACTGTATAGGTCCTATTCTGTAACAATTCAAAAAGTTCTTAATGCTTTTAACAAAATTCAACAATGTTAATAATAGCAGTTAATTTAATGGCTGGTTTTAAAAGCAGTACTGACTAAAGCTAGCATAAAAGTTTTTAAAAATAACCCTTTGTAGCACTACCGCCATCCTGCTTTCCGGTGCTCATCACTCTGCTGTCATTCTGCGTTCCAGACTTCACTTCAGCTGCCAGGCTGTTACAGAGCTGCCGCAAAGAGTCTGACATTTAGCCTTTTCTGCTTAGCTTTTGTCAGTCAACCCTAGTCCTTGTCTGAACTCCCCGAATGCACTTTGCAAATAGTTGGGTAGTGTCAGGCAGACTACAATTGTGAGATTGACTGTTTCTTTCCCTCCAGAAAACCTGCAATTGTGCCAAGTGTAACTGTTTGCCTACTTGTCTTATAGCCCATCTATCACTTGCTTGGTACGGGACGACCTGAAAACTGTCAGATAATGGCTGAGCCAGGGCATTTGTATCACCCCTGGGAAAACACCTGTCAGCTGTTATGTACAGCCCAAAATTCAGTAAGCAAGACGACAAGGAAGGCAATAGAATCAAGAGAAGAAAACTAGTTTGTGGCTGTCAGAAAGCAGGTTGGGCAGAGCTCGTTGCTAGCTGTGCCAATCAGTGTCTCAATTGGCAGTTGTTTAGTGTTTGGACTGTTCAGATGCATCTCGCTGGTAGACTGGGATATGTTCTGGGAGTCGAGTGACTTCCATCACGTTTTTGCTGCCGTACTGTCATTTGTAGGAACACTGTTTCCAAGAATGGATGGGTGAGAAATGACAAAGCATTACTGGGCAGTTTGGAAATCCTAACGAGCAGATGGGTATTTTACTACCTGTATAACTGAGCACTCTATCTGCTTCATTAAAAAGAGGAGAAAAGGCTTTAAATGAGAACAAAAGACAGGTTAAATTATAGTAAATAGCAAGCCTACATATTCACAGAATTCAGAAAATTAAGATACTCTTTTCCTGGGATAAAAAAAATGTTCAAAATTTAAACAATGCTTTTATCTCTTTTGCATTGAAAAGATAAATCTAAACCAATGCTGTAGAATTGATATCCAAAAGTTCAGAAAAGTTTTTTTCTGGAATTAAACTTTGGGCATGGTCCTAATTCTGCAGAAGAGAAAGTTATTTGCTAACCACGGCATGCATGAAGAACACACACTGATGAATAGAACCTTTCCAGTTCATTACAAGATCATCTAAGGCACTACCAAACCACTTACCCAGAGACAATAGTTCAGAAAGGGACAGCTATATCGCTAAGTAATTCTTACAAAAATTAATTTTCATCTGAGGTTGACTATGCACTTAGCTAGACTACAGGAACAAATAAAATGATGGTCCTTACTCAGAGTAGTTCAGGGCCTATTAAGGGCACACAAAAGGCAGAAGAGAGACAGCCACTTCCTCAGAATCACCCCACTGATAAGAGGCAGAGGGAGGATTATAAGCATGACTTAAACACCCTTTTCAAGTCGCTAAAACTACTTCCCAGAACAGCCACAATCTGGAGTACAACACTTAGCCAGATGTTGTGGAAGCATGGATAATGACCGTAAAAATGGGCTGCTAATAAGCTGAGCATGAGCTTTTCTGACAAATGAGCTGTTAGGAAGCAGTAAGCTTGCAGCAGGTGAAGCTTTCTTGAACTGAATGTTGAGGTAGCCTAAGTGCTCTGCACCAGTACAGGATGCTGCTTGGGGAGCTTCAGACAGCATCAACCCCCCTCTTCCCTATCCCCTCTTCAGAAAAAAGGTTCAAGTGGCCAAACATTAGGACGATAAAAACAAATATTTGCTTCTGCTTTAAAATTTAGGCCTTTTTATCTTATCTTTTACAGTGCAGAGCATTTCTGGCCGCAGCTACATTCGGTACAGTGATACGGTTTCAGAGTGAAATCGTGTGCTGGCTCAGTTCACAAACTGGGTTTTTGTTCATGATAACCATGCCTCTTTTGGAGAAAGCTAAAATGGGAGCTCTACTCCAAGCATGCATCAAGTGTTCTCCCGTACCTAACAAGGACAGAGACTGAACCAAAGCAAGGTACTTCAGATGGCTTCAGTCATGTGTTGTCAATGCCAAACTAAATCTTGGCTGGAGTAAATCCCCAAATCACGTACAGGGAAAATGCAAGAATTACAGTGCCAACTGCTTTGATTACTAGTCCATTTCTGGTTTGCCAAATTGCTTCCTAATATAGATGAAAATTCAATATGCAAAAGAAGATTCCTTTTCTAAAGTTTTCTAAATTTTGAGTCAGGGGTAAGAGACAGTGGCATGCTGTGGAAAAACCTTCTGAAATTTGGGAAATGTTTTTCCTCCTGCCTACCAAAATAAGACCTCCTTACAAATGCCATTAGCAAAATGATATCAATTGGCTTTTCCTTAAATATTACATTAAAGATTCAAAAATACATAGGTTTTATGTTTGGGACTTTACATGCATTAATAGGCCATGCAGTTACTTGTGCCTGTGAGAAGCTTTCTGTGCACAGCTTAGATTCCTTTTAACACTTGCCCAGCAGCAGTATACACAAACCAGCTTGCTCCACCGGGCAAAAAGAATGCAGCTTCCATGCCTAAGGTTACTTTGGGCAGAGTAGCTTCCTGCCTCTGCCAAGAGGGAGCTTATTATGATGAAAAGTGAGTAAGTGATTAAATTCTTAGTGGACTCCTTTAGAGCATCAGCATACAGAAAGGTTACCTACCTTAAGTAACACTTCTTTGAGATTTGTTGTCCATGCACATATTTATGTTGTGGTTTGTGCACAGTCATGCTCTGAAAGAGTTTTGGTTTGGGCATGGACAGGTCCCTCCCTCCACTCCAAATGCAGATTTTATAAAAGAGCAAATAAAATCCCATACCTTGAGCTTTCAGTTCCAGCATGTGTTTAGGACTCAACTCTAGACAGTAACATAGGAGAGTGGACTGTAAATTACAACCTTCTTGACAGAGAAAGAGAAGCAAAGGTAGTATTTCTGTATATTCCAAAATTCTACATGATTTGTAATAAACACCTAAAGCTGAAAATACTGAGTTTGAAAGGCCTCAGAACTGAGGCTGTCAGCCTTGCTCTCTGCAGTTGTCTCAACGTACCTGCACTTTGTTTTTGCTTGGCCTAGCTCTAACATCAGGTTTATTCCAGACTGTGGTTTTTTTGGTTTTATTTTGGTTTGGGTTTTTTGTGGGTTTTTTTTGTTTGTTTTGTTTTGTTTTTTACTTTTGTTTATTTCGGTATGGCACAATTACAGTTTTATACAGTTGTAAGTAATAAGTAGTTACTCTGTGTAGAGTGAGACACCTAGGACTCTAATGTAAAGATGCGGCATCGGAAAATTCAGGCCTGATATGATAACAGAGACTTTGAGAAGTGGGGGCACAGGAAGCCATGCAGAGTATAGGCATCAGATGATAAGAGATGAGGTGCAGGCTCAGCTTTGGTCAGATACATAAATGCAGATCAGGAGCTGGACAAATCTGATTTTAGGGGTGACAAAGAGAACAACAAAATAGTGTCTATCATATTTGAAAGGCATCATATGTAGTACATTTGGATGTAACATGGAGTTGCAGACCAATGAAGAAATAGCAAAGGTGTAAAAGTGTTTTAGCAAACATAAAAATGACCCACGGTGAGAACAAAAAACAATTCTATGATTAGACTGTTGAGATTTCAGCTCAGTTATACCAGCAATAAATTCTTGGCTTCATAAACAGGATGTATGGCTTTTTTGCCCATAAGCAAGGTTGCACAAACTGTTGCACAATGGGTACCCTAAGTATCTGTAGGTCCCAGGCTCTTTAGTCAAAGACCATTTCCCTCTATGTGCTTCCTCAGAAGCATCAGCATTAGTGCTACAGAAGTAACACTTCAGACTGTGCGCTGTCATCAGCCAAGTTAAAAAACAACATGCCTCCCACCCCTGGTGAGAATGTGACCATAAATGGGAGAATCCTCACAGGCTACTCAGGACTTTAAATTTAGTAGGCTTCACTAAATGCTACAGGAAACCAGTCTATCCCAAAAAATAATGAATGCTATGCTGAAGACAAACCAGAAAACTTCAAATCAAATACCGCCACCCCCATGTCTAACAGTGAATAAAGAGCAGCAAATTACACAATGCCTCCCATGGAACCATCCTTTTTTTATATTTTCTGCAGCACTGGGAAAAAAACCATGAGTATTATTTCCCTGGAAACCATTTCAGGTGAATAGATTCCACCTGAAGATGCTGTAAATGTGCATATTCCCCACCCCACCCCCCCACCCCCCCCCCCACCCCCACCCCCGTATGTCCAAATATGCCTATGGACAATCACACAAAGGAGAGAAACCCGTAGCAGTCATAGCTTTGCTATCTGAGGACTCCTAGGAGCTTGTACTGCACCATACTTCCCTTTAAAGCACACCAAATACACATGCCTTACACAATGTACTCTAAGAAAATAACTATGAGAAACTTTGGCAAGCGAGGAAAGTCAACTGGAAGTGACTGAGGAAATCCACATTATGAACTGGTGGGCAGAGTCTCAAACCTCTGCTACGTAGACAGCACTGGTGTTTGCCTTGGGGAACAGCCTCATGTCCAAACAGAGCTATTAGAAGTTGCTGAACAACCTTGAAACTGGAAATATTTGAAGATATCCCTGTATTTTCTTTTCCTGCATCTATCAAAGATTTTGGTGTATTTCTCATTCTCTCTCTGGCTGAAACAGAGTCAGCCTATTTCAGGCTGCAGAACTCGCTTTCATCTTCCCTCAACCATCAGCTTACACTGGGCTGTCAAAATTTCCCTGCCAGCCCCCCTGACTGATTAATGGGAAGGAGCAGATGTCCAAGTCTGTATCTATCGTGGCAGACAGCTCGCTCTGTTATTTACCTGCGTGACAAGCGCAGCCCTTCCTTGTGCTGGAGAGCCCGGCACTAGGAGGGAGAGCCTGGTATTGACCGAGCTGTCCGCCTACATCTGCGTACCGAAAGTGCACATCCATTGCTGCAGCTGCAAGGAAGGAACTAATTATAGACTGGCGTTAGTGCCTGGAACAGCACAGAAAAGCTGCCGCCGCGATAAAGGATGATGGGTTCTTGTGGAAAGAAATTCAAGTTTCCCTTTCTTTTCAGAAATACTGTATATCTTGTACAGGTATTTACATGTGTTTCAATCTAAATTGAACAGGAAGTCCCTCGTACTTGTACGTAGTTTCCACAGTCCTTTAAACATTCCAAACCTGAAAATTTCCTGTAAATTGATGAGGGTAGATATGGAGAAAAAGAGGCGGTAGCAACCATTTACAGCTTGGGGAGAGGAAAACAAAAAGAAGAAAATGATATGGTGGACACAAATATGTTGGATTATCCTTCCACAAGCTGTAATGTTTAACTGGCAATGACTGTTGGCAGAAATCAGTTTTTGCCCTTAGCTTTTCTGGCTACTCAAGGTCAACAGAGCTCAGGAGATGTTGAAGAGGTATTCATCTAGTTCTAATTGGCGTAAGTCCTCTTGTTCAACAATGTCTGGAAAATATTTTTACTTAACAACAAAAATATCTGGAGAGCTTGTTTTTAAGATTTTGTTTTTATTAAGCAAATAAGGGCAACTCCTGCTAGTATAAAAACGAGTGAGCCAAGTAACTGCTGCACTCCAATAAGATAAACACTCCTGTATAAAGTCTTATTTAATCCAAATACATTTTTGACTGAAAATACTTTTTGTGATTTATTTGAAAGGAGTTTTTAGTCACACACTCTCTGAGGAAGTGCATCTGTAGAGCTGAAAGGTTCAAGGACTGATCTACAGTTTTCTCTGAGTCTCATTTAGACTGATTAAGGATCAAAACTTAAGAGCCTTGTCCTTGACCCAGCAGAAGCAGAGATTTGAACTAGGATCTGCCAGTATCTTTTATACCAAGAGTTATAAACCTTTTGTACTGAACAAAAGTATAATTTTAAAAACTGGCATCAGAACTGTAATTGTCTTCTGGTGAATTCTAGTCTGAGGCTTGTTTTAAGGCGGTTGTAAGCAATGTTTACATGTAGGCTTCCAAATAAGTATTTAATTTTGATGAGTGCTAGTTTAATCTATTTTTGCAATCTTTTTTTGAATAGATTTAAGACATTTGAGCAATCTCCTTAGTTACGTGCACAGAACTGATAAACTTGCATGATGGATACAATATACTTATTCTTGGGCTCAGACTGGAGATGGCTGGTTGAACTCATCAGCAAGTTGCTAGTGCAATGGTGTTTTGGGTTTGCGTGGCAAGGTTTTGCTGGCGGGGAGGGGGGCTAGAGTGGTGCCTTCTGTGAGAAGCTGCTAGAAGCTTCCCCTATATCCAATAGAGCCAATGCCAGTCAGCTCCAAGATGGACCCACTGCTGGCCAAGGCCGAGCCCATCAGCAACGGTGGTAGCACCTCTCGGAGAACAGATTTAAGAAGTGGAAAAAAATCTGCGCAACAGCAATTGCAGCAGGAGAGAGGAGTGAGAATACGCGAGAGCAACAACTCTGCAGACACCAAGGTCAGTGAAGAAGGAGGGGGAGGAGGTGCTCCAAGCACCAGAGCAGAGATTCCCCTGCAGTCTGTGGTGAAGACCATGGTGAGGCAGGCTGTCCTCCTGAGGTCCATGGTGGAGCAGATATCCATCTGCAGCCTGTGGAGGACCCCACACTGGAGCAGGTGGATGCCTGAAGGAGGCTGTGACCTCGTGGGAAGCCCACACTGGAGCAGGTTTGCTGGCAGGACTTGTGACTTTGTGAAAAGGACCCAGGCTGGAGCAGTCTATTCCTGAAGGACTGCACCCCATGGAAGGGACTTATGCTGGAGCAGTTTGTGAAGAACTGTCTCCTGTGGGAGGGACCCCAGGCTTGAACGGGGAAGAGTGTGAGGAGTCCTCCCCCCTGAGGATGAAGGAGCAGCAGAGATAACATGTGATGAACTGACCACAACCCCCATTCCCCGTCCCCCTGTGCTGCTGGAGGGGAGGAGGTGGAGAAATCAGGAGTGAAGTTGAGCCCAGGAAGAAGGGAGGGGTCAACCCACCACAAACGGTCTTCTGGCTACAGCAGCATAACCAGCACGACTGAAGTTTGCAAACTGTTAATTTGTGAACCTTTTACAGTTAAGGTCTATATGTGAAAACAAACAGGCTGAGTACATACAATATTATTCTAAAGTGCAAAGACAGATCTAGCACTCAAGAAAATGAAGTGGGAGATGGCAGGGAGCATCATTAACAGACTATCTCTGATTTCCTACTAGGGAGAATATTGGTTGATTGATAGGCTAGAAGAAAACAGTTTCATACATGAAAAGTGAACTGATGGCCATTTTCAAAGGACAAAGCCTTCCAAAGCTGTTAGCTGACCAAGGGAAGCAGAAGTCTATCTCATCACACCTCACCCAGCCATAAACTCATAGGATATTGACTTAAGATATGGTAGTCTTTTGAGAATCTATTAAATACAGCCTGATTTTTAATTAATAACTGGTTTTTCTTCATGTTCTGAAGACTGCAGTTGGAGAATCAAAGCAATGCTCTGGGAGAGTAATTATGCATAGGGCAGGTAGTTCATAGTTAAATCAACTCTTGCTGAGAAAACATGACTATATCAGGAAAAAAAAGCCCTGTTCACGCTAAAGAGAAAGTTAAGAGAAGGATAATAACAGGCATCAAATAGCAAAAGGCTGTTGCAGAGACAGGTATTTTTTGTTTTCTGTGTCCATGGCAGACAGGAAAAGAAGTCATGGGTTCAAATAACAGACAGGAAGATGCAGAGTCACTATTAGAAATAGCCTTTTAACGGGAAACATAACAGAACACTGCAATAGATTGTTCAGGGAGGTGTTGAAGTCCCTCTGCTGCCCACCCTTAACTCTGTCAAATCATTGAAGATGTTTAAGACTAGTTTAGAATGACTTAAAAGTAACTCTCATGAATAATCCAGTATTACAAATCTTGCCTTAGGACTGAAAGGGTAACTAGACAAGCTCTGGTGATGATTTCCCACCTCTATGATATCCTTAGGCTAGTTAACACCGTCTCTTCAGATTCTCTATTTTGCTAATAACTATTAGCAAATAACTATTAGCTAATAACTATTAGCATAATCCAATGGTGAAATGTGACCTGTTATGTGACTTAAGAAAAAACAGTCTGGCATTTGGAAAAACACCTAAAAGTTCACTAATTAAATAGTTTCTCAATTCTGACCCACTATAGGTGAAACTGTTGTGTTACAGAAAACATACCTCTAAGTGTATGAATCCTTCTAAAAGTTAAAAGGGTGCTGATTTGCTTATTTGTTTTTTCTAAATCAGGAAATGCAGAAGACTGTTGTACCCTAATCCGTGTTTTAATGTATTTAGGGGAGAGTTTCACTTAACCAGAGGAGTCAGATGAGGCAAAGACTTATCTTCACTTGCTAACTGTTACACCCTTGGCCCAAAATATAGGACATGTCAACTTGTGTAGAAGCCCGTGTTATCAGGTATTATAAGTATTATAAGAGCTGGAAAGTGTCTTTTGTTCTGTTGGGCATACTTCCCCTGTTACTTCTCAGTGCTAAGACACACTGTGTTTTACACTTCATGCTGTACATCTGTGCTATCATGCAGACAGCAGAGCACCATTATAAGATCTTCAAGAGGAAACTTGGTGATATTAGAGTCAAGAAGTTTGCTGGCCACGTCAGGAGCGGTGAGAAGACCTGAGCAGCAGACCCTCCTTCTGTCAGGAAAGGAAAGCACTCATCCAGCTCTAATGCAGGAGTATCCTGCATGTAAAATATTTAATGCAACAGTTTAGCAGGGCACCTATGATACATACGTTGTTGATCAGGCCTGAAAGCAGTAACTGAATTTTTAAAGTGACCTTTCTCAGTAAATTGATTTGTCGCTCATTTGGCCAGGCTTCTAGCATCTAATTCATTTGGCTTTCAGTCACTCATTAATGAGCCTACTCTTTAGAAGTTACAGTGTAATTCAGAATTAGTTAATAGGCACAACGATATTACCTTAGTTTGGAAACATTCTAAAGTATGTGGCCAGTCATCATTAATTCATGTGGTTTTCACTGTAACATTAATCATGATAAATTAATTCACTTTGCAGTTATGTGTGATATGTAACTTAATTTACAGAAATTATTCAGTAATTTTGCAATTAAAATGCCATTATCTTAAAATGTTACCTAGTATCTAATCTCTATTTTTTTGAAACTTTATTACAATATTTTTTGCATAAGTATAAAGAGATCAGCAAAATTCTTAGTTAAAAATGCCACGTAAGCAGAAGCACTTATGCTAGGGAATGCTAATCAAGTTCTAAGGGCAGCAGCCAGGGAAATACTTTTGCAAAGGCAACTCCAGAGTCAAGCAAGTATAAAAACATTTAAGGAAACTATTCCACCGATAATGCTCATCCAATGCACCATTAGCATATGTTTTCCACCATACAGTTCTCCTGGGGTGCAGGAGGAAGGTGGGAACAATATACAATTGAAGATGTAGCGAAACATTTATTGCAAAATATTTCAGTTAAGATGAAGTTAAATACGAAGCTTTTGATTGATCTCCACAGCATCTCTAGTCATTTTTATCAACTTAACATTTCATCTTAATAAAAATAAATTACTAACACCACTTACAATCTAAATGAATATCCTATATACTACCAGGGTCTGGCTGGGATACTTATTTCCTCTCACACATTCATATTTCATGAGTCTTACCTCTAGCCATCTAAGTTTACAAATAGAAGTAATGGAATTGGAAGTAATAGAATTATGGAAGTAATATATAAACATACAGAGAAGGTACATACTAATACTTATGCACTGTATATGTGTGTAATTTGGTTATCTTCATATTTAGGTATAAGAAATCTTAAGCAACAGAGAACAGTAATATGAGAAGAAGGAATTTTAGCACAACTAATTGCATAACAAGGAAAAATCATGGGGCTTTTTTGTAAGTGATATTACACTCCCTCTCTATCTAGCAAGAAAGAAAACATGGAAAGTAACTTGTTCACTGATGAAATGAGTAAGCGACCATCATGAGATAGCCAGTAAGACCTGTATTGCTTAATCTCCTGATGACAGCTATTGCTATTAGTGCCTCAACAGAACTTAATTTTTTTTCCTTCAGGGCTGGCCGCAGCTACTTTTTATAAAACAAAGTCAAATGATGGACTCATACATGCCTATACATAAATGATGGAAAGAAGTGCCGTCCCTCCTCATCTTCCCATCAAACCTGTTGCTCCAGAGAGACAAGGAACACTAACAAGTCTTCAGCCCACATTTACCCTGACTAGAGAACTTAGTTCAGATCCTCACAAAAAAATAAATTCCTCTTGTACAAAAGACACTTGAACATCTGGTTTGTAAGCAAGTCCTACTTAAAATTAGTAATTCACCTTGAGCTGTGATTTTGTGTATTTCTATACCAATAGTACTGACTATGACTGTTTATGACTGTGTAAAAACTGTATAACTGTACCTAATTTCAGACGTCAAAGTGACATTTTAAAGCAGAAATCCTTTTTGTTTTAAATGTAACTGTTTCTCTGCCTTAAGGTTGAAATGTATCGTTAACATATCGGTCGTGTGACTGAAGTCCTGGACCTTACAACACTGTGATGGGTTTTTGGTTTAGTTTATTTGGATTCCTGTCCCTTAGGAGTGCACATTTGTAACGAGCATTGTATTGGCACGCAGATGAGAATATGTTTTAGAAAGGAAAATAAAAACTAAAAAAAAAAAAAAAACACACACAAAAATGATCAGAGGGCTGGAGCACCTCTGCTCTGAAGACAGGCTGAGAGAGTTGGGCTTGTTCAGCCTGGAGAAGAGAAGGCTCCGGGGAGACCTTATTGTGGCCTTTCAATACTTAAAGGAGGCTTATGGGAAAGATGGGAAAAAACTTTTTAGCAGGGCCAGTTGTGATAGAACAAGGGGTAACGGTTTTAAACTAAAGGAGGGGAGATTTAGGCTAGATATAAGGAAGAGGTTTTTCACAATGAGGGTTGTGAAGCACGGGAAGAGGTTGCCCAGAGAGGTGGTAGAAGCCCCATCCCTGGAAACATTCAAGGTCAGGCTGGATGGGGCTCTGGGCAACCTGATCTAGTTGAAGATGTCCCTGCTCGTTGCAGGGGGGTTGGCCTAGATGACCTTTAAAGGTCCCTTCCAACCCAAACTATTCTATGATTCTATGAATTTTTAGTATGTTAATATGAAAGACTATTTACTGGATTAAAAACTGGGGTGGGGAAAAAAAGACATAACAATCCCCCTCCCAAGCCTTAAATATGTACCTCAATTTCTAACAGCTTCCTTCTGTTCATTTAAAAAAAAAAAAAAAAGAAAAAAGAAAAGAAAGCTTTTTAGTCCCTAAAGCTAGAAATCAGGGAAAAAAAGATTCAGAAAAGATGAAACAGGTGTAAAGATTTTCCCCCATGAGAAAAGGTAAATACAGTCCCTGACTAGAAAAGCACGTAAGAAGATGGACTCACTGAAGTCAAATGCATGATTAAGTAGCAAAATATTTCTGTCCCAAGCCTTTATAATCTCATTTTTAGAGAGCTAAAAGAATGCAATATCCCCCAAATACAAGGCACAAGTATTTAAAAGTCTGTCTGGGCTCAGGTGACTTTTCCATCCTTTCCAGAAGCAGTGTGAGTAGGAATTCCGGGGCTCTTGAGGTGTTTCTATAATTGTTATAATATACATGTTTTTCACCTTCTCTGATTATGGCAAAATACCTTATCTGCAAGATTCCTACCTGTCCCACTACTTCAGTTTGTTATTATAAACCAGTAAAAGATGGGTTTTTTTCGGGACTGTCCCTTCGTGCAAAACCAAGTGCTCACAGGTCTCAGTGTCTGTTTGCAAATCAACCTGGAGGCATGAAATCCTCAAACACATAGACGCCATCTTGATATAGTAGTTCTTCACCAGGTCCTATTGAACTCAACAGAAAAACTAATGACTTGGATCTCAATCTATTTATTTTAGTATATCTCTCATTTAAACTCATTTCTCTCACTCAGAAATAATGAATAAGGTGTAGAATATAGCACTGGAGGTACCCAAATAGGAGTCAGTAGGTGCACTTGAACCAGAGAAAGTTTCTATAGCAGATCAGTTGGTTTCTTCCCCTTAAAATTTCTGAATGGAATCTGTCACATATAATATGGATATTATAATATATAATATGACAAGAAGGCATTGCAAACAAAAGCATAAGAAGATCCAGCAGCTGGAAGTTGATACTGCACAAAACTCGGGCTCAAGAAACACATTTTATCTGTAGAGAACATGGTAGAACTTATTGTTTCAATGGCTAAGTGTCTAACCTCAGGTTTGTTTTCTTTTTAATTCAAGATGCATGTTTATTAGAAAAGATGTGCTCTGTGGCTGGTCACAGCTGTCAGGCTTATGGCAGGAATTATTTCTAGGAAGTCTTGCAGTCTGTATTATTCAGAGATCTGCCTAAATTATTGTAGTGGACCCTCCTCTCCTTAAAATATGTGGAAAGTGGAATTTGTTTCTTGACTGTTAATATGTTTTCAATTTGGTTCTGTAATTTGCTGTCCAGGAGTACTCTAATCCTAAACAAGTAATTTCTTTAGCACCCAGATTTCTATACATACCAATTAACGAACCAGATACATATTTATAAGAGTGTTCCTCTTTTTGCTTGTTTCAGAGATTAAACATCTTTAAATCTGAAAGTTCTGGCATTTTAGGGCATGGGAATAGTAAGGGTCCACCTTTCACTCTCTCTTTGAGAACTCTATTATAAGTAACAGAAGTTGAATGTGTTTTTAAAAAGTATTTGTGTCAAGACCAAATACCTAAATTTCAAATGGTAGTGTAGTTTACTAGAAATGCAGTAAAAGATGATTCATTTTTTGCATTCTTTTCCTCCTTTTCAGTTGAACACTTGACTGTTTCTATCTGTTTCTGATACCCTACATCTTCAATATGCTGACCAATCTATTGCAACAAATAGAAATTCAAAACAGGATAGTATTTTAATTGTCCTTGTTTTAAATGCTGAACTGGAATACAAAACACACACACACACACACAAAGCAAAACACAGCAAAAAGAACCCTTCAAACCTTCTAATGTATTACATTGAAATGTTGTGGTAGAAAAGATAACCAAGTAATTTTGTTCTCTAACATTCTGTCATATTTGAGATTGTGGTGTTTGATTTTGTTTTGTTTTGTTTTGTTTTGTTTTTCCCCTCGTTTTTTTTTTTCCCCTATTGACTGAAAAAACCATGTCACTCCATTTCAAAAAATGTTTGCATTTCAAAATCCATAATGGGAATCAGACACTTTCTCTATTGAAAAGGAGTGATTCTGACAGCAAGGAAGCTAACAGCCTTGTAATTAGGGCATTCACTTGAAAATTGGGTAAGCCGGATTCAGGTCTCTATTGTATCAGCCTGATCGGGGACTTCAATCCAGGTCAGTGCTCTAAACAGCAGACTCTGTTGCTTTGCAGCGTTAGTCTCTCTTTCTTCCCCAAAACGGGTGTCTCTCCTATTTCAGCGGGAATGGGGGTCGTGGTGGTGGTGGCAGAGAACCTGTCTAGATCCAAGATGACCTTTATGGGGACAGTTTCGTTGCAGCTGTTACAGTTCTGTAGAAAAGCCTCAGCTTTAATGACAGTGTTTTACAATTTAAAAACCCCCACAAAAAACATTTCTCGTAGTAACTACTCTTCTGAGAGGAAGCTTTCTGCAGCATCTTCTGAGGCAATGATTGTGTGGAGGTACAATCTAAAAAAACGGTCTGATATTAGAACTACAGATTTTGGTATAAAGCACACTGAGTTCATACATACTACTTTCTTGTTCAGGTGTGGTTCTCGCACAGGTAAAAATCACTTCTGTGTAACCATGTAGTAATGCAAAAATACATAAGGTCTCTTTCTCCTTATTCTGTAAATCCACGTTTAAACATCTAGATTAAAAAGTAGTACCCCAGACAAACACAATTTTACCTGTAAAGTTCTCCCCGTTCTAGCCCATAAATGTGCAAACAAGTGGTCTACTAAAATATTTGACAATTTCCAAATCAACTGCTATAGTAAAACCAGCCTGTAAGTAGCTTGATTGGCAACCCTTATTCCTGCTTCCAAGGAAATAGCTCTTTAGCACCCTTTAAATACGAGCCCTGCAGAGTCATAGCTTTTAGTATAGAAGAAATATGCTGAGCAGTAGTCAATTTTTGGACCAAATGAGATATAAAGGTCATGAAGAATGAAAAAATCTAAAGCTGCTTTTATCTAAATAAAGATCTGAATCGAGTATGGTCAAATGACACAGTTGGCAGTAGAGGTGCATTAAGATATTTCACCAGGAATTACTTTGGCAAATACTCGTTTTAACTTTTATGGATGGCCTAATTACCCTTATTTTGGCCTAATCACATCAGCAAACCTTTTGAAAGTTACATTTCTCTATTTAACTACAATTGCATCCTGCAAGGTCTCCTCAACCCAACGGTGGCATCATTTCGCATATGAGCAGAGACGAGGCTGTGCACAGCAGCTGGGCTCCTGGCTCCAGACATTGTTCAGGGAAGCTTCAAGGAGTACGATTTTTCTGTGTGGCTGTCCTTATTGCTGGCTTAAAGAGGTAGATTGTATAACTATTCCAAAGCAGAAAAGTCATAAAGGTGTGCACAAGCCATTATATCTCCTATGTGATTTCAAACACGTCTTATTTTTTCATTTATAGGGTAAAGTGATGCAATACCTGAGAGTGCTTGGTGTAATCAGGTTTATTCTTGAACTCCCTGAAATCAAATGTGGTTTTGCTAAGGAGATTGACTTCGTAATGCTAAAACACGCTCACAGGTTCTGCGGGCATGAAGGGAAGATTGATCCTCATGTGAATGATTTTTGTGATCTAGAGATGCCTTCTGCTACAAAATCTTTTTTAAGTAAGCCCATGTACTAAAATGTAGAAAATAAACACTAGTAGTCACCAGCTCTAGCTGTACTTTAAAAGAGAAATTTAATTATCTAGAACAAGTATCAGATTTTGTGTTTTTTGTAGTTGAAATTATTCACCAGTCAAATAACGGTACAAATCTTTTTGCTTTGATTCCTGTAGCTTGTGTTTCAAGTAAGAACTAGAGTTGATGAATTTTGATAGAAACTTTGAACTATTCTTTACTTGGAGGCAGTGGCCGAGATGTTCAAAATATCCAGAAAATATATTTCATTTTCTACATTATTTGCGACCATTAAAAAACCAGCCAAAGCAATTACTTTACGTGTATTATGGTGTAGTATCATAACTGATAGGACTTTCTAAATCACAGGCAACACTCTTAAACAGGTTACTAAAAAATTTCAAGCACCAGAAAAATCAGTTTGCAACCTGTCCAACACAGTTTTTTTATGATTCAGGAAAAGAAAAAGCCTTGCTTGCTGATAAGAATGGAATAAATCCCACCCATTGTTCCTAAAACACATCTCCTGGATTAAGGAATAGATTTTTTCTTTTTTTTTTTTTTACAGTAGATCTATAAACATAATTGCATGTAAATAATAAATATCAACAGTAAACCAGAATTGTAGCACCTGGCACAAAAGCAAAAATAAATAAATTAATAAATGAAGACAAATTAATTTTTGTGTGGTAGGTTTAAGAATAAAAAAAATCCAGAACATGATACAGAAATATTTGCTGCTGTCAGTACTTATAATAAAAAAATATTTATCAGATCTGTCCAATTCTACGCTTATTAAATGGAAATCCTTTCCAGAAATTAAAGTTATATGAATTCAAGACATATTCTGTCAGAAGTATGTAAGCTTAGATGGGCCATGTTTATTCCTAGGAGAGAGCATGTGTAATGCATCTGAAGTGCATGGGATATATCAGTCCACCTTTATTTGTGTTTCACAGATGGTTCTACAATAAAACCAAATGATTTAGTACTTTTACCATTTGGGCAGAATGTCCCTTGCAGGATGTACGCATAAATCTGAATGTTCCCAAATGTACTGGACCTTGTTCACACATGCTGTCAAATTTTCTTCTATCACTGTCCTCACAATGCTTTGAGCTTTAAGCAGGTAGGGAATCCAATGCAACAGCAACCTTGACCAGAGCAAGAGCCACTGAGGCAATAATCTGAAGTAAAGCAAGCAAGTAATATCTATCATAAGAATAGAAACCAAAATAAAATGTGAGCAGATAAGGGCACTTGGCCTGGACTTGATGGTTGTGTACTGTGCAGCTAATCAATTTTCACAACCCTAGTAGACATCCTTGCCTTATCGTATTTATTTATTTCTGTTTAGTAACATCTCTAAGCATCGTCCAACCTTCCTTTTTTCAAGTAACTCCAAGTTCTTGTCTCCCCCTCCCTAAAAAGTAATTGTCTTGAAGGCAGGGGAATTGGACTAGATGATGTCAGAACAATTTTACGATCCTGTGATCCCTTGGGGTGCTCTGACCAAGATGTGATATTTGCATTCTACTCTGTCGGAGAATCACTGCCATGCAGATCTCCTCTCCAACTTGGCTCCTCAGCCAATCTTTGAAACACCTACCTCCTAAACATATGCACATATCTTGAACCAATTTTCCTGTTGCTTCAGTAAGTTCTAACATTTGCAGGAGGATCCAATTACTTAAAAAAAGAAAAATATGTTAAAGAAGGCCCTGATGAGGACAAAGCCTCCTCTCTTTGTGAGGAGCATGCCCAGAGAGCAGAGCCACACTGTAATGTGCTTTTCGTGAACTCTGAACCAGATAGAACACTTATTTTTGCATGGTGATTTCATTCATAGGTGCAGCATGTGATCATGCCTGCAGGTCACAGAGGTGTGCGTCACTGTGGACAAGTTTAAATCTAATGTGACAGGGTAGAGCACCCTTCCAAGCATAGTGGGAAATAAGTGCTTTTTGGATCCCTGCCTATTTCAGTGTCCAAAAGCAACAGTACCTCTTGAAGCAGCAGAAATTCAGTAAAATAGCAAGAGTGTCGTCTGTCTCCATCATCTAAAGGCAGATTTGTTCAGTGGAGAATGAAATCTCAAGGTTATGAATTTTTAAAAGTCTTTCCTTTTTGCCCACATCAGCCTTCATTTCACTTTAAAAAGTTTATCTTCACTCACTTGCAGATCTTTCATAAGACCTTGAACTGAGGAGAAAGATTATTTAGTGCAATTTGAGAGCAATATTGAGTGCAGTAATACTACACATTGGCCATATATTTTTGGTGGTACTCTCCTTCAGCAATATCACCAGACTTCTTAAAGAATACAGAAGGACAGGTCCAGCTGTGAAAGCAGAGAGTTTTTGGAAGAAGTTATCATGTTTTAATGACAGGGAGTGTTTGAATGGGCCTTAGCAACCTTGTGAATCCTTAACGTCTCTCTGAGAGCAAAGTATTCCTAGATTGAAATGGTTTAAGTGTTGCCTATCATTATTCAGCTTTATGTCTGTTGTCCCGGATCCCCACGATTGCCTGAAACTCAGCAAGGAAGGGCAGATAACAACACTATTGAGATGTAGTTAGTGCCTGCCAGCTGTTCAATTAGCTTTTCTAAAGCATACCATTTCCAAATTATTTCCCCCTCCTTTTCATCATAGATCTAATATTTGCTATTTCATGTCCTGTTTTCAGCAATATCCTCTAGTTCCTTTTGCAGCTACCTCGCAGTCATCCATGCCATCCCACAGCTTCCTTGAGGACGACCTTGCTTTTCTCCATTTCCCATTCTGGAAAGAAACCGAGATTTGAGATCCCTGTGCTTTTGGCACTAGTCCCCCAGCTGCATTCACATCTCTCTCTCTCAGTGCCCCAGGGTCCCAGTTTCCCCAGTTTCTCTTCGCTCCACTCTTCTCCAAGCACTGCTGCCCATCCTCCCCAGCACACACACCTCACTCCCCTGCTGCCCACATACCTCTCGCCTCTTCCTCACCTTCCAGGCTGCCTGAGACTCTGCTTCCCTCCTGGCTTTCCTCCAGCTTCCCCAAAACACCACCACAGGAGGGAAAAGACCAATTTTCAGGTATGATTTGCCAGCAGCTTCCCACATTATATCTGGTCTCTTATTGCTTGTCTTTGAAGCCATGCCTGGTTTCCCACACAAAGCACTGGTCTCAGGGAAGCCTCCAGCAGCCAGCAAGGCTTTCTCTACTTCTACCTTACATGACGAACAATAGAGAGGCCTCTTCAGCTAGAAACACCTTTTTTTTTTTTTTTTTTCCCCTACTGTGGCTCAGTCAGTAGATCATCTATTTCAGCCTCATCAACTGGATAGGATCCAGAAGCCACATACGGAACAAACCTGATTTTGAATATTTTTTATAGGGAAAGATATACTCTACAGAAATCTCCCACACTTAAATGAAATAAGTTTCCTGAAGGGGAATCTAGGGGAAATAAAAGATCATTTTACATTGTTGAGATTCAAGGATAGCTATGACTTACGTTATTTTTCCCTCTTAAAATAAGAAGGACCATCACTGATGCTGGCGTGGACCACATAGAGAAGAAAAGGGGAAACAGATTTTTAATACAGCTCTTAATGAATGCTATCTAGTAACAAAACCGTGAAACAGTACTTGATGAATCAGAAAAAAAAGTATTCTTTTTTCTGAAAATGAAAATAAGCAATCAATTCTCTGTGAAAGGTGCAGATTTAGCAAAATCAGTTACTGAGCTGCACAATATTAACGGAGCTGAACACCTGGATTTTCATATATACATTTCAAGTCTCTGGTTTTATGACAGTGTGTAAGGAGTAAAGAGAGATAAAGAAAAGGCAGAGTATCAAGCTGAGGCAGAAAAATGTCTGTTCTACTCCACCCCTGTCAAATTGTCTTGCCTATAGTTTTTAATATATACTTTCACTGCTCTTTAATAATAACTCCATGATCTGCCCTGGCTGTGCAAGTCATGGCCAAACACTGCCTTTTTCCTGCTGTGCTGCATCAGGCCCCACGGAAGAAATATGCATCTCTCAGTGAGGGACAGAGGAATGCTTTGAAGGTGCTGATTCAGCCCTGGGGGCATAAGGACAATGCAACAGTGATAGGTAGCAGTTAATAAAAAACTTATCTAAGCTACCTTTTTTAAAGCTTGAGTTTATAGTCACAAGGGGACCCTTGGCAGGCCTACACTTCTTATGTCAGAACAAACACAAATGGATATAAATATTCAACATAGAAAGAGTGTTGCAAGGAAAAAGTAGGTATATTCCCCCTGCAAACTTAAAATCCATAACTACTTTATGGCAAGTACATTTTAAATTTAATGAACAGAACTGAAGGATGATGTATGGTGCACTTAAAGAGGCCTAGAAAGGCCATACAAGTAATGGATGCCATACAGAAGGGTTTAAAGTTGTTCTAGAAGCTAAGTAAAGAGGAAGGACAGAAGAAAAATGTTAAATATTTCAGTCAGGTCAGCATGCTGCTCCTTGGTGTATTGACCTTACTCAGCCAAAGGGTGCCCTGGGAAAGAGGCCGTAGTTTCAGTTCCCTCCTACTCCTTTCCTGCAACCATGAGCTTGACCTTTGTACTGACCGTAAAGGAAAAAGGAAAATCTTTGGAAAGCCTCAGCTTTCCTGTAAACCTCATTGAATAAGATTGATTGCCAGCTAAAATTTGTAATCTGTTCTAAGAACACTCTGATGAACATGTGACATGAACTTCTGTTTTCCTCCAAGTGCAAAGGGTGCATTTCACATAGACTATAAATAAGAAAGAAAGAAAGAAAGAAACAACGCAATTCTATAAAGAGGTTGATGCAAAATAGTCAGGAATTCCTCATCCACCATTTTTCTCCAGCCACCACTTATATTCTGCATTTTGCACATGTCCTTTCACCCTCTTGTCACATTTTCATTCCCTACGCTTAAGCAAGTGCCATTCAACCTGAATCAATGTCTGGATCGTGATTTGAATGTTTGGATCATTTGAGGCTGACTGAAGTTCTTGCTCCCAGGAGTGACTGCAGTTGGGCCTGTGGGATATGGTGAAGGATCAAATTAAAAAGTTAAGATTCTCCCACCTTTTCCGAGCGTGCAGTCAATGGGCTACTCTCACAACACCTTCAGTACGCAGCACGGTCAGAGCCCAAACCTGTGGACCAAAGATGCTAGGAACAGCAGCAAAATAACATCAGAACCAAACGAAGACGTGTCAATACCAGCCATGTGCAAGCATTTCTATTCAGTTCACAAAAAAGGATGGGAGAAAAGGAAAGGGGACAAAAAATGAGTTGCACTACTCTTCTCTCCCAGTTCTGGGACAGACAGTGGTATGGCTGCTGAGGTTTTACGCTACCGTCCCCAAAACTTCAGGCCTCGATGGGCTACAGCAAGAGCAGGGAATTCCTGGAGCTCTCTGCTGACTGGCAAAATTGCTGAGAGGCCTCTTCAGCTATGGAAAAAGAAGAGGGTGTGTTTTCAGCCAGATGTGGGGCTAGGAGAGGTGCAAAGCTGTCTGGAGGGCACAAAATGATTGATGTGGGGCTGGGAAGCATATAATTAATTGATGTTGCTATACTAAGAACGCATAATAAATTGCTGTAGGTCTGGAGGGACACAGATTAATTAATTGGGGCTTAGGGAGAAACTGGTGCTCTTAGTACCACTGGGCAATATTTTATGCAAATATGTGTAATGTTATGCAAATTAAAAATCTACTGAGGTTTTTGTGCCATAAGATATTGGCAGAGATGTGCCTACATTGTAAAAAGAATTCCCTCTGCAGCTACAGCCTGACTAGAATTGGGTGAAGAAGGTAAAAATGATATATTTTCAAATATTATACTGTTTGTAAAATTCCACATTAAAAACACCTTTTACTCAGATGCATACAAAAACATCTTGTTTTCCACATATGCTTTTATAAATGTGTATCGGGCTAAATAACTAACTGAAAAAAATACAGTAATGAAACTTTTCAAATTATTCAAAGACCTCTGTGTGTCTGAGCTCTCATCCAGCGAGATGTGCTGCTTGGGAAGAGAAATTACAGAATGCCCATGAGGGGAACAGCATTTCAGGGTAATGTGAGAGGACTGTAATTGCTATGCTCTGATATAAGAGAAAGAGAAAGAATCCTGGCTGCAACTACTAAAATAAGGATCTGAAATATGAGGGCAGTAAAACCCTAATCTTTTTTGACCTGGTGTCGGCCCAGACACACAATAAAGAACCAGCAGGGATTAATCATTTGAGGAAGGAATTTGAGAAGAGTTATCGTATTCTCTGCTAAATTTTGCAAGACTTCTCTGAAGAGACTAGATGACCTTTAAAGGTTCCTTCCAACCCAAACTATTCTATGATTCTATGATTCTAAGAGAAAACATTCGGGAATGTGGTGGATGCGTGATCGTCATTTGACGTACTGCGGTAATTTAAAGTGGAACATAACTACAGAAGAAGAATGAGATCACTAATGGAAGTTTCAAGAAGCAGTGATTCTTGCAAGAACAGTGCACTTTCTCCAAACAAATTTGATTGTAGCCCTTTACACCAGGGTTAATTTCATCCTAAGAAAGAAAACACTTAAGACATTAAGATGGTATTAAGCTAATGACATTATTATGTTGTCTGTCTTTTTTTTCCTAAGGCCAAATAATTTTATGGCTACAATGGTCAGAAAATTGGGTGCAAATATGTCTCTGCTTGTCTGGAATGAAAAACTAGGTTGCAATAAAATAGAAGTTATGGGCCTGATGGGGAAATCTTTTACTTCTGTAGCACAGAAAGCTAAAACAAGATTGATCTTATTCACAATTTTCAATTTTCTTACAGATTATTACCAGTCTTGTTAATATCTACCTAAATATAAAACAGACCTTGTAACAAATATATATAAAAAAAGACATTCTGCAGCATAGAAAACTCAGTTCTCTAAATCCCATTCACCCCCTCATTTATTTAATTGTAAATGTCACTGGGAAAAAGCTACTTATTTCTGTTGGCTAAACTAAGCCAAGGTTGTCATTAGGTGGATATTGCTAATCTAATTTCCAAAGGTGCTGATACAACAAGACCATTTGTGTAATTTCTATAGATTTGTTATTAATATCAGGCATAAATCACTAAGGACCTCAATAAAATTAACAGCCTTTCTTTTTTTCTTGATTCATTGTACTTATCCAAAAAGACTGTAAAGTCTCTGTCTTTAGAGGTTTCCACAGCTGGTCCAGACAAAAAATTCCAGTCTGGTTTGGTATAACAGACCACAGAAGGTCCTTGAATTAATTCTGGGCTGAACTAGGACATATACTTTGTAATAACATTCAATGCTTACTTTTGAAATTTTGATTGAAACTTTTGGTAAACTGTTCCTAATGGTCTCACTGTTAAAAATGTGCTCTATTTTGAGGTTTGCTTTTTCTCACTTCAGCTTCCAGCCTTCAGATTTTGTTACACCTTTCTCTCCCATGCTGAAGAGCTGATCATCAACGTGTTAGATGTTATACTTAGAGCAGTCACACTTTTACTCTGACTCCCTATTTTGGTATTTATTTTCTATTTTGATATCAATGTTCTGTTTTCTTCATCATTCATGAGCCCAAGCATCTTTGTGCTATCTACAGAATTTATCAGTGATTTTTGTTGTCTTTCAGATTGGCTGAGAGAATGATTAAAAAACTGATTCTACCATGAACTGCACAAAAGATATACACCTGCTCTACAATTACGTCCCATTTACCAGTCTTTTGAGACTAGTTTTTAATCCATTTGGTGTGTACCATACAGATGTCATAAGACAGTTTCTTAATCAAATTTCCACTTGGAATGAATCAAGTGCCTTGTAGAAGTATGCTACCTCAGTTCAACCTTACTATATGGTGTAAAAAGATAAAAAAGGATACGTATTTAATTTCTCAAGCCCTATTTTCAGTAAAGTCATGCTGACACTAGTAACATTATCCCCATGTTCATTCTTGATCAGTCAAGTGTCGTGCCAGCAATTTCACTATTTTTTCCTGCCATTTAAAACAGTTGTGACAGGACCATTGTTACGCAGCCTGGCCTTTTCAACATTGAAAATTATTTACATAATGTTCGATTTTTTCTAGTGGGTGTGCTCACAGGGACCACCCTTGGCAAATAAGCCAGGATAACAACACTCAACAAGACAGGAGTGAGCGAAAGGATGTGGTTGAGTGGGATGTCCAAACTGTGCAAGGTGGCATTTGCCCTAAACTTTTCTAGGTAAGGAGGAAGACAAGCATTGGCCAGATGAAACAGTAACTGGGGAAATACCAGGAGACTTCTGGGGAAAAAAAGTCAGCTAAACAGAAATGCAAGTGGAACACAAAGATTTGTAGTGGGTGGGAGAAGAGAGGAGCAGGGCAGCGGGGAATGGGGTGACCCTTCCAGACGTAGCCCCATGGCCCAGGGGCTCTGCCTGGGTCTGGCAGCACAGCCCCATCATGGGCACCCCCGGCTGCTGCCTCCGGCTCGCACACGGCGAGCGTGGGGACACCCAGGGACCTGCACACTGGGGTGCAGGGTCACCTCCCGAGGGCTGCAACCCACCCCCGGGAGATGTGGGGGTCAGCCGGGGCACACATCTCCCACAGCAGGGGTGTGCTCTGTGGGGATTCATTCTAGAATGGGATTTAGAAATTTTAGAAGCATTTTATTAAATTTTTGCAAGTGTTTAGCATTGAGGTTGATTTCTTTTATCATCATGGGTCATGACTTCCAATTAATTTTCTGTCATTAATAAATCAATAAACGGCTTCAATCCTGATTTGGTTTAAATTGTGTGAACTGAGCAATTTCTTCCTGTGAAAATGCTGCCCTTCTGAAATTCTTATTCCAGTTGGAGACTCAGTGAAGGTAATCCCCCAAACGTTAGCAACTGAGAACCTCCCTGGAGAACATCCCTGCTACTTCTTTAGAAACTCCAGGATGAAAATTAATTTTCAGGATTTAAAGATAAATTATTTTGTAGCTCTCTAATGAATTCTGGAATGGAAACCATGTCATCATCATTCAGTGGTTGGAATGTATCTGGCAATTTCCAAATACAGGAGAAAAAACCCTTATAGAAACCAAAACACCCCCCTCTGCCCCCTCCATTTCTTCCCAGCAATGCATTGATACCCTTCTTACAAATTCTCTTTGTTCTTTATACTTAAAATACTCATAAATCTAATAATCTAATTTAATCTTTCTACATATTCTATTGTTTCAGTTACCTACAGCTTTCTCAGATTGTGAGTTTCTTATGGTGTGTTTTTAAGCAGACTAGCTTCTTTTCATGATTAGTTCTCATTTGGCAGCAATTAAAATAGTTTAATCATTCCTGATCAGATTCATATCTGCCCATTTCAGCTCTTACTCCAAATGGAGCTTGCTCATGTCTGCTTTCAAGGTTTATAAAATTAGCCTTTATGAGCAGCAAGTATACTAAATAAGAACAACTTGTGACCATTTGTACCTAAGCAACCACTGTATTTTTGTTCCATAATTGGTTCTTTATCTATGTATCTATCTATCAGTACTGATTTTTTCTGCAACAGGTTCTGGAATTAGGAACTTGCATTTCGTAATAGATATTTGGCTTGAGTTTGAATTAAGCACAAGAAGACTCAGTGAAGTATCTCTCTTCTGTCCTTTTACACAGGTTTGGTTACCCTTCTCTTTTTCCCATTACTTTAACTACTTTATTTAAAAAAAAATAAAAATCCAAGTTAAATTTCTAGATTCTTGAAAGTCACTAAGACATTCTCCTCTTACCAAGATGCCAAAAGCATAATGGCATATAGTCTGAAGGAAGCTTTATTGAAGTGAATAAACTGGGATCTGAATGCCATACTATGGAACTTGCTGTATTTTTTTTCCTTGCTGTTCTCATTCTAGATATATTAGGGTGGGTGCCAAGCAATCATTAGTAAGCACTTTTCATGTCTTTGTATTTCAGAAAATGCTGACTCGATGAAAGATTAGATGACTAGCCTTCATTTCTGTAGACATAAAGAAATCATATGCCAAAATGAGTACAAAATATGGTAGCCATCATTTCTTTGGGATTTTCATTGTCTCAGTTCATGAATTTTACGCCTTCTTATAAATTCCAAGAACAATTTGACATTTTCTGCTACTATCACTGAGCCGGAGGATTTCTGTGAATACTAATGAGCTTTTACTGGAATAAATATATTGTGTACAGTGGTGATGCAGTTCACTGTCAAAGTATCTCACTACAGATATACTGCATACCATCAAAATTTAAAACAGATGGCTTGGAGTACTACTGGTAATTTTACACAGTCGCTTAACAAAAAGAAAGATTACATTCTCTGTGAATTACTGTCCCTGGACTGCCCTTTCACAGAATTCATGGAGCACATGGACCAGGACTGGGAGAATACTTAACCCTTGCAGGAGCTAAAGTTGCTGTCTTGCTCCCGAGATTGTGGTTAAATCCATTAGTAGCTGTGACACCAGGCCAGGCCCTGAACCCATCTCCCTTTCAGGCATTGCTTCCAAGGCAGCATACAATTTCAGAGAGAAAAGACATGAAGTTACAACAGATTATGATGCTTCACCTTCCTGCTCTGTGCACTATTCCGGTTAACTGAATATGAATCATGGGAGATAAACTCCTATAGTTTGGCTTTTTGCAAAACATTCCTGTCCAGTAGCTTATATGCTTTACTCATATTGTCCAAACACAACTGAACGAGTCATATTTTTGCTTTTGTAAAATGATAGCACTTATGACACTGTTACTACAAGAAGATTGGATTTAATGTGTCTTTTGTTGTGCTTTAGCTAAGCAACTCAATGAAGAACCACCAACCCTTTTTCTGTCCCAGCAAAACATGCCATGGGATTTCATGCATCAGAGCTTTTGCCATACCTGGTATGACCATGCAGTCCTGCACCACTGTCCCTGGCGGGATGCTGGTCCCTCAGTGGGAACTGAAAGTGCACAGAATTGCCAAAGCTCCCCGTTAGAAGCTGAAGGGAACAGCTCCAAGGAGCAAGGCAAATAGCAAGGGAGCAAGAGCTGCTGATTAAATAGATACTTAATAGCATAAGAAAGCAGATTTTTCTGGCAGAGGTAAATAAAAACTGGAAATGGAGGAATTTATTGAAAGGGTCAAAATATGTCTTTGGACTGAGTGAATGTATGATGGTGACAAAAGTGATGAAATCAGCATAAGGAACAAAGAAGTTATTCTTCATAAGTATGGCAAGTGTTGATAAAAATCAAGGATATTAGGATGGAAAGGAAAGGAAAAAGGAGAAAAAGTGAGATAATGGGAACATTCTGTTCATAAATTAGCTTTGTTGCTGCTAATGCATTTCTGTTCTACTGTTGGTAGAAAAAAAAAAGCAGGATTTTGTGGTGAAGCTGATATTCTTATTGTCCACTATGTTATGGTCAACACCTTCTTTATGGAAATACAGTCTTTCTTTTTCTTTCTTTCTTTCCTTTTTTTTTTTTTTTTCCTTTGGAAGACATTCGTACGTATAAGGACTTTATCTAGGATCAAACTAGTTTTAAAATTCCAGAAAATTAGATTGAAATTTCTACTTCATTTTGCACAACACAAGACCAAAGAAAAAAAATCATAACCACTTTGATTAGTTACATCTAAAAAATCCCATCTTTTTCTGCATTTTCTTCCTTGTCTGCCTGTGGATTTAAATACATCAAAATCAAAATTTAAGACAAATAAAGCAGCAGTAAGTGCCAATTAACAGAAAATAAAGACTTTTAAAGCCAGGTTGTAAAAATTTACAACTGCTTTTCCAGCTGCTGCAATGCTAGTATGAGTGTTGATTTTATCTTGCTGTAATTTGATTGTTTGCATTTAACTTCCCTCTAATAATTTTGAACAAACCTGGCCAAGAAACAAAATGAATCCTCAAAAAGTAAAACACTAGAACAGCAACCATCCCCTTAACCACACATCTAGTCTGTCTTCCATAAAAGTGGTGACACGGAAGTGTTTCCATAAACTCAATTTTCATGGTGTTTTGAAAACATTATTAGAATTTCATTTTAATTGAGGTCAGGATGGCTAAACATTAAGGTTTGCACGTAAATGGCTTATCCAGCCTCTGGCACCACTAAAAGGTAGTAACATGAACATGGCAAAACACGGCAGATTTAAAAAACAAAGGTGGGGTCGTATGAGCTTAACAGAATTCATGAATAAGGGATACATTTCTGGGACAATCGCTTATAAATAACAAATAAATTTGTAAAGTTAACAAAACCAGGAACAATGGGTTAGGAGTAGACATGGACAGTCTTTTTTAGGAGAAAATAAGGTGGTAATGGGGCAGAACTTGGGAAAGGTTGAGGGGTAAAGAGGGAATATAAGGAGAAGAAAATCATGTCCTTAAGGTTTTTTTGGAGATCCTCATTCAGGAGCCTTGTGCCTGATCTACATGACTTGGAGTAGGACAATAAATCTGTTGCTGCTCCAACACGTATGTGTCTGACTTACTTCTGTGGTCAGAATGGACTTTAGTCGTGAAGAGTGACCCACCAGATAAGACAGACTGGACAATTACAAGCAAATCATTCTGGGAGTCATGTCCGGCCTCATGAAAGACAAAATGACTAGGAGCAGCCAGCAGATTTACTGAGGCAAATTATGCCCGACAGACCCAATGAGCTTTCTATGACAAGAGGAAGGTCTTAGTGGATGGGAGAAGAGGTGATATAAGTGCTCTTGACCTTAACTTCAGCAAGGTCTTTGACACAATCTCCCATAGCATCCTTGCAGCCAAAGATTGGGAGGTATGGACTGCATGAGTGGATTATAAAGTGACTGAAAAACAATCTGGACTGTCATTGCTTTGAGTCAGCCCTGCTTTGAGCAAGAAGTTTGACTAGATGACCTTTAGAGGTCCCTTCCAACCTAAATTATTCTATAATTCAACAATTCTACGACAATATCAAATCAAGAGATAAAGCTTAGCTGAAGAAATCATAAAAAAGGAAGTATTTTTAAGTGTCTCTTTAAAATTAAAGATGTTGGATTATCACATAGTGTACAGCTAAGAAGTGAATCACATCCTGAAATGGCTTCAGATTTTGCTAAGCACAGGTTTTCCTGTCATTTAGTGTCTATTTGTTTGTTCTCTACTGTTCGTTTCACACTTGTTATTTTCAGTCAAATTTTGTGTTCCTCACCTGAAAGACTGATTGAACAGACATAGATTTCACAAAATGAGCAGTGACCTTGAGTCCAGAAAACTTAAGGTAGTAGAGGAACTAGAAAACATCATACACTTCCCAAATTAATTTCAAGGTTTGAAAGTTATCACCACTCTTCAAACTCGTTAAGTTCTGTTTCTCTCTCTTTCATATTTGTATGAAGCATCAGGAGCACGCTGAAAGAAAGCACAAGAGACTTAAAATTTGCCATTTAACTGCAAACAGTAGGAGAGGTGGCACAGATGTCTACAACAAATTACAGCAGCAGTCAATTGGAAATGTTCTCATTTCAATGAGATTTTAATAATGCTTAGGAATGATTGTGATCATAACAAGTGTTTGGATTACGTCAAACCAGCGAACACTTCCATTAGGGAGAAGACTAGATAAACAAGCAACAGAAACGGGCTAAAAAAAAAAGTATTAAAATACTGAGATTGACACAAATGAAAATGAAGTAGTTTAAATGTTTAAGCACACCATCTCACACCTCAAAAAAAAGAAAGAAAAAGAAAAGAGATCTTACTCATGGTAGCAGAGACATTCAAGCAAGTTCTATCCAGCTTTCATAGACAAATAAAAAAAAATGTGTCCTTTTAAAAAATTTTTTAAAAAGTGTAATTAATGATGTCTGTGCTGTGCAACAAAGTGGGGCATAAAGGAAGCTAACTATCATTAGGCTGGTTAAGAAACATGAAGCAGGATAGCTTGCACAGACAAGCTTTAGCTAGATCTACTGTGGATTAGTTGTGGAAATGATTGTACTTCTTTCTGGAACAAGCTAGTGTAAGTTCTCAGCTTTCTGCTGTCTGGCTGTTATCATCTGGTGGGAGAAAGCTTAGGACTCGGATATCTAAGCTTATATATATGTCAAATAAGAAATTCCAGGTGGAGTTGGAACTTGATCAGTGTCTTCTTACAAATACATTATCATCTTGTAATATGAGGTATTCTGCAAGGTATAGAGGGACTTTACAGAGCTTACAATAGAATTGGAAATATCCAGCTTTATACTTAAAACCAGACTAATCCTTTCTCAGTAGGACTTTTGAAAATGACAAGTCTTGCCATGAAACAAATGGTCTGATTCAACTACCATGAATTTTCTAGATGAGACTAAAGCCAGTTACTTAAACAGTTGTAATGACCAAGAACACGAACAGTCTTCAGTTCTGAGTCACTAAAACACCTAGAAAATTACTTTTACTCAAAACTTAATTAGCATGGTGGAGCTCAGTAATACTAAATTTTCTTTTGGAGGAGGGAGGAGCAGTAGAATAGAATTTGAGCACCTCATTTGTCAAATCTCCCTTTTTTTAATTGTGAATTTCACTTTGTCTGTTTGAAGTGCTGAAAAATAATTGAGTTATTAATAAGGTGTCAGTATTATTTTTTTCCCCCATATACGTGATTTACACAGTTTTGCTGACGAAGTTGTCTATCCTTGAAAGAATTGTAGGATTAAGTGTGAAACTTGAGGAAGACCCTTGAGGAGAAACAAACAGATTTCCTCTGCTGTATTTTCCTTAGGTGTGAAACGAAAGTAGGCTTAAGACATGAAATCAAATCTGAGACAGCAAATATGCCTTCACAAGCATTTCTTGTCTCAGTTAAGCTAAACAGAAAAAGAACATTTTCGTTTTAGCTGACCTTACTGTTAAGAAGAGAAAGAAAGAGAGGAAGAGACATCCTAAAAGTTCATCATGCTAAAGAGCTGCCTTCATGAATGGAGACTACGACCGGGTGAAGGATTTTTGTCTGCTATATCAGTATTCTAGTAGGAGGAATATTTGCTATACTTTCTCCTCCAAACAACTGAGTGATGTCTTGGGAGGGAAAGCTATTTCATGGGTTTAACAGTCATAGTCCAAAAGACAAATAGCAGGGCTTGGATTTGCCTGGATTCCTCAATACACTAAAATATCATTAAACTGTCCTGTCACCCATTCAGCGCTGAAAACCTGCTAAAAAAACCCCCATAATTCCAACTGCAGATTAGAAAGATAAATATTGGCAAGTCAGATTTAGATGAGAAATCATCTGACCTGTGCACTTTCCATACAGATATTAATTTCTCCGTATGCCTTTTGGAACATGGTCAGCAAGCAAAATGTTTTAACAACAGAATAAGAAAACATGAAAACATGGCAGGCACACATACAAAACCAAGTGACATGATATTAACAGCACAACTCCAGCAGTACGTGATGAGATAGTGAAGAAAGTATTGTCAAATGATCAAGAAGAAAATATCAAACTCAGTCCAGAGAAGATTCTATTTGAAGTGAAAGAAGCCAAATGCATGGAAGATGATAGTCTATCAAATTGATTCAAGCTAGATCAAGGAAAGAAGTGAAGCTGTAGACAACATGAGACCTCCTAGAACAACAAATCCAAAAATTGCAGAGCATCCTAGCGATAATTCTTCTTTTTATACAGTACATCCCACATGAGGCACCGAGATAAATGTTATGAGAGAACCTATCATGACAGTGGTTTTATCACTGCATGATGCAATAACAGTTCAGAATGAAACATTATAGAATAGCTATACAAATTTTAATGATCCCAGCAGTCACTGATCAAAGCAAGTATATTTAAGGGAAGGTACAGGATTTTGTCTGCCACAAAGGATAACAATTTTTGTAACTTGTCATAGAGCTGCAACAGAAATAAAGCATAGTTATGTTCAAAGCAAGAAGGAACTACTGGATATTGTGTGCTAAAAAAATAATCTCATCAAGTTATACATGTAGTAAAGGCTGAAGTACAGGGAACTTTGAAATAACATTGTCTAAAGGTTTTGAAAAGCACTTACAAAATTGCAATGGATATATCAGACCCATGAACATGTAAATATTTGTTGCAAGCAGATTTGAGGGACTTAAAGGGTAGCGCATTATGAAACCCATGGATGAAATGATGAAAAAAGTAGCATTTAATGCAGATGAGACCCTATGCTATAAACAGACATGTCAAGCAGCAGAGAAGGACACAAAAAGATCCCATAATAACACCTTGCCCGTGATTTTAACGATGAGCTGGCTGTGCAGAAGTCTAAGTGAATCCTAATATGCATCTGCATACAGCTTTGAAGGAAAGATTTTCTTATAATAACTTGCTGATGGCAAGTGATCAGCTCATTATTCTTGGCATTATAATGGAGGAAATACTTAACATTTGCATGAGCAGACATGAGGCTGTCCAGAGTACAAAAACTTTTGCCAGGCACAACTTTGTAAATTTTAGTTTGTCGTAGTTTAGGAATATATGAAAAATTTCACAGGAGGAGGCCCCAAGTAATCAAAAAGTAAAGCTTTGCTCTCATGAGTTCACCTCGTAGCTAAACTATTTTCTTAAGATACACTTGGTACTTTTCTGAACATGAAAAAGTTTTAGTTCTGCTAGAAAATCAGTTCTAAATTGTAGTTTCAGTTTTCATAATGAGTGAGAGTAACCAAGTCCCACTAAGAGGGAAATAGAACATTTTGTAAGATACAGGGAGTAAAACTCACTCATTCTTATTCTAGATATTCTCAATCTAATCAAATGGCTCATTCCATTAAAATATGGATTTTTATTACACGATGAAACATTCAGCTTGCTCTTCTGGAACATGCATACATCAATTGTGCAACGGTGTCCTGCCCTGAACCACAGATAGAGTGATGATTGTTAAAAATAACCCTTCCTTCCTTTATATGAGTTGCTTTATATGCACGGATAGTACCTGAAATGATTCACATCAATGTGACTGTAAGATGAGAAAATACTGATTAAAAAACCCCACAACAAACAGGCCTATGGAGTGACAACAAGAATTAGTCATCTTTTTGAGTTCAAGAGCATAAGGACAGACAACTGGGTTATACTGCTCTGGCATAGTCTATTGCTGTGGCTGTAGACTATAGCCACAGTGAACCTTACTGATGCAACAATAGAAGGTATAAAAGTATTGGGAAACACCAAAGTGTGCAATGGGAATGGACATATGGAAATTATCCATTATCAGAAGACCCTCAGGAGCAACGATCAGTGGTTGTATCCAAGGTCCCCTACAGTGAGACTTGACACTAGTGTCTGCTGTTACACAGGCTGCACCAAGACCACATAGGCATGGGTAGGCATCAAGGTGGAGACCTATGCAATAGATTTAGACAAGGTCCCTGTACCTGCATGCAGGAGTAGGCTGAGAGAGGATTACACCAGTTCCCAAATATAAGAACAGACTGAAATAGGATTAAAGACTCAGTTCTAGTGGGTAAAATTTAACAACCTCTGAACTACAATGTGGTAGGTTAATTAATAATTTTTCAGAAGTTCTCTAATATTCTGTTCATGCCTGAGGGCTGGATGATGAGGACATTGACTACAATGTGATTTAGCGGGGAAGACTTTATTAAAGACAGCACAAGTTGATATCCTTAGTTTCCCTCCAGGTTCCTGAGACATCGAAGGCATCATGACTACATCATGACTACATACACATAGTTCTCATGGGTTTTGTTTGCTTGTTTGTTTACTTTTGTAAGAAGACCACTTAGTATTTAAATTTATTCTTTATCATTACTTTATGTTTTGTTCAGCATAAAAAATATTGGATCAAACAAACTCAAAAGCCTGGCCCTGAGGTTGACAGCTATTTTACAGCAATAATTGATCTTGATTGAGGAAGTATTCAGCAAATAGTATATGAGTTCAGCAAATTTAAAAGTCATCCCCATGATAAGCCAACATTTATGGTGTCTCTCAGGTTTATAGGTTTGTGGATAGCTTTATGGTTAAATAATTTCCACTGATTCAAGTATTTGCTTATTTAAATATATTTTTTTTTGTTTAAACTTACATGATAATGATAATTCCTTATACAGAATTTCACATGTGTGTTTTTGCTTTTCTTAAACATTATTCAGAAAAAAGTGCATTATTACACCAGAAGAATACAATATTCTTCGAGGTACAAGATTTAAGTGTTGAAAACCATAAAATACATAGTTATTATGACTTATCAAGACTTGTATACCTTGCAGTCTAAGGCTTAGTTGAATAGATAATTACATGCATATTACTGAGTTACAGCTCTCCGATTATTTACTCATGGTGCAATACTGATAAGTACAAAATATTAGAATGTGCATCTGCAAAAGTTACGACAGGTCAAAGAATTTTCTGTGATGTATACTGTCCTTTCTGATCCAGTAATGTGAACATGCAATACCCAATCTCTTACAAGTGTAAGACTTGAAATATAGTTTGAATATACACTTTATTATTATATGTGTGTAATAGATGATATTTTTAATGTCTCATTAAAATATATGTTAAAATATCAAAACATTCCCACTTTTTCATTGTATTGGTACAACCTCTGGGGTTTCTCTGAGACAATCATTGTCCTTGGCTGGAATGTTTTGACCCACATTAAAACTCCAGTCTTTATGGACTTTCCAGAAGCAAAATAAGAAACCTTTCCTGTTTCTTATCCACTATACACTTTAAAACAAGATAGCCTTGCTTTCCTGTTATCCTGCACAGGTATATCTCGCTATTAGGGTAGCTGGAGGTAGGTGGGTAAGAGTAACAGGATTACTTCAATAAGTCATGAGTTATGCTCATACAAATGAACGTCTTCTAGGATTGTTGTACTTGCACGTTACTGACTGAAGGCTGATAGCAAAGTTAAAACTGAACAATCACTAATTCAATTTTGAATTTCCTTTCTTAGTGTACCATTGGTTTAAAGTCATCACAGAAATTTGTATAGATGTGTCATTTTTAAAGCCAAAGTGCATTTTTCACAAATGAGTTCACTAAAGTAGCATAAGTATTTATTCTTTTCAAATGCAAACTTTCATGACATAATTAACGTTGTCTGGTTTTCAGATTGAGGTGAAGAATTGATTCACTCTAGAAAGTCCTAGTTCTGGAAATATGTAGTTCAGTCTCTCAGTGTTGCTAGACATTACAAATATAAAATAGAGAAGATCTGTTTTGAGTAGAGGCAAGGGAAACAAAAGGAAAAACAGCCCTATTGTCACATCAATTCAATTTACAACAAAGGTATATGTTGAGTGTCTCTAAAGGCTCTCTTTATTACCTGCTCTTCTCCTCGGATGTTTTCTACTGGGTAGTCATCATTTAGAAAGCCCCTGCAGGGCTTCTGTGCTTCTCAAAAGGATGTGCAATAGAATATGTCACCCAAAATAATTATCTGCAACCACCATCTTACCTTAGGCTACATGTCAATATGCACTCACTTGGTACTCAGAGACTGCATCTAATTTAGACCTGAAGGCAGACATACGTGAATAATACTTACAGCAACAAAACAGGATTGAAGCTACGGTGGAACTAATTTATTAGTTAAAAAGGGCATCAACTGAAGAACTACAGTGTCTTTCATACTCTTGGTGCTGTAATCTTTTTCCTTTTTCTTAGCATCCAAGAATGAAATTCCACGGTGTCTTAAAGAAAGCAACAGAAGAGACCCAAAGTACTAGCCCTGCAGCATTTAACTTGCTTTCTCAAGGTGTCTGTGAGGTAGCTCGGCTCTTATTCTGGTGCAAATCAAAACATATTCTGAGGTAAAAGGAATTATGATGGTTTAAAAACGTACATGAAAGAGGAAAAAAATTAGGTCATATAATTATAAAATATAAGGCTATGAACTATAAATCAAGCAAATCAAAAGAACATTATGGTGTAGAAGTTGCTATGATAGCTGTACCAGAATTTTAGATGGAAGCTGTTGCATACATTTGCCAAATGTGTAAGGTAAACAGGAATATATAATATAAAGTCATGGAACATTAAATGTCTTTTAAGTGGTATTTGGCGTCACAGAATTCATGTGTGTTGGAATGGATAAAAAAGTTAAATAACCTTTCTGTGACCCTTGTGAAGAACTACAAAGGCAGGAGAAAACATCAGGTGAAGAACTGTATTCTCCATCATGTACCCAAAAGTTTCATTCTTGCTGCAGCTCACTCCTCAGCCCACATCTGCAATGAGGGACTTGGTCCTTTGCTTTGGAGAAAGCAGGTCTCTAGTCCTCCTCTCGTCACAGAGGGGTGAAATCACCCTTGGTAAAGCTCACGGACAGACTTCGTATTTCCTCAGAATAATTCCTATTCACCCTGTCTCTTTGCCCTACATGGCAAGGTGGTGAATACGGACAAATGTTCTCTAACTCGTAGATGTGTTTAAAAGGATTAAAAACTTTTGAGGAGATACAGCAGCGGGGATTACGTGGATATGTTCCCACGACTGGGAACATAACCTGCAGTTTTGTCCTAGACCAACTTGAACATTTTCTTGGCTCCAGCCTGAAACAATTCACAAAATAATCATTGTGAAGCAGACTCCTGTGCCCTGTACTGACCTGCCCCTGCCAGGAAAACATGTTATTCTCATGAAGATATAATATCACTTCAAGAAACTACGCTGAACTTCAAAATAATACCAATAAATTTTAAAGGTGGTTTTTTTTGTGTGTGTTCCTTTACGATATCTTCCCCGCAGCTTTTCAGAGCATGTTGCACTTCATGGAACAGAAAACTTGGAAATAACCACACAGCTCATGAAATCCACTCCCCTGAAGTTACAATATCCACGGCATAGCCATTACACATCACTGGCCACCAAACACATTGGTAGGAGCTTGAGAGCTGTCTGAGGAGAGCAGCAAGCCGATTATAATGACCCACAGGAAGCTGGCAAGACTGAGGGTTCTACCAATGCTTTCGATCTGTACTCCTGAGGAATCTGTTAAACAAATGCCTTCTTGTGTACCGATGGAGCCTAACACTTTGGGACTCCACCTCGGAAGAAACATTTAGTCAGGACTCTAATGTGCACCATTAATGCAATTCTATTGCCTACAACTGGATGGGAATTGCAGTGGTGTCTTCAGTGAATTGTGCAGCGCTGTATACAGCTATAGGAATTTACAGGTTTAATTTTTAATTTCAGTTACATACATCTGAATAGCTTCTGACTCACAGATAAAGATGCTGTAGAAGATATCATAATTTTGAATGGCAGGACTCCATAGAAGACAGGAGGTAATATAAATGGTCAGTTTGCCAAAACCATGAAAGAACTAATGTAGATTAATAATGCAGTCTAAAATAAATTATTCCTTCTTTTGTGAGGTACTGAGTACTATAGTGTGTATAGTAGTATCAGGCATACACTACGGGATAATCTTTTTCAAATATTCTTTTGTTCAAACAACTTTCTGAAACTGATTACCATCCAGCCTTCATTATATTACTAATATATTCTAAGTCCATTTAAAAGAAAATTCAGCTATGCTAACCAAGTTTATTTGTACATCTATAAAAGGCTTTTCTTGTGCCTTTTCCATGCCTTGACTCTTGATATAAAATCATGTGTTCTGTTTACTTCAGAAAGTGAGGCTCTCAGGACAGAGAACAAAGTCTTTTTTCATTGAGTAGTTTCACAGTAATGAGTCTACCTGTTTCTTCCTTCCATTCAAATGCACAATTTGCACATAAGTTATTCTTCTGGGTCATAATGCCAAGAAAATTTTATCTATCAGCTCCTCATTATTTTGAGGCAACTGCTAATGTCTACTGCTTATAAAAAGAATTCATAGAAACAGTTTGTCTAATGAGAAGTACCACTTTTACAAAGTCATTTTCTTTCTCAAACAATACCGATGACATGTATTTCATGAGTAAATGAGGTTTGGAACAGCTAAAAGAAAATTTCACCTTTCTTGTTCTGTATATTCCTTGATACATCAGGAATTGAGGCATGAAATATGCCATCACAAGACTTTGCAGAACAATGAAAATATTTTGAGATTATACAGTTGAAACTTAGTATTGAATAAACTTTCTGTTATTATTACAAGATTTGAACAATTCAAATAATTATTGGTCCCTTAATTTGTTTTACAACAACTTCACTTACCTTCTGTACAAAGCACCACTGTACTCTGAGTAGAGCAAGGGCATCTCCTTATACAAAGCACTTGGCATATTATAGATGCCACAAGTAATACTAAAAGAGACTAGCAACAGTAGTCATAGTAATAACAGATCTATTGCCTTAGGAAAACACAGTTTAAAAAATCTGGTCAGACCAGTGTGCAAGGAGCTGTAAATAATGCGCTGATGGCATTACATGGCCTATTGCTCGGAGACCACTGCTCCAGGAAACATCTTCTAATAATGCTATCCCACAGACTGACTTTGCTGCCTTGCTTTATCACTTGAGTTCTTTTATTTCACTCATATATATAACTTTTCCTAAAAAAGTTGTAAGGTAGTATCCCCTAAAATGTAATTGGATTTCTTTAATCTGTTTTTCTTTTGAACCCAAAATACACATGTTATAAAACTTAAAATTACTGTTGAGCAACTGTGACAAAACAACAACCCATCTAACACAAATACCTCAATTTCTACAAATAATCAGAAAAACAGATTTCCATAGCCTGAGAAATTGAAAATGGATAAGCTATATCCATTATGATTTATTATAGCCAAAGCACTAGCTACACTTCACCTTTTCCTGACATAGCCATTACGCACATGGGTTTGGATCTGAGCAATATAGTTCAGAGGTGTAGTGGAAGATCTCTGGCTCGTACCAAACATCTTGCTGTACTGTCCATCACTAGTATATATATGACAGATGGGGTTAGTACTGTACTCCAGATGATTTTATCATTGACAGCCTCCATAGCTAATTATAAATAGCTTTCAGAGGTAACACTTGCAATAAGAAGCAACCAGATATCACACAAGCATTCATGACAAAGCACTAGAAAACAAAAATGTTACACTTTTTTTTTTCAATTTGGAGTTCAGATGAACAGTGTCCACAACATTATATGGGAATAACTTCAACCTACGTTTTTAATAATAAACTTCTCTAAGTGAATTACAGCATTACAGTTTGATTTGGTACAATTTCAAGGACTAACAAAACTCATTCTTTTGCTTCTGTATAAAATCTGACACACCACTGGGCTGGATATTATTTTAGATTCATTAAACGCAAGATGACCACATTTATTAGACAAGTTTTGTTATATTACATTAAATCTACTAACTAGAGTCTAAGAGAAAATACTTACATTTTCCTCACATGAGTAATCATGTTCACTACAGTGGGATTACACAGAGAAGTATAAAGCAGTCAGAAGTGATATATTTAATAAATCAGCACTAAACATTTTGTAATATCTAGGTAACACCTAACACTTTGAAAATTCTGCCAGATCCAACATCCTGGAAATACGCTTAGATGGAACAATGGCAAACCAAACTTATTAGTCCCCAAGGCACCAAGCAGCAGAAGATATTTCAAATATAAAGGGAAGAGAAAACAATATGTCAATGATATGAACAAGCCCTTACCTAGTGGCTGCCCCGCGATGATCCTGGCATTCTCTCCCGCCACGGCAGCCCTCGCGTGCCTCTCGCTCATGTACTGTACAAACGCATAACCTTTGTGCACTGAGCAGCCAACTATTTTCCCATACTTTGCGAAGATCGCTTCGATGTCGCCTTTTTTGACAATGGCTGTGTTCAGGTTGCCGATGAAGACTCTGGAGTTGATGGACTTTGGGTCGTTCTTATTGGTGACGTTGCTGGTCTGTGTTTTGCCGGTCATGGTTGGATCACTTGGCTTTAACCCTTAAAGAACAAAGAGAATTATGTTTCAAAGCATAAGGTTACCCCTGACTTTGGATGATTTTTCCTGCAATAATTCACTTTTCATTTTTCACTTAGGGTGAATCCAGGCTCAGAAGAGTTATACTTTCTAAAAATTATTATCAATAAAACCAAGGTAGTACATTTTAAAACACTGTTCATAAGTCAAATTAAAACTTCTTATTTTTATAGATATAAAATATACCAATATATCTCTTAATACAATGCAGTGATAGTGGAGCTTTACTGTAATAATATGTGGATTTCTGCTTAGAAATTCAGAATTGACTTTTTAAGTACCTAGCCATCTAGAAACTGCATAGCAAGAGAATGAATCATTATCTTATGTCAAAGAAATGCACATTCAAGGCCATGTAGAGAACAAACTCTAAAAATGAAAGACAGCTCTGCTTTTCTTTGGTAAGTGTCAGCCAGAGCACATTTCTCACCAGTTAAATATCATTGACCGCTGTAAGGAGTGCAGGGCAGGTAACATACAGTTCTTTACTGCAATCAATATGTTTCTATCATCACAACAATTTTCCCTATTAATTCAGTACAAAAAAGAAAAGAGAAAAGACAGGGGAAGCACAAGTGACTTATCTTCCTAGAATCAAAAAGTATGAAAACAAACTCCCTTAATTATAGGAATACAGATTTGCTTGCTGCTTTGCTCTTCCCGCTGAGGTCACAAGTCTAAATGCATCCTGGCATATCTCAAATGGAAATATCCACATCATTCCTAGGAAAGACTTGGCAAAAGAAAAAAAAAGGCCCCTTCATTTACATCAATTTACTTAGAGGTGAAATGAAAGAAGTTGTCCCATGTCGCTGCTGGGTTTTCTTCAGCTATATTAGACAACAGATATGTCAAAAATATGCATACCTCTAAATAGTGAAATCTTATTTTGTAAGAAGGAGGTCATTTAGAAAACAGTCAAATATAGGCCATGTCTTACAGCTGAGAATTACATTACTATTTTTTAACCTGTTCACAGTTTTGATCATATCACAGTAACAGCTCAGGCAAGAAGAGTATCCAGTTAAATACAGTTAAAGCTCAATTCATTTCTCAGGATGAAAAGGAATAATGACCTGTATTCTGGACACCTAAAGCTTGACACTAACTAGCAGAAGTTTCGTATTTTAAATCAATAGCTACCATATGTTAACCTAGACTGACGAAAAAAGAAACCATTGTTACTGAACTCTGCACAATTCCTGGTGAACAAAACAGCCACAGCCGCAGCCACCAGCACTTTGACCGTCTCCATCACACAGGATCCAAACCCCACCCGTCAGGTAAGAACACACAAGGGAGGTGTGTGGGCAGTCCTCCCGAGTCCTAGCAAATGGTCTGCTTTATTAAAAGAACTCATGAAGTGAAGCTATCAGTCAAATAGCTTTCACTTGCTTAAAAACTTAATATGACAGCTTCATATTACAACATTTAGAGAAAACACTGTAGAAAACAAGAAAAAATATGTTTTCTTGTAAGTTTATCAGTTTTAAATACATTCTGGAAACACAAGATACTGTATACATGCACAAATTTCATCATGGAAAACCTGGAAAACTGCCTTGACCAAAAGCCTCTGAGCTTCATCATATGACAGACTTAATACTGTATGTTTCTAGATCGCTGTGCAGATCATGCGTGTTGAAGTCACGTCTATATACATTTAACCTGAATATTATGAACAGTCATAATAGTACAGCTGGTACCATAATAGTTTGAAGACAAACCACCTACAAAACATAAATATAATGCACATTGAGCTTCATGTTGGCATAAAGTAGGCTGCTGATATTATCTGAGAGTTAACAAGTTTAAACCCATCTTAGATATACCTGTAGTTACGCAGGAGTCAAAGTGACAACAGCGTAGCCATGTTAGCTTAAAGAGCCCTAATGACCCAAACTGAAGAGGTAACACTTAGCAGAGTGGCTAACCATAAAGATAAAAGTTAATGCAGTCAAGTAGCTGGTGAACAGGGAACCACGGATATCCCCTGGGGCTGTCAAAATGCACCCCACTTCGGTGTGCAAATACCACTTCTGTTGGGAAAACAACATGGACGTGTTGTGTTCATCTTTGTGAAGATCCAGCAAAACAGCTGTATCTGTCCTTACATAATTCTTAGCATCTTGTTAAAGTTGTCTGTGTACGTTTATCAGCTGTATAGCTGAACTGATTTTACTAAGCTCACAGAGGTAGTGTCTCACAAGTAAGGCCACTGGTCTAGAAAGCAGTAGGCTTGGCTGGTAGACCTGTCTCTTCCACTAGCCTGCTGTATGACTCTCAGTAAGACACTTTTTTATGCCTGTTTCCACTTTTTTGACTTCAGACTTGCATTTTTTTGACTAGGAACTGTCTCTCAACGTATTTTTATATAGCTTCTAACAAAATGATGTGATCTCAGCTGGTACGTTTTGGGAACAACCGACACACTAATAATAAAAATGACAAGGGGACAAAATCTACAGAAAATCTTCTGCCAGACAAGACTTGCATGAAAATTATACACAACTAAACTCTTTAATTATTGCCATCACAACTGTTTTCAAAACACCAGAGTACTACGCTCTGTATTTCCTCTATTGTTTAGACATTTAACTTGGGATTTAGTGAACTATTCCTTTTTTTACTTCATAAAAATCCTCATTTTATTTTTGCCCAGTTTTGCTATGCACTAATTTAAATAGACTTTGAATAGGACATTGAATGTTTCTCTCTTGTACTTGTTCTTTGCAATGCAAATTTACAATATTTTTATAACACAAAGAAAAGTAGTTGTCTGGTGGATTCTCTCATATTAAAATGAGCAGTCAGGAAAACGTGCTGCAGAAATTCAAAGGGTGAGAATAATATTAACATGTGAATAATTGAGATTTGATTGCCTTGCTGGTTGACGTACAATACTATTGTGAATATTTCATAAAAATCAAAGATACATGGGATCTTCGTTACAATGGGTAAGAACTTATGGTAAGTTTTACACCTCACTTACAATTTGCATCTGTGAAGATTGAATTATACCTATCTTCTCTGAGCTATCAGCAAAATCACAAACATTGTAACTTATACAACCACAGAAATAAATGAAATAGTGAGAGAAACATATCTAAAATCATCTCATTTCCTTGCAGTCTTTAATAAGGTATCCTGCTAATTTCCTAGTATTGCAGTGACCCTTTCTGGTAATAAATATCCCCTATATGCCAAACATATCTTTTAAGAAATGCTTTCTGAATAGCATCTAGCTGTCAATACACTATATTTATTTATTCAATACAATTCATTATATACAGCATTGTTTTATTCTGTAGCTGATTTAATTCTTCTACCCAGAACTAACTAGTTTAACTCTTGGTATACTTGAACATAAAAGTTAGAAATTAGACCATTTCCTTTACTACATAGATCTCTGGTTCGAATAGTAAAGTTTGCAAATCTGTTTTCAACATTAAAATTTCTAACATGTTAAACAGGAATGAAAATGTAAATGGCTAAAATGAGATTCTTATTGTCCAGTACACACATAGGATGTCTAAACCAGTCAATTTGAAGTGCCAAAGAGGGGGATAGATTTTAAGCCCCGGCTTCCTTCACTTTTCCAGCAGTTTCTGGCAAAGTTCAGTTAAGCACCAGCATGACAAAGCTTTGCTTTGTGGCTGTGAAACTCCTCTTCAGTCCATAAGATGAACGTTTGAACCCACATCTCCCATTTCACAGGAGATGTTCCTCCTAGGGCTCTGTGACTAACACCAGAATAGTGAAGACAACGATCCCTTTTAGATTTGGACTGTGTCCCAGTGCAGGGAAGATCACAGGACCTGAAGCAAGGGGAAAGGGAGTAAGTTGTCCAACTGTACCTCCCAGTAACTCCCAGGCATTTCTTTGGGGGGTGAGGGCAAGAAGGGACCATGATAGTCTTACTGAACCTCTGCTTCCAGTGCTGCTTATGCATTTACCAATGACTCTTTACAGCAAATTGCAAAATTTGTCTTTGAAGAGACAGCTTTTTGGTCAAAGTGCAAAACAATTTGGGACATATGGAGACTTGAGGACCTAAGCTGTTTAAAGGGATTTTGAGAGCGATTCACTTCAGCGTCTTCCTAGTTGTACAACTGTTTCTCATCTTAAAAGACTGATTGGAACTCATCAGCCCAGTTAAATCTCTACTGAATAATCAAAATTTGTCTCCGAAATTATCCTTATGCATTTTTCTATGCTGAATAAACCAATGAGGACAACCTGTAACAATTCTGTTAGAATCTTTAAAAGATGTTAGGAAAGATTTACATCAATGGTTTGGGGATTTTTTTTTTTTAATAAGATCTATACTTAATCTCACTTTTAAAAAATTTGTGTTCAACAAGTTTAGTAATACTTTCAGGGGGTTCTACTCATTTACATGCTTTTATCTTCGAGCTATTTGCTGTCCTTTTGTAAATAAAACATTTACTTCTTTTAAGCAAATAGGAAAAGTCTGTATATTTCACAGAATCACAGAATGGTAGGGGTTGGAAGGGACCTCTGGAGATCGTCTAGTCCAACCCCTCTGCTAGAGCAGGGTCACCCAGAGCAGGCTGCACAGGACTGCGTCCAGGCGGGGTTTGAATATCTCCAGAGAAGGAGACTCCACACCCTCCCTGGGCAGCCTGTGCCAGGGCTCTGTCACCCTCACAGTGAAGAAGTTTTTCCTCATGTTCAGACGGAACTTCCTGTGTTCCACTTTGTGCCCGTTGCCCCTTGTCCTGTCGCTGGGCACCACTGAAAAGAGTCTGGCCCCATCCTCTTGACACCTGCCCTTAAGATATTTATAAGCATTGATGAGGTCCCCTCTCAGTCTTCTCTTCCTCAGGCTGAGCTCCCTCAGCCTTTCCCCATAGGAGAGATGCTCCAGTCCCCTCATCATCTTTGCAGCCCTCCGCTGGACTCTCTCCAGTAGTTCCTCATCTTTCTTGAACTGGGGAGCCCAGAACTGGATGCAGGACTCCAGATGGGGCCTCACTAGGGCAGAGTAGAGGGGGAGGAGAACCTCCCTGACCTGCTGGCCACACTCTTCTTGACGCACCCCAGGATGCCGTTGGCCTTCCTGGCCGCAAGGGCACACTGCTGTCTCATGGTGAATTTGTCATCCACCAGGACTACCAGGTCCTTCTCTGCAGAGCTGCTTTCCAGCAGGTCAGCCCCTGACCTGTAGTGTGTATGGGGTTATTCCTCCCAAGGTGCAGGACCCTACACTTGCCTTTGTTGACCCTCATAAGGGTCCTCTCCACCCAACACTCTAGCCTGTCCAGGTCTCGCTGAATGGCAGCACAGCCTTCTGGTGTATCAGCCAGTCCTCCCAGTTTTATATCAACAGCAAACTTGCTGAGGGCACACTCTGTTGCTTCATCCAGGTCATTGATGAATAAATTGAACAAGACTGGACCCAGTACCGACCCCTGGGGAACATCACTCGCTGCAGGCCTCCAACTAGACTCTGCGCCATTGATCACAACCCTCTGAGCTCTGCCATTCAGCCAGTTCTCCATCCACCTCACTGTCCACTCGTCTAACCCACACTTCCTGAGCTTATCTATGAGGATGTTATGGGAGACAGTGTCAAAAGCCTTCCTGAAGTCAAGGTAGACAACATCCACTGATCTCCCCTCATCCACCCAGGCAGTCATGCCATCTTAGAAGGTTATCAGATTGGTCAAGCATGATTTCCCCTTGGTGAATCCATGTTGACTACTCCTGATAATCTGAATGACAATTTGAATGAACTAAATATTACTTGCAGTGACTTGAGGAAGAATTAAGGTCTACTGAGGAAAAACTGAAACAAGAAAACTGAAAATCTTTAAAGAAAACTGAAATGCTTTCTGAAAATAGATTAGAACCATGCTACATATAGAGAGATTTAATATCACTCTTCTATGTATTTATTATTCTTACAAAGAAAATGTTAGAAAAAACAAAATATGTAATGATAACAAAAGACTAATTCTGTGGAGAAAGATTTTTAAATATGAAAATTCCCATCATTAGCAGCTTATTCTATAAGCACCATTAAATGTCAAATCTTAATTTTTACTATTTACAACAATAAAGTTTGCACAGTAAGATGCATAGTACATATTTGATAATTGCAAATCCTTCCAAGAAAGACAGAGAAAGACCTAAACAGACACGTGGTTGGACAGTGAAGTCTATCTCCCCAATGAAATTCACAGTAAAATGTACAACCTGTAAAAAATTGCTAGGATGTTTGGGGGTCGAGCTGAACATGGGCCTTCTGGCAAATGTCAGACATCATGGTATAGGTCCTTAGATGGACAAAATGCAGCACTACAACACATGGTCAGTCTCTGACCTAAAATACATAGTTCTCTCTTCAGCATTTCAAATAAATTTATCTCTGCCCTTCTGTTATCCAGTTTCAGTTAATAGTTGAACTTTTGTAAATATTAAGATTCAATCCTTGCTTTAATAGTTGAGCTTTTCTGTGACTTAGTGTCTTTAAGGTTCAAGAATAAATAAATATTAAAATGTTTATCAAGAAAAAAAAAATAAGGCCATAATATATTTTCTCTCCTTTTGAACTACTTTTTAGCAACAGCAACAACATTAATACTTTTATAGTGTTGCATGCAAATTTAAGATGTTTAAACATTGGAAGTGTCCTTCTGTGGGCGAAATGTCCTACAGCATAGATTTATCTTGCATTGGTACTAATATTTTATGGAGAAAATTCAATATTCATGTTAATTCCTTTAATCAACAGTCATTAAAAACTATTTTATCTCAGCTAAAATCAGTCCTTGACAAACCCGTATAAAATTTTACATACCTGTTGGAGGTAAGAATATTGGATATATCATGGGGGGAGGGAGGGAAGGAGGGAAGAGAGAGAACAGAAAGCTATCAGATAAAATATATTTTGTCTTGGAAAATCCTTTCTTCTTTATATTTTAAATTCATTTTTAATGAATTACTATATCTAGGTCACACAAATAAAGAAAAAAGTTATTCATAAGATGGTTAGTTAAATCCACATCAAAATATTCTGGGCTTTTCCAGTTCTCATTAAAGTCAAAGAATCTGCTTCCTCTCTCTCCCCCCAAGATATCCTGCCTTTTACATTCTTTTTTATTTTATTTTTTACAGTTTAGCTTTAAGTTTTCCTCTCAATTATTTTTAAGAAGGGGTTGACACATCATGTCTATAACACAGACAACTCTCCCTTCAAGCTGGCATTTCTGGAGCCATATAAATGATGAAATGCATCAATACTTGCTATGCCGCATCTTGTAGAAAATGAAGGACTAAAAAATAAAATGATGTAGGAGATCGCACTTCATCTCCTGTTGTCACTCTTCTCAAAGAGACAAATACTTTCTGTTTGTGGAAGGTGAAGAAAATGTATCTACTTTAAAAAAAATAAAATAACTAGATATTAATAATACCATACAGACAAATACCATAGAACACTTCAGGACTACATTATTTTGGGTTAGTTGTTTAAACATTTGAAGGAGTAAGGGGGAGATGCACACCCTGCCTCAGGAGCAGCACCACCTCCAAGGAGGGAGAAGAAAGAGGAGGAGGTCTGAGGTCAGTACAGGTGGACAGAAGCTACAGCTTCTTATTGCCCTGCACTAGCTCATGGTGCTGGGACCTTCTCCCACCCAAATGGGCAGAAGAAAACAAAACCTGTCAACAGAGGGTTATGCTCTGTGTTGCTACATAATCATGTAAAGAAATACAAATCCTTAATATATTTTTTTGATGAGTGTTCAGATATGGGTCTCTTTCCCCCACCATACTTAACCCCTGTTAAATATAAGGCTTTCTCTATTTATCAATTGTAAAATCAAAGCATAATCCTGTTGGCTAGGATAAGAAAATAATTATGACAACACATACCAGTATAGCTGTGTAAATAATACAGTGAATTCAGGAGAAAAATACTAAAACCGAATCTAAAAAAAAAATTAGACTTATTTGGGATTCTAAGTGAAGAGGAGTTTGAAATAGGTTAAAGATGTTATATTACCTAACTGTCTAATTCCATAAAGAGATATACCTTTCCAGGGAATACCCAAAAGACCTGGAAATTGAGGTCACTTAGCAAATTCCGGAACGGGACCTTCCGTATTATCCTTCAGGTAACCCCTCACTGATTAAAATGTCTCCAGGAGAGAGAGTACAATCAGGACATTTTAACACAAATGCAAAGCAGTCAAATAAAGGGTTAACTTTCAAACTTTTCTTTAACATGTCTTGGTTGCGATCTATGCATTGGATATGTCTACCCAGGAAACTAATAATGGAAACTTTTCCACCTTGGTACGTGCTCCTTTTATGTGCTGTCAGTCATGCTTTTGGAGATAGAACTGAACAAGTTTTTTGGTTTTGGTTTGTTTTTTTTTTAAGAAAAAGGCAAACAAAAGTTGGTGACTTTTCCCTTCACTTCCAATATTTTGACCAGATCTATTTGTAGCCAGCTATCTCATCTCCTCCGAGTCATCATTTCTAATTTATACAGCAAGCTATTTTAATCTTCCCTCATCAGTCATTCCTGCTGGCTGCTTAATCATTTTTAATGCAATTCCGCATTTCTACAGTTTCTGTGGCCTAAATCTGTTTTCAGTCTTCAGTTTTAGGTATAGTGACAGTAAAAGGTGCAGGACTGCTGTCTTTCTCTTCACTTGATGACTTGGTGATACTATGGATTGCCTAAAACCGGTCTTAGCTATATTTGCTGTCATATGACATTTCAAGCTAGTCTCATGTTCACTAGGATTGCTTGGTGTCGTTTGGCAGTGTTGCTTCCTCACTGTTTTTGCTTTCTCTTCAGCTTCGTATCACTGTGAGGATTAAATGAGCCTTGGCAAGTAAGACAGACTCCTACTATCATTTTTTATATTTCTAACCTTCCTAATAGACTTCACCAGTTTGCTCTCAAGGGAGTTTACGGTCTCAAAGTACAATGTCTTCTGAAAGTTTAATCAGTGAATTGTTTTAATGCTTCAGAATTTAAAGCCATTATTTACAACCAGGTCTAATAAGGATACCTGTGGCATGGTTAGATGTTTCCCCTACAACACAATTCTCGTTCCAAACCTTCTCTGTTACGTACTAAGCTGTTTTTTGGGAGATGTGATATTAAATATAGCTAGGCCAATATAAGTGAATTTTTCAAATAATTCTTAAAAGGAAGAAGATTCTTTTGGCAAATTTGTCCTGCTTTTTTAAAGTAGCAACCGATCTTTATTGCTTGTGGAATCACTATAAGCGACTCATAGATGGACTAGTTCAGCCAATTTTATTCTACTGAAGCCTTCAAGAAAACTTTCAGTAACATTATTTCGATTAGAATTTTGCTCCCTTATGTTTCCTCTACTATTTTATAAGAGTTTGAAATTGGATTTGAGGTATGTCATGGTCTAGGGTGTCAAATACCAAACAAGAAGTCAAGAGCTTTCAAATTGTAATCCTAGCTCTGGTACAGACTTGATAAGAGGCCTTATGCAAGTCACTTAATATCTACACCTTGTCCTCTTTCTTCAGAAACTGGCAATAATACTGATGATATTCCAGCTCAGTGGGTTGTTGCATGAATTAAATGAAGGAATGCAAAACACCACAAAAATTCTGTGGCACTAGGAAGTTTAATAGAAAATATACAGTTTAGTGGAAAAAATAGGACCTTGTTTTAAGGATTAGGGATATTTTTTTTTTCCTGTCCATACCACTTATACCTGTGTATATCTAAGTATTTTTCTGTATTTTCTGTTCATGGATATATTTTACAATTTATCTCTCATATTAGTTGATGAAAATCATTATTTGATCTTTCATAATGGAGAGAGGTATTTAAGAGTCCTTGACTTTCATAATCAGAGGCAAATTAGAATCACATTTGCTATTGTATTTGCTCCATAATGTCCCTCTCATATGTCTGTCTTGGGGATTTATGCCCCAGATGAACATATTGTGCATCTGACTTATGGGAAGAAAAGTTAGTAATGAAAACCAAGTAATTCTGATATCTGACTCTAGCTCTGCCAGTAACTTTCCCAAAATGATGCAGTAAATCACTGGAATATTGTGCTTTTGTTTTATCCCTCCCATTCTTTTACCCCATTTATTCTGCCTGGCTAGACTTTTGTATCAGTCATGCGTGAACTGCAACTTTAAAACCCAAGCACATCTACATTCAACATGTGATAGACTGCCACATCCCTGCAGAGCCTTGGGTTTATTCCTTAGCCTATACAGTACGTCCTGAGTCAGGAACCCAAGGTAGTATGCTGTCACTCACCACAAAACACCTGAATGCCTTTCTAGTCTACCTAGTCTATCTTTTCACATGCTGAATGCCATGTGCATTCATCAAAGTTTAAGATTACAAAGGTAGTGAAGAAACAAGAGATACTCTCACCACCGAGGATGTGCAACAAGACATCTGAATTTCCGTTCCTTGATAAACCTTACAGTTTGTTGTGTCCACAATGTGGCCATGGAATTTTCCACATGGGATTATGAAAGTTTCCATCATCAATATATACAGTATACAGGTATCTGATGAAGAAAAACCTAACAAAAATTTGAATATGGATCTAATGATGATGTTGTTAGAGTCTTAAAGTCAGTCTTGTATTTGGGTCTTATTCCACCTCTTTTTTCCACCATAATCATGCAACCATGAGCAAGGTCCTTATAAACTAGATCCATAGACTCTCCTGGGCTTCCAGCAGTTCATAAACACAAATCCAAAGCTATCTGTGGAACTCTTCTTCCTCTATCATGTCATCCTGAAGCCATCTGAAGTTTAATTGCACTTCAGTTTCTGACATTAAAGCTTACAAGTAGTCTAATGTTCTGCAGAAATCTCTTTAAAATTTTTCAAGACTGAGTGGCTTGATATATATATCATGTTTAAAGCTGCCCAAATTCACATTCATTGACCTGTCTTGCTTGCAGAGACTATTTCAGTAATTTTCCTCTGTCATGACTATTAAGGACACAAAACTCAGTTGTGGTGCCTTTCCCAGTGTTTTAACTGATAGTTCAACATTTAGGACATTCTCTGGGACAATGGAAAGCTTCATTCAATTCTCTGCTGTTGAAAACTAGAATGTGCATTCTTGGTCTCCCGAGTGTATGCCTTGGCTCTCTTAGCGTGGCTCCTTCAGGGTCTTACCCCTACATCTCCCTTTCTAGACTATCTTCAAAAGCATTTGACATTTACTTTGTAGTTAAATCTACGGGAATTTTCATGCCAAAGCCTTACTGGGCACTTATCTTTTAATTCAAAAATAATTTTAATATCTGACTGTTTGTTTTTCAGTTTTGTACTGAGATGTGGGAATTAAACGGAACCTCTCATAGTAACATTGTCATTGTTACTGAGAGATCACAAAGCCTGCAGTTCCTACACTACGCCTCACACCATATAAAAAATCCTCTAGATAGTTTAAGAAACATGTTAAAAGCAATGTGTTCAAATACTGTGTGTATCAGTGAAAACCCCTGAAATGATACTCTACTTTCATTTTTCTCCTTAAAATGCATTGTATATACACACAAAAGGTCTTATCTGTTCCTTCTTTACCACTTTGTGAAAAGGTGACCAAAAATTGGATGACAAACTTTTTTCCAATATTTCTCAATCTTTGTAGACTCAGCAGTAACTTTTTGCTGCAGCAAGTAGATACAAGTGAGATTTTAATGTAGTCTGGGACACTAGTAAGTCTTAGTGAAGCTGTGATTTTATGCTAGCAGACATCTGATGCCCAAATACAATGATAATAGTCCCTAGTCAGATAATTGTTTTATTTATTTAATGCTCTTTTAGAGACTCGTTCAAACAAACACAATAAAATAATAATATGTCAAAGATATTTTCCTAAAAATATTGTCTGAACATTAATCAACCACATTAATACAGACTTTTTGATGTAAACCATACAAAACCTGTTGTCAACATGTCTTTTCTAGCAGTATGTTATTTGAGCAAATGGTGATTTTCCAGGACAGCACCTAATAATTTAATGTCAGCAGGTAACTCGGCCTCTGGGATCCAAATCTATGTACATTTGAATGCTCTAGAATTTAGTGCTGGCTGCATATTCCTGGTTTTCATTAACCCTTTGCAAAGAGACAGCTCAGAAAAAAATCAATTTATATTCAGATATATCTAAAGTGTCATTCTCTTTTCTTGCACTGACTTCTTGTATCATAAATGTCATATTTTCATCACCTTACTCCTATATCACCTGTCTCGTATATTCTCTGCATCTTCCCATGTCTACCTTACTCTGCTTAAGTCCGTTCACACTATTTTGTACTCAAGTCCACTTTGTTCCATTCTGCTGAGTCCTTCCTACAGATTTTCCTTCTCCTCAACCTTAGAAGAGTGACACTGGTATGAAGTTTGTCACGCTGTTTTTGTTTTCTCTTCCTATGGACCTATTCGGTGACTGGCTAATTTATTTGTATTGGAAGATTTTTTTTGGCTTGGTATTACTTTATATTGTACCTAAAAGATCGTGGTCTTGTAAGCACTGGGACCAGCAGCACCTGAAGTGAACGCAATCTGTCATTCTCTATCAGGAGCCGACTGTATTACTACTCTGAGTGAAACTGTGGCCCTACCAAAGGCAGTGGCAACAAAGTAAGATTTTAACTGAAATTAAACTGAATTTTTGCCTCTTAATATGCTTCAGAAGGAACAGCACTAGACCTTTCAGTTGCATAGCATTTTTAAAGACTATAAAAGAATGATTCTAGTAACACTGAGTACGCAGTACATTGCTTTTTCTCTTTCCACATTGTAGATGTGTATGGGATAGGGAAAAAAAAAAGGAAAAAGGAATAAATTTCCACTAAATTTTCAAAATGCAAAGTGGATTATGATTTATTTTTAAGCCAAAAAATACAAGCCTGCAAAGAACATTTTTAGAAACCTCAGTAGAAATCATCAAAATCCAGAATGTTTAACAGAAATATACTTCATATTATCTCCCTTGTATCATAGAAGATTGGACAAATTTTAGTGTAAAGAAACCTCCTTATGAATCTTACATTTAAATAGTTTATTCTATTGATTATATGCAATCTCCGACATCATGCAGTAGAACTGTAAAATATCTGATAGGAGTGCAGTAAAAACTGGTTAGAGCAAATAATTTACAATTAATAATTTATCCCTCAAATTTTCTACCCTGTAAAGATTTTTCTATAGCTCTTGCTGTCCTAATGTCTAACCTCTGGTCTAATGGATGATATTATTAGAAAGATTCATTATTAAAGTAACTCTGCTTTAAACCACAGTGTAGCTTGCATTGACTTAACTGGGACAAGAAAGGGTATAAATTGAAAGGAGAGGGCGTTCGCAGTTGTTTTTATGTTATCCCCCCACGTGAATCTGAACAGATGCACTTTAAGTTTTGTTATTCAACAGCTTGCAATGAGTAAGGATTTTTTTTCTTGTAAATATAGATCAGTTAAAACAGCTCTTTGATAGCACTTGAATTTCAATATTAAATATTCTAAATATTCTTTAATTTTATCTAGTTTACCTAGATTTAATTTGATCTTGTATGTCCAATGTTATCATTTGCTTCCAATTGACTTTTAGTGTGTTTCTTCTACCAAGTTTGCTAAGGAAGCTCTCAAATAAATGTTCAAAAACATTCACACTAATGAAACTTGCCTACTCAGAGCTGAAATATAAAAAGACCACAAAAGCAGGCCAAGCTAATTATAACTGTGTATGAAATCTATGGAAGAAAGTTGCTTGTGTTATTTCACTTGGCTTAAGTGATCAGCTTTGGCAGCTCAAATTGATTATTTTCAGTCCATATTATCTTATCATCCCAACTAATTACAACACATGTGACGCTGCATGCGCTTAACTTGGTCTTGTCGACAAATATTAATTATTTGACAGAGCTAATTATTTTGAAACTAAAACATACTCAGCAGGGACCACACTGGTCTTTTAACATGCAAGTCTCAGTTCCCCAACCACATTGCATACAACATACAGTCTTTGATTTCTGTTAGTATTGCTACTTATTCTCCTAATGAGATTATGTGTTCTTATATTCCTTTTGGAAAAAAACCCTCCTATTAAAGAGCATCTTATTCCTTTTTAAAAGTGTATAGCTGCTTTGTTAGCAGTACAACACCAATTCCTACATATCTCAGTTGTGTAAGTGATGAGAACTGTCATGTAAGGAAGGAGCTGCTTATCAATTCTTGCATATGTTACATCAATCCCTTTAAAGAAAAACATCACTGGTTTAAATTCTAAGAGTAAGCTGTAGCTGAGTAACATCACTGTCGTCATCATGAAGTGGTGCCGCTTAAAATAGCCTTTTATTATTTTTAACGATCCTTGCAATATTTTCTCTAAAACTGATTACATGTTGATTACAGATGTTCTGATAAGCTATTCAACTCCTGATTATTGGGAAAATTTACCGGATGTTGTGGAGTAAGAAACCAGAATGACAGATCAATATGTACAGGTAAGATTTTGAAGAGAAATTGGAATGCACCCACTTCTGTAAATTAAATCTTTTAAGATAGCCTGCCTTCAATTAATGTAAGAATTTGCTTTTAAAATTATCTATATATTTACAGCAAAAAGGTACTGTTTTAATGCCTTTTACTGTTCTATTTTTATTTTTTTCATTGTAGAAAGAGCTAGGACCCTTAAGAAGAAAAGGTGTTTGAGGAAATGGTTACTAGTCCCTTATTTCTTTCACTTTAATCAATTCGTGACTTTCACCCCTACCTTTAATATTTACATAAAGGAAAGTTAAGTGCTGTCAGCTTCTATGAAAGGAAAAGTACCTTCACAACAAAAATGTTTGTCATGGTTAGGAGAAGGATCTGGATGAAATTTCACCACTTAGGTATTTCTCAAAAGTGATTTCCTTAGATGTTTCCAGTATTTTTTATTGAGCTATTTCCTTTTTTGTCTGTCAGCTCCTCTAAAGGGTATAATAAAAAATGAGTGTAAAGAAATGCATTTAAGAAAGAGTGGAAAATTGCAGCCATCTCTGGTTTTTATATACGGGTAATCTAAAAATAACAACTTACTATTTGATGCATTTTCCTGTCTTCTGAATATTTGGAAAATGCTCTGAACAAGCCACCCATTCTGAAATGCTGAAGTTCTTTCGGAAATTGAGGTCTTCACTACCAGTCCAAGATGAATTAGGAGTTCTGTGTGTGCATACATCTTCAGAACAGCAACAAATTATATAGATTGTGCTAATTCTTGCTTTCCTTGCTGCAGCAGTATAACAGAGACCTGCAAAATGCTGTCACTAATGCCAAAGGTAAGGTGTAGACTGCAGCACCTAAGGACAGTAAAGATGTCTGACAGAGTCTAAAACCTTGTTCTCCTTCTGTTTATTGCTGTCTGACCTATAAATCCTCAGGTGTGTAACTTACACATTGGGACTGCTTGACATGAATGTGAAGGGATACATTAATCCACATGGATGTATGAGTAATACAGGCAGTCTAGTTACAATAGCTAAAGCAGAGATTGGAAATAACCTTGTCCAGAAGAACAATTGCTTTGCAAAACATAAACATTTAGAAGTGTTTCTGCACAGCTCAGTCTCTGGCTACCAAGACAATCCCTCCAAGAAGTTCCATAGAAAAATGGGAAAATAGCTAATGTAACATTGTCAATCTGTTCATATGTTGGATGTATAAAATGATCTCTCACCCTCAGATCTTATCTTGGAAAGAGAACTACAACATAAAAACTTGAGACAAGCCCTGTTCTTTACAGGAGGCAGAACTTGGCAGATCTCCCCAAATGGAGAAAATATTGTCCTCTCGCTCTGAGACTAGCCTGCTAAATTATGGTCTGATCTTAAATACCATGCAAAATAGCTTTAAAAATATAGTGTCTTGAATCTCCTATAATTAAATTTATTCCCTGACCACCAGAACTCTATGAAAGTGTATCACACCTTCTTTCTCTGTTTTTTTTATGTCTCTCTAACTTTTTTTCCGCACCTAAATTTAAATGGACTGTGAACTGAAGATAAATACCTTCAGAACAGTAGAAACTCTGTCTTTAGTTGTGTCCTTGGTTTAGGAAGAAGGACAGTTTAAAGTATTCAGAAACAATTCACATTCTAATCTCCTTGATGCAAAATCCTGAAATATTGAAGGATTTGGAAGAGCAAAATATAGTGTGATTAAGTAGAAAGTATGGTTTTTAACAACAGCATTTTGGAAAATTAAACTTTTCCCTCATATATTGAAGATGTAGAGAACAACTCATTTCCACGTGCCTTTTCCCAGGAAGGTTTTATTTTTGGGAAATATGGTGGGAAGGAGAAATTGAAAATAATAATTAAGAACAGAGAAACAACCTCTGACAACTTAAAGGGTGATTGCTACAACACAGGGTGGGAATGCAAGGTGTAATCATCTTTCCTATCTGTATATGTAGTGTTCTATCTTTGTAAAATATGCAGAAGTAATTCCTTCCATTTTACTTGCATTTTTTAAATATTTTAATTCTGTAAAGTTAAGGATAAATAGGATGGGATTATTAGACTTCTCATTTTAAAACTTACTTCTAAATAAGTTTCCATCAATATTTAATGAAGTGCTGTTGACATCCTAAAATATCTTATCATGATCTATATCTAATACACATAAATAGACATCTATACATTTTTTTTTCCAGGGACTCATCCAGGGTGTTACAATTCACTGCTGCAAGTGAAAGGCATACTGCTTTTTCAGTTAAAGAAACTCTAACCGACAGGAGAAAGTAGGGCTTTAATTCTGGGGTAGTTACAGTTTCTAACTGAATATTTTCTATAGAAAAATGTGTTGCAGCACAAAGGCAAGCAGATGTTTGCATCCAAGTTCTGGTACATTCTAAATTGGAAGCTTAACCTGAAATAACAAGCTGCAAATATAAGCATGCCACCCACCACGAGCAAAGCACAACTCTGCGGTTGTTAAAATAGTCTAGACAGACTAAAAAAAGAAAGAATATGATTAAGACAAACGAGATGCCCTTATTACATTTGTGTTTGAGAGAGCTGAATGAATCTGCCAAGATTTTATAACTCACAGGATTCCTAATGCTACTGAGAAGAAAGCTGTAGACATCGTCTATTTGTATAGGTGCCAGTCTCAGACAAAGGCAGCACGTGCATTGCAAGACTGAAGTTATGAGGAATTCAGGCTCCATTTGACCAAAGTTTATGAAACATTTTATAGAACTCGAAGAGATTCTTTCTAAAGCGTATTTTTATTTCAATTACTGAGCTATTATATTACATCGTATTTTTACTTTTAGCCTTGGATTTTCACATGAGTAAAAAGAACGTAGGTTTTATTCGGACAGATTTTGCAGTAGTTTCAAATGTGTACAATGATTTACTCTGATTTTTTGAAACAATACTGTATATCTTCTACTGCTGACAACGTAACTTTTGGCCTGCAGTTAAAGTGACTTATCAAATGGTCATTTACCTACTTTTATAAAATTATATATGTCTATATTAAATTGGATTTGATTTCTCAGGAACCAGGACATTTCTACTAACTTGCCTGTCTAAAGTATCATAGATGTTAGAAAAACATTTACCTCTACCTCTGTACATCTGTTTGTATGAAAAGTCTACTTTATAAAATTTATCATAAATTAAGTTTGATGACAGAATTTGTTATGATCTATACAGTGAACTTGACAAAAGCACGCCATATATGTGTAACAATCATCTCCTGATTCTTGGTGTTAGTGCTACCATAAATACTTTCACGGCTTTTGCCTTCATCCTACACTTCAGTAAGTAAAGAATGAAGAAATAGATCCACATGCAGTCATAATTTTCTGTCATCCAAACTTTGTTCAAATTAGAAAAGAAAAGCATACTTCCACGCCACCTATCTGAACAACTCTCTAGCTACCTTTTCAGAAAGATCTCGAGACCTTTTTATTTTTTTTTCCTTCTCAGTGCTACAAATTCATTAAATTCTTAAAGGAAATAGCAGAAAAATTCTACTGAGAAGCTGAAAATATCAGCATTCTCTTAGACAACTCAACTGTAAGGATTATAAAGCAACTGCTACGAGCTTGGTTAATGGTCCTCTAAATTCAAATACACATCCTCCTTCTCTCTCTCAATATATAGTTTATGAAGTCAAATATATACACGTAAAGACTTTACTATACAGAGGTTGAAGAGATGCCAGTTAGTAAGATCTAAAGAATCTTTAGAAACTAACATAATTTGCAAATTGAGGTATATTTTTAATTAGTCTGCAATTATAAAATCAACTAAATGACATAAAAGGTGCCAGAGAATACCTGTTCCAACTGTTCTTAACAGAATCTGCTCCAGGAAAAAGCTGTGGAGAGCAGACTTTTCAATTTGCTTCTGATTGAAGGGGAAAAAGAAATGTTTCAGGTCAACTCAAAACAAACATATTTTCCCCCTCTCAAACAAAAGTGAAAAACCAGGGGAAATATATTGTCTTAGGTAAAAGTTGTAAGACAAAACAAGACAGGAAGACAGGCATTTTAAAACATCAGTATATGGGAAAATTCAAAACTATTTTAGGAAGCGTCCATCTAAAATGTTTTGATTTTTATTCTCTCTCCATTTTTCACACCGAAATAATATGACAAATTTGACATAATGTTAAGCACAACTGCTTGAAAATTTTGCAGTTTTTCAGTGATTGTTCACATTTGCAAAGTGGCATCACCTCACAAACATTAACGAATTTGCTTTCACAATGTCTCCTGCTGGGAAGGAAGTTCTCTATCCCAGCATAACAACAAAATAACGAAGTTCTAAAATTTAAATAATTTTCTCAAAATATCTTTATAGACACATGGACTCAATCTTAAGTCCTGATCAAGTACTTATACACAAATGTAACTCCATTCGAAGTACAGCCAAACTGATTAACAGAAAGACTTAAATGAGAATGGAGAACACTATAATGACATTATTCCATTACATCTTCTTGCAAACCCTCTCTTCTGAATATTCCGTTTTACTCCATTTTAATATCTGCTAGCTGAAGTTGTCACCATGTTTTTTTATTATTCTTTCTCAAAGAATGAGAATGTCCACAATGATAAGGCAATTTTAAAAGGATGCACACAATGTCACCTACACTTGGATGAACCTTATTCCATTCTGGCCTTGCTTCTTCTGCATGGTTCAACAAAAATTTTTTTTATAGAAGAGTCAGCTGAATCCTCCCCAACATTTATATAGTTTATGGTTGCACAGTATGTACTGTGGGTATTTCCAGATGCTGTGAGGTTATATAGTATTTCAAAACAAATACTGCAGGCACCATACCAATTGGAGGCTTACAGATGGCTGATTGTGAAAAGCCATTAGAAAGTCTGAGTCCATGTGGCAGCAATTTCTGACTGAAATCGTGCAATGAATTGTACCCACTGCTCATTTCATTTTAGACTTTTTTTTCCTTCTAACAGCACTCAGTACAGGACACAGCCTTCCTGCTCCCCGTCACAACCTTTCATGACAGACCAGTGGGGAAAAATTAAGGAGTAGAAAACATATCTACGCGACTTTCCTCATTGTCCAGCCTCTCCCAAATTCCAAGTGAATTATTTTCCCTCCGTTGTTCCCATTAATGATTTCAGAGAATATCTGTGATTTCCTGAGGCTGATATTGCCAAATATGTCATTTAGGGGATATAAGATAGAGAAAACACTGAAAATGAGTCCACCGGAGCCTGTACCTACAGTGCAGAAAGAAGCCCTAGCATAATTGCTCTACGGGCTCTCACCGCTGATATTTTGGGCTCTCATTCCCTCTTTTCATTCCCCTTGTCTGTTCTGACAGAGAAGAGCGGAGCAGGAGCTCTTCACAACCCCAAGAGCACAGTGTCAGCCATGTGCACCCAGAACAAAAACTTTGTTCTTTAAAGTCATGGTGGGGCAGTCTCCTTATACCCAGAGCTCCTATCGATTTCTGCCAGGCTTTGGGACGCTGCCTGCTAAGTATAAAAGAATTAAAATAAACACAGAGAAACATAACCATATTTGATAGAAATAGTTGGCTTAATAGGATTTCTGAAGGTCAAATAAGATTCAACTTTTTGATCTCTCATTGTCACTTTGTACCGTCCCTCCTTGTGTTTTTAACAGATGTAATAGCTTCTTTCTCTAATTTTCCTTTATGAACTCTGTTCTCCCATCGGAAACAGGCAGAACCTCTTTATCTAAAGATGTTTTGCCCTTCAGTTGACTGCCACCCTGGGACCCAACAAAACGAGGTAGTTAACAGGCAAGATAATTTGCTGCAGCTCAGTAACTGTTCTCACTAAATAGTGGAAAGATGTCGCTGTGTCATCCACTAGACTATGAAAGCAGCCTTAGACTTGGTAGACTTCATCAGAAATTTCTTCTCTGGTTTCTATCGTGTAATGTCACCAGCAAGAGCTCTGGACTTCAAGCAAGTAACTGCAAAAACATGATATACTGAATTCAAGCTTTGAAACACTAGGGGTCTAACTTTGAAAGGAAACAGAATGCTTAACGCAGGGAGTACCAAAATGGTTAAAAAGCACAGTGGAAAAACAAGTTGAATTCGGGAAAAAACATTTATAGATGGAGTAATTTTTCTCCCAGGAGTGTGAAAAGAAGAAATGCCTCTCACAACAAGATTCTTAGGTGCTCTCTCCCTGCCCAAGAAAAAGTTATTTTAATAGATTCAAAAGCTTCACTTACATCTATGGTGAGAAATATTACCCATTTGTAAACGTTCATTATGTGCAAACAAAATCCTAAGTTAGAAAAGCAGTAAAGATACTAAACCCACTTCTTCATTTGCATGGAGTACATTGTATGCATCTGTGGTTGAGTGAATCAGGTTTTATAATAAAAATCATTGCTTTTGTGATTCTTTTCTCCTTTGCTGGAACCAACAATGTAAATAAGAGGCTGCAGTATGAGTGTGGACTCTCAGAATAAAAGTAATGCCACTCCAGAAAATCTATTTCTTCCCCCTCTTCCCGTTCCATTGTGATGCAAAATGCGGTACTTAAGCCAAATTTCTCTTGGAACGTAATCTCCATTTCTCTGCTTCTCCTTTCATATACAGTAAAGTTTAGTCTTGTCCTAATTAGCTGGTGGGAAGATGGGCCTTTGTGTTGAAGAGTTTTTCCTCCTTTTCTAGGTCAAACACATTGGCACAATCAACACCTCTTAGAACATAAAAAATTTTGGATAATATTTTGTACCTTGAAGAATCTAGTCCTAGATTTTTGACCCAAAATCAGCAGATGCTTCTGATCTCTGATATTTCTGCAACTCCGTTTCCCTAAGAAAATAGACTAATGTCTTCCCCAGCAAGATGTCATGAGAACTCAGGTAATATAGTGGCCAGTGCCATAGGAAAGCTCACGAGGAAATGAAAAATTCTATATGCAAAACATGTTTTGAATAAAAATAAGCCACTTTTTGAGCAAAGTAGAAAAAGCTATTGACTACTGGTAATTAAGTGAATGCTGTCATCTATCCTGGGAACTGAATGAACTAGTGATCCTGTGGAAAAAAGACTGTGTGGAATAATCTAATCCAAAGTCTGACTGATGACACACAGCTCAAAGCAGGGCAAATTAGAATTGAAAGAGTACAGTGAAAAAGCTGTCATTTCCCAAATTCTGAGGTTGACTTTGCATCCTAACCAGAAAAAAACCCCAAACAAACTTTTGTTTGACAAAGAAACACTAGTGAAACAAATCAATTCACCCCCCTGACCAAAAAAGAAAAAAAAGAAGAAAAATAGCTATTCATCACACCACCACTGCCACCCAAATGAATACTCAACAAGTATAAATCCATCCTACATGTCAGGAACATTTTGTAGCATCGTCCTCTCCTCCAATAGATCTCTGAAGACACAATTACTTCAAGCAATAGCATTAATACCAATTCCCTATGAAATAAATATCTTCTCAGAGCTTCTCACTGGCAGCTATACTTAGCAATTTATTCTAGGTATTTTCTATAGTCACATAAGATTTGTAAACACATACGAACATTTTTTGAAATTTTTCTTAAGACTGAAATTGGGCAGAATTTCATAAAAGTGACACCATTTAAAGGATCTAATGTGTAGATACCATGTCTAGATACCGGCATGTCTGGTACCCAAAGATGAGTAATATAAACATGTTTCTCATAAATAGATCCTGACCAATATTTACAGTACATCTCTACAAGAAGGATTCTGTATTTCTGAAATCCAATGAAATTTATTTTCTGTTTATATTAATGGTTTTAGATGAAACTGCTTATTCCAACAGGTTTTAAGTGATATGACAACTGCAAGAATCCAAGTTTTCTGAGCTGCTTGCTAAAGGAAATTATTTAAATATGAAAGTGTCTTTAAACATTTTAGAATCCCTTTCATGTGTCTCCCAGAGTTTGAAACTTTGCAATTTGCAATTTAAATTTTGGTTGGTTTTGGGTTTTAGGTGTTTGGAGGTTTTTTTCCATAATATGTAGGACTGGAAATTTAGATTAAGGGAAAAAAAAAAGTCAAAAGAAAAAACTAATATTGTCACATGATCATGTCATACTGTAAGCTGAGGTACAAATTAAATAAAGAGTCTTTAAGAACATATTATTAAACTTTTGATAAAGTTTGTATTTCTCAGCATTAGAAGACAAGCATAGAAAGATCTGCAGTAATTAAATCCTCCAGGTCATGGCTTATGTATGCTAACAAGGGTCAAAATAAACCTCGTTAGTTTGAAAAAGCTACGTAGTGGACTTTGACCTTTCTCTGGTAATTAAGAAAAGCTAAGTAAATTTAGTGTTCATGATAGATGTCAAACAGAAAATCTTCAAACTTTATAATACTTTTGCAGAGGACAGAAGAGCTGTACTGCCGCAAGTTGAAGATTTGGGGAATCAAGTTACATAGTCAAAGACTTATTTTTAATCTTCACTTATCTACCTAAACCTCCCTGAGGTTCCTTTCAGAAGCTCAGCCTATAACTTCTTCCATGTTTCTACCTCTCCTACCTATTGTTCCACAGAGTAATAAATCAAAACATGTACTAGAAATCAGGTCAGCACTTAAAAGCAATGTCCCTGAAATACTTTTAGTTTATATTTTTATTTTTAGTTTATGTCACTAGAAAATGAGACTAAGCTGGAAAGATATTGTTAAGATATTCTATATGAGCGCGTTGGGAAGAAGGATGTGTTGATAAAAATCGTCAGAAAAATTTTCACCATAGAGATGTTTTACAAACATCTGGGTGTGATTTTTGAATATAGATCCTAAGTAAGTTCCCTCAAATCTTGATATTACCCCAAATTCCTTTCTCCTGAATAAAACATCCTTGATTTGTGCTCTAGACTCCAACTTCTATCAGTTGCATCATTGAAAGAACAGCAAACTACAGAAATAACTGTTTAAAACTGTGCAAAAAGCATATATATTTTATTCTTCTGAGAATGGCCAACAAGCAAAGTGCAATCAGAGAATAATCTGCAACACGCCTTTTACATCTGTTGCTTTCATAAGGCATCAGACAGCTTATTTCATATACAAATTCAAAATACTGAATAAAGCCGAATTCAGAGGAGGACAATCAAGACTAAAATGAGTGAATACATTGAAATGTATAGGACAGAACGAGATATCCGTTGCTGCTTTGCACCTCTTTGAAATGAGTCTCAGCCTAGCTACTTGGAGCTGGGCAGAGAGTGCCCTGCCAGTCCAAGGAGCTTGGAGGTAACCGAGGTCAGCTGGCAGGGCGGGCAGCTGGGGCTCCTACGCGACATCCCGTGGTTTAGGGCAGGCAATTGCTCCTTGGAAAACTGCCCTTTCGTACTCTGGATTAAAATAATTACATAGGCAGCTTAAATTCTATTTTAGTTTGCACCTTCAAATGGCATCGTATGGGAAGATGAAAACAGTCCACAGTTTGACTTTAGACCCCAGTCAGTCACATTCGTATTCTCAGACACATAAAAAATGACTTTCACAATTATTCTCACTGATTTTGTAACTTTGGTGGTCACTACATTTTTAGCAATAACAGAATGGGGTTCAAAAATTAATACACAGTTTAGATTTCAGGCATGAATATGAATTAGTTTCTCATTTTTGTTGCTTTAAAAAGTAACAAAAAATTAAAAAGATCCCTATTTCAAAATAATCCCTATTATTGGGAAACTTACCTTGCCAAGTAAAGGAAAGTGGGAATCGGGAAAGAGTAAAGTGCACACCCTCTCTAAGGCATTTGTAGGAACGGACTAGAGCTACCCATCTGTAATTGGAAGAAAGTGCACTTATTCTTACTGTACTTTTGCCTCTGTGTCTGAAGTTACGCCAAATTTACATATACGTACCTTGATGCTAAAAACAAGACTGGTTAGGTTTTCCCCAAAATCACAGAAGTCATCACAGGAAGCACTTTGTTTACTTTTCATCTGTGCTAATTTTATACTCCAAAAGAAAGAGAATGAAATTCCCTTCCCCCAGCTTAATTGTTTATATCAGAAAAATAGGGGAAATAAATAGGAATAATTTGAGTTTTAGAGTGTTTGTTAGAAAAACGAAGTAATGGACACACACACATATGTCTGCAGTAAACAGAATGGTACCTGCACATCTGTAGAAGAGATATTACAATGCTTTTATGAGAAAAGAATGGAGACAAGTTACAAAAACCCAGCTATGCAGTCACAAAAAAACCATCTCCTAGACCTGCCAGCCGTGCCTGCTCTGGAGAGCTGGGTGCCTATCTCATGCTGTGACCACAGGGCAGCTACAGCGGGGCAATGACCGAAACCAGCTGATGAGATACTGGTAGTGCCACCAGTCCTTTGAGCAACGGAGTGTGGATTAAAGCCCTCTTCCAAGAGGCAGGAGATCCAGTTTCTAGTCTCTGTTCAGTCTGTGGGCCACTTAATGCCAGAATAGTTGCACGGCGCCCTAATCACTTATCCTGGGTCATGGCGATACCACCCTCCCCTACTTTAAACACTGTCTCAGTTTAAGTGTCCCAAATGAATAGCGCAAGTACCAAATTCTACCTACAAGTAGCACGGGATAATAATAACTTCTATAGGCTATCCCTAAAGCCAGTGCATCCATAGATGAATTTGCATTTCCCATAAAAACTAGGAGATCAGTTCTGCTACCTTCAGTCAAGCTGAATCAAAGCTTACTGCAGAAGTAATCCCTGTTATTTCAATGGGATCATGGAGTATGACAGTACTTAGAGTGGGTACAAGCTGCAGGATCTAGCTAAATTACTTAAGTCTAAGAACCGGGGCTGGGTAGTGGAGGATTAAAGGAAGGTGAAACAATATTTCTTTTGGTTAAAACATAGAAGATCCTAAGGCACTCTGCAGAGATATGGTAACAGAAAATACAAACCAGCCACAACTTAATGACATCCTAGAAATTCAAGAAATTTACAAAAATCAAGTTGTTCTTTCATAAAGACACATTAATATTATTTTGCTTTTTCAAAACTGGATGAAAAACAATTTTCTTTTTGTGATCACTGTCCACCAAAAAACCTTCATAAATATATGTATGAATGTGCACTGGTCTGAGGATCTGTGCTGGCAGTGTACAGCACCCTGCTCGGAAATTGCTCAGGGATCTGGGGGATAGTCAGCAGCAAACACAACATGATGTGACTACCGCAACCAATTCAAAAAGCAAATAGTCAGTTACAAACAGCAAACTTCAAGTTGCAGAGGGAGGACTTCCACAGTAATTCACAAACTGCAATAAATGATTTGGACTGTTCTGTGTCATACGTGAACACAGAGATCACAGCAAAAAGCAAAACGATACTTTTGACATCAATAACTTCTAAAGGTAAAGGTAGAGATGAAATCATTACATTTGTTCTATTGACATTATTCAACTAATGGTATCGGATCTATAAATATAAAAATAAAAACGTCAAATGCAAAGCAAATATGTTATTTGTAGCAAATGGGATAGCTAGTCAGGACATCTAGTTTACACATGGATCTGAAAAGAACTGGCAATTTGGTATAACATTCTGTTCTGTGCTGCTTTTATTAGAAGGCTACTTCTGGTAGGAACCTTCTGTTGCTTACTTTTAAACAGCCATTTAAATCACATTTAATCATAATTACACAACTAACAGTGCTAATTATTCTGGATAATGCATTTTAACACATCTTATCACATAAGCAGCTCAATTCCTTGGTTCCCAGCACTCACAAAGATTGGAGAAATGTAGCCCACTTACTCCCATTTAAAGCAGAAAAAGTCCAAGTGTCTAAGCAGAAGAAAGACTAACTTGTTTCAGACATGTCTAGCTGCAAATACATGAAACTTGTTACCATAATAGAAATAATAATTAAAAAAATCTCAGAATCGAAGACCTGGCTAGTTTACTGAATTAACGTATTTTAGACTTCCCATAGTATCAGTTAAATTGATGTTGGATTACTGCATTAAAGAAAACTAGAATATGGATACATATAATCCGAGACAGTTTAAGAATTATGATCCGCTACATAGCAAAGTAAGATGATACCATGCAGGAGGGCATTTGAGTCTCAAGGTTTAGCATTGCACTGGGTACATTTTCTGGTTTTGAGGGGTTTTTTTTTTGTAAACAGTAATGACTGCAAGCAGGTTGGCACAGCCTTGCAAACAAAAAGACAGGAGATATGTCATGGTCTGTACAACTGCTTACATTTGTGTTCTTGCTGGCCAAATTCTTAAGAGCCAGTGTAGAAGATATTTCATGTATTGATCCTGTTATCTGATTTGTTCTGTCAATCCCAGCATTATTCTGATGCTTATTGGTAATTATTTTTCTATTATTAAAATATTTTAATAAGATTCTCTTTTAAATAGAATTTGCAATAACCCAAGGAAAAATTTCTAATGCTAGAGCTACTGACGCAGCTTGCTGCACTGATCCCCAGCCTACATTCCAGGCATCACCTTAAAATGAAAACGTTGTTGAAAAATCAGCAACCAAAAATTTGTATTCCTTCCAAAACTGCAACACAAGAGCGTATTCCAAAAACATACAGATAATCATTTTTATCGCTCTGACACTTTCGCTAACACCATACAGTTTATCTTTCCATGCTTCAGTAATCCTGGATTTGTGCACAATCACACCAAGGAGCCCGTGGGTCATGACTACAGGCAGTCCTCTCACCGAGATCTATTTCTGCTTCCTAATTAGGTCATCATTAGAATATAACCAGTAGCATGTCTTCCAGAGGGGTAACCATTCATTAATGCAGACAGATAAGACTGTGGTCCTTTGAAAGTAATGAAGTGGAAATATCCACATTAGTTCTAAAGCCCTTGAGACCATGCCCGCGATATCCTCTGTAGTCCACAAAGCATTGTCAGGCACCTTCTATTGTAACTGTGCAAGTGAGACAATTACCCACACAGTTTCTGTCTCTGGAGTTTGCTGGGTCAGAAGGAAAATTTCAGTGTCTCATTTGCTATGTTTATACTGCCTAGCCCAATCTTCTTTACTTCTCCTAACAGGCTTTTTTTTTTTTTTTTTTTTTTTTAAACATCATGGGTTTTTTATTTGCTATTTGCAATTAATTCATGGTCAAATGAAGACCACCAAGTGGGAAGATGGTCAGACTTCAAATACGTAAAAGGTTTCTGCTATAAAAGGAAATAATGTACTCTCCATATCCCTGACAGAAAGGACAAAAAATGCTAAGTTAAATTACAGCAAGGAATGCAGGTAATAACATTGGCAAAGTTTGTATAGTCAAGAGAAAGTAAATGTACACTAAAGCCCCTGAATATACCTGTCTTGTGAGGTTGTGGGATCTCCATCATTGGAGGTCTTTAAGGTTGGATATATATCAATATCATTCTTGACAGATATATTTTAACCTTGTTTCAGAGCAGGGAACAGATTATATGGTCTCAAAATCCCTTCTGGATCTATTTTCCATACTTCGGTGATTATTTGCTATGTTATGGCAAGATCAGAAAACTCCATTAAAGTTCAGCACCCCAAAGTGCTAATCGCTGCACAAATGCTATTTTAAGAGACAAATCCTTCCTTGGAGAATTTATGATCTCATTTCAGATAAGACACAAGGAGAGGTTATAACAGTTGAAGGAATGGCAGATGGCACAACAGTGACAGACAATAACTTTACAGTTTGTTATTTTCAAAGTGCAATTTGTGCTTTCAATCATGTAAAAGCTCTTAAAAAAAGGTGGTTTCATGAAATAGACAGCCATTGATCTGCCAACCGTGTACCTCTGAGTGATGGGTTACTCTGGCAAAATCCATGCAAGTAGCACCTATTCTGACAAATAGACCCGTTAGCTTGAGGAGTGTGGAGCACCAGGAGGGAATAATTTCCATTCAGACTCTGCTGTAATATCACAATAGGCAGAAATGTGCCCGCCCTTCCTTCCCACACATCTGCACCTTACGTATCTCGCTGGTCTCCCCGAGCTCCTTACCAGTCCTGAGGGTAGCTAGGATCAGAAGGTCAATTCTAATGCTCCGAATTGCTCTCTGGAGGGGACTCTCCCTCTCCATAGAGAAGTCAGGGAGACTAAACAGATAAACTAAGAGAATGACAATGAGTTTTTCAGTATTTGAAGTTCCACTTCAAGAAGATTGTTCTTTCCCAGGTTGTAACTGAAACCATGTGAACTGTGTGTTTTGTTAAAAAGTATATTTTTACTTAGTAAAGGCCTGTTCCTTTGCAAAGTTTCAGTCTGTTATATGACTTGCCACCATGACTCACATTTCTCATGTAGCAAGGATTCTGCAGCAAGTACTGTACAAAAAGGAGCCTCATTCCAGAAAGCTTGCCCAAAACGCTTTCTGCCACCTAAACATCCACATCAAAACATGTAATTTGAGAACAGTTTACTTACTTCTGATAGGCTTCTGAGTTTTGTTTTTATAAAGCTAAAGCTAATAATTTTACCTGGTTGGAGAAGCTTTTTCAAAAGGTGTCCTCAAATCAAGACTAAAAAGAGCCTTTTATATGTTTATAGACAGTGATTTTCAACAATTTTCTACAAACAATCTTTTCCTCCTTCAATATCTTCACGCTCTTGACTGTAAAGATACTGTTAGCTTTCTTTTCCCAGCTGATCTAACCTTTCCCATTGAAATTCTCTTTGGCTAAGAACTCACTTCATTGTCAAATCTCCATTTGTTAAAGCTCCAATTCTTTTAGTCATCTTTGTGGTTACAATGGTAGAATGGGCAATAGTCCAATTAGCCAGGAAGCAAACAGAGCAATTCTTCATGCTGCTAAGAACACACACAATAAAACATTCCTGTGATGTAACCCATAATATCAGAACCTTAAATTTCCCAAAATAGGTTAGTCACCTGCAATGACAGTAACAAGAATTTCTTGTGACAAGATCCAATTCTTTTCTCATGTTATCTTACAACAAGTCTTTGCATTAATTTTTTTCTTAATATAAAAAGCCTGAAAACTTTCCTGGGAAAAGGACTGGTTTGCATAATATGCAGATTATTTCAGTTGCTTGATCACTGTAATAAATGCCAGAGAAGATAAACAAGCACTCCTTGCAAATGAAGCACTGCATGCAAATTTCATTTTTATTGGAATGACACTTGGTGACCTATTCTGGAACCTTAAATTGATGAGATTTTCCTAACCAGGCATGGTTTCCAATATTCAGTTAATGAATATAAAAAAAACCTCCATGATTTTTATTTAAAAAGTACATACATAAGAAACCTCATTAAAAACTGGGGATGGAGAATATCACATTGAAAATGCTTGAATAGACAGAGATTATTACAAAGCGCAGAAGAGCAACATTTCATGAATAAATCAAAAGGTATTAAGATTAAACAAACATGTAAAGTTTGAAAATTAAAGGAGGTCAATTAATGAAAGGCAACAAATTAATTCAATTTTCATTCGAGCACTTGACATTAAACTTGCTGCTGTACAAATGAACTCAATTTCAAGGTGTTTGATGTAGAAACCCATGTTGCAAGAAGGTCAGAATTTGTCTCAAAACTTCAATTCCCTGATTGCTGAGGTAAGAAAGACAAGCCATATCTTTGTCCTGAGTGGTATGAGGATGCTGTATTAAAATCATAGTATATTCAAATCACCCCTCACTTCAGATCAAAGAAATCAAGATGAACATTGAGCACAACAGAGAAACGACACAACTATTGCAAGTGAAAAGCAACTATGTATGACATGGAGTATATTCTTTGTAGACAGCTATGTGGGTACTACACCTTATTTGAAATGAAATGAAGGTCTACTTCTGATGCTCAATGCTATAAATCTGAATGTATATCAGCTCTGGGAAGCAACAGAAGGATGTTTATGTGCATTGTACTGTGCCACTGTATCACGACAAAAACCCCTGACCGTGTATGTAACATGGCCGGAATGTGGATTTCATCAGTAAGGCCTCTGTGACAATTTTTTAACCTATTCCCCTGCCATTGAAGAATCATACGATATAGGACCAGCAACCACAGCTTCTCAGTAAACGTGATTTTTTGCTGCACACATAGATATAAGGAAGAAGTTTTTCATAATGAGGGTGGTGAAACACTGGAACAGGTTGCCAAGAGAGGTGGTAGATGCCCCATCCCTGAAAACATTCAAGGTCAGGTTGGACGGGGCTCTGGGAAACCTGATCTAGTTGAGGATGTCCCTGCTTACTGCTGGGTGATTGGACTAGATAAACTTTAAAAGGTCCCTTCCAACCCAAACTATTCTATGATTCCAGAACAAAAAGAGAACAAGTTTTTGTGTCTATGTAGCAAACCCAAATACCTACACAACTGCAGAGCTGGCAAGCATTTCTTTCAGTGCTGGTCCAGACAAAGTTCACTATGGACAATTCACATTTATCCAAAACTTAAAAATGAAAGAGAAGTGGAAGATGGCATCTGATCTTGAAATTTTTGCAAAGAGATGACTTAGATGGGTCTTTATACAATACTTTAATTAAACTTGATAAAGAATTTCATTGATATGAACAACATTTTGAAGAATGGCTAATAAGAACACAGAATGACTGCTCTGGAAATCCAATTTACCTTAGACGTCACTACATTTTGTGCTAAGTGAATGATGTCTCTGAAATTGTAAGTGCTAAAGGAGTTAATAATGACAATTTAAATTTCTCGTATTCTTGTAGCAGATATGTCACCTACTAGAAAATGTGTCTGGTCAATGATATAAAGATACATCTAGGTCTGGATGCCAGTTCAAGTCTCTGCCCACTCAAACAGCAGTCTCTAGGGAAGGATACACAAAGGATGCAGGCGGTAGAAGGAAATTGAGCATGGGCAGAGACTAGTTGCCTCTTATCAAACTACGTGTCAAAAAGAATATAAGAATCATGCATCTTTTTCTGAAATTCTGATTTGATAAACCCATATTTCACCATGGAATGCTATCTATGTGGACAAAACCTTGGTCCAAGGTAAGGAGAAAAGCCTTATTCATTTCACAAACAAAACATCTCCTGCCATGACCTAATACATGGCTGAGTTCAAGTAGGGATGTCTCCATGATTGTGCTCCTCAGCGAAGCCTACCCCTTCCACAGCACCCTGGGAGGTATAACGTGCAAATGCTCACGTACTCTGGCAGCACTGGAACACACCCCCCCAGACCTCTGAGCTCTTAACTCGATGCATACTCATGAAAAGTCATGAACAGTTAGTTCCAGTTAAATAATAAATTCTTCATTTGAGAACTGTTGGTTTTTTTTTTTTTTCTATTCCCCAGAGTTTATCTAAAACAATAGATTTTTTTTGAAACTGCAATTCAGTTCCCAAAGGTATCTTCTGAATAAGGAATTTTTAATCTTTATTTTACTGATAGGGAAGCTTTTGAATGGAGACAGGGCGACAGACAAACATGTACTGGGTCTGTCCAGTAGCAAGAATCTTAGTCTGTCTTCTGTCTTTTGCTCGCGTCACTGTACCCTGGCCTTTCAGGGAATCCTTTTCTACAGTGTAAGAATTCAACTCTTCTGCATGTAGTCATTTTAAACCTTTGCAAAACACATGTTTTTGAAGAAATACAGGATTTTATAAAGTGGATTGTCACATTGTATCAAGCATTTCATCATTCTTATTAAAAATCCTTGCTTAGGGGCTTGGCACTGATGGTATGATTTATTCTACTCTTTGATATACAGTATTTGAGTTTTTATTTAGGTCAGGAGCACTTGAAAAAATAGTTATGTATTTATTTTATGGCTTGTTGAAAATCACCAGACCTTAGGACTCTCAGACAGTGAACACGGGACTTTCTTAAATTACCATTACTGATCAAGCTTGCCAAGGTTTTTTTAAGTCAAATATGCATAATTTTAACTTACTCACTAGTTTTAATCAAGACAACTTCCTGTTTATATTGTTTTTTTCTTTCTTAGACTTCCTTTTTGTATTCATTCTGGGTTGTACGGTTAAATTCTTCATTTTCAGTGCAAAAAAATTTATGCATTTTTATTTGCATGAGCCGCTACAGCTGTACAGTATTCATGTGTTCATCCTAAGCGTCTGAGAGGGTATCAAACCCAGCAGATACTGTTCAGCGTTACAGAAGAGAAGAAGTACTGAAAAGCATAACAAAGTCCTCTCTGGGATACATCAACAATGTCTGAGTCGGGGAGCTTGAAATGCTAACAACATGCCATCTGTGTTTTAGTGAGGGTTAGCTACTGCTTAAATGATTGTGATTAACAGCCAGAGCTTTATACACTAACAAGCCAAGTTTGATTGTAATTCTTTGGAGAGTAATCATCACTCTACCCTGCAATTATACACAATGTGTGTTGAATTAGAAGCAAAGAAAAAGAACATGAAATAACTTTCAGACTTGGAAAAGCAGGCTATTGAACACAAGCCAAAGGTGAGATGATTGGTGAGAACTGTGATTCATTGTAATATTGCTGATGTACCATAAAAAGATCAAAGGAAATGACAATGTGAAGGGTTACTGGGAAAAAATGATGAACATGTCAGGAACATAACTTACAATAAATAAGCAGACAAGCAGTGTGTAATTTCAGAAAAAACATAAACATCTGATTTTACAACAGAATTGTGAACTATAGAAAAATTTTGACTTTACCTCATGCCTTATTTTCTTTTGCTGACAGCTAAGTGTTGAATGACTACTTTCACTTGTGCCCACTCACAACAGATGTGCTCTTGCCTTCACTTTCAACTTCATCTAAAGCTGTAATTAGCAAGGCTTAAAAACTATATAAAGTTCCATTGAAATCTTTAAGCCTAGGTTAGTTTTGTTGAGAAAGGAGGAAGAAGAATACTAATGGCCAAAAAAGCAGGTTTTTCAGCCGAAAATTAGCCTTGCTCACAATGAAGACACAAGGGGATGTTTTTTAAAAAGTGTAAGACAGCAAAAAGATTAATTATCAAATTAACACACTTGATTCATTTGTTTAAAGAATCTTTAAGAAACAGATGTCAGTATCTCATAGTTGTTAATAATTTCTATTCCTTTGTGACAAGCAGCCTATAACTGAGGTCGCACCACACACAAACTAGAAAACATACATGTAACTCCTAGAGGTAATACGGAATCATAAAAGGACTAGTAAAACATGTTTATCAATTTCCTTCTGAGCTTTCAAAGCAAACAGTGCACTCAAATTTGCATTTAAAGGATTTAAGGAAAAGAGTGGAATATTTAGCCTAGGAGAGTGAAAATGTTCATCCTGAAGCATAAGTTTCTTCTCAATCCCAAAGTAGGGCTATTACTCATTGACGTCATGACAATGATTCTGTCTCCAGTCTTACAACTCCCTTTTCGACCATTTCCCATTCTATATCTTGCACCAAATCTGTTTTTCCCCCCATCCTTTCATTCTGCAAGACCCAGATCAAGGCAACGTTGAATTTTGCTGCCTCAAGGACAGACCTTGCTGCTGCTGTCCTGAGAAAGAGAAGAAGCTGAAGATGCAGCAAGGCAAAAAAGTATGGTGCGAGACGTGGAGTCTGGTTTGCTACACCCACTGCTAGCAGGGTAGGTGGGACAGGGAGGAATCTCCCTCCCAGATTCACAACCTCCTCCATATTTCCTGCCTCTGAGAGAGAGAAACTGTCACCAGGCTGCCTTCACATGGCTCTGCCACAGGCAAGACAGGCAGCTCGGCCAGAGCTGCTGCTTTTTGCAGAGTGCTACTCAAAGCAGCTCCCCACTCTGCACAGGCCTGGAGCATCCCCCACCTCCGCTCCTTCCAGCAGCGCTCGGCTCCCTTCCCTCCCATGGCCGTTTCACGCTCACGCCATCGCGACTTGCTTTCCTCCCCAGTGCACCTACAGTCTTGCTGCTTTGTGTCAAATAGGAGGGTTAAAGAAGTGGCCGTTTATAGGCCACATCTGCTCTCTAGCCCCCTTCTCCAGCAACATAAGCAGCTTTTGCCTAGGTCCCTAATCATCCATAATCTTCTCCTTCCTGCCTGATTAGCTTCTATTCTGCCAATTTGATGCTTTTCTTGAACACCCACTCCATCACTCCTGCTTCTCTAACAGCCTGTGGAGAAAGAAATACTTTTCCATTTCTTTTTTCATTTCTTGTTTTTTTCCCTTTAATCTCTCCTGCTAGCTCAACATTCCCGTCTTCATACTCCTCACCCAAAAATACATATTCTTATTCAGAATATTTATTAACTTCAAGAAAGGGAGTTAAACCTCTGAACAGCTTTCTTTTTCCTTTTTTTTTCTTTTTTTTTTAAGTTGTAAAAATACTGACCCTAAAACAGTAGAGTTTCCCAGCACCACCACCTATACACACACATCAAAAGGAAAAACATTCCACAGTCATCTGAAATAAATACATCAGATCATCACCTGTGTCCCTTATCTTGGAATAACTACCTATCTAATTCTGCTGATACTTATCTCCAGTGGCAGGACAGATTTTGCAGCACTCTTGTCTTGGGGGCACATAGTATTAACTTAAATTTATAAGTGGCAACTGTGATGAAAGTTGATTTTGAAATACAAAGCAAACAAAATCAACTAACTTTACATATCTGTCACCTACCTCATTTTTTAAAATCTAAAGCTTTGTTCAATTGATGTCTCATTCATTTATAAAATGAATGTATTGGAATTGGAAGGTTATCTTTATCTCTTTTCATCCATTGGTATGACTAAGAGATTTTTCTTACCATCTGAAAAATATTTGCTTTTTCACTGCCTTTTTCACAGTCTCTCTGGTAGCTGGCATGATGGCATCTCAGTAACTCTGATCCCTGTAGAGGCCCTGAGGGTTCTGAGATGCATTATTCATCTTCAGCAGGCTTTACTATACATTCTTCTTTCTATTTAGGATTATTCTCTGCAAGAATCATATGGAATACTCTAGAACTACCATCACACTTCAAAAAAGAACAGTATAAACACATTAAGAAAACAGGGAGTTTAACTGCTGTTTCAAAAAGGGGGATGAAAACTCATTTTTTGATGAATGTTTTCTCTAGTCATGCTTACTTTTATTGCATGGCCACAGCAGTTCTGATTCTGAACCACGGACCAGGTTCCCATCAAGCTCATCAGGCACATTTGGCAGCAGAACTAGGGAGCACCAGTGAGCCATGAGACATTGCTCAGTAGTCCAGACAGCCCTGCCGGAGACCTTCTGTCAGAGCGATATTACTATCTATATGTATAGATAGATAGATAGATCTATCTCTATATATTATTATAGAGCTAATTTTCTTTCCAGTAGTTACTGTGTTTTGGATTTAGTGTGAGAAGAACGGTGATAGCACACTGATGTTGCTGGTTGCTGCCGAACGACCAAGGACATTTTGCAGTTTCCCAGGTTTTGCTAATGTGCAGGGGCAAAAACTTGGGAGGAGTAGAGCCAGAACAGTTGATTCAAACTGGCCAAAGAGAGTATTCCATACCGTAGACGTCATGCCCGGTATAAGTAGTAGTCAGCTGATGGGCCAGTCCCTTTTTCTTTTTCCCTTTTTTTGTTCGTTTGGGCCTTTTCGTTCATTCATTTGGTTGTTTGTTCCCTTGCGCTGTCTCTCTGAAACTTTCTGTTCTGAGATCGCTGCTGGGGAATATTCCTTTTTCATGATTGCTGCTCAGGATGGGCTGTATCGGTCATCAGATGGTGAGAAATTGTGCATTGTTCATTTTATATATTCTAATTATATTTTATTATTAATAATATATAATATAATTATTATTATTATATATTTCTTTGCTGTCTTGGTGAACTGTTTTTATCTCAACCCACGAGTTTTCCTCTCTCTCTGATTCTCCTCCCCACCCCACTGGAGAGGGAGGGGAGTGAGCGAGTGGCTGCGTGGTATTGGGTTACCATCTGGGGTTAAACCACGACAATATATACACTAAATATGTATGTTAAATATATACATTTGGTTTTATATATATATATACACTAAAATACTATAACTAACAAAGATTTTGCAGCCTATGTTTGCCAGATACTTTGACTGTTAGTTTCTCTTCTATATAAAAGCTGTTCTGTCCCAAGCTTCAAATTGTATTTTTATAAGGAGTGGTATCATCTTCTCAGATATTGCTGTCAGGTTTACAGGGATCAACTGATTTAATTATTGTCAAATTCCATAAAAGAAGACCACTCAGCAGATAAGAACATAATTATTTTTAAGCCTATGCAGTATAAACTGTAGGATGGATCTTTATCTTTGATGCATGTAATTTGTAAATGTGGACTATCTGAACTTGTATTTTAAGATATTTGGGGTTGTTTGGCCCAAAACCAGAAAAGAGAGAGAGATTTAGCAGTTCAAAGTAGAAATGTATGATCTGTATGAATAAACTGTGAAATTAATTTGAAAATAAAAATTATAGCAATTGGCTTTAAAAGCTTTACTTTCAAACAGAGTATTTCATAATCTATTTAGAGCAAAGACAATCCATGTTCATTTTCCAATTAAGGGTGCAGAGTTGAGTGCACTGGACATATATTTTCTTTAATTCATTCAGAACAATGTCTACACATGCAGTCAGCAGAATAAATTCTTTTTCCAATGTAGGAAAGGGAGAAAAATGGTTACATATCTGTATCTATGGGGTTCCCATAACCTATGATAGGACCTATTTGAAAGACTGTTATTGATTCTCTATGTTCATACCTTTTGACAAGTTAGATGTCTGAGAGAAGTGTTAATTAGAATAAAGGAAGGAAAGTGCTGTAAAACAGAATAAGACTGGTACATTTTATTTTTAAGATTACACATTATCATCATATCTGAGTCTCTAGGGAAAAGAAAACAGTGAGACAATTGCAATTGTGAGTTGCAGTTAATAGTTGACATATTTTACTTTCCATTTTGGTAAAGATGATCCCCCCCTAAACAGGTCCCCCTAGAAGAATTAGGATATAAAGAAAATTACTCTACTCAGGAAGACTCAGCTGTTTATAAACTTGAACGGAACAAGATGCAACCCAAGTCCCAGGCTGACATTTTGTGAAAAGGACCTGTACAGGCAGGAAGATGACGTGCTGCCCTCAATGACAGACAAAGTACTAGAGTAGTAGGGCTACTGCTGCAACTGGTGTGTAGTATTAACCAGGAGGCAACCTTCAAACTCTCCAGAACAAGTTTACTTAAATATGACAGTGGAGGAAAATATTCTATTTCACTACTAACATAAATACATACATTTTCTACTAGTTTAATGTATGTTTTAAAATTAACTTCAAAGAAATCTTTGTTTTAAGCTGGAAGTAACGGTAATCCAGACTTTTAACCATTTTCTCCAGAATTCTGTCTCAATATGCTATAGTTAAAATAGCAAAGTCACCACAAAATAGTCAAAAAATCAGAAGTCAAACCACAGAAATGATAAATTGTCTTAAAAGCTCTAGGACTATTTTAGAACATATTTATTTTATTTACTTTCTGTATTAGGTCACAAAGTCATGTGTTCAAGGTTGGTTTTCCTGCACATAGAATAAAAGTAGTTGTGTTTTTATTTTCCTATTGGCTTGTTTTAAAGAGAAGGCTAAATTCTAGTGAATCTCTAATGCAGTAAGTCATGTGTGTATATGTGTGCATGTCGTTTTTTGTATCTATATGTATAGATGCATAAAACAATCAATCAGAAGATATATTAGAAAATTAGAAAAGCTTGCAATGTTAGACGTATTAACTGAAAATGTCTTTGACTCTGACAATGTCTGAAATACTTTTGATTTAATATCCAAAGAATTGTATCCAAAAGCAATAAGCAGGGCAAATTCTGCCTGAAATTCTACATTAGATTAAGTCAAAACCACAAAGTTAGAAGATCCATAAATTACAGCTCTCTTATGGGGAGAGGTGATGTAGGTGAACACCTCTCAAATACCAGCTATAACTCTACTAGAAATAATCAATTAACGTTTTATTCCATGTATCTGTTTTCATACAGTGTTCATCTTAAAGCCATCAGATAAATTCCAGACTGGCTTGTTTAAGTTTACATTGTAAACGTCCCATCGTTATTGGCTTAGAAACTGGCAGTTAATGTGCAGTAATCAATGTTCAAAGTAGAGCTTTGCTACAAATAATGTTGTGCCTACATTTTTCAGATACTTTTATATCAATATTTTGAGATGAATACAAGTGCACGGATTTTTCTAATAAGAAAGCTGTCTTCATGTCTTTGCTTTGGGAATGTATTTGCAGAAATTAAACTCTGCTCTTTTGGGAGCTTCAGAAGTAAAAGATGCATAAGATTAAATGCACCTACACAGGCAAAATTCTGCGTTCTTGTAGAGTGATGTTTGATAAGCGAATCCATTTTCTGTATGTCACCTTTGAAGGGGATAGCATTTTCTGTTAACGTGTGAATGAAAGAACAAAACATGTAAAAACTTTCCGGGGCACAGATTCCACCATTGTACTTTGCATCGCTAATTGGGCACTAGTGGAAAGAAGTAGCCATTCAAACTCCTTGCCTGAAGGCTGTAGAGAGATTTTACCATTTAAAATCTAATCACGGTCTCAGAGCAATCCTCAGTCCTGTATCAGAACCTCATGCCAATGGAAATTGGATTGCAGAGACATTGACCATCAATCAGATCAGATGAAAAAAATCTCGATTCACAGGAATCTTCAGATATTAAATTAATTTGCTGATGATTAAATAGAAAGTCTCTAACAACAATCTTCTAACATATTTCAGAAAGGAAATCCACTAGACTTAAAGCTGGCAACAGAAAAGGCCAGGCTTTGCCCTGCTTGCCTTAGTACAACGAGCTCAGGTGAAGGACATCACCGGTATCCATAGTTCACCAGGCTGGTTTCTTCTGTCCGAGTTAGAAAATCACAGAGAGAGAACCATTTACTGCATAAAATACAACTTAAGTGGTTCCACCCTGGGTCATTAAATCCCCCCCAAATGACAAAACAGGCACTGCGATTATTGCATAAACAGAAACTTAAAACTGGGGTGGTACAGACCTCCACTTTAGAGATCTACCACATTTACAGTTCCAGCCGTTGGCACAGTTAAGGCACATCCAGGGCATAGGATCACACCAAGCACAGACATATCCACAGCACATGATATAAAACCTGTGCCCTGGATGCTCCCAGTCCTCGATAGAAGGACTACGCGTTACTGCAGCTGGGAGCACACCCTCCACTTGGGCTTCAGAGGAAAAGAATTTTAAATTTAGTGCAACCTCTCTAGCTTTTGTCCAGGTTTGGTCCATGTGACTGGCACCCTTTCTACAGACTTGGTGATCTTTAACTTCTTATTGAAGTTCCTTTATACTAGTGCTTGCTTACAGAACCTTTACCATGAAATAAAATAAACAGTGACTTTACTGCCCTTTTTCCTTCTTTATTTTTACAGTACTTTCCATTTTTTTGCCAGGTCTCTCCTTTTGCTCCCTTTCACGATGTAGACAAAGAGGGAACAAACAGTTCTAATTCCCAGAATCAAATGTCAGATCAAAATATGCTTCCAGCTGAATTCACTCTAATTCTCAGTAATTTAAAATAATTCCAGTTTAGTTAAATTCCAAACCATTTCTTCCTTTTTGTATTTTTTAAATGCTTTTAACAAAATGTCACTGCACAGTAGTTTCTCTCTCACACACACAGACACACACACACAAATATCACTGGCTGTAAACTGTGTGCAATAAAGATGTAATAAAGAGAAATGTAGATTCTCTTTCCACTCTACCTTTCATTTTTCCAAAAGAGTGGTCTGCTGACAGACTGACTTACTGAGAGATTTTATTTGAAATCATAAATAACTTGTTCTCACTGATCAAAATTAAATGAATATTGTAGAGATAGTGCTACAAGTAAAAATATAATGAAGAATAATGCAGATTGAACAAAAGCAAGTTTGAAATATTCATCATATAAAGGAATTATCATTCCATTTTACGTTCTTAGAGTAATTGACATTGAAAAACAAATGCCCTTAAGAGTTGTGCTTAGGAAAAAAAACCCTTTGAATCAATGTTAAAACCATCTCTGCTATGACTCAGAGATTACATGATATGCAGAAAGTGTTTTCTGTTATGGATGTAACAACAGCATCAATTAATTTCACATGTTTCTTTTCATTGCCTTTTACATGATCCTGAAACACTCACTAAACCAGACCTGTCTGATTCCCAAGAAGAGCTGAGACAGCATGAAAGGCTGGATGACTCCATTACCCACTGGTGAATCCAAAAATGCCTCGGTAGCCCTGATGTCAGAAGCTTTCCCTGTTATCAGCTCTTTCCAACTATTTTCAGCGTATTATGGAACAAAGGTACTGCAAACGCAGTCTTTTGAGATCATGAAGAGAACAATTTATCTGAACAAAGAGGGCACATACATTAATTCAATTCTGAAGAGATGTAAGCAGGCATCTTAGATAGGCGTCTGAGGCTGAAGCATCCCTGCTCTGCGGGATTACACAGAACACTGCCATTTTTTCTTACACCCTTCTCTTATCTCTGACCTGATTCCTCCTCAGGCCCTGATCCTCCAGCCTAATTGCTTTTCCCTATTCTCTGGTTAGCCGTTGGGGTGAGAAGCTCTCCGTGTGCCGGGTAGGACCACAAAGGCAGTTGTGGTGCCGCTGCCGCGTGCCGGTGGGCACTCACAACAGCAAGGGAAGACGCACAAGGCTCCAAGCTGTCATCCTTTGAGAGCCCTCTCCTCGGGGCTTGTTTATTATCCACAAAGCAACGGCAAGGCACTGCAAAACACATGGCAATGGTCCCCAAAGGCTTTCCGAGCTCCAGTCAGCCAGGACAGAGGGTCACACTCTCCTCTCTGATCCCAGTCTTGTTTTTCCCTCTTGCTCCAGCAGCTATGTGGCCAGCCAGGGCCACTTTAACAACACCTTACTGGTTGCATTTTACCTTTCACTACAATGTTTGCATCCAAACTCAACAGGAGGAAATTGAAATTCAGTGGAATTTCTGACTGTGAAAAAAATTTCTCAGCACTAAAGGTTCATGGCAAACATTATAATGGCCATAAAATTAGGGCTTTTGTTCCCACAGCTAAAAGACAATAGGATATCAATACAAAGGTTTTTCCCAAGACAATAACTGAAAACATTTTCAATCTAAGTATTCGGTATGCCGGCTGACTTATTGGGATACTTTACACAATCCCTAGAAATGTTTATCTGATTGGGCCACTGCCAAAGAATAAAACAATTGGAAATTCAGCACAAATTACTCAGAACCACCCGCTTTGCCATCTATTACTATGCAACCTCCTACTATAAGCATGGCATAAGAAAAAACAACAGAATTTTGAAGCCTGTCTGTATCACACTACTTTTTTTTTTCCCCTCTAATTTCCATTTTTCTTTAGAAGCAGTCACCAATTTAGGACCACCCTTTGGATCTGGCCCAGAGCCACATGACTCAGAAAAGAGGATTTACAAATGATATGTGAATTTCAGCACAAAACTGCAGTGGAAAAATTCCATCCCACATTCTAAAAAGGTTCTCTCTTTGGCTTGAAAGGCTATGCCTATCTTAGTCCAGCAACATAGTCTTGAGAAAGCTTTTTTACTTGTGTCTACTCTAGAATAACATAAGCAGACAAATTACAAAAGAACCAATTCCTTTGTGCTGCAGTGCTCCTATAGCACCCTGTCAGAAGTCACTGAGAGCACACAGGAAAGTGAGTGCTTAGCTTAAATGAAGGGATAGGTGGTGCTTATTTCTACACTAACCTAGCTCTGATCCAGAGCTCACACAAAGCTAGCACCGTGAAGCAAGCCCACGCTCAGAGGTGTATGCAAGGCAAGTATAACAGTATAGACACAGTCGATCATGCATCCAAATTATAACCGAGGTTCAAGGGCAGCATACCGAACCATACAATCATGTAACTTGTAGGCTACAGAAATATCTTGCAGAGTAATAATTAATTCTTGTATCCATACAAATACATACAAATCAAAGACTTGTTATTAATCCAGTTACAGTGACTTCTAATCTAATTATTACAGTTTATTCCTCATAATGCTAGAATTGAAGTTGGTATGCACAAAGTTATTCATTTCTCTGGTGTTTTACTCTGACTTCCTATATGTTGGTATGGTGAGTCACCAGCCCCTAAATCACTTTATGACTCAAAATATGGTAGTTGTCTATGAAGTTTTGCCTTTGGAGCACGTCCAGAACTGCCAGAGCCTGTGTATCTAAGCCACTCACCTCCAGCAGATCAAGGTGCAGTGCATTCAAATCAGCTGAAGGTCCAGTTCAGTTTAGAGCAAAACACTACTTTTAATTACATTAAAGCACCTCTGAAGACAAGCTTAACCACCAGGTTATATAGCCACCGTTCCAGTGGAGGTAGTATCCAGCCTGGAACTGTGAGTTCAAGAGTCATTGTAATTATTCTCCAAATATGAAAGATCAAGAACATTGTTTTTTTGCTGAGATACCAGCAAACAAAACAGTTTCTCATCATAATAAAGAGAGTTACCAAGTGTATAGACATGACCCAAAATGAAGTCTGTAGTCCTAGAAATCACAGTTCACTAGTTTCTGTGTTTTTCTTTTATGGAATAAAATATTTCTATTACATTTTTGCAGGAATGAACCAACAATATCCTTAAGTATGAGTCAGGAGTATGGAAGCATCTTTAAATGTTTTGACATTTTACCACTTTAGGTTTGCTGTGCACCAGCTTGATTGTTATGGCTGCTCTAAATTTCATTGCTCATCAAAGGTTTCTAAGGTGCTACTACAGATACCGGGAAGGAACATCCGTATAGAATCATAGACTCACAGAATGCTTTGGGTTGGAAGGGACCTTTAAAGGTCATCTAATCCAATCCTCCCTGCCATGAGCAGGGTCATCTTTCACTATATCAGGTTGCTCAAAGCCCTGTCTAACCTGACCTTGAACAATTCCAGGGATGTAACATCTGCAACTTCTCTGGGCAACCAGTTCCAGTGTCTCAGCACCTTCATTGTGAAAAAAATTTCTTCCTTATGTCCAGTCTAAATCTACCCGTATCATGTTTCCCAAGCTGCTTTTGCCCACAGCATCCTCAGAACACAGAACTGGCCCTAGTTGCTTTACCTTCTCCCTCCCCATTGCAGAAAATATGCAGTGGATGTAGTTTTGCGACAAGCTATTTGAGTACTTTCATCTGGCAATGTGGCACCAACAAGGAAAATTCCAATTGGATTACTTGTGTATACATTTATTCTCATGCAATATTCATGGCTAGCAGCAGGCAGCTAACAGAAAGAGCAGGCAGATAGGCTGTTATGACCCTGGGAGTGGAAATCTCTGCCAGGTAGAAAGAACTTAAACCGTCACTCCAAACAAAGTTGGAAAGGTCAAGCTGATGCTGAGACAGCTTGCCTTACAGGGAACGGCCTCTTCTTGGTGTAACTGGTAATGGAGAAGAGTCACTGCATTCAGTCTGGAGGGAACCACTTATTAAATGGGTCAGAGAATACATATTTCAAAAGTTAGACTGTTGGCTATAAAGGGTGTAGTTTCATTCTATAATAAACACGAGCTTGATGTTCACAGAAATAACACTGTCAGAGTTGCCCTTTAGAACATTGATCCAGTGCTGGTAAACATCAGGAAGAGGACAGAAAGCTTGCTGCAAGTACAAGCCACGGACATTATGTTATCGAATTGCAGGGAAAACAAAATAACATGGATAAAGCAAGCTTGATAAACTCATAATACCAAATATTTTTTCTCAGTAATACAGTACCTGCAAACTATCTGCACTGCTGCCCATAAGGAAAAACTAATTTTGATAATCTAAATATTTGCCCGCTAGTCCCAACTGATTTGTCAGTAACAGTGTTAATGTGCTAGGAATGGTAATGCAATGATTTTGAACACACTTTTATGCTTCCTTTGATATTCCAAGTGTCTCAGTTTCTGTCCCTGAACAAGAAAATCACATAATTACTTCTATAAAGAGGCTTGTCATAATCCAATGTTTAGTACGGATCTCTTCTTTCTTTAGAATGTGAACTCTGAAATGTTAAACTTAATAGGAAACAGCCAACAAATGCACACATTTTTCAACAAAAATGGTCTTGTGCTGACAAAATCATAGCCTGCTAATGCACTTCTTAGATTGATAAATGTGAATGTGAAAGCTGAACAATGCGACTTTCCTATCAAGTTTTTCATTTGCATAGGTTACCTCGAGGTCTCCATTCAAATGATTTGGTCTCTTATATGAAACCAACAAACATGAACCACTCCATTTCTCAGCACCAATTTCCCCTTGTTTCACTACTTTCTCCTTCCAACCTCTTCACCTCCCACAAAGCACTGAACCTCGGGAGATCAAAATGATACAGCGAGTGAACTTTCCCATTATATAGTAAAGGTGAAGAAAGGGATTCACATAACAGATAAAAGGCCAGACAATAAAAAAGAACTTGAGATGAAATAAGATTCGTTTGTTTATAACCACAATTTTTGCTCATGATTCAACATTTAGCAATAAGAAAAACCAAGACAGAGGATAGCATAGTTTCACAGGACACGCGGGCTGTGGTAACGCAGGGGTGAGAAGCAAAAACTTAAAGGGAACAAGTATCCCAACATAACAAAAAATGCACTCTGTGCACAAAAAATGAAGAATTCATTGACAAATCCTGCGTGGGCACACGTGCTTGCCAGCTTTACCTCATGTTTGAAGAATCGCTGGTTAGAGCTATATTAATATTACAGGTTGCCAAATCTTCCCTTCTGACCTTGAAGGCGAGAGGCACCGCACAGCTCTCATTCATCCGGCTAAACTCCTTCCTTCCTTCTCTTCCCTTCCCAAAATGAGGCAGCTATGTTCAAACCATCCCTGCCTTGCGCTGCCTGCAGGCTGCACCCAGCGATGAGACGCTGGTTGGCGCAGGACACAGCGCAGCCGGGCACGTGCCGTTGGCTAAGCGGTCCTGAGTGTTTTGTGGCTGTGCTTGAGACTCTGCCATGGCCCTGTGTTTGGCTCCTTGGGCATTGTGGGATGAAAACTCAAAAAGCAGTGCTCTCTTTGAGAAGTAGGACTTTACACGCCAAGTTCAAGGATGTCTTTCACAAATCGTCTCTGAAGCTTAACCGACATTGCTCTTGTGTAGAAAGCTGTTCCTCAAAAGAAGAGAGCTGGCCCTGAAATCTGCCTCTGAAGGACAACAAAATGCCATTGAAATATAATATCACTGGGGACAAGAAAAGCTATACTGATTTCCTCCGAGGCCAGGAGAAGCATACAAATTGTTGTGCCCTTTGAAAAGAGAAGAGATGCATCCTACAGACCCATCTTTCATTTCTCTATACACCCATTCCTTAGCTAGCACGGACATTAATAGGAAATTTAAGAGCAAACTTCCTTGGTTCATTCTGGTTCTCTTGGTAGAGAAAGAAAAATGGTCACTGGAAAAAAAGAGAGATATAGAGGAGGAAAAGCAGGAAAAACTGTGTCTGCTGAAGTGAAGCAGCAGCAGTTTACTTACAACTATGGCAACTGCAACAGGAGAGGGAGTAACAGCAACCAAAGATTGCTGAGATCTCCAAAAAAGCAGAGATTTCAGCCATGCAAAGCCATATATGGTTTTCAGTAGACTTTCTTTCCTCTTTTGGTTGGCTGTTTGCTCTCTCCCTCCATTGACTTCACATGCCATGTTACCCACACAACCCTTGCTGCTGCTGTGTTACACCCAGTTGGACAAGTCGTACAGCTTCCCCATGACTCAGTTGCTGCCCCTTCCACACCTGAAAACAAATCTTACACTCATCTAGACTATTTAGATTGAAAGTGTCTTGAGTAAACTGTCTGTTACTTTATGAACTGCTCCACGCAGGATAGCTTCATTTAATTAGTCCCTAGGCACTACCAGAGTATGTCTGTCCAAAGACACAGGGAAAAAGAGTATAGAAAGCTTTTTTTTTTTCCCTTAAGAAAAAAGAAGAAAAAAAAGGATCAGACTGTGTCCTGTCTATATGAAAGATTTCATTACACTTTTCGAAATATGAACAAAGTAAACCTACAGATAATAAGTGATGGTGTGAATAAAACACAGACAGGTCTATTCATAAGAAGGGAGGAAACAGTCACATGAATCGCACATGAAGTTACATAATGACAAAAGAAAAGTATTTTGGTTCAATCAGCAAAGTGAGATTGAGGTTTAAAACATTTTACAAATAATTAAAAGACGACCTTGATCCTAAGTGGTACTCAGATACACATCTTCCATTGGCAGTTCAAGTTACCATGTGGTAGCTTTATTAAAAAAACAACACAGCTCAGAAATTACCAAACATAAGTCTCAATACCTTTAGAATTAGCTTTCATGCTTGAGTGAACTAAGAAGTAGTTGATTTTATAAGAAATATAAAGCTATTCCTGAAAGCTGCTGAATCTTTTAAATCCCACCAACCAATACATTACAAGCAGCACCCTAAATGTCACCGATTGCAGTCTGTACCTTCCTTACATAGAAGAATCAACCTCTGTAAGCAAAATAATCGGGGAGTGCAGAAATATCCGTGCAATTACAAAAACAATGCAAAAAATAAACCTAATTTATCCCAAGGGTCTAATCCTGGCAACAGTCATATATAGGAGTAGCTTTATTCTAGTCTGAGCAGAGACAATGAATAACTTTACTACAGCAAATATTCCTGTGCAAGTGTTTCCAGGATCAGTTCCCAAATCTATAAAGAAACCATGTTAAGATCTCAGGTAAAGTTGTTTTCTACATTTATATAGTTTACATTTGAATAAAATTACATAAAAATACATAATTTAACATTAAAGCTATGCTAGGAAATTGAAAGAATTGCTTGGTTTTTTCCCCTCCATTGGCTATCAAAAAAGCAATTTGAAATTGAATAAAAAGGGAGATATTATCTGAACTGTAGGTGTTGTGAAAACTGTGCAGTGAAAATTAAAATACTAGTTTGTGCTGCAGCCATAAATTACTAAACTAATTATCTAGTAGCAGGCATAACTGAATCATTCAAAGGGGTAATTAGCAATCAGACATAATGAGTACTGCTACTATTTCTTGTCATACTGTATTTAGCTTCTGTGCAGCCTAGAGGAACTGAATTATTTCCTACCCTTCTCGGAGGGCATTACTGCTATATTGAGTGCATCAGCCCATATTATTACTCCCAGTAGTTTAATTCTTCACTGGACTGCACACTTCTGATTTTTCCTGTCAAAGTTTTGCCTGATCTCCTGGGTCCTTTTAAGCAGGTAGCATCTTCACAGTTTCCTCCTTGGCCTTAGCATAAAGGTAAACTGCAACGTAATCAAATTACATGGCTCTTTTATAATTTTTATTGTATTCCTGTCCATGAACATATGCTGCATCTTATAGATAGTTCATGTTTTCTATAGCACTAGAACATTATGAACAGTGTAAAATGGAGGACTTGCATAAAACTGTGTACCCAGAGACCACAGAGGGGAGTTAGACTGTTAATGTTGACCTTTCAGGTAAGAAGGTGCAAACCCACGTATCCTGTTCATCAAAGGTAGTTTGGAGAAAACTCATTTTTTTCCAGCGAGTTCAACACTCACATTTCACAACAAGGAATAAAAACTATAAAAACAAGCAGATGTTGCTTTTATTTCAGAAAAAGATAGCGTAGAGAATCTAGGTTCCTCGGTTAATACATTCTGTTTGAGGTCTGTTTTAACTTTGTCTTTGAATACAAGAGTTTTTTTCAGCCAGACAATGTCTTATTGTCATAAGCTTCACATTACTGATGGTCTGTCATTTTGCTCAAAGTTTTTGTACATGCACATGCTCAAGAATATATCTCTCATAGAGCTCGGTAGGACATCTCTTTATGAAAGCCGGATTCTAGCAATATCCTTACACAGTTCAAGGACCATCTAGTATTAAGCATCAGTAGAGAAACTGATCACTATTAAAATTGGTGGAAGCAGGATGTTGTAGTGAAGGAAGAAGTACTACTCCCTGACATGAAAACTCCAGAGTTTAAAATATAAATACATTATGGTAATATCAGATATAATTATAAATAATATTCACTAATACGCGATTAGGTGTCAATGTTCAAACTTTCTTTCCTCATTTGCAGCTTCAGGCAAAATTTTCCTCTGCCCTCCACCAACTGTCAAGGGCTCTGGCTGTTTATCAAGTTTTTATGGAGTGGCCAACTCCTTACTTGTAGGGATCTGGGCTGATACCAAGCCACCAAAGTTGAACTCCTTGCAATGAGTTGTCACAATACGACAGCAATACAGAAATCATTGGAACTATTTTCAAGAAGATATCTACTCACTAAATATAGTATAACTTACATCTCACTGTGAGTAGAGCCCCCTTCCCCCACACCAAATTTTTTCTTTTGAGACTTGCAGTGACACGAATGTTTGCTGTTGTGGTGGAAGGAAAGGGAGAATTGCAGTGCAGGGTTATGGACCAGCCTGCCTGTGGATGGGCTCTTCATCACATCATTTGCTTGCTTACTTTTGTGCTTGTACAAAGGTCGTGATTTGGCACAGAATAGTTTGGCCCACATTCCCAAAAACAGATTAACATAATTTAGTGTCAAATTAGCATTTGTGGCTGAGCAAACACTGACTGCAACATCAGGGCTGCTCCATTTAAAAAGCACAACAGAGATTTTATGAGTTGCATCTACTTGTTAGCCGGTATCCACGTGTCAGTAGCAGCCCCTCTCTGAATAGACTGATAAAGAGTCTACTTGAGCCAAATCTGAGACTGTTCCACTAGTTTCCAGAATCTGGTACTTTTATTTGAAAAAAAATCCCACACTCAGGAAACTGGTCCCCCCTAAACATCTAAATGTGCATATTGGTATGGTAGGTTGAAAAGAGTTTATTGTATTTTTTGTCAAGTACTCCTGGAGATGCATTGTGTTTGAATTAAGGTCTTCAGGAGTTACGGCAGTGGCTTCCTTGCACTGTAACTACCAGTTTCATGGCTTTGGACTGTACATCTACATTGATCTTTACATTTAGATGGTATCTAAGAATCTTGTGCCCCAATCCTGAATACATTAATTGAGGCTAAGCAGATGCATGTACAGAGTTCAAAATAAGCCAGACTATTAGCTATCTTTATAAAACAAATACATTACACTTCAAAAAGCACATAGTTTTGACTGGGTTGTTATTATTCATAGAAAGAAAGAACTTTGAATTGACATAATTTTTCTTCAACCTCATTAAAAAAAATTAATGTGATTTTTTAGCAGGTTACTGAAATTTCTCTTTAGCAAGTTGCTGCAAATAATAAACCAAGTTTAGGATTGCCTAACTACTATATCATTTTTATTTGGAATAATTATGACTTCCATATTACCAGGCACATCTTCAGGGAACACTAAAAATTCAACCTCACTTGTATATTTTTACTTATTGCATTTCCCAAGCATCCAAATTTTGCTCTCTGTTTAAAAAATGCATTAACAGTGTGGGATTAGTAAATGATTAGGTTAAGGCAGATGCCCAGAACCAAGTTTCAAATGGATCACAGATAAAATTTGTGATTATACTTGTACCAGTTCTCCTCACTGGACAATTTTTTTTGAATTTGTGCAGCCATGAAAGTCAAGCCTTTATTCTCACTGCAATTTCATCTTTATGTAATCCTTCCATGGAATGATTTATAGCATTCTTCTTTGATGTCAAGTTGTCACTATGAAAGCTAATATTCTCTCAAGAAATATGAAGCTCCTTGTTTTCTTTTTTCTTCATCTGCTCACTTCATCCTGCCTGCTCTTTTTATTATCAAAAGGCGAATTAAGGCATTTTAATTCAAAATGCACATCACACAGATGGGTTAAAGCTTTTCCACTTTGATCTCCTAAAAACCTCTCAAACCTCTTGATCAAAGAACTCCTTCCTGAGATCTGAGTCCTGCAGCCACTGGCTGTTCCACTGAAATTGGTGAGAATAGGACCGTTCCCAGGAGCCCACCCTGCAAGGCTGGCCTTGAACAAATGGTGGTGGAAAGCTAACATTCACTAGCTGCATTCAGATTTCCTCTTTCTTAGCAGTTAGTGCTTCCTCGTTATCAACTCTTCCATATCTCTGGCAACTGATCTATTTCTACTATGTAAAATCTGCATGTTTTCACTTCCTGCAAGTATGAAGCTTGAATCAGTCTGTAACTTCATTTATTCTACACATTTTCTATTAAAATTCTTTTCATCTCAGTCAAGTGATAGCGGATTTCATACCTGACAGCTATGTCACAACACATTTCTAATCAATAGCTATTTTTCCCCACTTGAACTTATTTATTTAAAAAGGTCAGTCTTGGCTGCATTAAGAAGAAACACTGACTTGCCATTTAATTTTGGACAAATAGTATCCTGAAAATGAACGTTTAAAAAGGTGTTATATGCACACTTATTTACAAAATGTGTACACACAAACACAAATCCACCAAAGTTAAGAAAGTTTTTATGTTTTAACTGTCTTAGCAGAAGGAAGTTAATATAGAAATACATTAGAATATGGAAATGTACGAGGTCTAGTCCTGTGATTTCAACAGAACCATGTGAGGCTTGACCAACGCCTCTGTATCCAGTCTGGTCCTGCGGCAAGGTCCTCTCCCTTAATTGTTCTGGTGCCTGTGGCCTCTCTTAATCCTGGAAAGCATCAAATTACTATGGTTTATTGCACTCTAGATGCATCTTTGTATAAAGCAGCCAGAGGCATAAATGGAAGTAAATGTTTCTTCTTAAATATTGTTCCTAAGTGTGAACTTCATTTTATACACTATCATTTAAAGCACAGCCGTAACCTTTATTCAAATATCAAATTGAACTTTGAGATCATTAAGGCTGAACAAGATAAATGTTTCTCGCTTTCCGTTTCCACACACTGCCAGCCGTTGTTGGTTCTAACCTGACATAGAATTGGGCTAAATTTCATGTTGAAACCACAGGTTCCCTTACACACATCCTTATGCCACCACAATTACAGCAAAATATCACTGTGATAAAACCAGCTGTCTCGATTCCCAAGGTTATTATCTAATCAGTCTTTAAATGTTATTCCAGTCACTGACCACACAGGTTTGTTGGTAACCATTTTCTCATCTCCTTCCATGCATTTAACCATTCTTAACATAAATATGAAAACCTCAGGTGATAAGGTACTCAGCCTCTCATTGAGAACAAACCTGATCTTTTTGGGTGTTTCGACACCCAAGAGCCTTGAGTACACGAAACCTGTGATTACATTGCTCTAAGAGCAACATATCATAATTATGGGAACAATCTTGGAAATGTAATTCCTACTAAGTGAAGTTCCCAATAGAGTTTTAAATCTTTGGGTGGAGGGAGGTGGGGTGGGGGGGCAGAATAGATGTCTTTTTAGATGCAGCTTGTTCTGTCCCATTGCTTTCTGGGAGCAGTAAGGGAAAAGGAAGAAAAACATATTCTTCCTTTGAAGGGGGTGGAAACGTTTTGGCGATAGAGACCTTGAGTTATCCTATACTAAGTCTTGAAATCATACATTATATGTGGTTACAAAGAAAGATTCTTATAGAACCGAAATCAGATAAAAGGACCACAAATTAACTTTTTGAGATTAAAATAACTGGCAGAAAACAATGTTAGTTTAGAAAAGTTAACCTGACTACTTTTTGATGGCGGATTTTAAGACACATTTTCAGATACCTAAAGTTTCTGTAGAAATCTTTTCTAAATGTCATCAGGTTTTACTCTTTGTCTAAAACTGGTACATGTCACATCTAGTTTATCTCCCAGCACAGCAAAATAAGGAAAGGAACAACAAAAGGCACTTTTAGAAGCACACTTTTAAAAAGCATCTGTATTCCTAACATCCCCTCCTAGACTAAACTTAGCTACATGATCGCAGCTGAAAGCAGAATTCCTCCCAGGTTTTAAATATGTAGTTCCAATGACAAACACTTAAGGCAGAAATTATGCCCTCAGATACACTTCAGCAGCTGGAGTCTGGTACATGTTTTGAAGACAGAATTTGCCCTTAAGAAGTAAAATAAAGGACAGTCTCATAACCTTCAAGGGGGTCACACTTAAACGTGGTGCCAAGGAGGCACAGTAACAAAGCTGACAGAGCAGCAGCTGTGTCTAGTAGATTAGAATCCAGCCTGTTAAAATATTTTTAATGTACATACATATTGTATTTAACACAAAAAACAAAAGCTTTTCTCCAGTTCTCTAGATAAAGATGATAAATTTCCTTTCTTATATTGGAAATAAATAGCACTTATTTTTACCATTCTACACTGCTTATACTTTGTAAGTTAGTAAAGACAGATTATGGATGAAATTTTCAGCTATGAAGCATACTAGCTTTTGAATCTATAGTTAATCATTGCTCTACATGCTATTTTTACTTTGTAAAAGTATAAACAGCTTAAAATATCTTTCTTTTTCCCACACTTATTTTTTTGGAATACTTTAAGAAGGCTACCTCACTAAGAGGTCTAGAAACTACCATGATGCCACCAAGCTTTCATGTTCTCAGCATCAGAATACAGTAGTTGTTATGCAAAAACTCTGCAGTTTCTAACTTTGTGCTCCTTCCAGCGCTGTAACTGTGCCCTTTTCTAGGCTGGTTTTAAAATCTTAATAGATTGAAATCTATTGTATTTAGAAATGAAGATTCACACATATTCCATATAAAACCTCATTTCATTTGATTTCCAGTGCTGCTTAATCAAAATACACCAATTTATCTGTTATTTATATTTTAATTTGCAGAAAGAAACAGAAAAGCTTGCATGAAGACTTCAGTTACTGTCATTTTATGATAGATACTACATTTGCTTTAGAACACACCTAAATCCAACTCTGAACTCAATTATTGTTATTATTCCAAACATCATGATGACAGCATTGCTTCAAAGATTGACATTTACTTTTTCAAGTTCAACATTTGACTGCACATTCATTTGATTGAACAACTATCCTTCAAAAGTTGTAATGTGTCCATTTTCTAATGTTAACATACAGAAGCGTCAGGCACTGCAGGAAAGCTCAGTATGCTGCTTTGAAATGTTTTCTTTCAGCACCATTTCCAACTTCAAAATACTTCAAAGAAAATGTCTTTGTGTACCTGCTCCACTTCAAAATGGACAATCACAATAAAAAAATAGACACAAGTGCTTTAATCTCTTAAAGTCTGATTAGAGTCTGATTTCAGGTTTTAGAAGGTAAATATTCACTTCATATATTTTTGTACTAAATACAGAGCAAAGGCACAGAAACAAAGTTAGTAAGGCTTCTAAATACAAATAATTATTCTATACTTATTCATTAGAACCTCAGATTCCTATTGGGCTAGTACAAACATTATAAGCAAAATGATACGGTGAAACCTAGACAGAAGTAATGTTTGTTTTGTTGGGTCTTTTGGGGGTATATTCCATAAAAGAGAAGATTGAATTGCAGTTAGTATTAGCAGGTAAAAGAGCACATGCCCCCACAGGGAGAATTGTTCGCAGTTAACTTTACTAGTTTATGAAGTTTTCACTTATGAACAGGACCAGAATTATCAAGTTCCCTGTGCTAGGCAGTTTTGATAAAATCTTATGTCACACGAGTAGACAAAACCAGCACAATATTCATAGGGAGAGCAGTGAATAGCTTTGAGCCGCTGACATGTGTGTTACCTCAGCAGCTCAGCAGACTGCTCCAGCTGTGTCTTCCAGCGGCCACCTACCTCTGTGGGATCTATGGCTTCCCTGTTCAGGTTTAGCACAAGCTTACCAGAAATTTGCAACATCAACATTACCACTGTAGAGTTTCTTCGATATCTCTGCCTTCTTTTTACATCAAGAGCATTCCAGAGAAGATCAAAGCTTGCACAAGCAAGCTATTTTCAGAGAAGCCAGTTCGGCATAAATCAAGGAAGCAGTCTCCAAGACAGTAAGGTTTGCTGGCAGAGATAGCAGTCTCATATCTACTATAACATGTCTAGCATGGGCAAACATCATGGTGTTAAAGCTTCTGGAGACAAGTGTTGTAATGGCTGTCTGCAGCAGCGATTGCTGACAAAAAAAAAAAAAAATCAGTACAAAAGGAAGAAAAATCCAAATATTTTCCTAACTAAGTAATCAAAGTCAAAGATGAACAGTGGGTAATTATGTTTTTACTAATGGAGTTAGATTATCCTAAAAGCACCAGACAACTTCTCTCTTGGAAAGATATATTGCAAGCTCATTTCTGATAAGGGGAAAAATGTTCAGATGTCTTCCCCAAAGGAAAAAAGCATTTGTATACAACTTGACCTACCAGAAGTTTTGAAAATGATGGATTGTCTACTTGTCCTTGGCCATAACCTCAGAATCCTGTCTCCAGTGGACACTTCAACACTCATAACCATAGCTCTTACAACAGAATTAAAACAGAACAGCTAAAAAGTAGCTATTATTAGAACTTGAGTTTAAGTTTACAGAAAGTTCAAATATCAGATTCAACAAGCTGAAAAAGATGCTGCATTACAAAGCCCAGATCATTGCATTTGGTAGTTCTGGAAAAAAATATGTATGAAAAACCAACTGATATATCTGTGTGATTTTGGTTTATAAGAACTGAGAAATTAGCAAACACTTCATATGTCTATGACCTCTAGTTACAGAACTGGGAATTGATATGTATGAAAGATAGACACACTTGCAGGACTTCTTTCTGAAGAAAAATCCTCCCCATTCCATCCCCACATATACAAACATACATATGTATGTGTATAAACTTAATACTGCAGCACTCTACAGAACTAGACTGAAGTTTCAATTTATTATTTTGTTTTGTTTTGTTTTTAATAACTAATGATAATACATAAGGGAAGTTTCAAAGGAATAGATAATATGACTAAGGTTGAAAATCAACTGAAGCATTCTCCTCCAAAACAAATTGGCTACTTTAATTTTCCATCTCTGACCAAAACACTATAGTTTAATTGAAATAGATGGAAAGATAGAAAAAGGAGTATTTATACAACTATAAATAAGAAATAAAAATATATTTGATGTATATTTTATAAAAAATTTATAAAAATTCTCAGAAGTTTGTTACTCAAAAATCTTTGAATCACAGAATATTTGATACACACAGTTCTTTGGAAACCGAAGACACAGCTCTGATTCAGTTCCAGAACTGGAGCAGTCCACAGTCTCCTCCAGAGCTAATACAGTATTTGATAAGTCTAAATGTACACAGCAGATTAATGCACAAAAGTAGCATGACTGTGGGAGGGACCAGTGAGTAAAGCATTCTAATGAGGATTCATGGAGTATTATTTTGGCATTAGGCCCTAAATCTTTATACTGAAAGAAATAAAAACTATGAAGTAATGGTCTGAAAGCTTTGTTCCCTTGAGATGAACACAAAGACCTCAGCTGAGATGGAAATGAATATTCAATAAAGAAGCAAGCACTGAAATCATAACAGCTGAAACTAATTATTAAGAAGTTTTTGCTATGGATTACGACAGAGTTGGAACTCATTATAGAAACACTAAAAAACCCAATATTAATAAACTAAGCAATGTTTTCCAAGCTATATCCTTAGAACTTAGAGTCTGATTATCTCATTTACTCTTCACATCAGAACTAAGGCCATCTAAAACCTATAAAAGACCAGAAGAGGACCCACTGAGAATTAAATAATTTTGTAAACATAAAATAGCCCAGATGAATGCCTGTGCTCTCTTTAAATTATGGTTTGAAAAGGACTGCTGAAAATGTGCAGAAGTGTCAAGTACTTAAAAGTTTCTGGGGGGTTGTGTTTGTTTGTTTGTTTGTTTTTTAAAAAAAGGGAAACTTATAAACATACAGAATCATTCATGAAGATATAAAACAAGACTGTATGTTTCAGCACTGAACAAAAAGCATAGAATAGTATTTCTGGATGCATTTTCTCATTTTATATTAGAAATTTATTTCAAGTGTAGTTTTTACATAATCAGAAATTTAAGGTATTTTTATATTTTGGGATTTGAAGACACATGAAACAGTTTAGTAACTCAGTTGCTTGAGTTGAATTGAACCAAGTTTCCAGAAGCGTAATCTTGGAAAACCATTAATTTCAAAATATCCAAAGTTTTCTAAATCCCAGGTAAAACACTACACAATGAGTCATATTTACACAGTTCCATGTTGTCGTGGTTTAACCCCAAATTGTAACCCAATACCACGCAGCCGCTCGCTTACTCCCCTCCTCCCTGCTGGGGTGGGGAGGAGAATCGGAGAGAAAGGAAAACTCGTGGGTTGAGATAAAAACAGTTCACCAGGACAGCAAAGGGAAAATATAAAAATATATTAATAATGATAATAATAATAACATATACAAGGATAATAGAATATATAAAACAAACAATACACAATTTCTCACCACCCGACGACCGATACAGCCCGTCCCAAGCAGCAGGAAGGGAGCAGGGGTATCCCCCCCCAGCTATCCCAGAACAGCAAGTTCCAGGGAAAGCAGGCGAGGGAACAAACAGCCAAACGAATGAAAAACAAAAAGGAAAAATAGGGAAACAAAAAGCAACCCGAAGGGAAGCTTAACGATTAAGGCAAGTTAAGGGTCTAAAAGCCTCAAAAGCCTAGTGGCCCACCAACCGACCCTCGCTTATATCGGGCATGACGTCTATGGTATGGAATACTCTCTTTGGCCAGTTTGGATCAACTATTCTGGCTCTACCCCTCCCAAGTTTTTGCCTTTGCACGTTAGCAAAACCTGGAAAACAGCAAAATGTCCTTGGTGGTTCAGCAGCAACCAGCAACATCAGTGTGCTATCACTGTTCTTCTCACACTAAAGCCAAAACACAGGAGCTGCTGAAAACAAAACTAGCTCTGTCCCAGCCTAAACCAGGACACATGTGTAAGTAAACAAAAGCAAAACAAGAAACAACATCTGCAGAATCACACTCATTGAACAACTAAGGGGCTATATCATATAAAAAAAATACCTTGAACTTATTAACAGTCTGTGATTGTCCAGATTTATGAAGAGATCAGGAGCTGAGTCCAAGCTCAATGGGCAACAGGAAGGCTGGAGTAACAATTCAAACAACCCTCTCTTCCTCACACCTTCCCCCACCTCCCAGGAAAAAACAAGGGCATTTACAGTCAAAATAGCAGGGTTTAATAACACTTTGGTAAAATTATTGATAATTTCTAAATATTCCCTTTCGTAAAAGAAACATTGCCTAGAAGTTATAGGTGAGTCTGTTCCTTCAAGTCCTTTCTGTACTCCTTCACACCACGCCAGTGAACACTACTGGCAAGTTTGAGAAGCTATTGCAGCAGTATTATTTTCCCTCCTGTACTTCAGATACTCCAAAATTGTTCAGGATACTGACCTGCTACCCACCGCCCCTTGCTCATGCGTACCTGTTTCTTTCTTGTACTGGGCATGCAACAGAGTGAGTCTAAACACCGTACTGAGTGAGCCCTTTATAATCATTCTTTCACATGCCCACGCTTTGATCATCCGTTCACAAGAGCACAGAACACTTCAGAAGAAGTGTTTATCAGGTCATGATGAAGCTAGACTTATTTTCCCCTCATTTGCCAAAACTGAGTGGATACACTAAATGTTCACGTTGAACACAGCAAAAGCTGGCCAAACAGGGAATTTCCATAAGGAGAGTACTTTATAATTCTAAATATCCTTTTAACCTAAGTAATTGAAACATGCTCAGAAAGAATGTACTTTGTTACCATAATTATGGCTTCTAGAAAACACATGCAGTGGCACCTCTCACAGTTGAAACTTCACAAAAACTTCTTAGCATCTAGGCAATGAGTAACTAAATAAAGAAAACATCCATTTGAAGCCCGGAGAACTAGCTAGATGCATGCTTTCACAGAATACTACAATATGAGTCATAAACACCCAGAGTTTACACAACAGGCACTCGTATTGTGGAGAGCTGGTTGTTCCCACAACCCACCAGGAGCGCTTGCTGCTTAACGTACTCCAACTCATCACGCAGGAAAGGAAGCGACGGGTTCCAAAAAACAACTAAATAACCGAGTTCTGCTCAAAACACAGCAAATGTATGCTAAGGTCTGAGTCTACTCTTTTTACAGCATCATAAATTGAAAAGAAAAAAAAAAAATCTGTCAAGAAGCTAGTTCAGCATCCTAAGGACATTAAGAATGTCCTCATTCCTGCTATATGTGAGTTACGAGTATACCATCCTCTGGTGCTGTTCCTGATCTTAAGTCTCCCACACGCTAACCCACTTAAAAAATTAGCTGCTCATTTATTGCTGTTATTTTTCACTCATTCAAGTCAACCTAAGATACTTCACTGCAGTTGAAGCACAGCTGACCTTCAGACCTCCTCTCCAAATGCTAAACTTCACCACCACGCTGTTCATAATTGCAGCAGATGGTTATAGGCTTAATATGCACATGTGAACTTTATAAGGTCTGTTCTCATCTCCAAAGAAGAGACAGGGAAATGTATCAAGGTCATCGTAGCCTTTCCTTTGCTCTCTAACTTAAGGGGGGAAGAAGGGGAAGAGAAGAGAAAGGCTGGAGACAGAAGATTTAAAAACGTCCTTGCCGTGGTGGCCCAGTCTTTCCGTAGTGCTGAGTCTGTGTTGGTAGCTAATGCAAACTGAGACACTCTGCTGGTTCCAGCACTGTGTCTTTTATTTATTTATTTTAAAGGCTACTCCACCTATCCCTCTATAATAACTAGTTTCTTAATTTCATCGTAAGAATTTAATAATTGATAGTGATTACTATTGCTGCAGATAATCATCAATAACTGTCTCCATTTCTACTCAGTAAAAAGTCCCTTTGACTTAGCACGTGTAATGCAGCAGCTCAGACTCAGTTACAATTAATTTGAAAAATCATGCTACCTTCCCTCAAATAGTTTTTATTTCTCACCTACACCCCTAACAGGATTTCTTCTAAATATATTTTTTATTGTTTCATTTGTACATTCACTTTCCCAGCTCATGGAGATGTTGGAATATGAACCTGTGAATATATTAATGAATACAAATCACTCTCTTCACTGGATAACGAGCATTATACTGACTGCGATAGTATGCCTCACCATTATAACAAATGATTAAATACCCATTTACTGTCAGTGTTAATGTTTCTTGATTTTCTTCTCCATTTCAGAGCTATGTTAAGAGAAGCCTGGCTTGTGCTTACTACATGCTGGCAAATTCAAGAAACCAAAAGACAAGTTTAAAACCGGTGATTTTCTCAAATATCCTTACAGCACAAGTGTAAATGAAGACCTGTACAGCTGACATGTGATGGCACAGGCACAAGAAACAGAGTCATAGAAGAGGGGATTTGCGATGTTGATTGTATCAACGGTATATGAAGTGTGGTTATCCTCTTTGCAACATTGGCTAATATTAGCTGCTTCCAGGCAAGTTTTGAACTGCTGTATCAGACAGTTTTATGGAAAAAAAACACTTATGAGATAAGTGTATTCCTAATCCTGCAAAGTCACCAAATGCCTGGAAGCATGACAGCTGATATTTCTTTCAGTTTTTTAATCCAATTTGGAACAGCTGAAATCAGATTAAAGAATGAGTTAATAGAAAACAGCAGAATAATTACCTTCAATTTCAGTATAAACATCCTGTTAAAATAGTAATTAAAAGGGAAAAAATGGCGAAAAAATCCTCACGCAAAAATCAAGTGTGATGAGAAGCGAAGCCTAATACACGGGAAGGAAGTAGGTTTTTAAATCCTAGGTGGAGAGCAAATAGAAGCAACCCGAGGAACTTCTGTCCCACGGAAGCAAAATACAAGTCAAAAGCACCGCATGTAGCTTCATATAAGCCTGTTCAAAAGTTTGAAGTTGAAGAGCAATTTTATTTCTCTTCAGGTAAGGGAAGAAACAAATATGGACAGATTCTATGATCCTACAATACACTGATATTTGCAGAGCAAAATCTAGGCAGCAGGAAACAAAAGAGGAAATAAGAGGACTTTGGAAGTTAAGTCAGACAGAAAAAACAACTATGAACAAAACATCCTCACCGTTTGCTCCTCTTTGATCTATCATCTACAAGGTCTCCCTCATAACTCAGCCATTGGCGATGAGCCAAGTTAACACAAACTGCTTGAAAGAATCAGAATTTTCAAATGTTGATGTGACAGCTAGTCTGGTGAAAATGAAACCAGGATGATGACAGAAGAGAGAAAATAAAAGATCCCACATCCCCAGAAGGTAAACAAAAACCTCTGAGAAGCCCAATCCACAACGTGACTGTATCTTTTGGTCCTCTGACCGGTAGACAGGCAGCAGCGATGGAGAAACATTTTCACCACCACGCTTGAGCGAGAGTTGCAATGTTATTGTGAAGTACTCCCAATTGCATGGGCATATGGTCATAGCAACCACTGCTTTGAGCTTAGAGCACTGCAGAATTCTTTACACAGGACTATGCTTAGACACTTGGACACCTGGAACTTCATCATGTGAGGATTTTTCTTGCTTAAACATTAAACCATGCAGAGAATACATTGTATCAACCAACACCACTCTATGGAAGCTGCCAATAACAACCCTGATAGACCTTGAGATTTAAGTTTTCTTTGAACTTTATTGCCCCTCAAGTCTGCCCCTCCTGACAGCTTTACCACCCTATCAGCTGATGTTTTCAAGGACTGATGTACACTGACAACATCCATTTTGGCTGTCATGGCTAATAGGAGAGCAACTTCTAGCAGACAGAGTATGAATAGCTCAGATGTTTACATGACCTTCTGTCACTCTCTACCAGAGCCAATGCCTTATGCAGAATTTCCAGTCTTCCTCAGCTGAACCTAGCAGCAACCTGTTTTGAAACAGTGGGAAAGGAAGAAGAAATTTTAGATTTGTCTTTCAGGAGTAATGCAAACATTTTCTCTTTGGCTCTCCAGAATGTATACACATACTTTTTATTATTTCTTAGGTTGCTGCACAGACCTAAGACGAAGGATGCTGGGGAGCAGGCAACTACTTATGTTGGACTGGGCTACTCATCTAATTGGGAAGGGAACAAAACAGTATTCCAGACTTCATAGTTCTAGTACCTTGGCAAAAATAAAAAGCATGATCTCTTCAGTTAATGTTAAATTTAAGTGACCCATTGATCCTAAACCAAATTGCAGGACTTCTAGAATACTATTTTAGGGTTTTTTTCTTTTTGATTTTACTGAAAATAATTTTTTATTATTCTTGTTACAATTTCTTGGATCAGTGTATTGAGTTTAAGTGGCAGGGTTTTGGTAGCGGGAGGGGGCTGCAAGGATGGCTTCTGTGAGAAGGCATAAGAAGCTGCCCCCATGTTGGACAGATCCAGTTCCAGCTGGCTCCAAGATGGATGAGAAGAAGGGGGGGACACAATGTTTTCAGATTTGTTCATATTTCTCATTATCCTACTATATACTGGGACCGTCACAGTACTACCTCCCCAGACGTGCATTCTCACTCCCTCCCCTGTGAAAGTCCTGATATTCATGTGATTGCATACAAGGAAATTTCAGAAGCTAATTCAAGACAAAGGTGATTTGACCTTTTGATCGTATCTTTCTGAAGCAACTCATTGCTTGGTGGTGCAGAACCAGCATCTGGACAAGCAAAAACCAGAAATGCCTGAGCAAGAGCAGGACAAAGTGTGGGACTACAGCAGCTCCTACTTTGGTGAATTTGTGCTGATGGATTACCGTATCTCGTACCCTACCTTTCACACAGACCAGGGCAGTGAGAAAGCCCTTGCCCCTGTTCTTTTTGCCATATAAAGGAAGCTTAAACGACCCAAGCAGCCTGGACTTAGATACCGTAATTTGGTGTCTGGGTGAAAATTGCTCATTGTTAGTGACACTGTGTTCTTGGATACTTTATAACAGAGCTATGTCATAAGCAGGGTGAGATTTCTCCACAGTGCTGTCACTAATAGCTGTGACTCAGTGATTTTTTTCAGACTCCTCAAGTGATATAGCTCCAATCCATTTAGAGACTTCATTTTTCATGAAGTCTAGCATCTTAGCACTTCAACAGGCCATAAAATATCTTTATGAAGTTTGGCAACAGTGTAATGCACAAACTGAAAGCTAGAGAGTTTCACTTTGTCAGATTCGGTAATGTGGCAGATTTATGGATAGAAGGGAAGAAAGGACAGCTGCTAGCTTCCTCTCCATATAATATTGTTTATTAAACAATATAAACACATGTGCGTAAACTCCCCTCGATAGCCAGCTTGCATTGCTCTCTGACTCAGAAGAAAAATAAAGTTTATGTATATGGACTTAGAAACGAGACTTTTCTCGTCCCCGCAAGAATAACTCAATTCATCCCATATCTTCTTGCTCCTTTTTTATACATGACAAAAGGTGGGAATTTAGGCAGACTATACCTTTATGAGCTCTATCCCCCTCATGTTGCACTAAAGTATACTTGTTTTATTTCATTGTCATCTTTAAAACCTTTAAATAAGCATCTCTGTGCTATAATTTATCATGGTCAGGAGATAAGGAAGACGTTAAATACATGCAAAAAGTAACTTAATCTGAAGGACATCAGCTCTCACCTTGCTTCTATATTGCAGGGTCCTAATAAAATTGCTGTATTGCTTTAGACCACTGGCTTGCCTGTTCCAGTAGCCAAGACTAGCTAACAGCAGGTGTTTCTGAAACAGATTAAAACACATTATTATAGCAGGCTACTCATATTTCTGTTGAATTGAGCCATTCCAAAAAATACTCCAGTTGGAAATATTTTCAGTATCCCCAAATGTGTGCCATGGCTTTAACCTGGAATACTTATTGATCAAACCAATATCTATCTATGTAAAGAAAAAATTAATTTTGAAAGAAATTGTTATATAAAATCAAAATTATGAATCTCATTTTCTGCCCCTCACTTTTAAACAGAAAGTCACAGAATGGCTGAGGGTGGAAGGGACATGGCTGAGGGTGGAAGGGACATCTGGAGGTCATCTTGTCCAAACCTCCAATGTCAGATTATTAAACAGTGAAAAAGAAGGATTTGTTGCTTCCCTGTATGAGTTTTCTTTCCCCTTTATCTCTTTTTTCTCTTTTCTCCCTCATCTCCCTTCTCTCCCATGGAGTGAGAGAACCATCAAAACATAGTAACATCTTTTCTTCCTCTGTCTTAGATAAAAAGTGAAATGCTTCCTCTAATAAATACCTTGACTTCATGACAATTGAAGCTCAAGGTCCTCTCCTGTTCCTCCTCCTGTGCAAGGAATATTCATAGCTCTTATGATTGTTTCAGTAACCTCCATGCTGACTATGAATTATTAGTCAAAACGTGAGATTTTTCCAGGAGTGCCTTTCTAAATCCCTTGACTTTTTCTGCTTAATAGAATTCATCCTCCGAATATACTGAGCTTATTTAAGATCAATAAAATGAAGATAAAAACATAAGAGCTGGTTTTGATATTAATTTCTCTCCTCCTGCTCTAGAACTGGCAAATCCTAGAAACGGGAAATAAACGAAAATGCCTAAGGCCTCAGTTGCCCTCACTCTGGAAATTAAGTCATTTGTTAATACCGTTTTATTACATTGGTTTCTTTCTACTCTGCACTGCGTAGGAAGGCTGAGACCAGTCATGTTTTTTTGTAGTCCTAGAGTTTGAATGTACAACATATATATTTATGCAATTAATCTTGTAGTATGAATAAGACTACACAACTTCATGAAAGTATTTTAGGATCAGACTTTTATTCTGCCGTACTTTCTTGTTTAGTTTGAGAGCAGTAGATAGAAGTGCAAAGTGTCTGGAAAAAATAATTTATTCCTTACATCTGTGATCCAGGCATTATACAGAAATCATGCAGGACAGATTTATGCTGAAATTTATCCTCTTCTCTCTCAGCACAGCCAGATATCTGACTGTTGGGGTTTTTTTCTTTTTATTTTTTTCTTTGTGCAAGAGGACTTGGACCCCGGGAGAAGCAAACATTCCCTAGAACCATTTCACAGTAATAGATTTTCTCAGTTATGCTGGATGAACAGGAAGATGTTTGTTTTTAAATAAAAAGCAGTAAATTATTGGGAAATTAATCATTTACTTGGCATGGCATAATTGATTTTTCTTATGCTATATGAATAGTTTGTTAATTTTCTTTTCCATGAAAGGTCTGTGACAATACACAAGATTTCCTTTATGTTATGAGAAACTATATCTTTCCACTTTCCCTTAGTACAGGTCATAACAGTAAAAAAGACTAGAGTTTTTCTTTGAAAATTTGCCACAGGCAAATGTTGCTCTGCCAAAGATTTTAACTTCTTACTAGTTGTGGGTTTCAATATCATCTGTAATCTACACACAACCCAACAGAAACCTTATTAGGCTGGTCCAGTTTAACAGACCTTAACATTTTCAAGTTTTTTATTTTCTCTCATTAATGAACGTGAAGTCAGGAGGGTCAGGTCAAGGACCTAAGTGTGGTCAATAAGGACACTTTTGTATTTCACAGCATTTTTCATGGAAGAGGTGGGGATTTTTTGAATTTGTCTAAAGAGGTAAAAATGCGGCATTGACCACAGATATTTAGAATTGCTTTCTTAGCACACTGGAAAGTAAATCCCTAAGTCAAATGTCCACTAGTTTCTATTCATTTGGAGGAAGAAATGATTGCATTAACCTCTTTGTAAACTATACCACAAGTGCAAGACTATCAAGGTAACAAGCAGAACAGCAGCAATAGCTGCTAGTTCATCAACCTATATGGATGGACTCTCTTCCCGAATATGTGTTTTACGATGATGATGGTGGTTATTGTTTTTGCAATGCATTATACTTCTAAATGAATACTTTTAAAACTGCTTATAGAGATATGAGCTACCTACAATGTCTGTTTTTCTTGAAATACCCATTCACATAATAGAAGATAGCTTGGTTGTTAAGGAAAAAAAAAATCAGAAAAAATAATCATTTCTAGTGACACAGAGTCCCATGATCTAAAAATATGCAAACATGAATTGCCACAAGGACAGATAGAGAAATCAATAGAGGCTATGAATCAATACATAACAAAATATCAGTCACATTTTACTTCCTGACTCAGTTTGAAAGCTAAACATATCAAAGCATAGATGATGCCCTTCACAAGGATGTTTAAGCAAGTATTGCATTTTTGGCAGTATAGAAAAAGGGTCATACCCCGTGATAGCTTCCCTACACCTGTTCTGAAGGACTGCTTCGTTACTGCGGAAATCGATTCTGGAAGGCAGCAATGCTAAGAATCCCCTCCTTGAGAAAAATATTCTGGTCACACAGTCTTGCATACGCTTACAGTATGGCATTTGTGCTATTGACAACCAAACAACAGTACGAGCAATTCTTTATTGCCTTTGGCCTCCTAAAAGCTCACTCCACCTAAAAATCCGTGACTAATAGCTGAGTGGTTAAGTTCTGTTTTCCTAACGGTTATGTGTTCATGTTATGGCTTGACTGATCATAGCAAGACAGCCTGGGAGGGGTCATCCAAGACAGACAATGGCCACTAATATCTCGTTGGTTAAAATGTCATTAACCAGCAGTGTCTTGTACAAATGTCTAAGTATGATATCTAATTTCATCTATCCTTTGTGGCCACCAAAGCATGTAGAATTTAGGAAGCAGTACTCATGTCATACTGAATCATTACCTCAGAACAGGCTACGGGGAGATAGTGCATGAGTTTTCCTAGAATAACTCAAAATCCCACTATTAGAAAAACTATCTGTTATTCAGGTGTATTTGCTCATTTTCTCAGACTATACTACTTAAAAACGACATCCTAGCTTCTCTAGGTCAGCCTAAAATTGACTTTCCCCACTGCAATGATGAGCAGTCTGGGGGAAGTAGTTTTGTGTATAGAGCAGCCTGTTTCTGGAAGCTCATATTGTGGCACAGGAAATGTTTGGTCACACAGATCCAAAAAGATCTGTTTCTGTATAAGGGAGTCTCTTCCGTACAGGTTAGGTATGACCTCACTGAGAAGCACTTTTCCTCCTGCTCCATAACCATGCCTGCAGGTCTAGAGGTTTGCCCTGTAGCTGCGGCACATCAGTCAGAAGCATTTATAGCAGATGGAGCATCTCCAGTTTCCGTGCCAGAGAGCTCTCAGAAGCCGTGAAGTCCCAGTGGCTCCCAGGTAGCAGAGAGAGATTTCTGCTAACAGAAACAGCTCAGTGCATGTGTGGTTTATCCAGTTGTTATAAAAGCATAGCAAGAAGCTTATAGAACCAGAAAAGCCTCAGGTAGATGTGATAGTATTTACCAGTTATCATTTTACCTCCCGAAGGTGTTTGAATGAGTTGTTCTCAGATACTCAACTGTAAGGAGCATCTGGGATCATTTATCAGACCAAAATTGACAGTTTACACCAATACTGACTATTTCTATTTCTGGAGAGTTTTACCTTCTCTAAAAAAAGTACTGTGAGTGGAGGAGGAAAAAGATGATAAAAAAAAATTCAGAACCAGGGTTGCGTATGTAGATTTTTATTTTTTGGATTGAAGAAAGTCTGTAACGAGTTTTTAAAACTCATATCTGCACAATTGAAACAGAGTCAAAAAAAGCTAGTCACACTGAGCAAAGCGGCCTATCATCAATGCTGAAAGTCCTGAGGAAGTCACTGTGCAAGTCAAAGGACTATTCATTTTAACAACAGCTTACAGTTTGATAATCCTAGGTCATCTGACCTGAAATGAGAAATACATATAGGTAGTTTTAAAAACAAGCAGGAAAATTATGAGATATTGGAAGAAATAGCCTGCAGCTAGAAGACCTTGGGCTGTGAGCTCATTAGATTTCAAAGTGTCAGAGGCAGCCAGGATCAATGCTTGAGTGACAGACCAACATGGAAAATTATTTGGATGTTTCAGAAGTGTGCTGGAGTTTCAACAACAAGCTTAGAGCCTTCAGATGAGATTTTAAAAAACAGATTCTAAACCAGAACATACCATAATTTAAAACAGATAACTGCATCTTTTGTCCTCCACTGTAAGTGATAGTACCACCTTCTTCCATTCCAAAGATTGTTAGCATCAATAGCTGTCTTTAGACAGCTTGAAAATGCTATTTTATTCTTAATCCTCAAGAAGTGGCATATTTCAGGTCTAATAGCTTAAGAGAAAGGGAAGAAATGAATTCCATCGGTATGGGAAGGTGTAGATTCCCAATAGAAGTAACTTCTGCATCTACTTTCCCAAGGACAATCAGTATTAAGAAAAATCACATAATAAAAGTCTTAAATAAAAAATCATAACTTAGACAATTTGTTTAGACTTAAGATCGTATTTTATTTTCCAGAGGCTTGAACTTACTTACGGAGTCATAACTCCTAACAAGCCCATAGGGACAGAAAATGTGCTACTTTTTCCAAGAGAATGTGGCGTTTAAATACATGATAACAAAGGTAACACATGGTAAACATAACAGACTGCTAATAAAGAACTTTCAGCCAAGGTTGCAGGCTTTAGCTTATGCTAAAGCAGATGCAACTGCCACATAATGGGGGCCACATCTCTTGAGTACAGCAGCTTATGCTCCGCAAAGGTTTATCAGAAATCCTAAAGCAGTAAATTTACTCCATTTGCCTTGCACCAATTAAAATTATGTTGCTAGCCCAATAAATATAAGGCAGAGCAGTGTATCTCACTATGAATACATACATAGGCTATTACATTTTACACACACAAAATATAAGATGCAAGTTTGGCACGCGTTTGCAAGAATGAATATCTTTTAATTTAATAAGGCTTCAACCAGAGATGGCTCTTATCTAGGCGACAGTGGTTTCAATCCCCACTAAAACTTCATAAACCCTGCTAAAATTTGTTCTGCACAATGATGAAGAATGGCCATTACCTTGAAAGGACCTTGCAACTTTCTCCTCCCTGTCTCCAGAAATTATTGTGAAATGCAAGTGTTACAACATGCAACAAGTTTCATATTTGAGTTTCCGTATAAATCTGAGCAGTAGCTTTCAGTGGTGATTTCACTGGCTATATCCCAGCCTGTGGAAATAGGCATGTGGCAAATGAAGCTAGCTCGGAAAGAAACATACAGGAGAAAGCTGCAAGGTATTGATAATTTCTCATCTTTACCTGTGTATAGTACTTACTTATTCTTCTGCAGTTAGCTTTAGTTTGTAATGAATAACATATGTTATTCCTTTTTTGTACGATGTTGATCTGTTAAAACTCCATTACATTATACATACTTGCATACTCACATCTACCATAAAATTTTCTGTTGATACCTCTGCCAGCTAAAAAGCATCAAAGCTGCCACTGGCTTGAACACAATTCATTAATTTCATTGTTCTACCGAACAACTACAAGAAAGTAAATCAGATGCTTTGAGGTAACATAGCAATGCCTGTTAACATGACAATGCTGCAGTTTCTTATGAACAACATGATATAGTGTAATTCAAGAAGACAGAAAACACAAATGATAAAAAACCCAATTACTGGCTGATAAAAATATGTAAATACTCTCTTCATACTGACAGTCCATAAAACTGCCTTATAGCTAACTGCAAGATGAAGCTTAGGTCTCAGACATTTGATTTATGACAAAGTTTCTTAAATTCTTCTGATCTGAGCCCTGTAATGATCCCCCCAAGGTTGCAGGCTTTATACCTGACAGATCATTGTTTTATAGTTTAATGCATTTTCTTCTAGCAAAGCAGTGCATAAACAAGTGCTTTAGCAATTAAACAAATGTTGCAGGGGCATGTAATGGTACCCATACCTCATTTCTATGAGCTTGGTTATCTATATAATAGAGTTAATTGCTCCCACAGTGAGGGACAGCATGGACTTCTGCCAGCCCTATTTAAAGGAGCCTTCTACTGTGTGCGACCAGCATGAAAACCAAACAAATCCCCTGTGCGCTTACAGAGACTGTCAGAACGGCTCTGTCCCCTAGAAAGGGTGAAATAGCAACAGTGGCACATAGAATCATAGAATGGTTTGGCTTGGAAGGGACCTTAAAGATCATCTAGTTCCAACTCCCCTGCCACAGGCAGGGACACCTTCCACTAGACCAGGTTGCTCAAAGCCCCATCCAACCTGGCCTGCAACACTTCCAGGGATGGGGCATCCACAGCTTCTCTGGGCAACCTCTTCCAGTGCCTCACCACCCTCAGAGTGAAGAATTTCTTCCTTATAGCTAATCTAAATCTACCCTCTTTCAGTTTTAACCCATTACCCCTTGTCCTATCGCTACATGCCCTTGTCAAAAGTCGCTCTCCAGCTTTCTTGTAGGCCCTCTTGAGGTACTGGAAGGCTGCTAGAAGGTCTCCCCTGAGCCTTGTCTTCTCCAGGCTGAACAAGCCCAACTCTCTCAGCCTGTCTTCATAGGAGAGGTGCTCTAGCTCTTGGATCATCTTTGTGGCCCTCCTCTGGACTTGCTCCAACAGGTCCATGTCCTTCTTGTGTTGGGGGCATCTGGCCCATCACAACAGGCAGAGGGAGTAAATAAGTTTATGAAAAGCAGGTTCCTTTGAGTAAAACCTACGGTTCTTGTGATAAATTCATGAGACCTGCATCAAGAAGCCTTCTTAAGCTCATGCAGACATTTTTCCCTTCTTCTGTGAAGCCAAAAACTAGCCACAATCAGGAACGACTTCAGAACACAGTATACACGGACAAGGGAAGTGTGGTTACTTGCATGACTGGAATCCTGAATAAATCAAAACTCCTTGAGCAAAAGAGACACTGATTTTAGCAGCTTCGTTGGCCAGCTAAGAGTGTTATATGAGCTGGTTCTTACAACAGCAGTGAGGGACTAGACTTGGTTAGCCCAGAGATCCTTCCATTTCTGTGTCTTTAAGCTGACAAACTGAGTAAGAATGATTTTTAATAATAATCTAAGAAAAGGATCTAATAATCTAAGATAAATTTCAAGCAAAAAAGGAACTGAGAGAGTAACAGGTAAGAGAAGTGTCAGGTACCTCTGCAGTCAGCAGCATCAGGGAATGGGAACCTTCTACAAAGCTATGTGGGGATTTCAGAGGAATTTTATCAGGTTGATAGAGAACATGAAGGGTGTGTTAGTAGTTAAGCACAGAGGGTAGCTTCCATTACTCGAAACAGAAAGTGGATGAACATTTTCTGTTGTTCCAGTGCAAAAAAAAAAATCATTATTGCTTAAGATATGAAAAACCTGTTAACCTCAGGAAATCTGGAAAATTAACATTTAAACTCAATTATGGCATACAGGAGTACCAGTCCTTAGCTATAAATGTTTCAGTAACAGAAGACAAAAAGAAGGCTGTAGAAAAAAGTGAAACGTCTAAATAAACAAATGAATACCGAGCTTAAACTGCAAGAGTAAAACCCATTAGTGAACAGGCAGTTATCAAGGCATCTATCTTTAGCTTAAGCTTATATTAGTTGGTACATAGCCGGCAGTATAAAACATCAGTGATTTCTTGAGTTTCACTAAGAAAACAGCAACAGTTTGTGTAATGGCTCCCTCCTCTCCTGCTGTACTCTGGGAAGCATAACAGTGCCTTTTTTCAGCTTCTCAGAAAGCTTTCTTAGAAACTACCAGCCACTAACATGCCTGCCAGCTCTCAGGTCTTCTTCCCTAGGGTTACTCCATCATCCATTTGGAGAACAGAGAGAAAATGATGTCTTCTGGACAATGCTAAGTCTCCAGCTAAATAGAAACTAGACTGCTGAAAATAAATTGAAAGCATATGGATAATACATATGTACATACATATATGTGTATTTATATGTCAATATATACATCTGCCTCTACATGAATATATACACATACACACATTTCACAGAGGATGGCAGGGAACAGCATGTTACCTAACTTGGACATATAAAAAAATTAAAAGAGAAATAATTGGAGGCTGACGTTTTCTGCTCTGAGCTTTCTATTCTGCACTATGTACCATGTGGATAAGCCTGTTGATTCAAACGGGTTCAGAGTGTGGCCTGAGTGTCTCAGTGAAGGCTGGGGGCCTGCAGTGGTGTGATGCTTACATAAAACATTCTTTCATTATACCAATCAACTTTTATTACTGAACAAAATCGGTTCAGTTGCAAAAAGCATTTGGTGTGTCAGCAAAATAATTTTCTCTTCAGCCTTTAAGTTTTCCGAAGAAAGGGCAGTCAACTTGTTTCTTGCCAGCAAATCAAAATGAAAAGCCATTACAATTTTGTAACAGTTTCAAAGGCAAACTGCCGTAAAAGATTTTAAGCAAAGTCCTTGAAATCTGTTTTTGTGTTGTTAAAGCAGGCTAATATAATTTGAGAAGTATGAGCTCAGCAAACAGCAATATTCTTGTGGGCTGCAGAACACTGAGAACTCCAAAGGCACTAGTGTAGCAAGGCTACCGGCAACTTCTAGATACATAAATGGTTAATTCTAAAGATGGTTTTGTAAAAGCAAAATGAAAATTTTTGATCACTATTTCCAGTAACAATAGACCATCAAGAACAAAAAGTGAGCTCTTAATTGGTAACAGTCTAAAAGTTGTGGGAAGGAGAGGAGTAGAGATAAGGTTTGTGAACATCTTCATTAGCATCACTCTGCTATGGACTGGAAACAGGAATAGCAGTGCTTTGCGAACTGCTGAGAAGCAGCCTCGGCAGCACACATGCTGTATACCAAAATGCAACTCAGCACGGGGTTACTCCATAATGTTTACTAAAGCATGGTGCAGAAGTGCCCAGTGACGACAGGTGAGGTAGAGTCCCTGGGGAGCCATCCCTTCTCATGCAGTGATACTCACTCCCACCCAGAACAGCACAGCAGCCTTAGGACTATACACAACCACATTGAAGGACGACTCCTGTCAGTAGAAATTATCAGTAGAACTTGGGCATGGTACTGTGCTGAGGAGAGAACACTCTTTAACCAGGGAGGTCTATCAGGTGACGTTGCTCGACCCTGCACTCCGCTGCAGGAAGTTCACCGTCTGACAATATTTCCAGTTGGCTTTACCTGAGCTTTCCTCTATTGAACATTAAGTCTCAATGGAAAGCTACTGCAACAATGACTAACACAATTCCTCAATATAGAGAGCAGAAGTTTTCAGGCAGGATGACTCTGTGTACAACACCAAGACAACAGTCTGTACTGTATTCAATTTTTACACTTAAAAAATGGAAAATTTGAAAGAGATTAGAGTTAACTTGTCACGCATGAGGATTTGCTTGTGACCTGACAAAAATTTTCAAGAGACATGATTATGTCTTACAGTAGTACACAGAGGGGTGCTACTGGAATAGATTATTTTTCTTATATGTAAGAAACAGCTATGAAAGCCATGAGTAGGAGTTAGACTCCCAGCTGAATACTTGATAAACATTTAATCAATGAAGGTTAAAGGAAGTGGAAAACTCTGCATTGCTAGATGTATTGTTTCCTGTAAATTGATCTAGGATACCTTTTAGTCACAGCTTACTCAGCTGGATAGAGGGATGACTGAGGAAGTAATTCTGTGAGCTGTTATATAGGACTGTACCAGAAATACTAATAGTCCCTCTGACATTCAGGTCCATGAATTTCTGGAAGCAACCTTAAAATGTAAGAGGGACAGGCTCATTTTTCTTTTCCATGGAGAAAGGTTGTCCTGGACATGAAATCCACATAGTTTTGCTGCACCAGGAGCAGGGTTTATAATCCTCACAGGGGAGGTAATGCTGGTAACAAGAATTGAAAGCACTGCATGGGATGAGATATGGCTGAAGAGACAACGTTCAGAAGAATGCAGGCAGACAGAAAGGAGGCAAGAGGAAAAATAGGATTTGATGAGGCTGATGTGGCACAAGGGAAACATAAGCAGCCAGGAAAGCCTTGTAGACCAAATGAAGTTAACGTCACCAAGCTAGTCTATGTACTTAGCTCTCAGCATGCTGTATGGGGCCCAAAAGCTGAAATGAAAAAGATGAGGGAATATGAGAAGCAGCCTTTGTATGAGTAGAATACTTTTAGAAGTAAAATCACATGCAGAAAAATAAAAAAAGTCTGCCTACTGTTAGGCAGATTCATGTGACCCACAATACAGATGGGCAAATTTCTGTCGCTGGACCACTGTAGTTATTCTCTAAAGCAGTATAAGATTCAGCATCACTTGCATGTTTCTCCAAAGACCTAGTCAGTGCACAGGCAGGGATTTGAATAATTTACAGTGGAATGTCATTAATCCTACCACTCCAGGACCTTATCAAAGTGCAGATTAACGAGAGGTCATATAAGGTCATTGTGCTACTGCTAACACAGGCAATCACTCTGCCACTGAACTGTTGTACTTCCTTACCGAGCAGTGAGCACTTTAATGAAAACAACAACTTTAAGTGGTGTCCTGGTTTCAGTTGGGATAGAGTTAATTTTCTTCCTAGTAGCTGGTATAGTGCTATGGTTTGGATTTAGTAGGAGAATAATGTTGATAACCCACTGATGTTTTAGTTCTTGCTAAGTAGTGCTTATGCTAAGTCAAGGACTTTTCAGCTTCCCATGCTCTGCCACGAGGAGGTGCACAAGAAGCTGGGAGGGGGCACAGCCAGGACAGCTGACCCAGCCTGGCCAAGGGGCTATTCCATACCTTATGACATCATACGAAGTATATAAACTGGTCAGAGCTGGCTTGGGGACTGACTCAGCATTGGTCAGTGCGTGGTGAGCAATTGCATTATGCATCACTTGTTTTGTATATTATATTATTATTATTATTGTCTCTTCCTTTACTGTCCTATTAAACTGTCTTTATCTCAATCCACAAGTTTTACTTTTTTTCCCATTCTCCTCCCCATCCCACTGGGGGGGAGTGAGTGAGCAAGTGGCTGCGTGGTACTTAGTTGCCGGCTGGGGTTAAACCACGACAGTGGTTGTATAGGAAAAGAAGCTTTTTAGCTGAGATAGCAGTGACTTAACTTTGGGCTACAATTGTTTAGATTAATTACATCTGGAATATTTATGTTCTACCATACAAAAGTTAAGAAGCAGCATTAAGTAAATACACCAAAAAACCTGAAAACATCGATCTCAATGATTTCCTGCCTTTTCAGGACTCTCCATTCCACAGACTAAAGAATTGAAAGTGTAACCTGCATTGCTCCAAAATGAGTGGTAATACCTTGAACTGAGTGAGTCTAGACATGGCCATCGGGATGATACCACTGCCAGCTCTTCTCCCTCCTCCCGAGCTGACTGGCGTGGCAGAGTTCCTAACACCGCTGCGCCGGTGTGGGGTTTTAGTGCGTAGCACAGAAGTAGGGTGGTACTAACATATCCAGCTGAACTGGGGTTACTGTCAGTTCACCGGGAGTAAGTGGCTGTTTCATAACACTGACTCCATCGCTGCATCTTTGCAATTGAAGGCAGGCAGCCAGCGCATGCAGACTGTGCTCCCTGGCAGGAAAATAAAGTGATTTTAATGGACTTCATTAATGCTAACAACTCCACCTGTAAAAACACTATAAGTTCAACTGACTGCACAATTGTGCTGTCTGACTAAATTGTATATACTACTATATATAGCACTATGCAATAAACAAAATGCCTGTGATGGTTAAAACATTTAGTCAGCCCGTGCAAGAACAGACGCCGAGATTCAATGAACTGACATCCTACGGTATATATGGTTTCTGAACCTACCCTTTGTATGTGGGATAGCTGCCCAGATGAGAGAAGGTAATTAACATTTAAAAGAGTTTGCTTGCTGTGCTGAGCTAATATTGACCACTGGACTGCAGACATATGGTAAAAACAGCTACATGGAAACTGCTGCTCTTCCATTTCAGCTTTGTCCAGGAGGTAACACTAATATGATACTACACAGAAGTGGGCAAAGGAGACAAAGCATGGGCAGCATCTTTTGGTACAGCCACCGAGTAATACTGGCCTGCCCAGCCTGCTAGTAGGGAAAGCCAGTATTCCTCTTTACGTGAGGAGACTTAATAAAATTAATTTTGCTGAAACTGCATCTCATAGATGATTGAAGCTAAAGCTCATCTCAGTGATATTGCCACAACTTTGAAGCAAAACATTAAGAACTGTATTTGGAGAGGTATATAAAATTCTAGAAAATAATGATGATTAATAACATCATGACAGGGTTAAATAAAAAGGGAAACTTTAAAGCTTGTAAAACCAAAAATGTTCTGTTAACTCAGAAGTGGATTAGAGTGTTCAAAGTGCTTCAGGACTCGACACCATGTAAAGGCTGATTTATACTCCAGGCATCATAATGCCTACCTACTTCAGAATGACAAATAGCATCGCGCTGAGATCTCAATGGCAGCCCCAGAGCACTAACGGCAAATGTCTTCCATCTTAATAGCTGAGCCTCTGCAATTCTCCTTGCTTAAAATTCTGAGCATTTAACACTTCTCGATGCATCTAAATCCAGATACAAAAACCTTCAAATCAAACTATTTACCTCAAGTGAAATCTACCCTGAATAATTCATAAGCAGCAAGGAGGCTGGAAGTGAAGGAGCTGAAGAGTGTTTTAATGAAGTCTAGAGTTTCAAATATAATGGTATAAAAGCTATTATGGATCTCTTCTAACCTTATAAGAAAAAATATCAGTCTCTGTAACAATGAAAGATCCCAATGAACAGGAAAAGAAACACAGTTCAGGTGTCTTGTTGTCAGTGACTGATGCTGCTAACAGAATCGCACAGATTACTGCAGAGAAAGGACTGCTATTTGAAGCAATTCCTGACAACAGATCTGAAGTGCTCAGATTGATTCTTATTCATCCTGCCCCCGTGAAGGAGTATTGATCCTTAAAATAGCTATAATAAGCTGCAATTCAATTAGAATAAAGTATGAAAGTCAAGAAAACACACTGAATGCAGGGTTGGTGTTATGACGGCACTTACCTAACAGGAATTTTTCAGCTCTTAAAGGCCAGCCAAAAAAAATCACTTATAATGTATCATAGCTGGCCATTTCACTGTGGGAATCAAGGTTTTGTATTTTCCTGTTTCAGTAAATCCTCTCAGTGAAATAGATACTACTAAAATGTTTGGTTGATTTGTCTGGGGTATCAGTGACAAGCCAGCACTGTCATCAAATAGTATCTGCCTTCTAAGCCAGCTGCTGACTTATTCTGAATTTAGTTAGTTTTAACCACTTATCCACAAAAATGTGAAGAGCACAGAGAGAAGCTGTGAATTAAAAATTCAGCAATAACACTAACTTTCAGAAATCTAGGGAAATTGGTGTCTTCAATCAAAGTTCTTCTGCATTGGTGGTAAACAATGAGTTCATTCTTCTGTATTACTGATTAATAACAACAGTGCATGGGCAATCAGATTACTTTACACTAATGGGAAAAAGTCATTCAACTGTTGTTGTGTGGGACCACATACTTGAGATTAGTCTATGCAGCAATTTTTCTTCTTTTTTTCTTCTTTTTTTTTTTCCTGTTTTACACACTGAAAATACAGCATTCCTTCGTAAATTGGACTGCTGAGTAAAAGTACATTTCTATCTCAATAATAAGAGCATAAATCTTACTTTTGCAGAGTAGTATACCTGTGATAAAAGTCTCTTAGAAACCAGTTTTCTTCTAGGCAACACTAATGAAGGTGTAGATGTATAGTACTACTTACTACAAAGGCATACTGGAGAAGAATTTTTCAGTTTTGAAATACGTATTATTTGCATCTTACTCAACTGTAGTTAACACTTTTGTATATATTTAGAGTATTAATGTATGAAAGTTGCTCACTGATTACTGTTGCAATTTGAAGCCGAAGTGCCTGCAGAAGTCTGCTTTATTCTGGAGGAAGAAGACTGGTTTCTGCATAAGTCATCTCAGACTTGGGACTTTTAAATTCAGTTTTTAAATCAAAGATTTTCATAAAGCAAATCACTTAATTTCTTCCGGTCTTATTTCCCCACTCTTGTTTGTATTTCTCAGAATGCTGAAAAGATAAGGAGTCTTTCTATACATCTGTTAATATCGACTACAGATACATTTGAGAAAAATTCACATAGCTGCCATAGTAAATAATGCTGTTCAGAGACAAGCATTTTAAACACGGAAAGACTATGAAATTGCTCAGTACCAGATAGAAATAACTACCATTTGGCAAAACATTTCTTTCCAGCAACAAGGAGATATTTGGTAATATATCTTATATAGAGCTATTAACATATTTATTTTAAGTGAATTTTAGGAACTTTTACCCCCTACTTTTGAGACATTTGAGTAGAATTAATATTACATACACAAAATCGAACTATGCCTCTGCTCCCTCTACTGAGATGGTAGAAGTTAGCTGGCAGTGCTAGGGCCAAAGCCAGAGAGGAATACTCTTTCTCTAGGACCCCAAAGGAGGAAAGGTAGTTGAATTCATCTTGACTGAGGAATAACTGGGGATGTATCGAAACTGAGTCTTTCCCCACGCCTGTCAAAATCTGCAAGAGTCACACCTTATATGCCAATGTAGGCAAGCCACCTGTTCAAAGAGTAAGGCCAAAAAACCCCTCAATTATTACAGCAAAGGTTTCTTCCATGTTGGTGAAGGCCTAAAAAAATGAACATCCGTGCTGACACCAAAAAGTCTCACATTAAGAATCTGGTCTCTGCTTTGAGGTCTATCAAATGGAGAACTAAATATAATTCTATGAGGTGGAAACAATGCCAGACAGCTGAGGAAGGACTGCATCTCAGTTTTGTTTATTCTACTGTCCTGAAGGAGTCATATTATCACCATTTCCTCTCCTACCCTCCATGATTAACTCCTGATATAAAGGGATGTTATTCCTAGCAGCAACCACACCCAGCGTAGAAGATGGTCAGAACACCACAAAGAGTGCAGTGCTGGTAGGCAGAGGACGAATGATGTCGTCCTTGGACTTTGCTTGGGAGAAAAGGGAGGATGAAGAAATTCTGACTAACTTCTGATAATTATGACTTCTAATTTGACGCCCTCACCTCTGCTCTCCCAACACACACAACTTTTCTCCCTTAAAATAAAAATGCAACCACTCAAATTATCCAGCCTGTGCTAGCAATTTCTGTCTCCTACGGTAGAGTGACAAAGGGATGCACTTGTGAATCTACCTTGCATTCTGGGAGGACATGCTCACTAATGTACCCTTTATAAGCCAATTCAGAAAATGCTCTGCGTACTGCTACTTTTCACTCCTTCCTGTCCAGTTTGTGATATGGGAAGTCTCTCACATACTGGACTGAACTCTTGCAAAGGGCGGCTCCTGTCACGTCGTGCTCTGGGCAGAGAGGCAAACACAACTCGCCAAGTAGCTGTGCTTTAAGGGCCAAGGGCAGCAAGCTACCTAAAAATACTATTGTGCTCAAAACTCTGCTAAACAACATAAAATGTCTTCAGAGAACAACAAGGACAAGCCTAGGTGAACAAAAGCAGAAAAACAGTGCCATCCACCCTCCATTCAGAGCTCTTTTTCTGCTGGAAAACTACAGCATAATTCAAAAAAACAGAACAAAACAAAACAAAAAACCCAAAACTTTCCTGCCACCACTCATGTTTATCTTGTACTTTTGCTTTCGAAGTAATTCATGCTAAAGTTTCAAAACTTTCCTTAGCCATCTGTATAGCAAAGTAGGAGCCTTTCCCCATGAAAGACAAATAATTTTGCTGACAGTTATCTTTCAATGTTTACTGTTTTTTTATCATATTACTTTTGCTGTAGATACAGCATTAAAGATTGCTTGGTGGTCACAGCTCACCTCTTTTGTTAATGCTCTAAGTGATCACTGAAATGTATTTCAAGATTTGGCTTCTGCATCTTCAGTCCATGTTATTAAACAGATGAAAAAAAATGGGTTAGAAATAACTTCAGCAAATTTTAATTAAGTCACCAACATGAAAGAACAGAGTTCTGTAATGCTGTGCAATTGGTACAAAACCCATGCTCCTCCCCAGTTACTGCATACATTTCACATGAATAGCATAAATAACAATTAATCTTTTGTGGACATCCAGTTTATCAGCCTGTTTTGCCTGGAATCGGTGTGAATAAGCCAAGGAGCCAGTTTTATCACCTTTACACCCTTTGTTTATGGAAACTGGTTCCCAAACTCTTCCACATGAGACACTTTTGCAACTGCAGTCACATTTTAAGCAAACTACAGAAGGCATCTGCTGAGCTTCACAGGAATACACAAGGAACAGCATGGAAGGATAACACTAGTTTTATGCCAGTTCGCTGGCACAGACTGCTTTAACAGCTAAAAAAATCAAGAAAGCATGCAAAAATCCTATTCCAGATTCAATAAGGCAAAGCAAACATCAACACCTGAAAGGATTAGAATACCAAATGAAATTGCCTTAGAAACAAAGACCACTTTCAAGCAGATAACGGTATCATCCATTTATGAAAGTACTTCAACACAAAGAACTTTCCCCTTCTGAAACATTCCTCCTTCTCCCCCGCAACACTTCACATGAATGACTCATGAGCTGTAAAACCCTTCAGGGCAGAAATCTTCTATCTATACATATAGGTGAGTTATTCAAAGCAAGAGATGTTAATTTATTTGCTCTGATTTCCTGCAAATCTGTGAGGATTTAAAAAAGAGCAAGGTCTGAACTCCCACTCTCTTGATCTCAGAATTGCCATTGTGAAACAAATTCCAGTAGTGACAATGATATTCTACCTCTGCATTCAAGTTTAATAATGATTTTACTAAAGTTTATTTCTAGGCTTTCTAAAAATAATTTGATCTTTTACTGATCCACAGTAAAACACACTGCTTAAATATTATAATCCCTGCATATTTCATGGTTTAGAAGATTTAAACCCATATATAAAAAAAAATGTTTTGTCTCATCAACTATAGTTTCAGAAGATTCATAACAACTATTTTTCCAATCGTGTGTATTGGAAAATCTACAATTCACTGGGAGACCACTGATTTTGAGATGCTTTAAGGTGCACTGGTAACTCTTGTAATGTAAAGCTGTATGTACATTTTGCCTTCTTAGATTTTTATTACTCACTAAGGACTCAAATAAATTATGTATGATTCATGTGATAATTCTTACATTCAGTATCACTGAAAATCTGAGCTTACAGATGTTGCCAATTCTACCCATTTCAGGGTGATCTGCCTCATTAATGTGTTCTCTCTGTTCATTTATATGCATGATGTACGGGGTTTGGCAAATTGAAAACTTTTGATATGATAAATTGTGAAATAGAAAACCTTTATAATCATGGAAATAATGCTTTCTGAAGATGTATTTTGTCTGTGAACATCGCTAATGTTCTTATGTTTACCTAATGCATGTTTTCTATTACAACTCTATAGCTAATCTGGGTAAGGAAAAATTAGTTCATTGTTATTTTATGCATTACTTGATGTTATTAAAAATGAGAATCTAACCTCTCAAGCATTAAAAGAAAGAAAAGCCCAAGTATTTGTAAAGTCTTGGATTTCATTGATCCTGTTGCTTAGTTATATTTTGGACCAGAACACCAAAAAGCCCATCTGTTTGTCTATGTAGTCCAATGACTATAAAACCCGTAAAGACTTTTTTTTTAATCCTTTGTAATGATTTTTCACCTTTTAAGTTTCAGGTATGCCCTAATTTTTTAAAGAGTGCTCCTTGGTCTTTGATATTCTGTTCAATCAACCTTTGTGACATGGAAATTCAGAAGTTTCCTACATGGTGATCAGTATCCATCAGTTTTGGAGAAAATAGTGTTCAGTAGGAGAGGAGGAGTTAGGACAAAATGCTGGACAGACCAGACATACAAAGCTTCCCATTCACTTTGTTGCAGAATATATTATGTTTCCCAATCAAAATATAAAGATTACAATCACAACTATAGTGCTATGGTCGTGTGAAGAAGACTTATACATCCATTTTATTTTTGCCATCTTGTGTCTGCTCACTTCTTGCTCCTTCCAGGCTTTTTGACCGCATTTCAAATTACAAGTTAAACAGTTTGCATATAGAACTGCCAATACAATCAATTCAGTAACCTCTAAGTAAGGCTTTAAACCGATAAGAGGGACTTCTCTCTTCATCCTAAAGTTTAAATATTAAATAATATTGTTGTAATACATATTAAACAAATAAGTCCTAAAGTTTAAATAGTTTAAATAAAAAACTGCTAGCTGAAATAGACATTGTCTTTACCAGTGTACTTTCCCTCTCATTTACATAAAATGTACATCTTTTGTAAGGCTGTCTATGCATGCCAAACAGCTTCAGAGCTTGCTTTCTGTTTTCAAACACAATAAATTTACAGCCACACCTTATCAAATAAAGCCATCCATGTCGTAAGAATTTTATTATGCTAGTCAGAATTTTTTACCTAGTAAATATCAGCATTTATTAAAACCAAATCCATGACATTTCATTGGGAAGAGGGAACATTTTCATGGCTATTAAAACCCATCATTTTTCCTAGCCTCAGAATTATTTGAAGAGGGCTTTTGAGTGTATTTTTATTTTTCCCTCTTATTCCTCCTTACATAGGTTTTATTTTTGATTGGTTTTTTGGAAAGTAGCTGTCCTCAAACTGGTGGCCTAAATATATTGAAGACCTTACTATGCCTCCAGCAAGAACACTGGGAAGTTATGAGGACAGCACACTCCCCACTTTCTGCGATGCCCTTCAGTACATTTATAAGGAAGCTGAGCGACAGTAAGTGACAAGCCATTGTTTGCAGGCAGATCCTACCTGCTTTTCTGCAGACGAAAGCTGGGGATGCAAAAAAACATTTGCAGTGTAAGATTTCACTTTCAGGAGAAGGATCATGAGAGAACAGTTGTTGAAAGCTGTACAACCAACGTGAGACGGATGGGAAGATAAGTCAGCCAATGGCTATCAATTAAAGTCGGGATTTGGGCTGTTTGCAGTGTTCCATGGGAAACAGCTGAACGCTTGTTCACCTGAGCACAGAGGCTGACTGATGTGGACACTGCAGTTAAAAGGTGTTCTTCTTAGGACCAAACTCCTAGCTACTTTTTGTTTTACCAGTGCTGCAGCTGTGAAGTTTGTGTTCTTTAAGGCTGACCCCGTACTCCTAAAAGGACACAGCTCAAGCTCTGGAGACTTATTTTAAGAGAGAGTATGAAACTTGTCAAACAAGGCATGTTAATGTACTGCTTGGAGTTCCCAAGATGAAAATGTCAAACAATTTGGTTCACTGGCTTCTTTTTCTTCAGTGTAGAATAAAGAAATGAAAACCTTTACCTGCTAAAACCAGTGGGATACTTCCCATCAACTTCAACGATATCAGAATTTTATCCAATATTTCTTCACATATGGAGGGATGCACAGCACTGAAACCTGCATCACTGCTGGTGTTGCAGGAAAAATTGCACACAAAAATACTTTTAGAAGCCTTAGGAGATTTGTAAGAAGCTATTCCTTCAACTGGAAAACTCAGTAGCTGTAGAAGATCCTTGATTTAAAATGTGAAGTATGAATCTATGCAAATTTCTCTCTTATATAACTTAAAAATCCTCTGTATCCCTTTGTGCCTGCCAGGTCTTACAAACTGAGGTCCAGCAACAAAGACTGTTGGTTACCAAGTTCTCTATCTTGCCCATTCTATGTGCTTACACTGGTTTTTGCATCCTGAGATAAACAGAAAGTGTATATAACTTTTAGGTTCTCTGAACTTCGGTTGGAAAAGCTTTCCCAAAGTCATGACATTATTCATCGACAGTACGGTTGTAATTTTTAAAAGCCATCCACTTACAGCTAATATGGAAACTTTTACAGTCATATTCTTAAATGGATCTTAATAGCAACTTCCAAGAGAGGGTTTAGTTGCAGGCAGCAATTAGTCAGTTTATCCCTAAAACCAAAAAAATTAAGGAGGTTATGGCTCAGTTACATCCTGAGTTACTCTAGTTCCTGGCTAATTCCTTAAATCACTAATTCACAGTTATTCGAAGTTCTGCCTTCTGCCTTCCATACCTATCCTTCTACCTTCTGCCTATCCATGAGTCAACTGCTGCAGCAATGACAGGTATTAAAATATATACACATATATGTTTATACACACATGTGTGTTTATATACACATACATAGTATGTGTATCTTTCAATTCCAGGCTGCTGCCAGAACACTTTCTTCCTAACACAGATTTGCCCAAACAAAGCTTTCCACCTTCTAGCTGGGAATATGAGAATAAAGGGAGCGACAAGATAAAGTGCAAGGGAGATAGATAGACTAGCATGGAGAATTCTGCAGTGTAGTGAGAGATATCACAGCAAGAAAGGCTAAAAGCATTAGAATAAAAACCTCTCCAGCACTTGTGGGTTGCTACCCGAAGCACAGGGCGATAAGCTACACATTCTTTCTCACAATTCCTTAGCGTACAAACCATAGGATATATTGGTATCCAAGCCACAGGATGCTGACCTGACTCTTTTTTGGTCATATAGCTCCCAGTTGCTTCCCAGCCATCTTATTCAGGCTGAACATACAAAAAAAAAAAAAAAAAAATTTTGTTCGCTTTGCTATGTATCATCTTAGAGCAGAAACCAGAAAAGCTGTTTTTGTGGCATTTCTTCTTCAGACTGGTGGTATCCTACTGGAGTTACTTTAACAGTTATATTCCAATAAAACTTTTTCCTTCTTTAAAGGACTGGAGACTTTAGTAAGTGGAAATAGCTACAATACCATATGCTTCTGTGGATTTTTTTTATTTTCTCCCATTAAAGTCATTATTGTTACCAGAGTAGACCACCATTGCATGCTGGATAATATAAGATAGATTTAAATTCAAGAAGGTATATACCAGCTGATAAACAAACCCGGGTATTTACAAGTAAGTAAAGATAATTTATGCTGTTTTGTCGTGGTTTAACCCCAAATTTTAACCCAATACCACTCAGCCACTCACTCACTCCCCCCCTCCCTGTTGGGGTGGGGAGGAGAATTGGAGAGAAAGGAAAACTCGCGGGTTGAGATAAAAACAGTTCACCAGGACAGCAAAGGAAAAATATGAAAATATATTAATAATGATGATAATATATACAAGGATAATAGAATATGTAAAACAAACAATACACAATTTCTCACCACCCAACGACCAATACAGCCTGTCCCAAGCAGCAGGAAGGGAGCAGGGGTATCCCCCCTCAGCTATCCCAGAACAGCAAGTTCCAGGGAGAGCAGGCGAGGGAACAAACAGCCAAATGAACGAAAAACAAAAAGGTAAAAATAGGGAAACAAAAAGCAACCCGAAGGGAAGCTGAACGATTAAGGCAAGTTAAGGGTCTAAAAAGCCTCAAAAGCCTAGTGGCCCACCGACCAACCCTCACTTATACCAGGCATAACGTCTATGGTATGGAATACTCTCTTTGGCCAGTTTGGATCAACTGTCCTGTCTCTACCCCTCCCAAGTTTTGCATCTGCATGTTAGCAAAACCTGGAAAACAGCAAAATGTCCTTGGTGGTTCAGCAGCAACCAGCAACATCAGTGTGCTATCACTGTTCTTCTCACACTAAAGCCAAAACACAGGAGCTGCTGAAAACAAAACTAGCTCCGTCCCGGCCTAAACCAGGACATGTTTGCACAGTATTAGCATCATTTTTGACATGAACCACCTAATCAGATCTGAATAACATAACACATAAGTGGCAACCAAATTGGAATTTTATGCATGAACAGGGTCCTGGAATCCAGTCACCAAATATGAATGGAATTGGAACAGGCTGCAAGGACATTGATATCTAGCTTTTATTATTTTTCGTATCGGTTAAACTGATGCATATATAAGATAAAATTTAACTAATAACTAGAAGTAGGAAAAATATTAAAAAATCATAACCTAGCACCCTAGAGTTTAAAAAAACAAAACAAACCAAAACAAAACAGGTTTATTATATAAATTAAACATTAATCATAAATCCTGAGACTAATTTTGTTAAGATTAGTAAAAAAATTAAAGTAATTTAAAAAAAAATCAATTCACCTAACAAAAATTGCATCTGCTCAAGGTTTTTTTGAAATAATACTGTGAATTTTGAACAGAATGCTGTTTGGATGAATCAAAATTAAGAGCTTTTCCTTTAGAACCTTTATGGTCTGACTAGACTGAAAGACACAGTAAAATAAACAATCATGACATTTCTACCCACTTAAATGGCTGCAATTACTGATGTTTAAGTTTTGAGAAAGGGATGCACAATATTTTGTTCTTTCACACATACGTATATATATGAGAAAATGTAGAAACCGGTATCTTGTTTCAAGTGGCTCAAGGGCCTTCAAAATGTTGTTTGTATTATTTTGGTTCTGTTATCTTTTTGTTCAGAAAGGAAAACATGTGCTGAATAGACTACTATTTCTTCTATATGTGAGCTTTTTAAAAACATCTGTATATGTGAAGTTCTTTACTAAACATTATCCAGCACATTTATTCAACATATTTCTGATCCAAATTAATTTCGAGCTAAATTCTTTACTTTAAGTGCAGCATATGCATTACTATTCACCAAAGTGAAACCCAGCACCTCTTTTATGGCTATTTCACATTTTCTGAATATCTGACCTATTTTCATTAATCTCAGTTTTCTCTCCGGAATTCACACCAAAGCAAAACACATCAACAAATGAAAGGGAAAATTGATAACCTATGGTTATCAAAAAGTGAAATACTTGGCCCATTTTTGAGACAGGTAAAGTGTTTGTTCATGTCCATAGCAGTATATTCAGCAACAGGCTGAATCTGTATGTACTTTGCATAATGATTTGTATTGTTCAAGTGTTCCAAAAAGATGAGATATTTTTTTCTAAGAATAACTTTGATTCAGCAGCAGCATGATACACGTTAATATTCTGCAAGAACATGACTAGGTGAAATTGATTAAAATATATATTAACATCCAACTCTGCTTTAAATAAATATTTAAAAATAGATTTTACAATGTTGAAGTAACTACATAATATTAAAAAGGTCTTCAGAAATTCCACCTAAAATAGTACAGGTCAAGTGCCTCTGCCTTAGTTACACAGACAAAAATATCATTTTTTTAACTAACTGAAACACAGGAAATGCCAACACACTATATTTTATATGCATCTATACCACTGATATGGAAGTAAGGACAGTGTTCTGGGAAAATATCAGTGTTCTCCAAAAGGATTTAAGTACTGGCCTTGATCTCTGAGCTGAGTGCAACACTTATAACTTTGTATTTCCAGGTGAGTGAGTGCTGATATCTTACATTTGAAAAATATCTATACATAGTGTATGTATATGCACGTGTGTGCACACATGTGTATACATGTGGTGGAACATGAAAGCTTCAGCTTATATACTTTTAGTTTCAGTTTAGCTGACACGTGATGAAAGAATAGCTTCTTCAGGTGAAAATGTTTATTCCAGCTACAATACATTATCTTTTCTGGTCAGTTGAAAGTAGTAGAGTACTCAGTTCCAGTGCAGTACTATGCTACAATACACTGCTTTAAAACAGCAGGGTTTTTATAGATACTGAAGAAAAATAACCAAGACTAAAAAAAAATTAAAAATCAATTATTTAAGGTAAGATTTATTACATTCTGATTTAAATTAGTGCTTAACACTGGGTATTTAAATTCATCCTCTAAAGCATAGCCCTGAAGATAATGAAGGCACATAAAAAGTTAATCCTTGGACACGTAGAGGTCCTGTGTCCCACTTCTGGAGCTGGCCAGAAGCAAAGCAGCTCAATTCCAAAGGCAGCTCTGCTCTGAATGCCCTACAGACGTGGGAGGGTACAGCTCTCTGCCTGAGTTTACAGACCCGTGTCGGGTTTGGCAGTGCCCCCCATTTAGCCATTTCAGAGAGCCCGGCAGCACTTGCTCATCCAGCGCCATTCGCACGCAGCTACCAGAAATACAGCAGGAAATCAGAGAAACTTGGCGCTACCGTGTCGTCGCTGAAGCAGAAGCAACAAGGGAAGGGGCCCGTCAGAAAAGTCTTTTTCACGCATATTGCAGCAAGGTCACACCACTTTGTAACTGGACAGTGCATCTCTTACATGTTCGTCTCAAAGCTTTATGTGAAAATCTTATCAGTTCTATAGTAATCACATAAAAGCTATCTGAAGAGATCTAAAATTATGATAAGCCAAATGAATGCAACGTTGAAAATTGAGGTATCTACATTTCCTTGAATTTGGAGAAATAAAAGTATTTTAAGATAAAATAGAACATGACATAACATTCAAGTTATCATACTTTTCAATTTATCACAAGCTTTAGCTTATTGTGTTGATGCCAGATTTTGTGTTCTTAAACAATTTATGAATCAGAGTGAGGAGAGGCTAGGTACAAAATCTCCAGTAAATTATGGATAAATTGTTAGGACAGAAGTGAATCTCTCTATCTTTCTGTCTGAATTTCTGCTATTAGAATTTTATTGTAATTTTTTGAATAATGTATCATTTAGGAAGGAAAAAAGAATCCAGAAGAACTGGAGAGAGAAGCAGGGATTTCCTTTGGACAACAACCCAACATGGCAGAAACATAAGAGCCCTTACCTGTTAATATTTAAGACAGAACTTTATTTCATTTTCATCAATGATGTGATGCAGAATGGAATTCCCCCCTAATGAATGACAAAGAAACTTCTGTGGAAATAACTAATGGGAACAGAACCTTCATCTTATTCACGGTGGTGCTAAGTGTTACAGAAACTGTCAGTTCAAGTTTGTAAACTGTCAATCTACATCAAGTCTTCTAAAAATTGCAATGAAAAGATTAAGACTTTGTTATAATCAAGATTTTTGAATCAGCCCTTTGCAGAAAACTACTACAGTAACTGTCCATTAAGAAAGACAAGCTGTAGGAACTAGTTTTTTCCACTGACATCACATGAATGGTTTTTGCTGCATTGTCTAGTTAGGCACAAACCCCTAAGATATCAATTTTCTTCTGAGGAAAAAAAAAATCCTTAAAAATAAACATTTAATTTTGATAAATAATTTCAAAATATACGTTCCCCACATTTTAGAGAGATTCTCCATACATATTAATTTTACGAGTGAAAAAATGTTTTGTCAACCCCACATAGACTACTCCGATGAGAAAGCCCTGTGTGCATTCAATTAGTTGTTGCTAATCACTCCTTCTCCAAACTAAGCTTAACCCCCTCCACTCTCCCAATAAAAAACAAACAAACAAACAAGAAACCCAAACCCCTATAACTGAGAATTTTATCTTTCCTTGAAATGTCATTCTTTTACATCAGAAACTCTCATTTGATGTTCCAGATTGGGTTCAAGTCTTTTAAATTAGACAGAGTTACAGTAACTGCTTTGGCCTCATAGCCTTAAGCTTTGGTAACCTCTGAGTAACTTTGGGTAGTGTATTTACAGTAAGGAAAGATGATGATTCAAGGATGTGCATGGTGTCCCACACTCTGGGGCACAGACTCTTCCTTCAAGCTACCACTCTATAGCAAGATCAGACCATCCAAATTCCATGATGGCTGGATGGTCTTTGCTGCATGTCCAGGCAGTTGGTACTTGGGGATATAAATATAGACCCATGTGTGTGATGTGGCAGTTGGAGTAAGGAAAGAGAAAAGAGGAGAAGGAAACATTCCTCCTCTCTGTCGGTCACTGGTTTATTATGACGTCTTTTGAAGAAAAACCTTGTGGCAAGTAAAGTTTGTACACTTGCTATGTTCTATGTTCCCTCCTTGACTCTGCAACTCTAGACCAGGACTGTCCACACCTCCACCTTCCAACACTGAAGCACCTCCTCTCCAGGTACAATCACCAGCAAAGCTGTTGTACGGGCAGTCAGATCAACAAGTATTACACTTATTATATAGTCATTTTCCCTTCAAGTGTACCAAGTTTTTTCCATCATTCCTTTGATTTACTCTTTGCTCAAAAAAATCTGTTTTAGAATCAATTTTTACTTTTAAAAACTTAATGTTCTGAAGAAAAATATTGCAAGTTATTTTCAAACTGTTACTGATTTTTAGCTACAGTTTTGAAGACCTTCCCAAGCCCTTAGTGTCACCAGAGGCAAGATCACAGCATTCTTTCCCTAAATGAAAGTTTTTTCATGATTACTGAACTGCTTTACTATACACACTCCTGAATACATTCTGAATACATACTTATCTTGTACGACAATAGGGTATCCAGTGGAAATCACCAACATGGGCCAGAAGCAGTGGAAGGTTGGTTTTCTGTTGGGAACCCCAATGCTAAAAGGTTCCTAGGTATGTGTTCCAAAGTATACAGTAAAAATTATGCCAATTTTGATAGGGCTACTTGATTATCTGTTATTGCCATCTATAAAGTGTTCTTTATGCAGTAAAACAAAAAGTTTAAGCTGTTTTAAAGCAGTATTTAAGGTACCATCACTGGTCTAACAAAAGAAGAAGGGGCCAGAGGAGTTAACAAAAATATTCATGAAGAGAACAAACATTAGCTACGTGGGGTTTGGCAGGTCAGCAATGCTAGGGGTAGATCTATAGCCAACGTCACTATGACAAATCCTGCATTAGCTGAAGACCTCTTCAAAGATGTGGAGCTTTAGTGGAGAGCTGTCAATCCTAAGAGACCATCGTGTTTTCTGGCTGCCCTGAGCTACACGTGGTCAGAGCAACCTCTCACTGCAACAGCAGACCATTTCTCTCCCACACTACTTTTGAGATGTGCCCGTTCCAAAAACCGACCATGTCCCCTTGTTTTAAGTGACTGAAATTGCTCTGCTCACACGAATGCTTTTAAGGAAGCCACAATGGCCATTTGAAATAATTAATGGCGAAAATGGATATTCTTTCCTGCCATGATTATATTGAAAAGTTTCTTAAGTTCCCTTCAAATCATGTTTTTCTAGGCATGTATTTCCCCAGAAACAGCATTATAACATAGTATAACTAAATCTAGAGATTCAGAAATGTTGTGCAGCCTGCTTTTCCATTCAGACAGCGTAGATGATATTTTTCAGTACTAGAGTAATGCAGTCTATATTATGCCAATAAATATTGTACTGAAAAGCCTATCAGCAGTATATATGTAGGTCCTCAACATGACTAAGTTATCAAAAATTATAAATAATCTCTCATATTAATTAAATGTGCAAGACCATCTGAAATTTGACAGAAGTCAATGGAAAGACTCACATTAGCATTAATGGATCTTGGATCAGGCCCTTAAAATCAAGTGCTTCTTGTAAGAGGTAATTATACTGTTTGCTTGTAAGGAAAAATAAAAAATTTCAATGGGAATGTAAGTGTATTTTATGTTTGGATTTTTTGATGACTAGTTATGAACCACTTCTGGAGGTTATTGGTAAGTAACAGGAAGAAGAAAAAATGTATAGGACTACTTGACTTCAAATAAGAATTGATCCTTTTTCTGAAGGCTATGTATATCTACTTTTCTCCAAAAAAACATTTGTTGTTTAAAAGTAAACCAAAAACAATAACAAAATTTTAAAACCTTGCTCTTAATTTTCTGTTTCCACCTTTACATGTGTCCAATATCCCCAAAATTAATTTTGAAATCATCATGTAATAAGATATAATAGCTGGAGATGTTAGTGTTATTTCTAGATATTACCCAGAAACAAAGTCTAGGTGGAATATTATATGGAGGTTATTTATATACTTGCTGGGGGAAAATATTTAATTAAAAAAAGAGTGAGACTAAGTAGTAAAATAGGTGTTAAAGTGTACTATTATGAATTGTGGAAGTCTATGTTTACTCATTAAACTGCAGAGGAGATAAGTTGACATGTGTAAGTAAGTATTCCCAATGTGACAGTGAAGTCTGCTAAGCACTGAGTTGTGTTATCCCTTGAAAAATAACTTCTTGGTTATATTTGTTCTGAGACAAGGACTGAGGGGTGGGCAAGCAGGGACCATCTGACAAAAGAGCGTTTTTACAACAAGTCACTATACCTGCTGTACTGATACTGCCCCTTTTGCCAACTCAAGCTTAGAAAGACCTCCCCGTTTTAGACTTCCAAGTTCAGTGAGTTATGTGATTAATTTAACTCCAGCAACAGTTCATATTTAATAAGCATTCCTGGTAAGTGAATTCCATTTCTTGGGATGGCAGGTGAACCCCCTCCTTGCCCACCTCGCCTTCCCAGGTGCCTCTGTACAACAGATATGAGGCTCTGGATGTGGAAGGGCAGTCAATGAAGGATGTGGATGATGGTGCATCTACATCAGAGGTGTCACCAAGTTCAGAAAAGCCTACCTCCCATATCATGACCACCTCCACGAGGAAGAAAAGATGGGTTATAGTTGTAGGTGCCTCCCTTCTGAGGGGGACAGAGGGTCCAGTATGTCAGACAGACCATCCTCTTAGGGAAGCCTGCTGCCTCCCTGGCGCCCAGGTTAAGGACATTACTAGGGAACTTCCTAGCCTGGTACAGCCCTTGGACTATTACCCATTACTGCTCTTCCATGTGGGTGGTGATGAAGCCGCAACGTGTAGTCCAAGGGCAATCAAAACAGACTTCAGGGCCTTGGGGCGGTTACTAAGGGAATCTGGAGCATGGGTTACTTTTTCCCTCTCTCCTTCCAGTTGCGAGCAGCAACACTGGAAGAAACAGATGGGCGCAGTCTATTAATACCTGGCTCTGTGGCTGGTGTCACCACCACAATTTTAGGTTTTTTGATAATGAGGTGACCTACATGGCACCAGGCTTGCTGTCATCAGATGGGATTCACCTTTCTCAAAGAGGGAAGAGGGTCTTCGCTTACAAGCTAGTAGGGCTTATTGACAGAGCTTTAAACTAGACTTGAAGGAGGAGGGGAATAATATCAGACTTGCCCGTGATAAGTTGTGGGGTGACATGCCAAGGTTAAAGGGATGGGATGTTAGTGAGGGCCCTTAGCCTGTTGCTCTGAGACATGCTGGCTATACTGCAGCACACTTGAAGTCCTACAGAGATAAGCCAGGGGCTCCTGAGTTAGTAGGAGCCAGCAGGGGAAACATCAGTGAAATACCTCAAAGGAATTAAGAGGTGTTCCTCTAAGAAGGTGACACAGCCGACAGCCCAATGCACTCTACATTGGTGCCTCTACACCAATGCACGCAGCATGGGCAACAGGAGGAGCTGGAAGCCACTGTGCTGCTAGAAAGCTACAACCTAGCTGCCATTACTGAAACTTGGTGGCACAAATCCCATGACTGGAGTGCGGCTATTGATGGCTACAGGCTGTTCAGAAGGGACAGGCAAGGAAGGAGGGGCGGAGGGGTTGCCATCTACGTCAAGAAATGGATAGAGTGCAAGGAGCTGTCTCTGAAGAACAGCCATGAGCAGGTTGAAAGCTTATGGGTAAGAATTGGAGACTGAGGCAACAAAGGGAACCTTGTGGTTGGCATCTACAACAGGCCGCCCGATCAAGGGAAGCCTATTGACGAAGCTTACTCCAGCTACAGGAGGCATCACACTCACAGGCTCTCATCCTGCTGGGGGACTTCAACCACCCTGACATCTGCTGGAAAAGTAGCACGGTGAGCTGTAGGCAATCCAGGAGACTCCTGGAGTGCATTGAAGATCACTTCTTAAGCCAGGTAATAGACAGCCCTACCAGAGAGGATGCTATGCTGGACCTGTTGGTCACCAACGCAAGTGAGCTAACCGGTGACGTCAAGATTGGAGGTAGCCTGGGCTGCAGTGATCACGCACTGGTGGAGTTTGCAGTCCTGAGGGATATGGATCAGGCAAAGAGTAAAGTCAGGACCTGAATTTTAGGAAAGCAAACTTCCAGCTCTTCAAGAAGTTAGTCAATAGGACCCCCTGGGAAACTGCCCTCAGGGACAAGAGAGCAGAACAGAGCTGGCAGATCTTTATTTGTGCACAACTTTTTAAAACATCAATAATTTGGTTATGTCAAAGTGCTGCTGATTTTGTGAGATTATTTTTTCTCATCTACTGAGATGTTGCCCAGGGAGGTTGTGGAGTCTCCTTCTCCGGAGATATTCAAAACCTGCCTGGACATAGTCCTGTGCAGCCTGCTATAGGTGACCCTGCTCTGGCAGGGGGGTTGCACTAGATGATCTCCAGAGGTCCCTTCCAACCCCTACCAGTCTGTGATTCTGTGATTATTTGTCAGCACCAACAGATGGAATGTTTTCTTTTCAATCTTTAGTCAATATTGCTAGCTTGGACTTGAAAACTTCAGATTTGTATTTGATATGTATTGGAGTTACACATCCTTTTCACTTTGCATGTCTCTATCTGATATATTAGAAATTCAGTAGCAGTTTAGTGATGAAAGAAGTATATTCCTTTCTATTTTCTCTACTACTTACTAAATTTCAGATTATTGTCTCACACATGTTAGGTTTTTAAAGCTGGATGAGAGTTACCTGGAGAGGGGCAAAGTTCAGCATGAGGACCCTGACCATAGGGCAGAATCCCTGCGTACACATTTGGGAAGGACAGCCGAGGAGGAGCGCCTGCTCCCTAGGGCCAGGGCTAGAGCTGTGCTGCACCCCAGGACCAGCTGAGGTCCACCCATGCTGAGCTCGCGGCTGCTTGTGTCCTCGGTAGCTAATGTGAAGTTACTTCAGTTCTCCTGTCATTCCCCCAGCAATGGTGACAGGCACATAAGCATATTCGGAGTGCAAGAGGAGAGAGAACAGATGGATGCAGAGAGGGGAGCGCACGGAAACCGTGGGACCATATTGGCAGTAGTCATAGCACAACACCAGGCTGCCGGCACGATCCCTGCAGGCATCAGAGCAAAGGGGAGTTAAGGAGGGATTTGAAGGGGATAATGAAGTAGCCCAACAGGCATTTACAAAAATCTCTTCTCAAGCATGAGGGACGGTGCAAAAGAAAGGAGAGTTTGCTGAAACACATAACGGGAAGCGGGGAAGATGCTGACATCAGGAGCCGTCTGGGAGCAGGAGTGAGGCATTTGACACAGAGTGGGAAATAAGCAGGGAGGAGTGATATTGTGAAGGGCCTTGAAAGCAGAGACAATTTAACATCTGATGCAGCAAAGGGAAAGCAATATTGTCAGAATGACTGGCTAGCAAAGTGTTGTTTGCAGCAGCAGTCCCTATGCTTATCAACACAGTAATGAAGGTTGCGTGAGACCATCAAAACAGAAAGGTTTTATTTTTTTTGCTGCACTGGAATTAATTTCAAAAAACCTGCATTTGTCATAAAATAGGAGCATTGCAATATAAGCAAAAATACATTTGCTTAATAAGAAAATCAACTGGCAGAATCTGGCCAGTTACATTTCATTGCATAATACCATCATTAATTCTAGCAATATTACCAGTGGAACAGGCTGAAATTGTCATTTCCGACAGAAAAAATATTTTGGAAGACAACCAAATCTATGATGGATGCAGGCAGGCACAAATCCATTTAAATCAGTGGTGCAGCACCCGTTTCTGTCAGCTGCAATACTCTCCCTCGATGTTTCATGAAGTTTATGACAAACAAATTACAATATGTGGAGAAAGCAAAACTTATGTACCACACTGAGATATAAATATGGCACAAGGGTTACTTATTGAAGCATACATGTTTCACTCCATGCAACTTCAGTCAGATAAGACCTGGCAGCAAAAGCTATACTGAGATAATACAGGCATAAAATGCAAAGTTTTTAAGAAAGTTAAGCGATAAAGAACACTCTAAACAACTGATTATTTCACCCTATACTTAAAGTGCTATTCATAGCATTTTAACACTCAATTATTTCAAACTAGACATTTGCAATTCATATTCCTGCAAGAAAGTTTAGAATAGTCTCCTGAAGACTATTAAGTGATAATTATGTAGCTTTTAAAAATTATATTTGTCCTCTTCAGTATCTAAAATGGTTTTAAGATTTTTTTCTGTCTTCAATAACTTGCCTTCTGTTTAATTTAGCTAATAGCTAAATAAGAAAGAAATGATTCTTTCTTAATAAGAAAGAATTCTGTATAGTGAATAAGCTGTTCTGAAACATCATGAAATACAGAGAAGCTAAGTAACTTAACCACATTTGCTGGAATAAAGGTCCACATGAACACAGGAACAAGTTGCTGTATTTTTTCCTAGTATCCCTTGGTCTTCTATAGATCTGTGAGTATAATTACTAGTAAAATTGGCTTGGCTTCCTAGTCACTTTCATAGAAGACCTCAGCTTCTCAGTTTCAGATCTTTTCTCAGAAAGATACATTCAACATTAGCAGGTTGCTTGTCTCCTCCTCTGATTTTTCAGAAGTCAAAGTAAAAGAAAGTTTAACTTTAGGGAGTAAAAAGAGTAATCACTTAACTGCCTAATGCGAAGAGAATTTGAAAGAGTCTCCTATGAATTTTCACCATTGTACCACAGAAGTTGGCAATTTCTGTCCCTCTTTTGGAAGGCTTTCTCCCTCTTTGCTATAGCATAATACTGAAAAGACCATACAAACCCCTCATGAGCGACATCATAGTATCATCTTTTGGTGATAACTAAATTAGGATGCAAAATGGTTTATGATCCCTTCTTTGGCCAAAGGGGGGGAGTCATGGCTCTATAGAAAAAGAAGGGTGAAAAACTGCCTCCTATAGAAAGCAGTAGCAGGGTTTCCTTGGAAAAGCCAAAGAGCCCACGTCTCGCGTTAAAAATCTTCCTATCCCTATTCCAATACATTGACTTTGGTTTCCGCTGTGCTGACAAGAAAAAAAAACCCACATCAGTCAGTTGTTGCATTTTTATTTTCACATTGAACTGTTTTAAACAGAGAAACTACAACGTTATGATGGATATCTATAGAAAAGAAGAAGCCAACAAAAGAAAACTTTGCCCATTACACTCATGTACCACTGAATTCTTTCAGACAAAGAAATATTCAGAGGCTTGGCATTTTATAGCATAGCAGGTTAAAAATCTGAGTGACTTCATACAATTTTTCCTTGAAGAATAGCCTGATGTTACTTTAAGGGTGCCGAACAGCACACATACGCCTGAGAAGCCTGATTCCAATTGCAAGTGGCAGTTTAGATTAGGATTAAACAAACCACCCGTGCTCAGTGCATGGTAAGGTTTCATTCATCCCCAAAACTCAACCCTTGCTATGAAATCTTTTAGTATGCATATATTTTTAGAGAAATACATTAAAATTTAATATTAGTTAAATTTAGCAACAAAGACAGCTCATACACCTTCAATTGAAGACAAATATTTGATATAACCGATTAGTATATCCAGTTTTTAGAACTTAATGACTGCCAGGTAGTTTAATATTCTGGAGCTCTGATACAGCATCGTAGGGACTGAAAAGCACCAGTGAGCTGAAGAGACAGTTTATCTATTTATTGCTTGCTCCTGCTCCCAGGCATGGAGGTAGTTGTATAAATACATTCAGTTTCACAGATCTATCAAATCAGGTAATTAGGCAAAATTCTGAAGCAAGCAGAAATACTGTTACAATTAGAAGCAAACGCACGCTACAATTTGAGACCAAGAGAAATTAGAATCTCTGGGCAGAGATAATGACATTAAGAATTTATAAGCTTTTGATGCATATTTCAGATAAACATTGTATTTTATCATAATCACAATAAGTGTACTTTCACATTACCCTTAATATAGTGTGATTTATGTATTTATCTTTGCAAAAGAGATCAGCTAATATTTTTGTCCAGTATAGAGTCTGCAAGAGCACAAGATTAATACCTAGTTTTCATGTTTATACAGGAGACCCTTGCAAGAAAGTGGTATAAATTATTGACATTTCCAATCATTATTTTCAGTGGTTCAGCAGAATTCAAAACCCTCTTCTCTACTACTTATCACAAATAAAAATTATTACCTAGAAGGGACACTGAAGAAAGTTAGTGAAATGAAGGTTCTGTTGCAAAAACAGCTAGAAATGAACCACCACCCTACCTTTTAAAATAAACACAAAATTATGTTGTGGAACAGTGCATTGGAAAACTGGTTTATAAAGTAATATCAGAAGTGTGGAAACAGCACAGTACATATTAACAGGGCAAGCTAGCTTTCAGTCGTCCCCAAAAAACAGGAGTCTCAAGGGTCTGCCTGAATGAATGCAGCAGACACTCACTATTTGTGCCTTCATATCACCTAATGCATGCAGTGAAATGGATCCCTACCTCACTGTAAACAAATCTTTCCACCATCATAGCCAGCTTTGTTTCTGCATTATTTCGTTCTTCAAGGCTTCCTAGGTACTCAGCCTCTCGATTAAAAAGGACTAAGACAAATCTGACCTCTGAAGTCTTAGCAGAAGTCTGAGTCTTTCTCCTCTGAGAAGGAATACAGTTAGGATATCTCAGCACTGTAAGTGTCTCCAGATCCCAGTTTCTCTTGCAATATACTGCCAGCCCTCTGGAATTGCGGAAAAATAGCTACACTTTAGGATCAGAGCTGTTCTAGCATCCCCTTGTTTCCTTGTAGAAGAGATCTTATGAAAGCCTTGCAGCAGATATTCTCTTCCTGCTCATTCAACCACTTGCTGGCCCTCAGGAGGGCATAAAATTTTTCTACAGTGGAGCTCTTCAGTTCTGTCAGCATCACATAAAAATCCCCCAGGACATAACTCGGGTAGCAGATACATTTCCAGGAACTGTGGCACGAGTTCTACCTGTTGTCAGCAGCTGCCAAATTGTCAAGACCCAGTTATGGAAGACAGCTTAGAGGCTCTTACGCTTTGGACCTCAGTCACTATCAAGATTTTATTCAACCCAGTCTTTTAGTTCCATAGTAATTTGAATTATTCAGAATAATTATTGAACTGTCCATGATTTGTTCAAGTAAGTTCTCTAAATATGAAAAGCTGGAGAACTTACACTAAGCAATGCTTATCTGTAGTAATTATTTTAGGGAAGTAAGCACAGCACAAAGTCTAAAGTCCATTTTAGAGAAATACCCACGCATAGGATATCACTAGAAATATAGTAAAAAGAAAGCACATTCATTGTACTTGTAGGGCTAGATCCTACTTGTGTTTGTATCACTTGGCTTGAAAAACCAGAACTGTTCCCCCAGTTACGGGAACTTCCCAGCCATACGACCAGTTCTGTGGCATCTGGGCACCTCAGCCCGTCTGTTCATGCATATGGGTGTAGTACAGTGACAGCTTTACTGTGTATTAGTCATGCATCATGTAGCACATTTCTTGACAGAGGCAAAAGCAGTTTATGACTTGAAGCAAATGATTTTATCCCAAGGGCTTCTCAGAGCCAGGCAAAAGGCCAGGGCTTAGGTCAACAACTCAGGAGTTTGACAACTATTTCCTATCATTGCTTTCTTTGCGAGGGTCCGTTACCTGGTGATGTTGGAGAATGTGGCCCTATGTTATGATAGTACCCTGGTTTCGGCTGGGATGGAGCTAATTTTCTTCCCAGTAGCTACTGTGCTTTGGATTTAGTACGGGATTTGGTATGTGAAGAATGCTGATAATACACTGATGTTATTCGTTGTTGCTAAGAGATCAAGGACAGTTGGCTCAAACTGGCTAAAGAAAGTGTTCCATACCATAGATGTCATGCCCGGTGTGTAAGTGGGGGTTGGCTGGTGCGCAGGGTGCCTTTCGTTCGTTTGTGCTTTTGTTCGTTCGTTCGTTTGGCTGTTTCTTCCCTTGCTCGCTCGCTCTGGAACTTGCGGTTCTGAGATCGCTGCTTGGGATCGTTCTGACATCAGTTTCAGTTTCGCTCCGTGATGCTACTCGGGATGGGCTGTATCGGTCATCAGGTTGTCGGGTGATGAGAAATTGTGCATCGTTCATTTATTTGTATTTTATTGTCATTATATTTTATTATTATTATCATTATTAATATATAATATAATTATTATTATCTTTTTCTGGACTGTCCTAGTGAATTGCCTTTATCTCAACCCGTGAGTTTTCCTTTCTTTCCGATTCTCCTCCCCACCTCACTCAGGGGGGGCAGGGGAGTGAGTGAGCAGCTACATGGTATTTGCTTGCCAGCTGGGGCTAAACCACAAGAGACAGAGAAGGCACTTTGAGACAACTAATAAGGAGCTGCAGTGGCCACGAGTATGGGTTATTCAATCACAGAATGACAGAATGGCTGAGGTTGGAAGGGACCTCTTAAGATCATCTTGTCCACCCCCACCTCTGTTTACTCAGGGCCAACTAGAGCCAGTTGTCCAGAACCATGTTCAGATGGCTTTTGAATATCTCCAAGGATGGAGACTCCACAACTTTTCTGGGCAACCTATGTGGGCGGTCTATCACTTACTGCTGAAGTATCTGAGGAAACGGGGCTACCAGAAGGAGGACACTTAACCTCAATAGAAGCTGGTGCCTACAAACCTATACAGGCTGCAGGTTAAGCATCCTGCAGGAGGTCAGCAAACTACAAAAGCTCCCACCAGCTAAAGGTAAGGGCAAGTGCATGCAGTAACATGGACAGTTTATCTGCCTTGAAATTATACCATGCAACAAAGCAGAGTGCAGAGACCACCAAGCTAGCACTGAACAAGCTACTCCCCAGAACTGCATCACCCTGCTGTTTTCCCAGGGTGAGGGAAAGCATGAACATACATGCAACACTGCATCCAGACAGCACCCTTCTGAGCTGCCCACAGAGACGATGGCTTGGGAACCACTGAAATAATACCTTAAAACATCACTATTCAATATAAGCATGTCTTTGATTTCCCTGGGATTTTTAAAGGTAAAACAAACCTGGCAATTTAAAAAGGAGTTAATCAGCTTAGAGGTTGACAGATAAAGGCCAGTCTTACTATGATAGATTCCACAGTATATTAGAAGAACATAAAATATAATAGAGAAAAAAAAAACACAGAGTAACAGATTCCAGTACATAGACATTAATTCAGATTTTGCGGTAAGAAACTCCATACCTATTCAATTGCCTCTTCACTGACAGGAATATATTATATCCCACTATAGTTATCCAGCAAGTGCAGGATTATTAAAAATGCTTTACAAATACTTCATTCTTCTAAGGCAAGCATTTCTTAGAGAAATAAAAAATCCTGCTAGCTCCACTCTAAAGGTCATGCCAACTATAAAGTCTAATAAAAAATTTCCAGATGGCAGCAGCCAATTTCCAATAAGATTTAATTTGGTTAATTGACTGTCTTATTTACTAATTTATAGGAGTATGCAGTTCATTTAAATTAACCTCAATTGCTGTCATGATTTAAGCAAGGTTAAACAACCTGAGATGAGATAAAAAAAAAGAAGTGTGTGTGGGAAATGACAAAGAGGATATTTTCCTATTTGACATACTAATATAGTCATTGGGCCTTCAGAGACTCTCATTTTTGTTTCAAACAAGGAGAAATAAGAAATACTGACTAAATTAAGTTAGTGTAAGAACTATCTACGCACGGAACATTCCTGTTACAATTCCATTAATCATTTAAAAAAACCCCAACAAACCTCTGGGTGAGACAAGAAAACAAATAAGCCAACTAACGGGAATAAGGGACTGACCTCAGCTTAGAGGGCTTGTACAGAAAAAAATTCTCCAACAGACACGGTCCTCAGCACTTAAACTGTAGCATCAATTCCTCACACCTTGGTTCTGCAAAACGTTAATCCACAATATCAGCTTTTTAGTACTGAAAACCTAATTTCTCTACCATCTTTCCACACTCACAGGAAGGATAAAAGAAATCTTTTTTCAGCCCAAGCCCCAGTGAAAATTACCTACTTTTCAAAGGAAGAAAAAGAAATAAAAGGCAGTACTAGATTGTAATAAGGCATTTGTGGACTTGGCCAGTTCTGATTGCTTATCGGATTCATCTGGGACAGTGCTTTGTTTAATCCTGCATGAGCTTAGTAAGGAAGGAAAGTTTTCACAGGAGAAAGAAGTTAGTCCTTGAAGATATATAAAACTTCTGGGTTCCTACAGACTGTTTTGATTGAAGGTTTTGTCTGAAAACTGAAACTTTCTTCTGAGGAAAAAATTGCAAAGACCTTAGTGAGGTGCCTTTTCTTCCTTGCTTGGAAAAGGAAGAGAGCGGCAGCCTGCGAAGCCTGCGGAGACGGAGTTGGATGTGTGCAAGCTCCCGTGCCCCAGGCATCGCTCTCCCACTTGGCCACTCCTGGCTGTGGCACAGATCAAAGACTGGGGAGAGTGTGGGAGAGAGGAGAGAGGAGGCTGGATTGTTCTCTGAGTTCTTGAACGGCACAAAGGGAGAGGAATGAGCTTGTGTCTGTGCTCACGGAATGTTGATCAGTGTTTAGTGATCATGGGCTTGCTTGCAAGGTATTTAAATTTCAGAAAGGGCTTTCTTTTTCATTGTTGTTTTGTTTTGTTTTGTTTTGTCACTGGATTTTAAGTTTCTTCTCTGTCGTTTCCAATTCTCCAGAGGAGGAGAGGAAAGTTTGCAACAAGGATGATTTTTTTTCTAAAGCAGTGAAACCTAAGGAGTATGAAATAACATGAATGAAAGATCTGAAGCTTGAAGAAAAAAGCTCTACAAACTGCAAAACGCTTGCTTAAAAGTCCCTGCCAATGACCGCTCTCAGGAACATCTATGTTATGAAAGACCAAATTCTTCCATCTACCACATAAAACTTTATTCATAATCAAAAAAAATCTAATACACCTATAAACAGCACAGCTGGCTTCCTTTTTAATGGAGCTTGATGTCTCTCCACACTAGGGAGCTGTTTTAGACAGAAAGGTTTTTGTGAAATGTTGGCAAGAATCACTCATGCAACAATGAAAATGCACTGCGAGATGACTTCCTGGAAGGTCAAGCATTGATGTCACCATGCTCTGCTCACTAGAGTTGTTCTCAAGTTTTCCTGACATTCATCACAATTTCCATCCTTAAAAGGAAATCTTCCCCAAAAATCAAATCTAAAATCCCCTGAATAAGTATAGAAAGCAGACTGTGTGTCAACATAAAGCGGGAGAGGCTATGTTCACATTAGCATATCTGCCGTAAACTCAAAGTGCTCTAAGTGCAGGTATGACAAGATTGCTAAATAGCTCATTTGTACCTGACACTGCAGAGGTACCTGATGCTCGCAAGCAGCCAAGAGCTGGCTGGGATGTCGAATGTCCTTTGCCCTCATCGCCTGATAAGTTTCATAAATGCAGTGATGGTTTCCGAAAGTAATGGTTTTCTTAGTCTGTGCAGTGGGAAGTCTTACATAGGGGCCTGAGCTAAGATAGCTCACTTCGACGCATTTCTAACGGGCAAGTAACAAAGCAATTCCGTGCACAGAATTTAGTAGATTATTTTCCCTGCCACTTTTCATACAGCTTTCTTATTTTCAACTGATGTCCCATTAGTGAGAAATAAGAAGTGATAATTTCCAAACTACCATTCAGGGAAAGGCCTCTGCGGTGTGTTAATGCCCAACTGGGAGAGGAACAAGTGGCTCCTGCCAAAGAAGGCTCCTTCCCAGGCTTCTTGTCTGAGGCAAATGCTCCCCGGCTTTTGAATGAGGATTGACAGCGTAGTGAAAACAACAAGAAAAGATATTATGAAAAAGTAACACTTTTAGAGTAAATGTCATGCAGCTCTGCCTAAAACACATGCTTGTTACCATCTGTTGTATACAACCTGAGTGCCTCAGCTGCGCTCTGAGCACATTACTGTTCCTTGGGGCGCCACTGGGAGCTTTCTCACTCAGAAAATGTTGGACGTGGAATTGGTTTGGTGGTATAGCTAGCTAATTCAGAGTGTAGCACATTTATCTGATTAATTTGAAAAGAATCTCTGCTTTGGAGACAAAAGAAAAGTCATTTAGCACCCCGCTAGACAGATTTTGCACACAGGGGTAGTTTTAGCCAGGCTCAGATTTCAACCTGTGCAGAACTGGCACTCTAAGCCAGACATGGCAGTGATTTTTTTGGTCGTTCTTCTGTTCTCATTTTGCATCCATTATTGCCAATAATAAGAGAGTAGAAGCAGCATATTGCTTCAGGAGACTATATAGCTGAAGCTCTCTTCAGGAACTCTGTGAAGTAAGGAAAAGAGTCTCTCTTGATTGATCTGTAACCAAAGAAGTTGTATTCTAAAACGACCGCACTAGTTCAATAGTTAAAATATATGATCTGAAATATGTATTGCCAGGCAAAGCGATGTAGGATTAAGAAGTGCTTTTTGTAAGGATTCTCCCTTTATTTCCTCCTGGTAGACATTTATCAGTCCTTTAAACTTTCAGGTTGGAAATTTTCCTCTTGTCTTAAACTGTCTGAATAAATGTTCAGATTGCAACATTTATTTCAGCTATCTCATTTCCTTGAATTCCTGTGGTAATTTGCTTGCTAAGACATACAAGCTAAGACTGTCAGAGTGTATTTGGAAAATACAGTGACTCCAATTTCAAATAACTAACTAGAGAGTTGTTAAAAGGATCTGAGATATATACAGTGCTTACTATTATTAAGAGGCCGTTAATGTGTATCCACTTGGACACCTGAAAATGAAACATCCAGAACAGTTTTAGCAGTACTCTGATATATTTTCTTCACTGCCTTCTAACCTATTGCAGATAAATTTTACAGTCTTTGTGATTTTATAGTTTTTACCATTTCATGTTTAGAGTTTTTTTCTACTATTTGCAGTGGTAACGTTTCCCTTTTTTAAATTTTGATTCCATCTGCCTCTGTCAGTCATGTTATTTTTCCATTTTGAATCTACATGAGCTGTAATCATTCTATTGCTTAAATATTTACTATTTAATACGGAAAAGCACATATACAAAAATTAAAAACAGTGCCAAAAAGTAACTAGCTCTCTGACAGCCTTAATGTAAATACCCCAAAATCTTCTGTTCTTGTCAATGGTAATTTCTCTATTGGCTTGTTTAGTTTTCATCTATTCACTTTCTATGTGCTTAGTCTCTTCCTGTGGTCAGCATCTTCTTCAGCTTATTTGCTGAAGAAGCAAAAGGATGCTTTTTGCATCCTAGCTCACCTCTCCACAGACCTCCTCAGGTCCTAACATTTTACATATATTCCTGAATCAGCTCAGGCATAACACTTCCCTTTTCTTCTTAGCCAAGAAAGAGAAGTCTAGGTTCTTCTAAAGTATCCACCATTCCTCGCTTGCTTATATCCTCTACTTCTGTTGTCTCAGAAAAGTTTGCCAATAACAATGACTCCATGCACTTTCTTTAGGCTCTTTCTCTCAGACTCTTTTTTTTTTTTTTTTTTTTAAATATTATTCCTACATGTAGCAAACCATAAACTTGTATGAAAGTGTCCTATAGAAGAGTATATGTAAGTGAATTATTTGCCTATCATCTTTCTCTGTTGCTACGGAAATCAGTAAAAAATTCTAACTTCAGCTGTATCAGAAATTGACCCCTTGAGCCAAGACTCGACTTAAATATCTTTTTTGGTCTTTTAGCTCTAATTTTAACTTTAGCTACTTGTGATCATTTTGACAAAAATAAAATACACAGATAAATCCATTTTAAAAGTTTAGTGAACCCCTTACATCAATTCTTGAGTGGGGTTGATCCAATCAAGTAGAGTGAAGGCTTTATTTTACCTCTTCAGTCCAAGCACTGTTTGCTTTTTTAAGGACAATTAAATCTCTAATAATTTTTATTTACTGTCTTAACTCAGACACCTTATTTATTTTTGTGGTTTAGACCTTTAGCATTATCTTGACCATAAACTTCCCTCTCAAATCTTTAGTATACTGCTCACAATCTTCATGACAGCCTCTCTTACTACAGGGATTTGTCTCCACTCTACAAAATAGTGATTTCATGTCTATTTTCAGTATGTTGTCATTTATTTGCCATTCTGTGCCATCAGTCCTGCCTACCTATTAAATTATGTTAGTATTGTCCTGGCCCTCTATATGAGTCTGTTATGACTCATGATGACAGAGGTTCATGGCAAGGGATCTTGTAATTCACCTAATTCTCAGTAAAGTTTAGCCTATTTCCACATAATCTGCTACAGTTGGTCTTCTGCAGCTGAATGCAAAGCATATAAAATCTGATTGTAATTTTACACCGACCTTCATTATTTTTGGATTTAGTCTTTCTTAACAGTACAAAATAATTATGCATAGAGAAGTAGGCTAAAACAATGTTGGGAATCAAATTAGAGTTTGGATCTTCTTTTAAGGGCTTCAGAATGAGAATTTTCTAAATGCGCTGAATATATACCTCAACCAAAATGCATATGCTACATGTAAGTGGAAATGCAGCTTTCAAATGTCAGTGCACATCCAGGATGTTTATTTCTACATAAACAGGATCAGAATATATGGCTGACCAATAACAGTATGTCAGCAAGAACATTTTACTCCTGAAGCCATGCCTTGAAGAGAATGTACTATGATATGTCCCCTATAGATATTGATTCTTGTCCCTGTTCAGCTGCCTAGGCACAAAAAGAACGAGGTGCTTCTTAGAGAAACAGCAATATTGTTGTTTTGAGTGTCAAACTACTAAGCCTTGAAATATGTATATTCAACTGTGATTGTGTTCAAAAGAGGAACGATGTTGCTATGTGCTAAGAAAAAAGTTTACTCTTCTTCATATCTCCTCTATAATTTGACCTCTATCATATAAGCTACTTAGGAATAGGGTGATGCCGCCTTAAAATTCTACTATAGAAAGGAAGAAAAAATATCAGGACTGCACTACATCAGCATTGCTTTTCCAGTTAAAAAGCAAAATTCTGAAAGCTGTAAGGATGTAGTTTCCATCCTCTAAAAGTCAAAGTAAAGGTTTATTTGTCATAACAGGAAATTTTGTCTGAAGCTTTTAATAATATTTATTTCTGGAGGAACTTTAAAAAAAAACAACTGATCATTCTAGAAAAATAATTGTTACCTCACATTTAAAATTAGGCCAGCTAGCTTCACAAATGAGTAATTAGGAGGCATAAAAGATGGTGATGAGCAGAATATGATGCAGATGCAGTTAGCATGGTAAGACTGAAGAATATAGAATATTTCATATTTTTCAGATTTTATTAGAGAAAAAAAAGTTTGGAGGCAGTCAGAAAAATATTTACATTTTAAACAGACTACTTAAAATATAAAGCTCGTTCATATAGTATTCTATTTATGAATCTACCAAGCAAAATAAAGAACAATGGACTCCTAGTTTTTAAGGCAATGAGTAGGAAAAGCAGCACTGTTAAAAATATTTTGTTTAGTTTCAGTATCTGAAGAATCCTTTTCTAACCCCTATTTATGCCTGTCAGAAATCAGCTCTCTTGGCTAGCAATTCGATGTACTAGCAGTAGTCCATCTGGTTGGAAACCCTGAGGAGGATCTACATTTTTGCAGATAAAACAGGCAGGATTGAAGTCAATTTAATAGACTCAGGCAAAATGACATAGTGAACTTTCATTTTTAAATAATTGGCTATGACATAAAGATGTGGAAAGTAGAACACACAGAGGAAAAAATAAAGGACTGGATTTAAATTCTGTTTGAGGATACCTATTTCAACCCGCAAATAAATTCGAATACAAAGAAAAATATTGCCATAATATTTTAAGAGAGTTTATCTGTGAAATGACAATCTGACTGTGAGACATAACTCAAATACCTGTGTTCAGTTGATTTTGACTATGACCCTATTGAAAGGTGAGTGTTAATGTATTCATAATCATACATATATGTTTTTTTCATCTGTTTAGTCATGCATACTTACTGACTAGTTAGCAACTGATTTACTAGGTTTTGGTGTCATGTAGAATGCCATCATCAGTTTCACTGACTAATGTATCCACAAGAAAAAGTTGGTGGGTGTACAATGTAAGCATATAAAATTATTTTTAAAAAATCTGGAAATCTTTCATCTCTGCTCTTACAAAATTTGATACTGTGTACGTGCCTTCCTAACAGGATTTACAAAATTGTAGGTTACAGGACTGAGACGTTCTTTCTCTTTGTGTATTGCTGTAACTCTTGAGAAACTCTGTTAAAAATATAAGAAATATAGCAAGAGAGAGGGTACAGTAATTGCTTAACAATTTTTTGAGGGACATTAAGTAATATATATGTTAAGCATGTAATTTTCCTGTAGAGCAAAATGTTGAGTATTATAGTTCGTACTAACTTCAGCCAAAATATGAGGAGCACAGCACTACATGGGGCTGGGATCACACAATCATTCTGAGCACAGCGCAACATTTTCAGCTAAATGTTTCAAATTTCTAAGATTTATCCAGCCTAACAGCAAAAAGTTTGAAATTTTCAGAGATGAAATTTCAAAATTCACACAATGGATTTTAAATAGCATGGACTTTGTGACTGGACAAAGAAATTGTACTGAATACAACTGCAAACTACATTATTCTACATTCCCTATCTTCCTAATGAAATTATCTTTAAAAAGAGAACAATTCTGAAAGAGAAACACATTTATTGATAAATATATTAATTATTTAAGTTTTTGAGTCTAAGTAAGCAAAATAAATTATTTCTACATATTTAACATTTATTTAAGATCCTTTTGATCTCATAAGAATGTTAAAATCCTTAAAAAAGACCTTTCAGTCACTTTTAATCAATAGTCTAGGTGTGTTTCCAATCATTATAATTCACAACATACTCTTTGAAAATATTTCCACTTTCCTAGTTTTGATCTTTGCTTCATAAAACGCTAAATGCAAGTCATACTGAAATCATTAGTTATTTATTTGCTTGTACAACCGCAAAGTGTTTTCCTACAGCACAGTTCCAAAGTTAATGTGATGAAGCCAAAGAGGTACCACAAACTGTGCCTCATCTGGAGTCTGCCAGCCTCCTAAAGCGAAAATGTTCCCAAACAGTGCAGCACTGCCATATGATTTAATTTTATGATGGGTCTCACGAAGCATGGTGTTTTTCTTAAAACCTGCACCACAAAGATCTGCAAATTACTAGAATATTTTGGTTTCAGTTTGAATAGATTATATGCCTGAAGTTTATGATTACAGTTTGTGGCTGAGCTGTAAGTAAAATATATGCTACAAACTCACATCAAGAGACCACTCAAAACATTCAATATTTATCCATTTTAAAAAATGTCATGACTTTGGAAGCCTGATTTGTGATTTTGTTTTAAAAAACACAGGTTTAGAAATTTTATTATAATCTAAGGAATGCTACAGCAGAATCTTGGGGTTCATTAAAACTCATATATTTCACCTTTCAGTCTGCAACTGTGTTCTGTAACCTGCTGAGGTCCTTCAAATCAGTGTTCAGAAACAGAATAATTATTGCTTCTGCTTATTTAGCTGCATTCATTTGAGGAGCAGAATCAAATATTTATGCTCCTTAAACCTTGTTAAAATAGAGCTATTGATACAGTAATTAAAATTGCATTTGTAATTTTTACTATCATCTCTTCTATATTTATAGCAGAAACCTGTAAAATTTTCATAGCTTTACCATTGGTTTAAAAAATGAACCTGGGTACGAGCGTAATGCTTGAAGAGATGTTAGACTTGGAAAATAATTACCTGCACTCATCAACTCCCGTAGGAGTTTACTAAAACCTGTCTCCATAGGTAGATGTAAGTCAGGTCTTCATGGAGTGGAACTGTGCCCATTAATCAGAATATATTTAAAAATGCAATAAACTTTTAGATGGTGTCTCTGTTCCTTGCTAGGAAGCTCTCAGTCTTAGGAATTAAATTCAGTGTTGTGGTATTAACAAATCATTTTCACTGTTATCCCCATCAAAGGTGAGGAAAGATCTCCAGTGCCTTTTCTTGTCCTTAACACCTTTGTAAAAATGTAGAAGGTGGAGAGAAATTTCACCTAAAGTAAACTGAGACCAAGAAAATTAAAGCCATCCTCTTTTTAAAATTTTGAATGAGAGACGATGTCTTGTAAGGAATAAAGATTTCAGATTTGTAACAACCTAGAGTGGTAGTTAGCAAGTTTAAAGCGTATATGCTTTCCATTTATTGCTATTAGGCCCTAAATCAGAAATGAGATCCTGAGAGCTTACATTCACCTAGCTATCATGTTCTTATCTTGTTGTGGTTTCATTCATAGACCTGATGGCTACTAAGGTACTATTCTGCTTTCTGCACTTTTCAATTCTGTCCCATGACTTTTTCAGGTTCCAGGATTTTTTCCTATCTATTATCTTGGAGATTCTTATGATGGTGTTACTGTAAATATGGTCATTGACGGAAATAAGAAGGAAGCCCTCCCAGTCCTATTTATTGAAGGACTATTATTTATTATTTATCTTATTTATTTATTTATTTAGGATTTATGGATTTTTCCAGAAAAAAAAATATTTTAAAAACTATATGAGTGACAAAGAATTTTGTTTATTATTATTTTTCATATAGAGATTTTTTTTTTTTGTTCCAGGATCATTTTGCTTTTCTTTTTAAAATGTTATTGATAAAAAAGAATAGATACTACAGAATGACAGGGCTGTACTTGCTGACCTGTAGTACTGAATACACAACATTTAGAGGACACAGTTGGAATGACTGTACCAAGAGCTCATATCAGCCAATAGTATAAGTCCATCAATACCAAATATATTTTCTTTCCATATTCTGTAACACATGGTTTCCTTTTTTTCTGTGCAAACATCCTTGTAATGAAGAACACGAAAACCGAAGAGATTTTCTGGCTGACAGAATGCAGTATGTGCTGCTGTCACCAGCAGCCAGCAGTTCCTTTCATAACATGTTGAGGCTCCTCATAACTCCTCTGGGGAAGCTAATCCAAAACCTGACTATAATAACTTTTAGGAAACCTTCCAATATCTCTCTGGAATGAATTGATTTTTATATGTACCAGCACTGCTGTTAACGATCTTTTTAATTCCTTGATGCATATATGAACAATAGGATCAGATTTTACTTAGTCTAAAATCCCTGAGATAGTTTTTCGCTATACTTGTACTATTTTGAATACCTACACTTTAAACTTGGGTATCTGGAATCATCAACACTACAGCACTACCAATCCCTTATCTACATCAGAAATATTTTCCTGATATATGTTAACTTAGTGTTTTCTTTTTTTCATATTTGGATACTTGTAGTAAAATTGGATGCTTCTAAATTTAACTTCTGGGCTGCACTGTGGCGTGCCTTGGGGACAGGCTACCCTCATGTATGGCTTCATCTTGAACAAAGGAGGAGGCAGAAGATATTTGGGTTCACCTTATGATCTGTGATCAAGTAATGTACACAGATCTTTTAAAACAGATATGCCACCAAGGACATAAGAAAAAAAAAAAAAAAGAAGGAAGAAAAAAGGAAAAAAGAAAATAGAAAAGAATGTTTGGTGTTTTCGCTATTGAATTTTATCCAAATTCTTTTAGTCCAGTGTTCAAGGACATCCAGTTGTTCCCGTCTACCTGAGTCCCCTGCATTTTTATAGTATCTCCTAATTTTTGTCTTCAGTAGATGAATCTTTTTAACACAATTTTTTTTCTCATTTACAGTTCTCTGAATAATTACATTGTAACAAATACTTTTCTATGTAACTCTTTATGAAGTTCAGAGAGATGAGAAGTACAACAATTCCTTTGTCTAGAAAACCAAAGCAAATTCTTCAAGATACCTCCAGTTCATTCCATTGGACTTTGGCACCGCAGAACCTCAAACCTAGCAGTTGGGTGTTTACCAGTTTCCTACTGTGACCATCACCCACCACACAATACTCCCAAATTCATCTGGTAGAATGCGAATACCTACATATTATTATGTTTTTTCATTTGGAAGTCAGGAGCATGACATTATCATCAAATGTTTACCTTTTTGATCTCCCTTAGCAGTGTTGAAAAAACAATTTATAAATACCTAGTCTTTTCTCCTGTGGCTTCTATTGGGATTTTCTAGACTGTTTTTCAGGCTCACTACCAGAGAAAGAAATTCAAAGTCTTAGGCCCCTGGTAGAGGTAAGGATGGCAAGATTAATTTTACATGTTAGTGTGTGTGCATGCAACCATGACTCACAATTAAATACATTAAAAAACCCAAGAACTGTAATGCTGAGACATGACAGCTCACCCACTGACCTTATGCAGATCTAGTCAAAATTATATATGCATCTGACTGAGGCAACTGTGGATGGCTTTATAATCATCTCCCTAGACATGAGTATGAACAGTCATAGTTTCCTTATATTCCTTTCACAGTGCAATCAAAGGCACTAATCCTGCTTATGCGGGTGAATAACATTAAATATTTGAATAATCCCTCTCACTTCTCTCTGAAACTTCTAATGAGCCAACAGCTACTTTCATGTATCATCGCGGTTTGTTTCTTCAATAATAACAATACAGACTCGATAAAATAAATACAGTAGCAAAAAGTTTTACAGAAGAGGAAATCCTAGTCATTCAGTAAAGGTAAATGTTTCTAAATTCCTGAATAGATTCTAAATCTCTTCTTTCTTTTTAAGATGCGTATTTTATTTCCTGTTCCTTTAGAGAAAGCGCTCATGTTTTGTATTATTTTGAATAGACTATTCTATTTATTTTTACCCATACTTTTTTCTATCTATTCTATTTAAATATACCCGTATATTTGTTTGCACAGCTTCATAATGCATGGCCAAAGCAGGTCACTAGCAGGTAATGAAACTAAGAATTTTTTCTTCTCTTCACAGGTAAATGTATCCGTTATCCACTGTTCTGAGAAATGTATCACGTGCTCATCAAAAAAACTTAAGAACTGTCAATTTGATGAAGTACAACTCACATCTCATTAATGTTGAGCACAGAAGCAATATTCCACATCAAAAATGACTGCTGAAATATTCGCAATTACCAGCTGTTCAGCATCCATTTTATATAGATAAAAACATGTCAAATTTAATTTATCATGTTTTCTGCTGTCATACTTCTTTTTCATCCAATGTACTGAAAAGTTACCAAAAAACCCTCACTCTTATTCTAGACAGGTATCGTATAGACAAAAAGAATAACACAAATGTTATGTATCCAGGTATAATAGCTACATAGATGGATAATCCTCAGAAAGTTTCTTCACTTCAAAAGCTGTATGAACTATTTTATCTTTAAGTGTTTGTCTTTTCCAAAAGGAGGGTCAAAATTTTGTTAGTTTTAGTTTGTTCATTTTGGATACTGCTACCATGGGCAAAATAAATAAAGAATTAATAGTATCTCAGTATACATCATTTGCAAGCTTTCCTGGGGTGGGGGGGGAGAAAAAGACAGATTTCTTGTAAACAGAAGACATAAAACACACCCTCATTTGAGTATGTGGGGCGGCATGGAGAGTGCTTATTTAGATCTTCAGTGATGTTGTGGAAAGAAGTTGGCTTCTTAGTCTTGAACAGATCACGGAGAAAGAGAGAGCCTGAAGCATTCTGAAGGCTAGTGGTTTAAGAAAAACTTATTCAATATGTGGGTGAGGAGTGCTTTTGTTGCATTTTGAAGACCTCTAGGGGTCTGGGAATGACTTAAATAGCACACCAGAGGCCAAGTTGCAGAAGGCAGCAACAAAGTTATACCAGCTCAGATAAGGTCCTGCTTTACACTGATGTTTGGGGGAGGTAAATGGAGGCGATTATTCCCCTTTATTCTGTACTTGTGAAGCTGCATCTGGAGTACCGTGTCCAGCTTGGGGCACCCCAGTACAAACTGGAGCAATCAAACTGGAACGAGCCCAGTGGAGAGCTACCAGGATGGTTTGGTGCCATATAAGAGGCTGAGGGACACGGATTTTTTCAGGCTGAAGAGATGTCTGTAATCTTGTGGCTCTGGAGCAGCCCAACTGACCCCATCTGCCAAGGGTCCTCAGATCCACTGCAGCTATACCACAGTGGTGTAGCTGAGATAACACTGCATCCCTAAAGGATGAAGTAAACTCATCTGATTGTGGAAATGTATGCTTCAACATTTTTAAATAACCTGTCTTAGAAGCTGAAATTTAACAGAAATTAAAAAAAAAAAAAAAAAAAAGAGGCGTAGGATGCATTTTCATTTGAACTGAGACTGGATTTAAAAAAAATCTAAATCCCAACTCATTTTTTCAGCCAGTTCACATGAAAGGTCTTTTATTATTTTGCCCTGTCTGACAGATGGGAATACTAAGGAAAAAACTACTGCCCAAGAAACTACAAGGCTCTTAATAAATCTCCTTTATTTGTCGATATCCTTAGCTATTATTTCCCAAATCCATTTTCTTTTCCTTTTCCATCAATAAGATTTTTGTTCCAGACTGAGAGCTCACAGGAGGAGAAACCATTAGCTTTCATGAGTGCCCAGTAGAGATATTTAGTTTTTCCAGGTTTCCAAGTGAAGGTTGAAGCACATTTATTGATTAAATTTATAGGGGATCCTCTAGCTGTTCTCAGCATAGACCTTTTTGTTACTGACTCCTGGCAGAAAGGTTATAGTTTATTTTGATTTCATAAAACAAAACATGCATAAATGGGGACTCCCAATCATCATGTTGTTTTAAACCAGTTCTGGTGGGATTGGGAAGTTCAATCTTTTGTTCAGGCTATGTTTTAAATACTAGAATGGAGGCTGTAGCAACTAAACCAAATATCAGCGCAGTATGTCTCCAGTTTGTTGCAAGCTAATTTGATAGAGATCTGCTTGAAATAAAAAACAATGAAATTTCTGCTTTTTAAAATGTCTCCACTTGGCTATAAACTACAATTCAAATGTTTAGCAGTGTAAAGCTGGTGGTATATCTACAAATGTCCCAGTAATACAACTTGTGACTTAGAATCATAGAATAGTTTGGGTTGGAAGGGACCTTTAAAGGTCATCCAGTCCAACCCCCCCTGCAATGAGCAGGGACATCCTCAACTAGATTAGGTTGCCCAGAGCCCCGTCCAGCCTGACCTTCAATGTTTCCAGGGATGGGGCATCTACCACCTCTCTGGGCAACCTGTTCCAGTGCTTGACCACCCTCATTGTGAAAAACTTCTTCCTTATGTCTAGCCTATATCTCCCCTCCTTTAGTTTAAAATCACTACTTCTTGTCCTGTTGCAACAGGCCCTGCTAAAAACTCTGTCCCCATCTTTCTTATAAGCCCCCTTTAAGTACTGAAAGGCTGCAATAAGTGCTCCCCGGAGCCTTCTCTTCTCCAGGCTGACCAAGCCCAACTCTCTCAGCCTGTCTTCATAGGAGAGGTGCTCCAGCCCTCTGATCATTTTTGTGGCCCTTCTCTGGACCCGCTCCAACAGGTCCATGTCCTTCTTGTGCTGAGGGCCCCAGAGCTGGACGCAGTACTCCAGGTGGGGTCTCACCAGAGCAGAGTAGAGGGGCAGAATCCCCTCCCTCGACCTGCTGGCCACACTTCTTTTGATGCAGCCCAGGATATGGTTGGCCTTCTGGGATGTGAGTGCACATTGCTGGCTCATGTCCAGCTTTTCATCCACCAGTCCCCCCAAGTCCTTCTCGGAAGGGCTGCTCTCGATCCCTACATCCCCCAGCCTGTATTGATACCGGGGGTTTCTCCTACCCAGGTGCAGGACCTTGCATTTGTCCTTTTTGAACCCCATGAGGTTCACCTGGGCCCACCTCTCAGACCCTTTCCTGTGTTTCAGCATTCATGTTTCACCGTAAGGACTTATCTTTCTGTAGCTAGAGACAATGCTGTAAAAAGATAAGATTTTGTCCCTCTTTGTACTTTGATTGCCATTATTATTTATTTAGTATTAACAGTGGCTCTATGTTTGCAATATGAGGAAAACTTTTTGACCTAGAAAGATTGCAGTCTAAATTGTAAAGCTGATTTAATTATTCACAAAAAACCCCCCAAACCTCCCCCAAACCCAGCCACACCAAATTACAATGATATCCTTTCTTTTTGTCAATAAAGCATTACAAAATATGGCCCAGTTACTGTACGTGTTGTGTGTTCATAGCAAGTATTCAGTAAATAACGGAAAATATTTCAGTCTATGAGGTCTTTGAATGTCATTCAATTCAGCTTTTTCTTGGTCATTAACTTGTGTGATTGGTCTCCTTAGGAACAGTTTGTGCCTTCATTGGATGACTAAAACTTTTTAAAAAGGAGAATGACAAATGATGAACAATGGATAGCAAATATGCTTGCTCCCTCTGATACATGTGTTTGCATGCACATATGGTTCCTAATTCAAAGAGACCTTCCCAAAAGGCATATGCAAGGCAAGTCACATTCACATGGATGCTCATAAATACTGAGCACACTGGTGGGTATTGATTCAGCTGGTATTTTGAATTGTAACAAATGTTTACAAACACTGTGTTAGTAATATCTCATATATACCTAGACAATACAAGATTGGAACATGTTTTTCCTTTACTTTAAACCTACATGTAACATTACCTTATTATTACTTTCATTCTTGTAACAAGCCTTACCTGGACACAGTTTACCTTTAAATAAAGAAACCCTTAAATACTCCTTTCTCTGCTCCTGATAATGGCCCTTCTTGTCTTTTTTTCCCTTAAGTAACTGACGAAAATCTCCCATATTCCAGACATACCATAATTTATTTCCTAACCATGGTGAAACCTTGCTCCTTTTACCAGTTCCTAGACCAACATCTATGTCTAACAGTCAGGGCAGATGTGGTTCACAAGCCACACTGAGTCCTGATTGCTTGTTTTTTCTGGGTGGGGTGTGAGCATACCGTATGCTCCTGTTAGCATCCTTGATTTCCTTCCCTGCTTGTGTCTCGGTTTTCTTCCTCTGAAATTCAAGGATATGAACTCAGAACAAATATGGGTCCAACAGACTGTGCAAACTAGACCCCTACATAATAACCTTTTGTGTTGCAACTATTCCAAATATCAGCACAAAGACAGATGTAGCTATGATATCAAAGAATGAAGATTCATGGAAAAAATGCCCATAGTCTTGACATTCCCCTATTTTAGATGCCAGTCACCTCCTCAGATCTCAAGATGTACTTTTCTCTCTTTCTCCTTTTCTCTGTATGCTTCTAGCCTGAGCCCCTCTGCATCACACTTGAATTAGGTGGTCCCAGAAGCCTGGAGTGTGTGATTACTCGCCTGAGCTCCCATTTCCAGAAAGATGACTGTGGTGGATCTCAACTATATTCGACTACATGGATAGGCAATTTTTTTCTGAAAGCAAAACCTGTTTAGAATTTGACAGATTTTGGTGTCCTCTACAGGGGTATTTCCCACATGAAAGACCATCTAGATCTTAATTCTTCAGAGCTAACTGATGGATTAAATATATTATTCTAGAAAAAATATATTCTTTATATTCAAAATGCCTGGCTTAAGTGGTTTTATTCCAGCTAAATTTCTGCTGATGCAAAATGTACTTAACAGCCCCCAAGATCCTGTACCCTCTTTATGACTAAGAAACACAATATACTAAAATTCTTCAGTTCCATAATATACTCTGCATATTTAAAATAACATTCAGAAAAATATAGCCTCCAGAAGAAGATTATTCAGGGTCTCCAAATCAGAAAATCACACTACATTTTCAGTTGCTAACAGTCTTTAAAATGAAAATAAGGAAGTAAAGCTACACTTCAAGAAAATTCCTGGGTCATGGAGTCTCTTACTAAATATTTTATAAAAGTTGTTACTGTCTAGACAGAAATCTGATGTAAGGGTTGCATACCAGTAGCCACAAATAATCAATACGACAATTTTGGCGTGGAAGCATAAAGTTGGCTGCAACAAAATCAATAACAGCATGAATCATCATGTCCTGGTATGCTAATTATGCTTCTAACTTTAACCATTAGTACCTGAATAAAATATAAGTTAAGAATATATCCTCTACAGCTGTCATTAGTAGTTAAGTGCCGACAACTAATTATCAACCTTTTCTGAAAGTGCTAGATGTTTTATTAATGCACTGCATCGGTAGATTACGTGAGTAGATAAAAAGTAATTCTCTTTTTAAAAAATCCCTTCATAACTTTAAATCTGATAAGGTCTTAATAATGAACTTCTATATATTTATGTGCTTTAAGCAGCTTATCCAAGAAGGTTGCTATCCATTTCAGCTTGATCAATATTCTGTTCCTCAGTTCATTGTCAGCTTGAGACATTTCAATATAAGTTATCATAAGAGAAAATGTTCAAACAGCCTTTTCCAGTTGCCTCAAACACACCACTGATAGGGTGGGGACAGACACAGAAAAACAAGTAGTTTATGTTCCTTTCTATATAGTTAATATTTGAGTAAAAGAGTCTAGGAAAAAAAAATCTCTGGAAACTCTGGATAATAAAAAATAAAACTTGTACAGGTGATGTATAATGTATTCACCCAGCTGCTGAAAAAGGTATCTCATAATCTCACCATTTGTGACTTTGAATGTGCTATGGTTCAAAAGTAAGTTTTCCCTATGGTGGTTCCTGGAATTTTAGCCTGAATTCAGTGTATTTTATGCGTTCTCATAAGTATAATTACGTATGTTTAAAAAAGTCATCATTTACTTTGTTAGAAGATTATAACTATGTTATGAGACAGTTCTGGTAGTCTGAAGCAAAGTTTGTCTTGCAGATTATTTTTTTTTTAAATTGACAGGTAGCAGTTACCTATTTTCCCCTATTTCAGGGACAGCGTGGTAGGTCTATAACTCTTGATGCTCTGTCTTCCGGAGACCTACTATGTGGCGCAAGTGCCTGAGCTGAACAAGAACAAAAGATCAGCTCCAGGGAGCTGGAGCAGATGATGAATATTTGGAGAAAAGTAGGTATGCAGCAGCGCAGCATAAAATGACCTAGAAGTTATAGTGGCCCACAAACTGCATATTGGTCAAACAATAGCGACGTGGTATCGTTTCAAGAGAAATCAACGTCACTCTGACAGGTTTTTATGAGGAACAAAGAGGTGCTATGTCATTCTGCTAGATGTTGGTGAAGCTTCAGCCAGGAGACGGAACCTGGTATGCCCAAAGCCAAATTGGAGGGATCTGGGAGGTTAATACTAACCTCAGGTACGTGAAATTATCAGAAGTTTATAAAACATGACTTATGAAGAAAAACTGAAGAAACTGAAAATGTCCACTGTGAGGGAGATGAAGTGGTGACATGAAAGCAGTCTTTCAGCATGTAAAATTTTATTATTACACCAGAATAGTGGTCAGTTCTCCTCTATGCCCACCAGAAATAGCACAAGAAGATTTCTAATTTGCAGAAGTATAAAATATTAGGAGAGGCTTTCTGCCTGTAAAAATAATGAAATGTTGTATCAAAACAACTAGAGAGGTTTTTGGTTCACTTTTGCTTCATGTTTTTAACAATATTTATATAAGCCTGTCATGGATAATGAAGACACACTTGATTTGACTTTGTAAGCAAAGCAAATGAAAACAAGAAGGATCTAAAAAAAGAAAAAATCTTGTCAAATTTGTGATGCAGGGCATGCTTGTAGACCCTGAAAAATGCACAGGATTCACAGCTAACAGAATGCTGAGCATCTAGATGATGAAATACATGAGCAATGGCATTGCCACTGGAAATTTTTATCAAAATTATTGCAACTGAGGCAATCTGGCAAAACGTGTTAGGTGTATCTTCAAAAAGGCATATTATTGAGTAGTTCTTTTAACATATTGGAGTGAAATAAATATCTGTAAATATCTATAAATTTGCTCCAAATCACCAACAAACATCTGCATGTCGTTTGCTATGAAAAAAAAAAGAAGATCCCAAATCTGTTAGCTAGTATGATAAATAAATACACAAAAAATTATAATGGACTGTCCATTTTGTTTATACAGCTAATCTAAGGGACCTCCAACAAATTCATGAAGATCTTGAAGTAAATAAAATCCTAATAATATGAAGACATTATCTTTCAAGTACATATTTGCTAAGAGTAACCTTTTTCCATACCTGCAATCATCTTACTCTAAACTGATTGTTGTTGACATATGTAATTAATGCTTACAAAAGGACAAACCAGGAATTAAGGCAGGCAGCAATTATTTGAAGTGTAATGTCTGCCAGATTAATGTTGCTGTAATGAATGTTCATTGTGTATTAAAACTGCATGACAACTACAAGAAGAGCCCTTGAAAAGCTAGTTCAGAGGGAAAAATTAAGATTATTTATATCCAATAAAAAATCAGACTGAAGAGGCTGCAACCCACAAATTAATTTTTAGTTCTCATCCAAGGATTAATTGGATCCTGTATATCAAAATGTCTCTTTGCCAAAAGACTTTTCTCTATTTGCTTTGATTGTGCTGCACCCAGACATGACCTGTGTCTACTAAAGTCAATGGAAGGACTTGCTTTTACTGAACAGGATTTAGACTCACACTTCTCGTAGGCTCTTCCTGGCTGCATAGAAAACGATGGTGTGCTTAATTATCTGATTTTTGTTTGGTTTCATGCATATCCTACCTCTTATTGCCAGGGCTTTTCTTTTGGCCAGGATTCTGAGAAGCTCAAAAAAGATGCTTTAAATAGACAAGCAAACATTTAGCAGTTCATTCATACGTCCTCTCTTCTGTGTTTCAAAATAATAATAATAGAGAAAAACTAACAAAAATATTCTGAAATATACAGAATTTTCTTTAAAGTTACATATATACAATAGAACTGCCAGCTAGCTAGAAGAAAGGTGAAAATTACTAAATAGTGTATATCTTTAAAGGAGGAAAGAAAACTAAAGAAAAAGATAAATACATTGCATTAATGATCGATAAATACTTCTAGCCATAAGTCACAAACATGATTACCAAAACAATTAATGAAAATTGTTTCAGATCATTGATACATATGAACAGTACATAAAAGTAGCATATACTGTTAACCCTCAACCCCTCTGCCCATGGGCACAGGGGTTTTGTGCAAGCTCATGCCTGGACACCCAGACCTGCCTTGAGTTAAGTTGTAGGTGTCCCTGAGCCCAAACCTGTCTCCTGAAGTCCTGGTTTGTGGGTTACCTGAGTAGACCTTGAACCTACGCTGTAGGCAGCCCTGTTTCCAGCCATGACTCCTGCCTTTCCTGAAGGGATCCTTGGGCTCACCTTAGACTTGACTCGTTACCTCACCTTGTCTGGGACTGTCGATGGACCCTGTCTGTCTCACCACCCTGCCCTGGTGCATCATCAGGGAGGGCACGGCCCTACCTGCTCTCAACTCCCGGTTCATCCTCCTTCATGGATTAACTGTCCTCTTGCTGCTCCCTGGCACAGACATGCACTGTGGATGCCTTTTAAAAACTGCAGACCTCAGATTAGTATTTGCCATCACCTTGCACTCATATCAATGAAGTTTCAACACAAATACTGCTATGTATCTCAGCTGCTTGTAACGTCCACAGAGATGTGGCTTCACAAGCAAGCAAATTTCCAGATGTGACTAGAATGGAGATACGATGAAATAGCTGCTGTATGGTTGTTGTGGTGCAGAATCCCAAGCAAGTACTCATGGAACTTCTTCAGAAACTAGAAGCTACACAGCTCACAGCTGGTTTATCATAGCATGGAGTTAGAATTCTTCATGATACTCTAAAATCACAGATTGGTGAGGTTGGAAGGGACCTCTTGAGATCATCTGGTCCACACCCCCCCACGCCCCCCCCCGCAGGATTGGCTAAACCATTTGCCCAGGTCAATATCCAGATGGCTTTTGAATATCTCCAAGGATAGAGACTTCACAACCTTTCTGGGCAACTTGTGCCAGTGTTTGACCACTTTCACAATAGAAAAGTTTTTTTCTTGTGTTCAGATGGAATTTCATGTTTCTTAATTTGTGCCCATTTCTCTTGTCCTGTCTGTGGGCACCACTGAGAAGAGTCTGGCATTAATGGACCATTCAGCCTGACATGCAGGTAGCATGAATGGAAGAATTCCTTTGAAAGGAGCCCAGGCAGAACTGCCTGGAGCACAACGGGTGCTTATTTCCATAAGCAGAGACTAAGAAAGGAACTTTTTTGAACTTTAAATTGATTGTTCCTATGTTATTGCTTTTTTTTTTTTTTTAAAAAAAAGACATATTGTTAAGAACCTTGGATGTTAGTTGGACTCCACAGAAACCAACAAGCTTTTCCAAAATCAATCAGTGAGTATAATACAGAGTAAAATAGTTCTCTGACAAGTAAAAAAGATCAAATGTGTGAATTAGTTTGGTGTGTTTATAGTTTTGAGTATCATTATCAATATTGGAACTTGATTCAGCAAATGATTGTCTATAAGTCAACACTAATACAATACCCAACAGAAGTATTTCTTTAAGATACTTACATACTGTGAAACTAAAACTCTCCAAATGATAACTATTGAAGTGGAAACATTAATCATATCAGCCTCCTATATTCACGCTGTTCTTTCTTCACCATTTAAGACTGTGGTAATTTGTTATGTAGCACTGATCTGATACAGTGTCTTTGATGCAACTGCAAGCTCCATGCTGTTCCCCCTTAATAGACCTTAGAAGCATCTCCATGGGCATTCAGCTGAGCTTCCTCAGCATAATGGAGGACAGGGCTTTAACAGCCAAAAGTCAGTTTTTCTCTGCAGCATCATATTTAGCGCAGCTCAGTGCATGGTAACAGGGCCAAAATTAATGCTGTTTAAGCAGCATTAACTAAGTGTTGTGGAGTCTTCTGAGCAGCAGCTGCTGAGCAGTCCTGAAGTTGGACTAGAAGAGCATCAGGACCCCTGTATGCTAAATGCTGCTTCTGCTGTCCCTGCATCTCTTGTTGTGCAGACTGGAGAGAGGACTGAGATTTTTCTTTTTACTTTTACACTTCAGTGTTCCTCTCTCACCTGGCAAGCAATGTACGAAATTGCATTAAGTATAGATCATTAAGAGCTGTTTGACTACATGAACAGGTTGTTACTTTTCTCTTTCTGAACATACAGACTACATCATTACTGAAACTTAAACAGTTATATTCATGACTCTGGAAACGTTTATGGTTCCAGACATGACAAGCTGGATAGTTTATTACTTTCATGGAATTCAGTTTTGAAAACAAGGTCTTTCAGACATATCCACTGCAGTAACTACAAGGACAACAGGGCACAGTTCTCAATATTTATTTTTTTCATGAGTTTTCTTTCTTAACTAGGTAAATGCACCTGTGATGCATGTGCATAAAAGAAAAAAGTGATTATACTGCAGTAAATAAGCAGGATTTTACATTCTGTCAGAAAAGGTGGATTTGGCATGAGAACAATTTCTTCTTCATCAGAACTAAAGTAGATTTCTAGTTATCTGCACCACTATAGAAAAGTAAAAAAATGTTCGGGATTTTAAAGAAACCACATTCTTGTGTTGCTGTCATAATTCTCTGGTTTTTTTTTTCTTTTTCATTCTGCTATTCTTTGGTATTAAATCTTTGCAAAACAGGTCCAAACTGCAAATAGATGTTTGTCTTGTGGCTTTCTAAACATCCCATTAAGCAAAGAAATTTATCTGAATACTTAAAATTCAGTAGTTTGAGGAGTTAGAAGGGTATTATTCAGTTGTTCAGGCATACACTGAAGAATTTTAATTTATCAAGTCTAATAAATTTTGAAGTCATCTGCTTTTAGTGGGTTATTTTTACCTTAAATAAAAGATAGTACGATTTTCCAGAGGCTACAGAGTTAATGGTAACTATCATACTGAGAAAAGCCATTCACCAATAAATCCACTTTTGCAATTAAAACCAGACGTACATGAATTCACTCTTGCAGAGCTATATAATCTGTGCACGCATCCACTGTCAGAGACAGGAATCCTGGGGTAGATTTGAAATTAAACTATGCAACACTAGAAGACGTTCTGTAAAGCGTGGGCTTGCAGTGTTGGAAATCAACTAATCCAGGCATTTCCAAGGATACGGAACATCATCTTTGAAAGGCTCTTGGCAAATGGAGGGAGGCAACGTTACCCTGCTACTGCCTGTGCCACTGGAGACTCCGGGAACTGTTTGTTCTTGGCTGTTCCCACCGTTTGCCGAAGCACTCACGCTGTTGCCGGCTCCGCGTGCTTCCCGAGTGGCACTAGGGAGAGCAGAAAGTCATTGGCTTCTCAAACGCCTATCCATGCTCTAGGAATGTAGCGGTTTTAAGGTTGGGAAAAAAAGATTCATTGTCAGTTTAATGTGATTTGAGGCTGGCTATAATTAAATGTTGGAGCTTTGTTAAGTAACCCATTTATTTGTCCCTTTTAAGCTGATAGTTTTGAAGAGCTTCGATAAAGTTAAGAGAACTAATGTCATGTTCCTTTAGATAACATTGAACATCTTAGACTAGCATTTAGACAAACATCCTGTTTTTCAGCTTTTCAGAACATTGCTTAGTGCATGATCTCATTGCATCAAGAAATGAATTGTATAGCAAGTTATTTTTGAAAATCAATGTATTGGCTAGATGCCTTTATAGAAAATGGCTATTGAGCCACAGCAATAACATGATCAAATGTTCATCCACATCCCAGTTGTTATTTTGAAATTTTCTAAACTATCCTTGTCTCTAGGTTTGTTTTATTAAGAGTTGGGACCTGATGTTGACTACAACTAGACTTACTAAATTCATCCTTTAGATCCAATGGCTTCTGGAGACCCTAATGCTAATATGTAATCTCTTACTGTGTTGTGCGATCTGTTGATGTTGACATTAAATGATGATTTGGATGCACTCTGATCTCAGGAGAACAAATGCCACAAGTCATTTCTAATCCTTTGGTCTGCAGTTAGGGTTCGCAAGAGGATTATAATGGTACTGCACTGAGTATTGTATTATATGTCCCTAAACTACTGCAAGACCTGGCTATGTAAGTCACACAAATACTAGCAAGTAAATCTTGCAGTCCTCCAATTTTCTGATCCTATTACTAGTTATTCTTAAGTTTCCACAGTTTTTCTTTGTCAGACTGCAATGCCATCACATTTTTGTGTTCTCTGTGTTCTACCAACAAAATTTATTAGCAGATTACTGTACTTTTTTTTTGAAAAATCAACACATATTTTGGGTTTCTTCTGGAGATGCTTTCAGTTTCTCAAAAGACACAACTGTAAGAGTTCTTTCTCTAGTTCTACTAATCAGAATCATGATTCTTTTGACATAAAAAGAAACAGCTAAAAAACCAGTGTGGTAGTAATATTTCCTAGGTTTGTTTTGCTCCATGTCCCACATTCAGTTATGTTTATTTGAATGTAAGTAAATTCACAATATTTATGGAATTATTATTCCTCCTCATATTAAAGAAGAAATAGATGAAGAAATAAAACCGGTAAAGGTATTCACTGGAAGCATCTTAACTTCACTTGTGTTGCTGTCGGTAAATGGAAATGCCCAAGCATTTTTATTCTAAGAGCTGCTGAATTCAGTCTAATAATATTTTCATCTGAAATCTGATTTCAAATAATGAAATAACCCCTAGATTTGTAAAATCATAAAATTGTCCATATATAGGAGTTACCCATCCTGGCTATGTCTTTTAAGAGGAATACTTAGAAAAATGGTTAATTTTTATCATGCAAACAAAAAGTCAGAATGAAATCTGAATCTTTAGTGGTTTCAGTACCAGAAACACTTCAGGAAAAAGTAAGACTCAAGACAAAAGAGCATTGCTACCCAACTTAAGGAGTTTCAAAATCATGAATTATGTTGATATTATCTTATGACTGGTTTCAGGATTTTAGGCAAAATACTGGTGAGTGATAATTAGCACGCAGAGCCTCTTTCAAGCACTACGTTCAGTTGTGTGCTCTTCCGAGTTTGTTCTTTTTTTTTAAATGGTGATTGATACAGGAATCACTATTTTAGTAGTAGTGCACTATTACTAAATAGTGCATAGATGACCTTGCATACATGTTGCGTTAGAAAAAAATTAAATGTTCATATGTCTGTGTAAGTTAATCATACGCTGATATATTTATTTAGAATAAAAAAGATGTATGGATTTTCTGACAACAGCTAAGATGTTCTGTATTTCAAAGTCTCACTTGTGACAAATTATTTTTAGTAAAGATTTTTAGAAATCTTTTTTTTCTCCTTTTTTTTTCCACTTTTATTCTCCACTGTCTTCTATTAAAGTGCTGTCTTGGTTCAGTGTCCTTTGAGTTTAAATGTGAGATAGATTGCTAGGTGAATCTCCACATCTCTCCTGCCTACAGCTACAATAGGAGCCTTGAACACCATTGCTCTGGTCTCATATTAAACAGCTGTGGGTAGCACGGCAGAGCAGGTTCTCAAATAAAGACATACTTTTGAGTACTGGACTCTTCAGCCTATATTGGGAAAAGGGCTAGAAAACGTGTGTTAAACGTTGACAGCTCTTTGCTGATGTGCAGTGCTTTCCTGAGCATCTTTTAAAAACTAATTCTAAAAAGTACATTGAACCTCTGGTAAAACTATCAGAGGTCACTGGAAAGCATGAATTCCATGTAAACAGTTATGCAGCAGTGGATGTTCTTTCCTATATTAACATCAAATACTTCATTAAAACCTGGGAAAAATTTTTTTCTGAATGGGTCTATGGTTCATTTCTATTATGAGGACAAAACTGGAAAATAGGGTTTTTTTAGATTTTAACAGCATGGGTAATAGTTAGTAATACCTAATTATCATATGGAATGCCTACCCTTAGGTTGATGCTTAGACAGCCATACTATTCTTATACATAGTATTAGTCTTGCTATGGGTAGAGCTGTGTGCTGCCTTTTACACCAAGCACTTTGTTTTGTAAAGCAGATTCAATAAGCTCAAATAATGTGAATTTGCGTCAGTTATGCTGAACTATTCATTAAGGAATGCAGTCTCTCAGAAAACCTAGAAATCAAGCTTTTCATCCAAAAACATTTGGATTTTTTAGTTTGAAACTCTTTTCCTTCTCAATACTTTCTGTAATTTTATTCAAGATAAACACTCGATACCACTTTAAAAAAGCCAATTTCAAACAAGGAATTTTACTTTCGTCAAAACATTGTGTTAGCTTAAACTGAGGTTTTAAATTTCTGAGGCAGATACCACCCTCCACAGTCCATTATTTACCCAGCTTCACCAGTGATGTATAACGTTCCCTACTAAGAATGATGACATTTACTTGATTTTATTTCTGTGACAGAGAAATCCCTAGAGGTTGTTATTTGAGCAAAAACCTTTTTATTCTGACTGTTAGAGGCTACATTTAGCAAACAATAGTGTAGAAGGAAGAGGGAAAAAAGATCTTCTTTACACTATCATTTGGAAAGCTAAGAAAGCCGCCTCTCCAGTTACTTTTTGGAGGATGAGTCAGCATATCAGCTTCCCCCAAATTAATTTCACATTATAGACAATATTGCTACACCAACATTGTACCATGATTCAAACTGCTTCAATGCAGTGGGGTTAATTTATTTCTTCAAATCGCACAGCTGCTCCACAATTTTGTGCTCAGAGTAAGACACAGTAAGAGATGCTTACACACTTGCATCTGTCCCTGATTAGCTATCTTGGAAACTAATTAAGCAATCAATAAACAGAACAAGTACAAGTCAATGGCATCTCTGATAAGCATGCATGGTCTTAAACCTAAAGCAACATAGTTGTCAGCAATTACAAGGAAAGCTATACCATCCTAAGGTTCATTAAGATACACTTGTACAGCTATTAAATGTCCATCTACTAATAGATTTTGTACAATACATAAGGCAGGGGTGGGGGGTTGTCTTTAGCTTCACTGGTGTATAGAGTAAATTTCACTTAATCATCAATAAGAAATACCAGATGTACTTACATATATATGTATAAAGCATAAACAAAACCCTTTTTTCCTTAAGAATAGTTGAACATTCCTATTAAACTTATGTCAGTAGTTCTGAAGGCTTGGACTTGATGTATTTAACGTGTTGCTATGGAAGCATTATGTCTCTTTCCATTGCAAAAATTATATGCCTGAACATGAAACAGAATCTGACTGATTTCAATCTTTGAAGAAATCCTGACACATGAGGTTGATGATGAGATTTTAAATTATCTGCTTATCTGAAAACACGTACAGTTGTTATTTTAAGCGAAGCAAAAATGCAGAATTTATCACAGCACTTAATCTTATCAAGGATGTTCTATGTAATTACAGGGCAAAACAAGGAAAAAACAATCCTGTCCTAATTGGAGCCCTATTACTAAAATAATGGCAATGATCTTACTGTACTTTGCCATTCCTCTTACAGGATCCCACGGAGCTTTCACGAGCCATTGTAGCTGCTGCTTCTTGAGCTCTGGGATTGCTGGAGTTGTGCATTACAATATCGCACATACGCATTATCCTTTCCACCGGCATTCACCTTATTACTTGAAAAGACAGGTTCTGTTTCGACACGACTGTCTTTAAAAAGAGTTAAGGAAGTTCTAATCACTTGCCTTTGCAATTGAGGCATTTGTGGAAGGATTCAGTGTTGGCAGAAGACCAATTAAGTAATTTGAGCTTTTAAGATTCTCATCCTTCCTCTTTATAAATAAAAAATGCAGTATGTATATCTGCAGCTCAAAGTTGATGGGGTTTTGCAGGTGCCTAAAACTGTGCAAGTACTCAAATGTTTAGAGGAAGAGCATCTTATCTATGTGTTTAATTGTATTTTGCAGCATACAAGAAAAGTGTATTGAGACTGAGGTATCATTAATACAAGAAACCTAGCATGTCACTTTCCTGAATTATTAGCTTCTGAAATTCTGATCTGGATGTTACATTTAATACTTTCTTGTATTTTATACAGAAGTTAAATTGCCATCTCACTGATTAAAAATGGGACACTTCTTTAATAGAGTTAATAAATGGATCAGGGTGACAATTCAGCAAGGTAGATAAGCATGTGATGGATTTAGCACCACGCTCCAGGTTAGCCACATGTCTAATATCTAGGACAGTAGGTAAAAAACAGGACTTGCCCTTTGAAATAGAAGAGGCGATTGTCAGTAGGCAGAATGTAATTTTCCACATTGGAATTTGGCCAGCACAGTGGGTGCTCTACAGTGCAACTCTTCCAAAAAGTATCTTCTGCTCTTTAATGACTACAAGCAGTCAGAAGGTTGGTTTTATGTCTTACCTGAAATCTGGCAGAAAGCTCATATTAGCTCTCATCCAAAACACTACAATCTTTCTGAAAGTTTCAAATGACCCAGATGTCCTTGTAAGGAATCATCCTTAATTACAAAGATTAATAATAATAATAATAATAGATGTCATATTGCCAGATATTCAGCCTTGAAAACAGTGATTTTGCCAAAGCAATATCATGATTGATTTTCTATCATTTATGTACAATTGTGATTTAAAAAAATTCCTCCTTTTGTCATTGGTAGGGTATTACCCTAAGCTTATTGTCAAGGCATATCGAAATGCAACATTATTATTTCATTATTTGACTTTAATTCAGCAAATGGCTTTTGTATATGACCTTAACGTCAGAATTCTTAATTATTAATTTGGCTTCTAATGCTGAAGAGGCTCCTTGAAAAAACGTTTTAGCGCCAGCATAGTAAGACCTAATATATAGGTCCTGGTCCCAGAATCCGTAATGACATAAGCTAGATACCAAAGACTTTATCTATAATAGCAAAGTGGAGAGTGGCAGGACATGGGCTCAACCACCATCCTACAGTTGCCTGTGCTATTTAATTATTAGCACACTCCCCGACATGGTTTTGGCCTTGGCAAACTAGCACTTTCCCAACAATGCCAAACATGGTTTGGGAGAGAATGTATTGAAAGAACCAGCCAGTATGGATGAGACCTGTTTGAGGACAAAGCTTAGACCTGTTTCAGGAGAAAATCTAGCCGTAGAGATGCAAACCATGCTGTGCTGTGCTGTGTGCCTATCGGGCTAGAGAGAATTTACTAGAATTGGCAAATCTTCAGGCTACCAGAGTGTACGTGGGCAGAGTTTGGCTCCCAGCAATCAGCCAGCTGAACGGTCGGGTGTTGAAGTGACCCAACAGGATAGGACGTGCAGACAAGCCCTTTCATTCTGAACAGGATTAAGGTGCAAAATGTTGATGGCTTTGAAACCTCTTTCAGGGCCGTAACTCTGTTTCTGTTAAAGAACTGCTCTCCCTCCCCAAAAGACAGAACCTTACAGAGCAGTATCACACTTAGTGCCGTCTAGGAAGAAAAGGCCAGGATTACATTTTCTTTGCAGCCAGGGAAAGATTTCAAGTCACATCTCTGTTTTCAAAAGAGTACCATAGTAATCAACTATAGGTTGTTCCAGAAATTGAAAGGCGATGGAAAAGGTTTCTTTCCCATTAAGGATTCACTCTCCATGCTATAATTAAAGATTTCTTGTGCCAGGAAGAACAACGAGGGAGAATAACTGCCGTATGCTGGTTAGGCCTTTCACCTTCAGAGGAAAAAACTACAGTCGTAAGTTGCAACCCAAATCCAAGCCCTGTTTCAAACGGTCCTTAAAACCGGGACTATAGTTCAGGTTTTCCTCCCTTGCAAGTGCCCTAAACACTGAGCTAAAGTGTCACGATCACAGGGAAAGATATTCCTCCTATATTTGGGTGCCTCCCTTTTGAACTGTAAGCACATTTTTATCATGCATATTCACCATACAATGTTATTAATTTTAATTATTTTCAGTATTAAAGGCCCATGACACTATTAGCTGACCATTAAGAGCCATCTATAGCTCATTATCAGTGATTAATTACCTGCTGTCTTATAATTAATGTTTATTAGGGGAACAGCGGTTTAATAGCTGTTCCATATTTTCTGTGCTAATCAAGAAAACTTAAAAGGCAGTTATAGTGGACTCTGAAAAATTTCAAATGCCATTTTTTGACATTGACTTTTATGTCTCAGGAAATAAACTGCCATTGAGAAGTAAATTTACTACCTAAAAAAGGTGTAAAAAGGAACCAAACTAAAGACTTATTTTACCATAATGGTAGCCACTGAAGCTTTAATGGGCTATTTTCCCTTTGTTGAGACTACTTAAATTTCCAGATATGTGAGTCTGGCCATGCCAGGATCGGCTTGCCATATTTGGCTAAAAGGCCTGTGACCTTCTTTTGCTATTGTGCATTCTCTTTTGTTACACATCTTGCTGGAAGAAGCCACTTTGATACTGACAGTCTTAATTAAAAATTAGAGTGATCTTTCACTCATATTTTTTTTCTATTTTTATTTAGAATCATTCAATTATTCCTTTTTTTTTAATATGGGTAAATATTTATTTCTGCAAATTTTTACTTTTGGTTGTGTCATAGATGAAAGGACGAAATAACCACTGAAGTAATGGAATTAAATATCACTTCACAGCTTTTATTTATAGAAGTAGCTGTTCAGATGTAAGCTAAGTTCAGTATTGGACAGTTTAGGTCATTTTGAAAACATTGGTTTTAAAAATCAGCAATCTTTCAGTGCAGTTATAAATCTTGTTAGGTAAAAAGGGCCATGATAGGTAAAGTGATCTCATCTGCTGAGATGTAGTCTCCATCTGCTGTCTTGAATCTCTGGGATTTTGGAAATCAGTATGCTACCACTATGGTAGCAGATGTTTAACTTTGGAAGACTTCTGAACACACTGGAGCAGTGCAGTATCAGCAGCTTGCAAAATATTATGAAAATAATCTATTTTTGATACTATGAGGAAAGCAAACAAGAAATGTCAACCTTAACCTGCTTGATCTTCACTGAAATTTCTTCTCAATCCCTATTAAAACATACAAGCAACTATCCCAAGTGATACATACTATATTGATTTTGTCATCGGTGGATGAATTCCCCACCTACTTGTTCCCACATTGAGATGAAAATGGCTAAGCCCCAGATTCCCTGAAGGACACCCAGCTTCCTGCTGGTCACAAGAGCAAACAAGTGCCGTCCCTCGCAGGTGCCAACTCTGGCATTGTGAGAGTAGTTAGGGGGTTTTTTCTTCCATTACTTCTGGAGAGTGTTTCCAGAACCCCAATGCTTTAATGATCCAGTATCCAACTTCCCATCAGAATTTATTCTGGGCCACTCTAGATACATTTGTTCTACTACCCAAACTAAATTATATTTCAGATGTTTTGTTTTCTTTTTTTTTTTCCTTTCCTTAGAGTTTACATGTACTCTTCTTCTACCTACACACAGCAAATCTCTCCCTTCTCAGCCTGCAGTTTATTAGGCTAAATGAAACAATCCCTTTCACACTCACCTGCTATCATAGGTTCTGTCTCCCTATCATCAATTTTGCAGCCCTTCTCTGCGCTTATTCCCATTTGAAATCTCATTTCCTAAGCAAAGGTATTGCATTTAAGACGACGCCTTGCCTGTAGCTGGTCAGTAGGTATAGTTATACCCTTGCTCCGTTGAAATCATCTCTGATACACATACATGTGTTTCCCATGGCTGCAAAATATTTGTTCCTGATAGTATTTCTGGGATGACCCTGAGGTCCTTCTCTTTCTCAGTGACCTATTACTGATAAACATCTAATTTATAATTAGAGATTTCATTAAGTAACCTGACATTCCCAGCCTTGCCTCTCTACACTATTATACTCCAGGCCATTTCTATTACTCCAGTCTTCTATGTCGTTCATTTCATTTATGTTGTATTCCTTTGAGTTCAAATGATAAAGGATAGCCTTATGCTATTAGCAATCTCTATCAGATCTCAGCTTTTGTACAAGGGTTGTGGACTGGAACATTAATTAAAGCTGATTCGGGAGAACTCCCTGTGGGCCGCTCCCTGGCACCGCAGTTTCCTCTCCCGCACTGTCTTACCACTCTCCTGTTCATTTTACCTTGGAATTCCTAGTCCCCTTCTTCTCTCACTAGTATTTTTCATGTGACACTGGTAACTTTGAGCAAGCGACTTTAAGCAAGCACCCAAATTCCGTAACACATAATCAACTTAACACGGTTGCAGTATGCACACGTTGAAAGGAATTTTCTCATCTGGAGCAGAGCCCAAACTGCTACACGGTAGTGAGAAACTTCCCGTTGTTTCAGCAGTTTTGGGGATAAATCTGTAGGGATCTGTGTTGCAGATTCTCCTAACCATCATGTGCAAGAACTCTTAGCTGCCAAACATATACTTAACTACAGTCTGCTCTGAGGGCTTTTTCTCAGTGAAAAGCTTCTTAAGTAAGAGCACTCATTGAGAGAATTTCTTTAGGTCAAAGAAAGAAGGAATATCATTTCTTAACAAATATCCTGAAGATGCTGATCAGTTATTAGCTGCTGATTAGTTATTACCTGCATTTCAACAGACACACAATTTAAATAGCAATAGTATCACCTTGCATACCAAACCCCCAACTTGTTCTTACAAATATGTGCAGAAAAAATCTACCATTTTTTGGTCCTGATAGACAGTTTTGAAATCAGTAAGTAAGAATGAAATTCTAATGTATTTAAAAAGAATTGATATCACTGCTCTTCTACTTTAAATACAGAAAGTACTAGACTAATCTGATGCAGTGAATAATCTGAGAGTTGTGACTTCTGCTGACTGATATGTAGACAACAAATTGTATGAAAGTCTGCCTGGAATACGGTCTATGGGTCAAATTGGTGATATTCCTTAATATCTAATAAAAGCCTTCATATTAGTGAGAATTTCTAGCTCTCTCTACATACCTTGTTAGTAAGGTTATTGTCTCTGGTCATCTCCCTTCCTTACAATACAGTGATCTGGAAAAAGCGAAGTAAAGATCTTTTCTGAATCAGAGGAGGAATTTCAGCTAACGTAGCACAAGGGCACGGTTTAGCAAGCCCTTTCAGTTCTTCCCAGGCTGCTATGCAATGCGTTTGTTACCTCTCACAGGCAGTGGGCAAGCTTATAGCCCTCTGCACCCTTCAGCTCCCACAAAGCAGACAAAGCTAAAAATAAAAGGGGAAAAAGTCATTCAGCTTTATTATGATACCTTTCACTCTTCTTTCCCTCTGTTTTCTCTTTGCTTGCACAGAAAATGGTCAGCTAAAGTGAGAAACCTTTCTAGCTATCTGAAGTCTTGTTGGGAATAAGACTGGGAGACATCTGAGATTTCCAAGTTTCGCCCACTGACTTTTTCCTTTGAAGTAAACTCAAGGCAAGCTGAGAAATGTCAGCTAGTTGCTGAAGGTTATTTTTGCTATGAAAGGCTAAACATATTGGTTTTTTCTTCACAAACTCTTATTGCTTCTATAAGGAGGTTTAATAACAGAAGTAATTAAAAAATTGTGCAGAACTATAAATTTATATGAGGCTATAAACATACAAATACGCCTGCATTGCGTTGTTTTGCCTGTGATATTTATTGTGTTTGAGTTTCATTTATCTTTAAATAAAAAGGAATTGTTAGCCCCAATAGAAAGGAGATTCTGCTTAATCTTGAGCATAAAGGGAGGTCTGGGGGTTTAATAGAGAAGATGCAGCTATTTGGGAGCTAATGCTGCTCCCAAGTCAGTGTTAAGAACATTTTGACTGCAGGAGTAAGCCCCAGGAAAGCTCTGTTCTGACACACAACCAGAAAGCTGAAGGGAAACTATTGCCCCCCTCACTTTAATTAGAAAAAGAGTTTAAATCTAGCTACCCATGTATATTTATGAAGCAAGTAAAGCACAGCGTTATGGCTTCTAAAGTTATAATAACATGGATTAAGGCCATAATACATTTATTGTACAAATTGCATTTGATACTTAATAGTAGGGAGGATGAGAGAACAATGTATTATACAACACAATAACAAAAACTTTGTATTTTCATAGTCCTTTAGCTCTTCATAGTCATCTGTGATTACCAGTCAAGTCATCGTTGCAACAGTTTTAAGGAGGAATAAATAAAGATCCTGCCCTCACTGTAAAAATAGGGAAACTGAGGCAGGGGACTGCTATGACCTCTGACTTCTGTAGACACAAGTCTCATGCTACATGAGTAGCCCTGTTAGGATTGATTTTTCAGTTGCACTTAGGGAAGTACCCTATAATTTTCTTTACTTATTGCTGTATTAGAGTAATGGTTAATGTATTTTGCCTTGCTGTCTTACTAAAAGTAATGACAAGATGAGGAGCAGAATTAACCCTTCTGCCAGTTTCTGTGCTCTGCTGTTCCTGTGGGCCTGTGGGCTGCTTGCAATGGATACGGTGTTATTATTATCCCCAGGAGATTTTAGGTATAAAAAGTCAGAGCTGATTAAAATTTTCCTTGGGGATTTCTCTTGCTCTGATGTACCCTTCTTGTCCACTTTGACCAGCTCTTGAAGGTGGTTATTAACAAGTCAGTCTGTTCACATTTTCAAGGTGATATTCTAGTTTCAGAACCATTTTCATTTCATGACGGAAATACAAACAATTCCGTGTTTCAAATAACCTGGTGGTAACTCTCCATGGTAAAATACTGCTCTGTCTGTTTGTAGAAGAGAACTCAGGAATGAAACTTCCAACAAGTGCCAAACAGGGTCAGTAAAAAAAAAAATAAAATAATCCATTTCGTGTTCAAAAAGGCAGACTTTCTTTATCCATGTAATTATATTCAGGACCAACTCTGTGTTGAATGAAAAGACAACGATTAAAATTCTACCCTTCTCATTAATCTTTGTATCAGTCCATTCCTTATTACGAAGTGGGTTGAATATATTATCTATCACAAGTTCACATATTTCCTGCAATTGAAAGAATTCATATATGTAGAATTACTTTTTCATCCTCAGCATGTGACTGCCAGTCATGTTTTGCAACACAGGTTTCTGGTATTTCTATTCTTTTCCAGACAAAGTAAAAATTCAACACTAGAATAGAATAAATCTAAACTGTTACAGATTTGGTATCGGTCTTTATTCTGCCATTTAAATTATTCTATTTTTAAAAGCTTTTGAAGATTTTATAATTTGGATATCTGTGACTTATAAAAATCTCATAGTGTTAGACAGGAACTGGCTCCACCTGAGCAGCCTCTGCAATGTTTTGGAAAGAAAAGCTACTGCATAAATCTATAAGCATTGGCCAACATGGTGCCACTATTCCAGGCAGGGAACTTATCAGAAAGTGATAGTTGAACTTTTTTTACAAATATTTTCTTGAACTTTCTCTCTATTTTATATTTCTAATTTTAAACTTTTTAAAATTGCATGGTTTTTAAACTCTTTTGCTGTGCTGTGGGCTGGTTGTTTTTTTTTTTTTTAATTTAAGAACAAGAGAAGGGAAGAATGAGATTGGTGGTTAATGATAGCAATAAAACCAGCCAGTTATATTCAATAAGAAAAGCTATTCCAAATCAAAAAACTAATCAGAATGAATTATCAAGAGGAAAACCTTGGTCATTTTTATAGCTGTATCAAGAGGCACAGTAATATTCAAAGCAAAAGCAGCCATATAGCAGCTGGTAGCACTAGTACATCCACACGTGAAACTCCTTCACCCCGCTTTTCCATGTCCATGTTGTCCTGTAAATTTATGATCTTTATAACCAACATGAGACAATACGACTGTTGTATATAGCATAACTGGGTGCCAAAATCCCATATTTGACCTAATTCTTATTTTTTTAATGAAATAGTCTTTTGGAAATTTACGACCGGATATGAAAAATGATCCTTTGAAATCATAACATTAACAGGGAATCTGTAAAAGAGATTTGCCCAGGCTTCTATGTGCTGCCCTTGAGATTCATCTTCTTGTTTCTTAATAAATCTACCACAGGATGTGCGCTTACGTACTGTACCGAGCCTGAAGCCATGTTACCTAAGATTAACCGGGCCTGCACAGCATGAGAAAGGGAAATTGTTACTAAAGATAAGGCTAATGAGCAATGATTCAGTCATGGGAACAAAGCAGTTCCGCTGCTGCAAATGTTGCCCTCTGGGTATGATTTAGAGGTGTTTGCCAGACCAGGGGGAAACAGGAGGAGTCGAGACCATTTTTGCCACTTGGTCACTTTGAATGTCTACTCTAGGTTCAATGGAATATGACTTTCAGTTCCAGTTTTCCAGCACCAAAGCAAAAGGAGATGTAGGATGAGCTAGTGAGAGGAAGCATCTCAGAACAGGCACTGTCTTGTTGCTCAGTGGGAAACCCAAACTCGGGTGTTTTCACCTCAGCATTCTAAGGTAGCCACAAACATGAATTTTGATTTGCGATATTCAAGGTTACTACCCTCAGCCTTGTGACAAATGTCAGCCCCTCTCCCTTTCATCCAGTGAATATTAGAGTAGTTTTATGAAGTATAACAGCTCCCAAAAGGAGAGAGGAAATGTGTATCCAAAACGAAGATGTTTTATTCATGTAAAATTATGGTACAGTGGCAAATTGTTCCTATTGACTGCATTTTGACTTTGCCTTTCTATTAAAAAAAAGTAAAATTTTTGATGCAATTTACGTAGTGTTTTTCTTCTTGCACAGGTGTTTTCATGCTGGATCATGCTTTGTCCTCCATTCTGACTATAGCAGAAATCCAGGGTGTAGCAGAGACCTAAGTCATTTACTCTGCAACCTGAGGGTTGAAGCACTGACCTGTGACATGACATGCCCCAGAACTCCGCCTGTTTGCAAGGTATCTGGAATGGAAAGTGAGAGTCTGAACTGAGCAGCTCTGAAACATTCACTTAATTATTCTGTATTTCATGTGAAATGAAACTTTCCAATCAGTTGACTGGGGTGTCTCGTGCATTTCCTAAACCCCAGAAATTTCCTGACATCATTTTTTATAAACATCATTACATTCTCCCAATTTTTTTCATTTGCAAGAGGCTGTTGATAAAATGGATCATTCAGAAGAGTCTATCATTGTAAATAAGAACCCTTGCACTCTTATTCCCCTCACATAAAAATTAAAGGTCATTTAGCATTGGGTTTGAGCTTGCACTTATATAAAAAATGTTATGTTGAACTTCATGTAATTATTTTCTCTTTGATTTTTTCATCCAAAAGAAGCCCACATACATTATCTGAATTTCACATTCGATTAATAAAATAAAACCAAGTCACTGGGCCTCTATTAAGTTGATGGATATCTCTTTTAGATATGGAGATTTGTTAATTCAGGAATATGTTAAGTCCTTTTTTATCTGCATCACTGAAATCTTGAATTTCACATTCAGATATAAACAATACTTTATATAAATCTCCAAAGAGAAAGGGTAGGATTCGGTTTACAGGTTAATATTTAAATTAGGTGCCTACGTATAGGTGCTTGTTTATGTACTAGGTGTCTAAGTACCCGTTATATGCAGACAGCAGAGTTTACACATATATTCACATCACCTTACAACAGACCTACATTTTGTCAATGATTGCATCACCATTAGGTATAATGATGGTTTAGACAAGTGGTTTTTATGTAGACACCTAATGAAAGATTCAGTTGCTTAAACATAGGTATATAGTGCCATAGGAGACAATCTGGAGCATCCCTCCTGTATCCTAGCCCTGTTATGGAAAGCTCCCTTATAGCTCCATACTTGCTGGCAGCAAGATGCCTATGTTCAGGCAAGTAAATTAAATCCTATATGCAGACATCTTGACTTGAGTGTCTTAATCTGCAAGGTGAAACTCACCTTTAGCTTGACTAAATTTCTACTCTTTGATTTACTCTGCATATGCAGTTTTTCTGCAGACTTTCTTCCTTGAAAGATTTCTCTCCTTTTATAGGATGGTGAAGTGCTGAAGGCTATCATAAAACATATGAAATATATAGTTGCAACCAATTTTCTCAGATAGACCAATGGTGAAATAAGTTTCTTGTTCTCATCCTGAAACTGTGGGAGTTTCAAAAAAAAAAAAAAGAAAAAAAAAAGAAGGCAAAAAACCCCTCACACCAGCCTTCTGATGTCCATCAGACTTGCACATTTGTTTCATTTATGTTTTTTTTCACCTCTGCAATTATATCTGGGGACAGAGGGAGATATTATACCCTTCTCCACTCTCACACTAGTTGTCTTTTTTTTTTTCTGGTTGACATAAGTCCTCTGAGTCATTTGAGATAAGCCCATGACATAAGCACAAATACCACATGAGACTACATCCAGTCCTTTAGACATTCAAAGGGTTATAAGTAGCAGGAAAACACAGTGTACTTTCTTTTAAGAATGTTTCAGGTTTGGGGATTTTTTGCTATGCCATGTTGTATTTAGGGTATTTTTAAAGTGATTTTATTTGTTTTTCAATGATTTTCTATTTTTCTTTTTTTCTTACATATTGATATGGCTTGTAATGGTTTGGGTGTTTAATAGGAGGGTTTGGTTTTTTAACATCTTTGCTGTAAAATCTCCAACATTTATTTCTACTGCTTGAAACAAGGTGGAGAGCTCTATGGATCTGAAATTCCCAGTGGTTGTGTATGATGTTATACTTCAAAACTCCATTTAGAGGACAGAAAAACACAGGAAATTAGAGTCCTCTTTGCTGGTCCCTAAGTATCTCTTAAGGATTTGTTTCCTAATCTGAACAGTTCATTTATTTTGTTCATTTTTTATTTTTAAATGGGGGGCTGTTTTACAAAATGCCAAGGTCAGTATTACAATAATAAGAAGAAATGAGTTTTACTGCTTCTAACAGCATTTACTTCCTCCTGTACTGCAGAGAATATGACATTATACACCAAAAAAAAAATCTCATTCAAACAGACATTTTCTGCTTTACTGCTTGACTTTCTGTGAATAAGTAACCTTTCACACTGAGAAAAATTTTGTGGCAAATTATCTCTCTAAATAGAGTTTATACATACTACATGTCATGCTACAAAAGCAAAAGTGAATAAGAAGGAGAGAGATTGCAACCTGTCTTGTAAAGGTTTATCAGCAGGGAAAAAAAATCATATATTTGTTATTGCAGTTCATTATCACTGCTGTATTACCAGTGGTGAATGTTGTTATGCATTAAATATTAAAGTCTAGAGATTGTATTTCTATTAATTTAAGATACTGTTGAATCTCTTTTTAAGTGTTAATCTTGCCTTCTGTATCTGGAATGTATTATCATACTGCCTGAAAGATCAGCAGACATTTTTCTTTTTTTTTGCATATGCAGAGTAGTATCTGCAGGACTGAGTTTCCTATGCTTAGGCAGAGAGCTGCTGCAGCACACATACTTCCCTGTCAAAGAAGAATACCAGCCTAAGATATAATTCACTTGTGGAACACTACCATGAGATAATATTGACATCAAATGCCTAGCACGATTAAAAAGAAAACTAGACCTTCACAACTCAAAATGAAACTGAACCGCTGGCTGTGGTATGCTTTGAAAGTAACTCTCCTTATGCGCAGCCAGGATCTTCAAAGTTTCTTGGCCCCCACATCAGCACAATTTCTTAAACTGAGGTAAAATATTAAAGAAAAACAAGGGACATGTACAGTCAGACCACAGTTATCCGAGCACCTACAAATGAAATCAGATACGTAATAGCACGGAAGGGTCAGCTGACATGGACTGAACACAAGTGGGAATTAGAAATGTAATATGATCAGGTATTTTGAGCATTCTGCTAGTGGTCTCACTTTGTCTAAGTACTTCCAAAAATGAAGTCCTTGAACATTTTTAATCTAAATTGCATCTGAAAGAGGATGTGACAGCCAGATCCAGAAGAGGGCTCAGAATGTGAATACCACAGAATACAGGTATCTGTACTCAAAGCAGTTATCAAGCCTTGATTGTTGCTTTTCAGTTACACAAGAACTCCTATAACTAGATCTAATTTCAACATGAAAACTACCATAAATGCCTACAGCTCTCACATACCACCCCCCCCCATGCAGCCAACAAGCACACTTCCCCTTGTTCCTAGAAACTCTGTCAAAAGTCAATCCTATGTTTTAGAAGAAGGAGGAATGAAACTCCTCAACAACAAAAAAAACCAACAACAGTAATATGAGCTTAATAATAATAATAATAATTATTCCCATGTATATATGGTCAGTGGCCTTAGATAGGATGAGGTAAATATGAATTCCCTGCCAGTATTGTGCCAATATCTAGGCCCCCTTTCCCATGAAAGTTTGGACTACATGATCTTTCGATCTTTCCAACCTGAGCTCTCTTCTCTTCTCTTCTCTTCTCTTCTCTTCTCTTCTCTTCTCTTCTCTTCTCTTCTCTTCTCTTCTCTTCTCCTTCGTCTTCCTCTTCTCTTCTCTTCTCTTCTCTTCTCTTCTCTTCTCTTCTCTTCTCTTCTCTTCTCTTCACTTCACTTCACTTCACTTCACTTCACTTCTCCTGTATTCTATTCTATTCTATTCTGTGATTCTAGTTCAGTATTTTGTGTCAAAAGTTATTGAATAAAATGCATTGCCAGTATTTTTTCTAAGCTGCAATTCTTGAATTCAGAGAGTGCCTACCTACAATTCTGAATGAGGCCTAGGAGAGAAATGAAATGTAAGATAAATTCCTCTATCTTTGTGTCTTCCCCAGTGGAAAGCCCCCCTCAACCTGATGCTGGTCACACTTCTTTTGATGCAGCCCAGGATACAGTTGGCTTTCTGGGCTGCAAGCACACATTGCTGGGTCATGTTAAGTTTCTTATCAACCAATACACCCAAGTCCTTCTCCTCAGGGCTACTCTCAATCCATTCTCCACCCAGCCTGTATGTGTGCTTGGGATTGCCCTGAACCATCTGCAGAACCTTGCACTTGGCTTTGTTGAACCTCATGAGGTTAGCATGGGCCCACCTCTCAAGCCTGTCAAGGTCCCCCGGATGGCATCCCTTCCCTCCAGCATGTTGACCGCAACACACAGCTTGGTGTTGTCAGCAAACTTGCTGAGGGTGCACTCAGTCCCACAGTCCACGTCACCAACAAAGATGGTAAACAGCACCAGTCCCAACACTGACCCCTGAGGAACACCACTCATCACTGTTCTCCACTTGGACATCGAGCTGTTGATCACAACTCTTTTGAGTGTGACCATCCAGTCAATTCATTATCCACTGAGTGGTCCCTCTGTCAAATCCATGTCTCTCCAATTTAGAGACAAGGATGTCATGTGGGACAATGTCAAATGCTTTGCACAAGTCCAGGTAGATGACGTCAGTTGTTCTTCCCTTATCCACCAATGCTGTAATCCCATTGTAAAAGGCCACCAAATTTATCAGGCACGGTTTGCCCTTAGTGAAACCATGTTGGCTGTCACTAATCACCTCCTTATTTTCCATGTGCCTTAGCATAGTTTCCAGGAGGATCTGCTCCATGATCTTGCCGGGCACAGAGGTCAGACTGACTGGCCTGTAGTTTCCTGGGTCTTCCTTTTTTCCCTTTTTAAAAATGGGCGTTATGTTTCCCCTTTTCCAGTCAGTGGGAACTTCACCAGACTGCCACAACTTCTCAAATAGGATGGATAGTGGCTTAGCAACTTCATCCGCCAGTTCCCTCAGGACGCGCAGATGCATCTCATGAGTTCCTATGGACTTGTGCACCTTCAGGTTCCTTTGATGGTCTCGAACCTGATCTTCTCCTACAGTGGGTGGTTCTTCATTCCCCCAGTCCCTGCCCTTGCCTTCTGCGACTTGGGCACTGTGACTAGAACACTTGCCAGTGAAGACTGAGGCAAAAAAGTCATTGCGTACCTCAGCCTTCTCCATATCCCAGGTAGACACGTCTCACGTTTCCTTCCGGAGACGGCCCACATTTTCCCTAGTCTTCCTTTTATCAGCAACGTACCTATAGAAGCTTTTCTTGTTGCCCTTGATGTCCCTGGCCAGATTTATTTCTATCAATCATCAGAGCTCTAGCTTTCCTAACCTGATCCCTGGCTGCTTGGGCAATTTCTCTGTATTCCTCCCAGGCCACCTGTCCTTGCTTCCACCCTCGGTAGGCTTCCTTTTTGTGTTTGAGTTTGTCCAGGAGCTCCTTGTTCATCCATGCAGGCCTCCTGGCATTTTTGTCTGACTTCCTCTTTGTTGGGATGCATCGTTCCTGAGCTTGGAGGGGGTGATCCTTGAATACTGACCAGCTTTCTTGGGCCCCTCTTCCCTCTAGGGCTTTATCCCATAGTATTCTACCAAGCAGATCCCTGAAGAGGCCAAAGTCTGCTCTCCTGAAGTCTGGGGTAGTGAGCTTACTATGCGCTGTCCTCGCTGCCCTAAGGATCTTGAACTCCACCATTTCATGGTCACTGCAGCCCCTCCTTGTTGGTGATAACGAGGTCCAGCATAGCACCTCTCCTCGTGGATAACAATTCTTGGATAATAATGATGTCTCATATCTTATGCTAAGTCTCTTAGCAGAATATTTCTGAAAGTTATGGTGGCAGGGCCTGGAGGCTGAGGAATTGGAACTATAAACAACCAACAATAAAAAGTGACACATGACTGCTGTAATAAAATATAAGAACAGAACCCTAAGTATCCTAAACCTTATAAAGTTATTTCAGGTATTATTCCTTTTGCACTTTACAGCATCAGTTAAATGGCAAGGAACATATTTCCAGAAAAGATGTGGTTTTTTTCCTGCAGAGTGCATTTCAATTTCTAAGAAATCTCAAATAGCTTCAAGTTGTGAATTCCTAATCATTGAATCCAATATTTTTCAATCATAACCCTAAATGAGAACTCAGATTATTTTGGTGGTTATAGTATGCTGTGATGCAGGGAACATAATTATAAAAGGATAGGTACACTCTTACTCTGGGTCTGAATTTTAATAAATGGTTTCAACAAAAACATATTCATTACCGTGATAGTTGTTTTCCCTTCTCTACATTAAACTCCAGAATTGAACTATTAAATAAGTCAGTTTATTGAAATACTGAATTTATCCTACATTAAGACAAAAATGTTAATTGCTCACCAAACTAAGTCAAGTATTCTATACAGTCTTGTTTCCCTATAAACAGATTTCCCGTAAATTTAACAGACTACTTTATTCTCATCACAAGAGCACACTAGAGGAGAAAGAGAGTCACAAAATAAAGGTGACTTTTATTGTTGTTTTTAGCTAGCTGTAAAATTATAATATTACCTCTCTATTAATATACTAGGCAGTAAACAGCTTCCACAAATGTTCTAACTAAGAGCAAAGATTTTATGCAACAGCCATTACCACCAAAATTTAGAAGAATATAAATTATAATGTAATTATGTAACAGATTGGTGATATAAAGAAAGAATCTTCACAACTAAAATTTGTTAAGATTAAGATCTATAATATACAATAACTTCAGATACACATGATAAAAGTGACATGGATTTCCTCTTAAATAATGTTTTGATCTCCCCTGTAGAAATCTTACATCCATGGACATTGAAAGGCTGCAATAATATAAGCGTATAGATTGTGTCTGTGTAATTTTTAAGCTGAATTCTGAACACATTTATTCATGTGTCAAACTTCTAGAAAGTTACTAGAGTGCTCTTGAAAATTAAGCACACAAAGAGTCCTACTGATCAGTAAAATTATGTGTTCAAAGTTCAGTACATGAAGACATTTTTGTGCATAAAACTCTTCCAGAATATCAAAATGTTTTTGTAGGTTTGGAAACAAACTTTCTCACAGATTCATAGCTCTGTGAATATAATATAATTATAGTGTAACTCTATACAAAAATCACAGGAACTATTTCTTGTCTTTCACTTAAGCTTTGCTTATTTTGATCCTTTATTACATAGCTTTTCTTTATTATTAATTAGATTCTTTTGAAGTAAATTGTCTTCATTGCTGCTTTATGTTTAAGTTATATCATTATAGATCATCACTACGTCTGTGAAAATTATCAACAAATAAATACTAGTTAATAGGTGACCACCTATATTTTTCAAATAATATTGTAAGGGTGTCATAACAGTGAAGTTGTATTGCTTAACTGCGCTAGATTTCTTCACATAAAATAACAGTGTTTGATACATGTTAAGTAGATTAAAGAAGTCACTTTGATGGTATTCAACCATTGCTAATCAGTCTGTGCTATTAATTAAAACTTAATGACCTGAATCTTTCTATTATTGACAAAATGTGGTTTATAATTACACAGGAATTTAAATAACATGGCTAAAGTAATGCTAAAAGGGCAAAACCTCAACAGTTTGCTTACTCACAGAATGAAGTAAGATTTCGTAACTAAGGTTGTCCTTTTAATTAATAACAAACTTAGTAAGTTTTCCCTTCGTTTGATAAAGTTGATCACTTTATATACTTTTGTAAATCAATCCATCACAAATATTCCATGGAATTTTAGTCTATACATTGCAGATACAATGGAAAGTGTTTTATAAGTCATTGCTTAAATGGCCACCAGGTCATAAATTTCAATTCAATTAGCTTTTTAATCTAACATATTAAGTCTTGCAGGTCTAGTCTTAATGTGCAATAACATAATTCTTTTACATATTAATTATATTGTTTCTATTAGAGAAAAACAGGAGATACTGACCTTGAAAACAGCTGTTTCCCACTACTCTAGCCAACAGTATATTGTTTAAATCAAGATTTTTTTCTAGTTATACATTGAGTCTGAAGAATGAGACAAAATTTTTTCCATCGGGTCCTGCACTTTCACTGCATAACACTTTCAGGGTCTGCTCCTACGGTGTGTGAGGAGCCAAACTGAGAAGGAGCTCAGGGTTCCTACCTATGACCTTCAACATATCTTATTTCTGTAACTTGTTATTGCTCCCTTCTTCCAGACACTACCTCCTCACGGCAAAGACGAGAACTGCTCCTAACGCTTTCCCCAAGGGGGACAGGGCTGGGGAGGGTGCAGGTTCCCAGCAAGGTTGCCCTGGCTCCATCCTCATGGACCAGCCCTGAGCAGCCTGGCCTGAGCTCACAGCTCTGAAAACCAGCTTGGACTAAGTGATTTTCTGAGCTCCTTTCTTGGCCTGTTTGGGTGCTAATAGGTTCCATCCTGTCTCACCATTTTTTGTTGTTGTTGTTGTTTGTTTTGGTTTGTTTTCAAAAGTATATATATAAAAAAATCTTTCCTGTATTTTTCTCCCTCTATTTGTCCTTCAGCTTCAAACGAATGAGTCTAAATGAAAAACACTTTCTTTCGTCTTATTTATTAGACAAATCCAAACCAGTGAAGAAATAGAAAAGTTTCACTGGAGAAAGACATTATAGTTATGAGTAAAAAAATGTGAATTCTGAGGTTTTTTGCTCTTGTAAGATATGAGAATAGAGATACTGAACATGTTGATTTTATTCTATTTTTGTATGTAATTAAATTAATAATACTTGATTTTCATTTAAATAAAAAAGTAAGTAAATGAAATGGTTTTTAGCCATAAATGTAGCTATCAAGATCAAATTTTGTTTTAAACAGATTAATTTTAAATTGTATATTTTCATGAATATATATATATGATGGTGATTAAAAGAAACAAAAAGACAAAAACAATCACCTTTTAAAACCTTGGCTTCAGGGAAAGAGATTTACTAGAGCTAGGAGCAACATCTTGAGTAACTTTTAGCAAGACTGTCAGCACTACTGAAATACGTACTGCTTAACTGCTTCCAAAGATGTCACAGTTTTTAAACCATGTTTTCCTGTGCAAATGGCAGTCCCGGTGTTAGTACTTGGCCTACAGTGACTCTTGCTGCCGTTTCAGCTGGCCGTGGTACCTTTTCTTCCCATTACAGGCTTTTTGTTCAGAGTTAACTCAAAGTGTTTACTTAGAGGTGCCACTCCAGATTTAGGTGCAATTCTATGGCTGGCGAAATCATTCTTGCCTGTGGTATGTGGCTTTTGAAATATTTCTGGGAAAAGTAATGTGGCAATATGAAGCACTATTTTAGGGCTAGAATCCTGTTGACAGCCCCACTCTTGAGGGAAAACTGGCTGACAGGGGTAGGCAATTGTAGCTGGCTCTTGACTTATTTCCTCACCTTCTACTCTTTCTTCCAGGTTTCACAAATGGAAGATTAAAAGATGAGCCTGATCCATTATTTATTGTGATAAAGTAAGAATAAAATTCATACAACTCCTCAGGTCCTACTGAAAGCATAAAACCAAGAAAGTTTGTAAAAAGTTCCAGCAAGGGAAAAACTGAACTTGCAAATTTATACACAAGAAACAATGAAAAGAAAAAGCAGCTAACAATAACTAGAACAGTGAATAAAAGAGACACATTAGAAGATAAACCTTATACGCAGCCAACAGAAAAAGTTGTAAAATTGTTACTTTTTTTTTTTTCTCCAATTAGATTTGTACAAGAAACTCCATTATATAGGCGTTTTAATTTATGGTGTTTTCTTTACTATTTATTTACTAGCCTTCTAGAAAATAATGACTTTAAACTTTGTTCCAACAATCCGCTTTTATAAGATAAGGTTTTTTCCATCAGCTTCAATAGTGAAATTAAGAAAAGGATAAAAACCCCCACATTAAAACTTTTCCTTCTTCTTTATTAGAAACATTAATTAAATTCTGTCATTGTTCATTGCTCTAAGTACTGCTATTCATCCATAGTCAATGCTATTAAGTATTGGTGCTTTATGCCAATAAAATATAAATTGTTAGAATAATTTTAAAAGGACTTAATGTGTATATAAGGATATATAGGCAAAACGTTATTAATATGGTAATAACTAAGCACCCTCACTAAAAATACACACATTGGAAGTGAAAAATAAAGCCACTGTAAATACCAAATAATTTTATTTCTAATGTCAGCATTTTTCACTTATTCAGTTAGAAGGCATTCCCTCAAGACATGCAAGAAATACAAAAGTATCTGTATGATAGCACCACTGTATACTTGACAGTTTTAATCATGTCATATTTGAGATAACCCGTACAGTATAAGTAATCTCTTGTTAAATAAATATAAAATCAAAAAGAACATTTTCCATTGTATAATCCGCTCAGTCATATTTAACCTTGAAGAGATACTCAGCTTCTTATTAAAGCTTATAAAAATATTTATCCTAAGTTTCAAGAAAAATATTTATGCCAAGTTTCAAGATCCTTTCCTTAAATCATATTAGAAACCTGAATATGGAGGGACGGTGGAACATTCCTAATACTTTAAAGAGTATCAAACATTTCCAAGTCATTAAATGAAAGTAATGAATCAATACATGTTCTGGCATTGCTCATTAATACATCGCTGAAGCTGAGATTTATCCGTATGTTGTAGGACCTAGAATAGAAATATCCTTCATAATTAATTAATTGAAAGACATATGATGTTGGATTGCTAATCTGCAAGCAACAGTTATTCCCAACAAAGTATTTTTTAATTGGGTCAGAAATGAAAACTGAATCTGCTGGCCAAAGTGACCTATTTTCCCCTGTAACCACAATGGAGTTACTCTCTTTCTTTGGCATGTAGTTTCAATTAATGTTTTAATGACACAGTTAATTTTTGCTTCTATCTCCATGCATATTTATGTGCTGAAAAAATGAGATGCTAAAACAGAAGAGAGGCTACCTAATCTCTCTGAAGGTCTGGGCATTTGAAACCACTCCTATAGCCGGAAGCTGCAGCCTCTTCTAGCACAGAGTTAGGGTCAACCTCGGGTCTTCTTCAAAAAATGTTCAGCATTTATTAAGTCTTTTAAATTAAAAATCCAGGCTACTGACAGGAAGCTGAAAATGTGCAAAGATCTAGGTAAGGTGTTCGGCTTAGTGATGCTAATTTTCTCCTTCCCGGAGGCTCAGAGGAAGCAATTGCCACTGATTGGCATTATCCGCTAGCTATGGAAGGTGGGTTCCAAACACCTTTACACTGCTTTTCAAGATTTTTTTGTTATTTTTATCCCAAGTATTAAACTGACTTTGACTGCTTGTGAAAATCCCATTCAGAAGAAATCTCTGCTACAAAGAGAGGCATTTCAAGTAGCTTTGACATTTCCCAGTTAATTCTATAGTTCAAACGTACAATGAAATTTTGCATTAACACCAGAAAGAAGTGATATCAGAGCTCATTGTAAACAAGAAACATTCAAATGTCTTCCACAAAGCTGTGGAGCCCTTTTATACAATTTCAAACTGGGGCCATGCAACGGGTCAAAAACTAATCTTGGGGCACTCATTATCATTCGTTCGCAGTTCACTTTGCCAAAACTCTGCTCTATGTTCCTGAAAGGTGGCAAGGCTCAGAGATACCACTGCTCCATTACAGGAATCCATAGTAGGCTTCAGAAAATTCGGTTTGGGTATAAAAGCACTAAGTGTCTGGATGATTATATATGCTTATTTCTGGTACTGCCAACAGAAGAAAGTTTGCGTTCTGCAGTTATGAGTTTAAGATTGTACAGATTGCATGAGATGGAGCAGAATTCATTAAATTTCAAAGACAGAGATGCCCTGTATAATCAAATTGAACTATTTTGTAATGTCAGAGTTATCACATAGAAATAATTCTTGTCACCCACTTTAGATATTTCCTGCCAATTTAAACCAATTAATCAGTAAAATATTATTAAAATTTATTATCCAAATTGTAAGCAGAAATGTCAACTACGGAAAATAAAGTATTGAGATTGCTAAGAACAAAACAAGCTATCCTTTTATGACTGTCCTATGCCCCCTAACACCTCTGCTAGTGGTCATATGACTTTGAAGAGATCAATGCACAAAAAATCACGTTTCTTCCTGGCTTGCTAAAATGGACATTTCATTCATTCTCAGCTCTGTAAAAGAGAGGTTAATATTATTACTGCCTTGACTGTCTTCTTTTTCTTTCACATCTGACTCCAATTTGTGTTTCCTGTACTGGCTCCTTTGCAAAATGAGTGGTGACTTCCAAGAAACACAAAGCGTTCTCTATATGCAGTAATTTTCATACTATTTTTAAAGAAACATTTAAGGAAATCAGAGAGAGAATACATCTTTATGACCAACTTCATTGCTAAATCTCAAAAAAAATCTGACTCTAGCTGATTTTTCTTAGAGCAATGACTGTATCTCTTGAATATTTATTTCAAAACAATCAGGTTCCACTCATCCAAAGTAACTTTCTCATTTTATGCACAGTTCTTACTAATTGGATATAAATTATTGGATATAAATTATCCAATTCAAGGAATACAGTTTCAAGAAATATAATTGTCCAAGGGATGACAAATAATTATGTTAGTTAATTATCCTTCTGTTCCTGCTGATTATTCCTGTCCATTTCCCAGATCACTCTTTCTCCCCTCCTACCTGATCCACTGTGATTTTCCTTCTTAGCCCTGAGTAGGCAGCAGAAAAGGAGTCCTAAGGCAGCACGGACAATTTGCTGTTGACCTAGAGAGAGAGGGTTGTTTTCAGAAACTCTATCTATGTGTCTACGAATCGCAGGAAAACAGCATCTGACATCCTCATGAAATGTCTTCATGAATTGCAGATCACTTCATGAAAGCTGGAATGCCCCTTCCATCCAAAAATTTTTTATAGCATATTTGTTAAGTTCTATGATTCATGAAGCTTTTGGAATTGATAGTTCTCTTCTTCCAGAGAAATAAGGTGAGGGACCTTATTTAACATTTGACTAGTTTTTCCTGTTCATTCTTTCATTTCTTTGTCACTTCCAAAAGTCACTCTTCACCTCCACAACAGCCTTGTAAATTCTTTATCTAGCATTTTGTTAAATGGACCTCACCTCAGCAAACCAGGTTTTTCTTTATCTTGCTGTGTGTGAGACGGTGTCTCTTTTGTGAACATGAAGAATACAGCCGTTCAGGCTCACAAGCAAAAGGAAGGTTTTGGGGCCAGAGACCTGTGAACTCTTTCAGTATAAATACCATTTAGATCAATCATCTTGTCCATTAACAACCTCAAGTTAAGTTTCAGGATTTTCCCTAGTTCTATACCTTCAGAGGTCTGTCTCATTGCCGTATTATTGCCTTGTGATGTGCCTTTATGATGGGCCAAACTAGATTAAATTCATAGGTAGGCCTAGGGGCCTGCTGTCTTTGGGCAGGCACGACCTGAATTTCATTCTCTCATGGAGAAATGAAATTGTCTTACTGATCAGTGGCTGCAAGAAGAATTCAAAAGCAGCTTCTTTTTGGAAGGTGGTGACTACAGACTAGTTGTGGAGAGATCCGTAGTGCTATTTTTGAGCTGAGTCAACACCTGGCACTTGTCCTGTGTGATCAACACAAAGGCTTTTTTCTTTAGCATATCGGCAACTCACCTGTACTTGCAATAACATTGACACCAAAGATTTTTTTTAAAAAAAATATGCAAGTATTAACAAATTTATAGACTTCCTGATCTATTCAAGAATTCCATGAACTCTTCTGTCTCTTTCTGGGTATTTCTGCAGGCACTTCATAACCTTATTCTTTGCACGATATGCATCTCGCTTTATAATATTAGTGAAACTGCAAAATCAAATGAGTTAAACATTGCAAGAGAAAGAATTTGGAAGCTACTACTATGCAAAAATTCTGCCCTTCCACAAAAGGTTAAAATAATTCAGATACTCATGTGATAAATGGGAATTAATTCTGATCTGGCTCTGGTTTAAAGGTATTTAATATGAGACCATGTTATTTTAGTATATGTAACAGAGAAAGCCTAGGCAGAGATGTGTTAGATTTATACATATTTTTCCTTCATTTGAGTTTAACTCTTAAAAATAATAATGCCAGTATCACTTTCATTTTCAGGGTTTTATACAGTTGTGCTGATGAGGTAGAAAAAATATGCTATTTTTGTATGCATATTAAAACTAAGAATGACATGAGTTGATGTCAAGAAGACAGAATGCAACTATTTAAAGATGCTTGTAGGAAGAAGTGTTGTCACTTTTGTATTCTTTTACTGTCACAGCCACAACAATTCTACTATTTAACAAGCTATTAGAAGGGTTGCTTGACTATGAATTAATATAATCTTCATTTTGTTGATGTGGATGACTGTAATACGTATGCTGATTTTGCTAAAAAAATTTTGTTTTTTGGCAAAGACACCAATTTCTACAATGGGTTGCATTCTAGGATGATGGTTTTAACATCATATAGCGAATGATTTCCAATCAAATACTTGCCATGGCTAGGAACAGGCAGCATTACAATCCCTGCTAAGACTGTAATGGTTTAAGGTACTGGGAGAAGACTTCTTTTTTGCAAAACGTCTTTTTCACTGAAGTGCAATGGAGCACTCGGTGAGATATTCCAGTGCCTGTGAGTTGATGTCTTCTAGAAAAAAGGCTTGGGACTGCTTCAGCTAAAAGTACTCTAACAAGCAAAACCTCTGCAAGCTCTTTACAAAGATTTTCTGTGCAGAAACACAGCTGTCTGGGGGAACATTTCCCATATCATCACACACTTCACGCTTTCCACGACATAGTTCTTTCTCCTGCTCTTACCAAGAGACGCGGACCAGCAGGTGTAGCTAAATAACCAACAACACTCATCTCACATTGTCGTGGATGACCTGGCTCTCTAACAACAGGACTGGAAGAAAAAAAAAAGCATGCAGAGTAGAACAGAGTTCAAAACATGTTAGTATAATGTGTTTTCGATGCTTTGGCAATTTTACTGTCTTTGATGAAGCCAGTGAAATGCTCATAATCTGTGTAGTGTTACATCTACATATACAGTTGCATATAATTCTTCTTCTTTGTAATATCTTAGTAACATAGTAAAAGAGATACAGAATCATTTATCACAAAATTTACCTGCTACTGCCTAACAGAGTAAAGTAATATTTTTAAATTCTGTGGCAGAAAACAAGGCATAATGCTGTACTTGATCAATGACATTTATCAAAACCCAGTAAGCAACAAGGTAGGCATATAATTGTGTTTTCACATGCAGATCTTAAGATGTGAGCAAGAAAAAGGCTCGCTATGAAAACGTGTTTACTGAAAACCAGTTGGAAGTCTTTAATCCCTCCCCACCATGAAGTGGACATGAGATTCCAGTCCTGAGGAAGGGTGTGACAAGGGCAGAGGAGAAGGCCTTTTGCCCTGTAAAGATCCAGAGGTGAATGGAGACGTAGAATGGAAAAAAGCATGTGGTGGTGGCGGACTGAAAGACTGGATCAAAATGAATATATGCCTAGGGTGGTAATTCAGGTTGCCTGAGTAACCTTAATTCAGGTGTTTCATAATTTCTGGGTTCTTCAGTCGCAGCCTTAGTGTTCCTTTAGCACAGTTCGGGGGTGGTGTAATTATAAGACTTTACAAAAAAAATTAACCGTATAAAGCTGCTGAAAGAAGCTGATCCCTTTGAGTACTCAGCAAGGATAGTCATGCTGAAGTTTCTTCAAGTACTTGAACCAGTGATGACACTAGTAACACTTTTAGCCTCCAGCTGGTCCTATCCCTCAGGGAATGAAGGTACACTTAAATTTCTCTGCTATTTTGTAAATAAGGGAAAGCAGACGTTCAAGAATGATAGAATTCATTTCTATATCTTAAACAAAAAGAAGTATATTCTGGGGTTTTTGAACACTTCTGCACCAAGTTCCCTGTGACTCTTTCCCTTACCCTGGCCTCCTGTGTAGTTCCTTTCCCACTGTAGCTCCCAAACTCCTGTTTCCTCAGCCAACTCCTGTCCCCCTCTTCCTGCCCCACACCTTTACTTCTCTCTCTTACCCCACGCAAGCCCACATTCTTCCCCTTAGCGTAATTGCCGCTATTCCCCCCTGCTGCTCTTCAATTTCTTGTATCTTCCCCGGGAATGTGGATTTTGTCTCTATCTATTTCCTTCCCCTTCGCATCTTTCTTTACCACAGTCCCTCTCGCTCCTGTCCTGGCCGGCCATTTCCTTTCTCCCCCTGATCTTTCCTACATGGCAGGAGGAGGCAATGCCAGGGCGGACAGATTTTGTATTCTTAAGCTTGCTTAAGAAAGAGCTTATTTTAATCAAAACTTTAACAAAATATCTGAGGGATATATTCAGCATAGAGTATTAGAGCCACAATAGTGCACATTTGGCAGAGCTATCAGCAACTGAAAACTCAGGCTTATGATTGAAAGCCTCTGGCAGCCTCACTTACTGGCATCAGAACTCTGCCACCTATTACAACATGCTGTTTATTTAACAGTTTCTGTTAAATTAAATTACTTATCTTTAATCATGGCAGATATATTTATATCTATTTTAAATAGCCCTCCAAATGTTTCTTTTAATTCTTGCACATAAATTCTAGCGTAATGAGGTAATGCTGCTGCATTTTCATGAGTATAATAAACCTCGTATGGCTTGGCCCAAGTTGAATATATCAAGGAAGAGAAAAAGGGAAGGAGGAGTTGGTATAACCAGAAATTAAGTCACATTTAATATGTTAAGTTTTGGAAAGTCCAAAGTGTAAGGAGGATGAAAATTACATGGAAAAGAACAGAACCTTCATTTGTACAAATATTAAAATATAGGCTTTAGCTTTATGAGTCTGGTTCTGCTCTTATTTATCCCAGTAAGTCTTGTTTACACTCCATGTAGAAGGAGTAGTGAAATCAATGAAATCAGTGGAGATAAACAGAAGTAAAACTAGAATCAGACCCCATAATTGTAAATAAACAGCATAGAAAAAGAAAGATGATCTTTTGGACAGTGCTGGGGTACTTATGCAGGAAAGCTCCCGTCATGAAAAGTTAATGATGTGTAAGGATTTAAAAATTATTAAAGGGTAAAATACTAAAAGTAGTAGTCGAGATTATTTTCTACCTGTAACTGCCGCTTGAAAAATGGCACTTGTTTATATACAGTAATACTTTAATATCAAGATTCTACACGAAATGTTACATTTTTCTGGGATGGCATTAAGATCAGCTTGTATTGAAAACACGATCTACATTTTATCAAAACCATCTTCTGATTTCAAATACAGTGTATCTAGCCCCCCCACTGTTGCCATGAACTATTAGTGATTCACAGAAACATAAGCATTATGAAGGAAGACTAGAAGCAAAAAGGTTAATTATACAATCTTGTAATAAACTTCCCAGAGCTTGTAGATTTTTATTAGGTGCATAACGTGACACTGTATAAAATGCTTTTCCTTTACTCTCTTACCAACATTGTTCGTGTGAACGCGAAGGTCTTACAGGCTGAATCCTACTGACAATAAGTTTAATAGCTCCACTGTATAGCTTCTTTCTTCCTGAAATGATTTTCACCGCAAATTTATGCGTTTTTCAATGTATAAAGACTCTCATCTTTATTGTTCTTTAAATAAAGATTACAAATCAAATTAAATGTTGGAAAGTGAAAAGGAAGATAAGTGAGAGCAATCATTTTCCAAAACGTGTTTTTAGTATATTTCCTTCCACTGACCAAAAAGTCATGATGCCTGGAATTGAATTATACAGTAACTTGAGGGTGAAAAAATACCAGAAGACTGCAAAGTAGTGTGTGTTTAAAACTTATTTCCTATCAGTGCAATATATCTACTATTTTTCTTACTCCTTGCCATCGAGAAGACCAATGCAAGCCTCACAGAAGACCGCATCAGTCATTTGCTCCCATCTGCATCCAAGCAGAAAGCTCTGGGTTTTGAGCCAACGCAGCCCAGCACCAGCCGCTAGTCCTGAGTGAGACCAAGCATCTGCCTCTCTGCCTTGCCGTGGGCTCTGCTCACCTTTCCAGGAGCAATTACGGCGTCTTCTGCGTAAGTCTGCCTATAGGCCAATGAAGAGGCTTTGCTCCGGTCAACACACAGGGGGGACTGTTTTAGAGTCTGCTCCATCACGTGATAAACCCTCGACCACTGCGGTATAGGAAAGACTAGATTTATTTGAGGTGCAAAACGGCTCTCCATGAGCTTCTCAGGAAGACCCACGGCAGAGAATCTGCGTCTAGATGAGGCTAATAATTAGAGGTAATATGTCTAATATATTAGAGAAAAAGTTTTTTAATCTAACTACAAAGAGGAAAATTATTCTCCATTTTTAAGTAAAGCATTACCAGTAAAATGATAGCATCTTGCCACAGTCTTTTTATGCTCATTCTAAATCTTTCTTATAATTATCCTGCTTGATACTTCCTTTGCTTATAAGTGATTTTAAAAAATAATCCAGCCTTTTCTTTTTCTAACGTAATTATTTGTCATGTTAGAGATGTAATGAATATAGATCTAGGCTGATAACTAACATAGCAGTGCTGCTGCAAGCTTTCTGTCCAGCATACATAACATCAGCAATTAGTTCTACTGATGGGCTAATTCACTGACGCTGAGGTGCTATTTCCTTATATTTTATCCCCATCCTATTCCTGTACTGTTCCAAAAGCAGTTCCCTGCCAAAGACATTGTGTGGGTTTTGGCTGGGATAGAGTTAAGTTTCTTCACAGCAGCTGGTATGGGGCTGTGTTTTGGATTTATGCTGAAAACAGTGTTGATAACACAGGGATGTTTTCACTGTCGCTGAGCAGTGCTTACACACAGTCAAGGCCTTTTCTGCTTCTCACCCCACCCCACCAGCGAGGCGGCTGGGGGTGCACAAGAAGTTGGGAGGGGACACAGCTGGGACAGCTGACCGCAACTGACCAAAGGGATATTCCACACCATATGACGTCATGCTCAGCATATAAAGCTGGGGGAAGAAGAAGGAAGGGGGGGACATTTGGAGTGATGGTGTTTGTCTTCCCAAGTAACCGTTACGCGTGATGGGGCCCTGCTTTCCTGGAGATGGCTGCACACCTGCCTGCCCATGGGAAGTAGTGAATGAATTCCTTGGTTTGCTTTGCTTGTGTGCGCGGCTTTTGCTTTACCTATTAAACTGTCTTTATCTCAACCCACGAGTTTTCTCACTTTTACCCTTCTGATTCTCTCCCCCATCCCACCAGTGGGGAGTGAGCAAGTCACTCTGTGGTGCTTAGTTGCCGGCTGTGGTTAAACCACGACAGATATTAAGCTAATTAAAATAATAAAGCCCCATTTAGCTGAAACAAAGGCTGTACTGAAAAATTCTCAAGAGCAAAGGCAAATGTTTTGCCTTACTACCATTTTCCCTGTGCATATTTTGTTGGAATGTCATAGTCTCCCTCATAGTCCACTGAAACTTGTGATTTATAGGGTATTTCCCCATCTCCCCTCACATTGCCAAATACGGTCTTATTAACACCTTGGAATTTTTCTACCATGTTTATCAAACAAATTAAGAGAAAAAAAGAAGGTATTTCCTCACAACAAAATCTAAACTAAATTCCATTATATATGATCAGCCACTTCATTAAAATCAAGCATCCTTTAACTGAAATCTTAATAACTGAAACCTATATAAGTTGTTAGCACTGTCAGACACTAAATGGCATGTATCTCTATCGCAGGCACATTAAATGAGAGACAACTCTTCTGGGAAACTCATCCAACAGTCAAGAGCTGACCACAGATTAGGCAAAATCTATCCTGTGTGCTGTCTTCCAAATAGCAGATGTGTTGAGAGGCACTTGTAACTCATGCACTTTTTTGTAAATAAATCAGAGACTTCAGTATTTTGACTCTGTATGTCAGAGTTTACATAACACATTAATTGAAACCTTCAAAGGAAGATAAAAGCCCAATAAGCTTGTTGCCAAATTTAATGGTAAGGCAAATTTCCTGGTTGAAGAAAACTAAACAAATATCTATTCAAATACATATATTTATTACAGAAAGATGGCTTCAGACTGGAAACAATTTCCATTTTTGTAAATTAGCGTCATAAATGACAGTAGAATATCCAATATCAGCCAGAGATTCCACCCAATCTAGAGAAATGAGATTTGCAAAAAAGCAAGGAAACAAAAACCCAATAAATTCCTTTTCATCAGTTTGTACAGCCTTTTTCACAACACCCACAAAGATATCATTTTTTTTTTCAGGAGTATACCTGAAATGGCTAGGATATATGTAAATATTATACCCCACTTTATTTTCTCACCCACAAAATATTAAAGATATGGCACTAAGTTGCATTAATAATGGAGGGAAAATATTCATTTTAACAGATAGGCTTTAGGCTATCTTAACTGCAAAGTCAGTGAGGCAAAATCTCTCAAAATAATCACCTCAGCTAACGGTCTTTTTATTATATAAGGTCTGTGACCTTGTTAGATAGCGAGACTGGATGCTCAGAGAGCATGAATGTAGTTTATTAACAAAGCATCAAAGAAACCTGATAATCAGAGTATAAGAACGAAGGATGGCAAGTAGACTAAGTTTTATAGATATATTGGGAGAGGACAGAATAACTGTTCTAAGGAAAATCAAGGGAAGTATACCACTCAAACCAAAACAAAAAATACAGATTAATTGTTTAAAGAAAAAGTTTACTTAAAGAAGAGAGGAGGACAAAAGACAAAACACAATATTTGGGGGATTGATTGTTATTGTTATAATTTCTATCAGCTAAAAGCTCTACTTGCAGACCTGCACTGTGTTGTGCTAAATTCTATATACTGTGTTTTCCCTATTTCTGCATATAGTAGAGATGCCACACCCTTCTGTTGATTCATCCCCTTTGAGAATACAGGTGGTTGATGGAGAGAGGGTTAATTAGTTCTCCATATCCTAGATAACTCTTAAAATGCATTCTCATGTACGTCTGAGAATGCATTGAACCTGCTTGAAACGTCAGTGGCTGGCAATGGGGCTTCCAATATAGTACCAATAGCACCCCAGGTTGCTGAGCCCTGATCGTGGCACGTGGGACCCTTTGGAGGACCAGAAGTGAATTCAGAGGCATGAAGTTTGCAAAGCTAATCTCAATGACAGCCTTGGGAACCCTCCCAGGGAGGCTGGAGTACAGCTCACACTGCCAGCTCGCTCTATAATGTCCCTGTTGACAAATTTCCCTTTAGCAGCTTAGCTGAAAAAGTTGATGCCTAAACTTCCTTAGTTTCCTTCCTTAGATCAGCTGGCATGTTTTTTGTATGTTTGTTTGATTTTTTCTGTAGCAACCCCTAAAATGTGGCAGATGATAAACTCAACAGCAAGAAAAAAATGTAATATCATCACTATTATTGCCATCCTTTGACATACAGATTTTTATAGCTCTGGCTTATTAACACTGCACAAGCAGATTTAGAGTGTTTCTACAGGAGGAGACATAGGTGCTAGACAAAAAATCCACCAGGACTTTGCCACGCCAGAAAAGGAGCGGGCTAGCGTTTGGTTAATAAAGCCACCTCCCAAGGAAGCTGTGGATATGGACTGTAGACGAAGTGCTAATTTTTTTCAGAGCCACTGAGAAACCTGCCTTTTAACTGGACTAAATTAGCTCTTTCATGGGAGAGCAACAAACCAGAGCAAATTGCTCAACAGTATCTCTCTTAAAATGTCAAAAGTACTTTGTCAAGCAGAATCATTATTTATATCATACAGACTTCCTGCATCTGCTTTTACTCTTATCACGGCCCAGTTCAGAAGTATTCACAGAAAGTATCACCCACAAAGAAATAAAGATAAATGGTGTAGTTTGCAAAACAGAACAACATCATTCCATCAGAAACTTATATTTTGCAGAGCTCCGGGTTTTTACTCGGCTCAGATTTCTTGCTATCTGTGAAAGATTAAACCTCTAGAGAGCTACTGAATCTGCTGTTTGCAGGTAGAAATTTTCTTCTATTTTATCTGAGAGTGCAATAGTCAGGAGAAATCATTATTACAAATCCCTGGAACAGTCTATTTTTTTTTAGATGTTCTCGCTGTTTCTAAATCTGCTTTCATTTTGCATGAAGACTTTCACATTTCAAGGAAGATTAGATATTGGAGGAGAGGGGAGGAAAGGCTTTTCTTTTCCTGTTTTCCTATTTAGGTCAGATTTTTGTGCTTGTGTAAATCAACATAATTCCACTGATTTCAACATAACTTCAATAATTACGCTGTTTGAAACATAAACCTTTGTGAGAACAAAGAACTTTCTGTAGTTAGCCCTATTCTCTATGAAATCCGGATGTTTTAATTTTGTTTTTCTTGTCCAATTTGTCCATATTGCTGTAACACTTTGCTTTTTGATTACTTTGTCTGTCCATCATGCTCTCATATCCCTTGATCCTCCATGACGCCGAGGAATTCAGCGCATGATGTAGTAAATATGTGATACAATGCTGCAAGATCCTTGAGCACAATCGCTGCCTCAGTTGTCTAATTAACATTCTGTTTCCACTGAAGCTGGGCAGTGCAATGGAGGTGGCAGGAGGAGGCATCGGTGGAGGTCTCATTAGTCCCCATTTCCTCATTCATCCCCAGATGTGATGCTGGCAATCAGTCCTGTGTACAACTGCGTTGTACTCAGCCCTTCCTTATGGCGCTCCTGTCAGGCATAATTAATCAGCACTTTTATTGATTGCATTTTGTATATTGGCTTTTAGACCAGAAAAAATGCAATGAATAAACATCTCTCCTGAATGTTGTCCTGCACCAGGACTTCATCACCTGGTCCGATACAGAGACTATTCCCAGCGCATTACAAAGGTAAGATATCCTAGACATTAAGCGCATCGTGCTTCCAGAGCTGGTCAGGCTGCTCTCCCGTCCCCACCTTTTGACTGCAGGGCTGCATATGCCCAACTCAGAGAAAGCTCTACATCCTGTATCATAAACTCTACAGGCGGATACAGTAACAGGAATGATGTCAAAACTTACCACTTATTGCTCTCCGAAGAAAGGGAACAACTTACAGGAAGAATTTGCTTCACTCCAATTCAAGGCTTATCTAAAACGCAATTCTTGAATAGCACAGTACAAAAAAAAGACTTCAGAGTTCTCTCCTCTGCTTAAAGCTAGGCAATTCTATACTGTGTTTACTCAAGTTGTCCTGTAATTTGGTGTGCTTCAAAAAGTACTCCATACAGTAGAGGTTCTCAGCTTGCAGTCATCTTAGTCTGATATCTAGCTTTTCCAAATCATCTTATTATTGACACATTCACCTATATTTTCCACAGGCATAAAGTTCAAGCCATAGCTCTGATAATACTAAAACATTTCTTAATTGTTTTTCACTTCTATAGTTACTCCACAGCATATACTTTTACTGTGAGTTTTGCTTTTGGGGGGAGAAGAGCAGCAAAATTTAAACAGGGAAATGAGTTACCATGCTGGATCTGTTGCCTGTGATTCAAGATGAGGCAAAAGGAATGAGACCAGAAGGAGCAAACCTTTTACTGACTGCTGGGTTCTTAAGGCATAATGCTCTAACTGGATGGCAATGAGAGAAGATGAGAGGCAAATAGTGACAGGACAGTCGAAGGATGCCACAAAGAAGCATAAGAAGGAGATCCACACATCTTAACCTGGTAGTAAACACCACGTCTTAACACTTAAGGTATTTCTGTGATTTTTCTTTCTGGTCTGTCACAGACTGCTCATTCAAACACTTGGTTGGAAGATGATTTAAGAAAGGGAAAAAGCATTTAAGAATCACATAACTTCTCTGCCTTTAGCTAATCACAGGCATGCCTCAACTCCAATCTTAACTGATAAATATAATTTCATAAATGATTGCTCATGAATGTGATGTTACACTGATTAGTGGAAAATTGCACACGTTTAAAATATCAGCCAAACCAAAACTTTTGAAAATCCTAAGCGATGGAGCTGATGATCAACTTTAATTCTGCTCATAGTGCCTCATGCCATATGCACCTGTGGCACATGTATCCTCACTTCTTCATACCAAAATGAGTAATAGCTCTGGTTGCCTAGTACCCATCTCAGGGATGAAGGTCAGGGCATTGTATCGTGGTATCTCCACGTCCCTGATTTTCAAGGTTTCTGTTTTTATAAACTTCATATCCAGAAAGACACAACGTAACACTATTGTCTTCTGCGGGAGGACAAAAATTCCCCTTTCTGATTGTGTGGTGGGTTAGATTAATTGTTCTGGCGTCTCAACCCAGATTCCCAGTGGTGCTGCTCATGCGCATTAAACGAAGGGGAAGAAGCCATTGCATGCAGTCCCAAGTGCTTCAGTGAGTCAACGCAGCCACTGCGACGCGAAAGGCCAGGCATCACATGGTGAGTGATACTCCCGGGTCCTTTCCAGTGCTCCCGCACTTACCCGTGAGAGAACGGTCACATGAGTGACGCTTTCTGCTAGCCCTGTGCCACCACCTATTAGAGATCTGGTCCAAGCCAGACGTAAAAAGAACAAGGCAGGCAAAGAGATCCACAGCCAAAGTGGAACACGCACCCTACCACCACCGCATGTGAAGAGCCTACCTAAAAGGATATACAAACAGTAACGACATTCTTAGTTGCCATAATTTGTCATTGAGCAGTTCTCGAAAAAAGTTTCTGTTTGTTCCTTTGAAGCTCCTAAACTAAAACTTAACGTGTATCAGAGATCTATTTCATGGCCTTATTCATGTCTTATACCTTATTTTAAAGAGTTAAATAGATCACTATTGACATATGGGGATTTGCATGTAGCAACTGGCTTTTTCATTTGATTAGTCATTCAATATTATTAACATGAGAATGATAACAAGCTACTAAAGAGTCCATCACAGTTAAAGATATGAACCTGTAAGGCATTAATTTTTGTTTTCAAAAGGATATCCTTTTGTTTCAATGTACTAAAGTCTACAGATAAAAATAAGACAAGCAAATATTAAATCATTTTTATTGGCTAGAAGCCAGAAAACTCAGGTTCACTGAAGTCTAACTATACACTATAATTAAAATGTCAAAGTTTTTCTATTAAATAATTAAATACGGTATCAAAACCAGCATTAATAAATTGAGTGTATCGTGTCTCTTCCTGGACAATTTGACTGAGAAGGCTTTGAACCATGCTTTCAGTTTCTCTTATTCTACGAACTGGTTTTGCTTCTCATCCAATCATAAGATGAATTAATATTATTAGTGCAGATGGTAAACTACATATATATATATGGTATTATGACTTCACATCTATTGTCAGTCATGAAGACAATCTAGCAACACTTTTGATCCGCTCCACATATTGGCATTAAAGGCTCAGTACAAATCTGATGAAAATCAGATTTGTCAGTAGATCCAGTGTTTTTCAGTTCAACTTATCGCCACATTATGCTAACTGAAAATATATAAGCAACCTGAGTCAAAAAATGATAACTGCTATTGCAAATAGTAAACAGAAATTATGGAAATATGATCACAAAGTCGATGTTTCGAGAGTAGTTTTCAATTTCTAAAGTAGTTGTTACCATTTCTCTATAATATACATTGCAGAGTCTTGCTGCTTTGCATGAACTGGGAGATCTAAGAGGAACAAATGACACAGGAATACCCGAAGAAATCAAAAAAAGCGACAAACAAATAAGACCCATTTGCTGTTTTTCTGGAGTGAATTATGCCAGCTACCAGAGGAAGGGGTGGAACCATGGATCTGCCCTGGGTCTCCTGCTAAGTGAACACACTCAGCCTGGATGGTGACTGCAGCCCACGGACCGTAGTATCAGTTCCTGAGCAGTCCTGAGCGGTAGCTCTTGTTAGGTGGATTTAAACAGTATGTCCTGGCAGCATCTTGTCTCTGTTGTTAGCTACTTACGTACACACGTGTCTTGCCAGGGCTGCTTTCACCGAGAACGTGATTTTGCTGCCACTGTGCAATGTGCTTCACAACACAAATACATCTGCACATGTGTGTGATGCCCTGTGTGATGATTTAAGTTTCTAAGCCATACAGTGTTTTCCATCAGCTTCTGTGTGACACTGAGTAGTTGTAACTTCTATCGCTATACACCGCAAATTCTCAAAGCAGCACATTCAATAATATTTCAGCAAACACAGAGCTCTGCTTCTGTCCTTGCAAAACTTGATCAATACACTGGACCTACACTGCCAGAAAACAACATATATATTGGAATAATGCCTCAAATTATTAATTAGTTAATCACAGGAATGTCTATCCATTAAGATGAAAAATAACTCGGCACTTCTGATTTGTATAACCAAAAAAAGTTATAATTAGTATAGAAAACTTTTCCATTTTAAGCTCTGTATTTCTTTGCCCAGATCAGTGAAATATTAGGATTTACATGAAATCCACAAAGAGGCTTTGCAATATCTTACAATGCTCAGGGGCTTAATAAAGCTATTTCTGCAGGTTGTCTGGAGGATTCTACTTAATTAATTAACTTAATTAATAATGCTATATGAAGACTTTTATGGAGAACACGCACTCTGGTTAATTTTTTAGCAGAGATAAGGTTACCAATCTGCAAGAAATCCTACTGAAAGCAGGAAAGGAGCGCTACTGATAACACTATCGTATTTTGCCAGCGTGAACTGATCTGGAATTCCTGAAGTTGGCCCAGCTTCCGACTCCAGCCTGGGCAAGTATAGAAGAACCATCTTACCTCCCTGCTTGTTTCTGCTGCCTCCATTAGAAGTGAGGTACAACGGAATTCTTGACAGCAGAGAAAGTAAATTTGCACACAGCATTGTCCTGGCAGTCAAACTTGTTCTGCTTACACCAACATTACTAGCACACAAATTAGTTTTGAACCAGGCCATAGCTGTTTTCTTTTTCAAAGTAACAGCTAAGTCAGCTTAGTGTCATGCTAGAGAAGACACCCTAGTTAACATATTTTTTAACTCAATCAGTCCCCTGTCGCAGAAATGGTGCCCATGCCCAAGCATTTCCAGCTTCCAGAGATCAAACTATTTTGGCAATACTTTAGGCAGTATTTGACGTTCTCCCTCAAGTACTCATAACAGAAAAATGTTCACATGTACAAATGTGCATTATTGGAACTAATACTACTACAATAGTACAAACAAATTAGTGAGAAAGATCTCAAGCAAAGCTCTAAATACCAGTGCTATATTTTTCAGATATCTAGATGTAAGATGGCATTTCATAATTTTTAATACAGCTACTTATGTAGGAGTCAAGACAACATTATGTTTTTATTTTCTGATGGATTGTGAAATACACCTAAACCAGCTGAAAACATTATGAAAATAGAATATGCAATTGTTCTTTTAATTACTGCATTTGGGGAATACACATATATACACACATATATATCCTTTTGTTACACAGGATTTCTACTATTATTATCTAGTATATTGTAATATAAATGTTATAATAAATTGCATTATATTTCCCCTACAAGATTAATTTATGAACCCATATTGTGGTTGATGGTGGCAGCTGAACCCCTCAATGGAATTAATTAAAGGATAATCTCCATTGCTTTGTAGCATACAAACCAATAAATGGCTGCTGAGATTAATAGCTGAAGCGAAGCTAAAGTGTTTAAGGAATTTCAAACCCCATTTATTACACACACCCTACAAAGCAGGAGAGATTATAGCTGTACAGCAAACTGGAACATCAAAAAACCCAAAAACAAAATCAAAAAGAAGCCCACACATGGAAAACATCATTTCCTTCCCTTGTAAATATTTGAAAGTGATGCTTCTTTGTTCGACAATTCTGTGGCATACAGATGAACTTGGCTAGAATGAAAAAGAAACAGGGATGAAGCTAAAAATGTGTGCTGGCTCTTTTGATTGCTCATATAAAACAAGGAGTACCCAGGGAAAACATTAAAAAAAAAAAATTAGACGAGGATATTATTGATGAGCATATAAGTAGTTCTTTTTAAAGAGAGTTTGTTTGCAAAAGCTTAATTTTTTATATTCAAGACAGCATTGCCCAAACACAAACTGGGAAATGATAAGGCTTGCAAAGCGTTTGGAGACTGTTTTCTTTAGAGCAGCGACTGCGGTATCCTTTGGATGAAACTGCTTCTGCATCTTCACCGAATCTCCTTAGCTGACAGAAATGAGATTCGTGTGATATTCAGGCCTCCTTTTGGCTTTGGGAGGAGCAGACGGGGTACAGGTGTGTGCTACAGCAGGCAGGATGTTGTGCCTTGAAAGTTTGCTCAAGTGACAATTTTTCAATACCATTTTCAAAGGAGTTGTATAAACCTTATTGGACAGCAACCAGTTTATTCTTGCTTTTATTAAGTGAATTGAAGGCTGTTTTTAAGTACCAAAATGCACTACTTCGTCTCATGCCCTTTGTATCAAATATTATCCTTAGCTTCGATTTCTTCCTGAATAAAAGTCTAATAAGCACTCTCTACAAGCATTTTATTAAATTCTTCTTTTCATTCTATTCTTCCACAAAAATCACTGGCAAATCCTGAAATTTCCATTTAAAGGGGGTTTTCACTTTATTTTTCTGGCTACAGAAGATTAATGAAGGTTAAAGTTAATGAGGTATTGAGCATGGGTTAAACTCACCCTACCCACTGTGCATCTTTACAGCTGATGATGGCTCAGCTTTCTAAATAAAATTTATTAATTGTCATCTGAGGACAAAGACTTGTTTCAGGATAACAAATGTATTTAACAGAAAGGGAAAGAAAAAGTGAAGTATATGCATCACTGCCCGGTCTGTTAGCATCTGCTCTGGTTTCATGTCTGCCTGAGAAACCTGCCTCAAGAGCAGCTCGCTCTCTCAATCCATCTGTGCGAGAGGGAAAGGGAAAGAAACAGAAATCTCCCAGGATGGGTGACCACTTTATCATTCCTTCCCGGCTTAACCCTTTGGAGAGCAATAGGAAACACCAAGTCTGGAACGGAAGAAGCAGCATACAAAGAATCTCACTTCTCTTGGCCAGTAATGTTTTGAAGGCAATAGTTCGAAATGTAACCAATAGTGTTAGGTCCAAAGATATATTTGTAATAATGCCAAAAAGGTCATTTATTGCATTCTCTTGAATATTGCTTTCTCAGCACTAAATTCAGGAGTAAATTTACTTCAGCTTCCTTTTCTTTAGCCCTTAATTACATGTGTGGAATTTTACTGCATTACTACAAATTATTCCTAGACCTTCAGTAGAAATGTTCTTCATGGTCTTCCGTTAGATTTCCTTAAATCCACACTGCTCTAACCTGAATTTATAAGCCTTTTTTGTATAAAAGCCTACCGTAATGCAAGTAATTTGACAAACAGGAATACAGAACTAAACCAGGAAACATAAAGATGAAAAGCACTAAACTGTTCAAAACTTTACAAAAATTATTGAGGTTTGGGGTGTTTTCTTTGTTAGCTGGATCCGAAATTAATCCGAACCGTGAAAAATATCTCAAATTTCTTTTCAAACAAATCTCGGCTCTCTTATTTTATTTAAAATATTTTAATTTTCCCAGAAATCAAATTTTTGAAGTCCTACATTAAAATGAATATTTTAAAATCTTGTGAATCTGGAGGCTTAAATTATTTTGAACACTCAGAGTTGAATCTGGTGAGGCACCGAGAGTTTCTACCTCTTTCAGAAGAGCTGAAGCCTCTTTCCTACTTTACTGAATGAGGTCTTTCTCCTTCTAAAGACGATATTTAGTCCATAATTCTCACATAAATTTCAATGATGTATCCACTAACCAACATATGATTGCTACTGCCTCATATGAAAGGACTGAGTTTCATCCCCAGTGATAACTTTCCAGTTTGTAAAGCATTTTTACACAGCTCAGCTGAAGTATATCAAGTATTATATACTACTATATTTCTTCTATAAACAGCATGTACAATATTTGTTATCCTCTATATTTAATCATTATAATTTGAGTCCAAACTCTAGGAAACTCCTTCCACTGAGGTAAACACAACATCTATTTGATCTGAAGATTATTCATCCCTGACACAAGTGCTTCCCTATATCCTTCTATATATATGTACCTTTAATGTATTGTTAATATGTGACAGAGAACAGTTGAGAAGTTTTCTATTCATTATGTGAATATAATGCAGCTTACTAACAGCATGACTTTCTGTAGTCCCAGTGTTCAACCCTATGGTGCCCACAGTTTCTGAGCCAGGCGGGATTCATCCCGGTTTTGGCATTTGTTGGACAAGAATCTTTAGATAAGCTTAACTGAAATTCAAACTTGAAAAAGCCTGGTTACCTCTGAAGAGCTATTGAACATGCCTAAGAAAGGCTTTGAAATGAAGACAGAGACACGAGTAGTTAAAATAAGCCTTGATGAACTAGCTACCTACAGGCTCTTTCCAGCTTAAATTTGACTTGGTCTTCTAGTGAGCACAGCAGGAAAATGGCCATGTAAACAGGCTGTACAGGGCTAACCTGTTGCAAGCAAGATAGTGAGATGGGAAAAATAAATCTCTCCCACAGGAGGGACTTGTGGGACCGGTCAGCAGCAGGAGCCCCCAGGGTAGCGCGCACCGCTCCAGACACGCTCCCTCACTCCCATTCCTCTGGGCCGGTGTATTACAGCTGCAAAGGACCTGCCATCTGCCTGGCTACCACCAAAGAGCACAGACTGATTCCTTCACGTTTATGTGTTGCTAAACACAAAGCTTCCACTGATTTCTGTGCATCCTTATACCCCAAATCAAAATCACAGTGATCATTCTGGAAATGGTGATGTAGAGCCTTCCCTTGACTATTTGGGCTTATAACTTCTCTTTGACCCATTACTCTTCTCCTTCTCAGACAATTTTATAGTTTGGCACCTGTAATATACTTCTGTGAACTGTCTTTAGCAAACAAGATTGCTGGTTCCACCTCTGAGTGCTGAACTAGAATCACGTGAATCTCTAATGCTAAAACATTTTTCTGTAGTTACCTTTTACCAAGAAGCACCATTCCTGGGTGACTGAGACAGTTTCTCAACAGAGCTTCAACAGTGCTGCCCATCCAATCAGATAAAATAATTTAAAAAAGCTAGGGAAAACGTACTTTAAGTATTTTCATGCATTATTTATGTTTGGTGCTTCTATTTCATAATAGTTACATAAATATGTAGGGCAAATTTCTTGATTCTGATAAACATTGCAAACCCCTGTAGTTCCAAATGCTTATATTCCATGCAAAATTCTCTTTAGTGGCCAATAAGAAAATAATAAAAAAATAGTTTACACATTTACAGGACCTTTCATCCAAGAGTCTCCAAGGGACTGCAGAGATATGTTCACAGTAACATTTTCATCTTACAGCTAAGGAAATCAAAGGCTAGAAAGAATAAAGCCCAAACCTTTAAAGATGCCTTTGGAATTAATTGGAGCCTTGAAAACCTTTCAGGATCTGCATCTAAGTGACTTGTCCAAGGATGCACCCTGCACACAAGTGGAAAATAAAATATAGGTGTCATGAATTCCTTTTTCGTTATTTCAAGGCCACCAAAGAGGAATTATGCGTATAGAACAAGCATAGCTAAATGGCTTCATGCAATTCGTAGAAGAGAGATTACCCCATCAAATATAGTCCCATAGTACTCATACGACACTCCAAACAAGCTTGTTGCCTCATGATAGCAAGTGTAGTCACTGTATATAAATATATACAGTCTAAGGTGTAATGTACAGTCCTGTCGTACATTGCATTCGGAGAGACCTCTAAACATGCAGGAATTGCCATCACACGTCATGATCACGCGTGTGTGTGCATGTGAGTGTGTATGTGCACACGCGTTCCGTCCCAGAGGGTTACGTGCATTGTGGAGGGGAGTCAGGTTAGGAAGATTTGACCACGTAAGCTTAGAAAACTATCTTTCCCTCTAGGCAGCAGAAAAAGGGCTAGTTCTTTTAAAACGGAATCCGAGTCCTGAGAGGATTTGTCTGAAGTTGCATGATGTGAATATGTCCCTGAAGAGATCCACATCCTGAATCAGGTCCACCTGTTTAGATGCTTCATTTATGTTCCACGCTGACACACAGGGAATCGTACCAGCAAAAAGGGAGGGGAAGGAGGAATCAGGTTTGTGTAAGCAAACTTTTTTTCAGAATTTTACAGAAATTTAGAAAACTTCTATACTTCATAACATGCTGACATGGTTTCTGTCAATAATATTGACTGAGATATGATCCTGCTTATGGTGAAAGTGCCACCATTTTTTATGGTATAAGACTGAACTTTAAAGGCATTTATATATTTTATTTAACATTCTGGTACTAAATATTCTGCTAATCAAGTTAAATGCTTCCAAGATGAATTAAATTTATATTCAACATCTATAATCCTCTTTGTACTTTTTGTATGTATTTTACATATATAATAAACATATGTTGCAATGTAGAATTTTACCCTATAGGATTAAGTAAGAATTTTTTTATTATTAAATGTCTGCATTTGTTCTCAGGATTTTTTCAATTTCTGAAATGCTAACATTTCTCAGCTTGGTGCTTTGAAGAAAATATTGACCTGAAACAGTACAGCATGTTTTGAAAATTACAGGTACGAAGAAAATTGGAATGAAAAAGAAACATCCTGGGTGAGATTATTCACCAGAAAACACAGAAACACTAAATAGATCATAGTTTTTCAGAGAGGAAGAACCCTGGAGCAGGTGAGATTTGCATACTAATTAGAGACAAATTTTATTCAGGCTCACAGGCCAATCTATCTTCCATCACAAGACAGCATCTGTTTTAGAAGATTCAGCTCCTTGTAGGTTGGCTGCTGGTGTTATGAAAGTTGAAATATTTTTCAGCTTTCATTACATATTTTTGCTTTTGGGGTTTACAATTCAGTGAGTATTACTTTTTTCATGTTTAAGGTAATTCTGTTTAGAAGTGATTTTTATCGAAAAAAATAATTTCACCATTTTCCAGTTGTGTTAATAAAAAAAAAAAAAAAGTGCCTAAGGGGTGTGATTTGCAAAATAGTTAAAAATCAACCAGAGACAGTGCGAAATATAGACTATCCAAAATGAGTAAGAGCAAAAATATACAGGACTGGAAGGGATCTTATAGCTGAAAACTCATGTTAATAAGTGACCCTCACTTAATATTTAACTACATTTCTATTACTCCAATCCTAAAGGCTATTCACCTTGTCATGTATGATATCCCAGTCCTCTGTATTATTGATGCCATTCTGTCTATCTGATATGAGCAAATTCACCAGTGTGCTCCCATATTTACCAATATCAATAGTGAAATTATTAAACAAAAAAATTATCTCAGGATCATTTGCTGAAAAGTTCCAGGTCTAAACTCCCTGCAGCACAATACATCCCAATTTAACATTGCTGTCATCTGCTCATTTGCAAATTCCTTTCCCTCTTTATGATTCTTTTTTCTAAGCCCCATGTTTTCCTTTCTAATTATTTCTGGTGCAACACGGTGCTCAACATATATATTAGCTTCCATACCAATTTTACTATCTAAAAATACACATTAATTTGGGCAATCTGTATTTCTGGATATCTATCTTGATTTGATTGCAATGAAAATATGTAGATGAAAATATGGTTTTAAATGTTTCAAAATGAATATGTACAAAACCTGAAGCATCTAATACCTTGTGAACTCAATTGAAAACTTGTGCTCAATCCCATAGGAAGGAAATGGTGTCAGAAAATTCAAAAGAATGAAAGGAATTATGGTGTCAGTTACTTTAATTAATCATTTTAATTCATATTAAAATGAAATACGATATACAGGAATGTACTACTACCAGCATGGATTCCCTTCCTAGACCACATCTTAGTCGCTTACGAAAAAATACTGGCAATTCTTTCTTAGTCATAAAACACTTTTACTGAGAAAATTAGTTTTCATCAGTCACATACATATGTACAAGATCCACTTGCAGTAGTTGTCTGATCAGTCATCCGATTTTAAACAAACACAATGCCTAGGGCTATCATGCTGCTGCTTCTCCTGGATGGGCTTTCTGTTTCTACCTGAACTTTGTTTCCTCTATGACATTTGAAGGCTATGGTCTTCATTCACAATTTCCATGGGTTCACTCACAGACACATGACAGCTCTAATTTGAGCATATCTGGCAAATTTACTTGACTCTTGCATACTTCCTTGGAGACGACAATCACTCTTTTGCACACAGCCTTAGTAAACACGGCCTTCTAATCTACCAGTGAGAAGGAAAGTCACCTCCCCTTGTCTCTACGAAAGCAGGGATTAGAGCAGGGCTACTGTAACCTCATACGCTGTGAAAGTAGTTGTTGCCTTTCCTAGGCTCGTATTCTGACCCAGAAAAGCAATAGTAATAATGGGTTTGGTGGTGGCATTCAATCTGCCACCTTACCTTGCCTTCATACAGGTGACTATGGCCAAAAACCCACCGTGCAGTCTGCCCTGTCCCCTCGAAGAGCAGTTTCATCAAATATAGGTAATTTCATTCATGAGTCAAATCCCTATTTAAAGCTAAAGGGAGTTTCACTCACGTAAGACTTGAGACTCAACTCTTTCTCATCTACTGAAATGCAATGCTATATTATTGCACTAGTTATTAAAAGACCATCATAAGAACGCTGTGCTTCAGAAAGCACAGATCTGAGAAGTTTTTGTAGCATTAAAGAGAATGACAATTAGCTCAGTACAGCTCGTGAAAAATGTTCCCTCTTTACAAAGCCACATGTTTTGAGACAGCTGTAGCAATTCATCTTGAGACACAATGCCATTCTCAAAACTTCTGCTTCTAGGAGTCTTTGCAGATCTTGTTTACTTTAGTTTTGCATAAGCAAAATGAATTTGGCCAATGAATCTGTCACTACGTAGACTGATCCCAGTATAAGTCTGTCTAAAGAGAAGCAGCTTCAGGCAGGAAGATCATTGCAATGCAGCCAAGACAAAATCATGGGCTCTCAAAGTGTTAATGGAAACCTTGCCTTTAACTGCCTCGGAATGAGGATTTCACTCTCTCTCCCAGGTTTAACACTTGTCTCTACAAGGCTTATCTTACAACTGTGAATAAATGTTCACCTACATCCAGCAGACAGGCTTCGGAGCACTGCAGTTGCTTCACAGCGTGTTACCGGCAGAAAGCAGGACGCGGGGGTGATGAGCACAGCGTGGAGAGATCCCGCAGTGATGCCGAGCCGCCGGAGTGGAGGCCACATAATTTCCCTTCCTCGCAACTGGTACAGAGAATGGCCAGGGGAAATAGGACAGGACTCAGCCTTCACGGCAGTCTCCGAATGTGGTAATAACTCCTTGGCTACTGGCAGCAAAAGGAATTTTTGAGCAGCCCTCCAGCACAGAGAGGCACTTTAAGGAGTGCAAAGATAGCCGTACCCCCTTTTACTCGAATAATGTCACACACAGCTGTTGTGAATGAATGCCAGGTACAAAGAAAAACGTTTTCTCACAACCGTGTATTACATGTCTTCCTCAGTTTTCAAAGTGATCCCCGTATAGTCTCCATTTTTAACAGTTTCTTCCAGTCTCTGTACAACCTTCGTAAGATAATCATGAAGAAACTGTTTCCCCTTTAGTATATCATTAGTGAACCAAGTTCCATTATTTCAAATGGAACAGAAAACTATACACTCCAAACTTTAAATACAATTAACAGCAAAATGCCTGCTCATGATATATATGCATTCATTTATTTCATAACACTGCAATGGTGTTCAAAGGCATGACTGAATTGCCGTGAACACTGAACTTCAGGACAACAGGGTTTCAGCTCTTTTAATCACAAACTAATTTTTCCTTGCTGAGAAATACTCATCTTCTTGATGGCAAAATTTAATTAATGTTGTCTTAGGTTCCTGAGTGTAATATTGGTTGGTATTGTTGCTGTTATGAAGTGAAATAACTAACATTGATAACATTCTGTATTTCCAATCTTTTACAAAAAAGTGCAATTCTAAAAGGATAGAAGAGAAAAATAAACAGAATAGACAAATACATAACACATAAAATATAAACATGGTCATATACTGCTGAATTTTAACAGGGGCTGTCCATAATCTTTCACAAACATGAAAATGCATTGTGTTATTCATTACTTCAATTTAATTACAGAATCAGGAAAGCGAATTAGAAGAGACCTCAAAAAGTCATCCAGCCTATGCCTTGACATGTGATGCCTGATGTGGGGATTAGTCTCAATATGTAACCAATCAGCTTTGCAAATTGCAGAATAGACACATTTTTCTTTATATTACTAACAAAAATCTCTCTCAGAAGTGTGACAAAACCCACCATAGGACAACCTTATATTTTAAGTATGGAAACCCACGTTAACTACTTGTGCACAAACAGCAGCTGGCCATGAGTCATAACTCTCTTTTATGCAGGATAAATTACCTTGCTTCATCTTTCTCACCCAATGGTATAAACTGCTGTATGACCTAATTAATATATGCTGTAAAATAATAGGTCTAGGTATTAAATACAGGCTATAGCAATTTATAATAAATGAGGTGTCACAGATAGAAAGTAAATTAAAGGAAGTATTAGTTATTAACCAGAGAAAACAATATAACAATTAAAGAGATGACAATAGCCAGATTACTTACCTTAGAAAGGGATGTTCCACTAAAAAGGTAAAAAGGCATACAAGATGCAGCCTGCATTTTTTTACCTGGCTCAAAATTATTACTGAGCTTAATGAATATTTTTCATGAGGATTGGGCTGACTGATATTAAATGAGGGCAATTACCTTGACGAAGTATTAAGTAAAGAATTTCAAATGCATGATGTCAGGAATTGAGAAAGCGCATTCACAGTAATATTAACATGATTGTTTTTATAATGTAACATATTTTAATTTCCACTTGAGTTATTTCTTGATTTTTTAGAGATAATGAGCACTATCAGCTGCAAGTAAAGTCAATAGCATCATAGTTATTATTTCTGAAAGTCTGACTCTTCACCTATACCGGAGGATTTACTCCGCGGTTAATTCCACACCCAGCACTACAATCCACAGTATTTGCACCACCTAAAAATCCCAGTACTGCAACAGAGCGCATGGATTAGCACAAAACATACCGAATTAGGATTAAGAAACAAATTCTGAACAGTTTCCCCTATTTATTGCCGATGTTTCAATAGCAGAGAGCTGTAGTGATATCTACTAGTAGTTCTGTACTTTCCTAAGTTATGCTTACAAAATATTTAAGGCATGATACTAAGTGGTTTATCCTACATTATGAAATCTGAATGATCTATATCAAATCAACGTAGAAAGGATATTTCTGAAAGATCATACTTGCTGCAATTTTTATTTATAATCCCCAGTTCACAAAGGGTGTCCTAATCATTCATGTAAATTAGCAGTTGTAATCAGTGGTGTAACTTTAGAAATGAACTTGTTTTATAAATTACACAAAATGAAATGGAAAACTCAATCCTGAGCTTATAAATGTCAAGTGTAATTTTGTTGCATGTCAGACACAACTACACGTTCTATGTATGTGAAGAATTTGCCATGAACATAATCCACTCTTGTGGTTGTGGAAAATGCAATGATGTTCAGTACTAATAAATAAATACATTAAAAAATACAGTTATATTAAATTTAGTTTCCGCAGTGGGCCAGATCTAGCACAGGAGTAAATCAATAGAACTCTATAGAAGCTAAACTATTTCTGACAATTTGCTCTGGATCTGGCCCTCTATGTCTCACTGAAATAATTTTTTTAAATGATTAAGTAAAGTACTGCACATATAAGACATTGATTTTTATCATTGATTTTGTGCTGGCGTTTGAGCCAAGCCTCAAAAAGCTTGAGCTTTTTATGTATTTACAGCTGTCTGTTGGCAAGGAATAATTCATTCACTCCAAATGAAACATGCTCCTGAAGCTTACAGAAACAGCATTTTTCTAGACTAGATTTACAAACACTTTCTTCGAATAAAAAGTTAGAAAATGTACTTTAAATCACTGAAACAAAAGCAGAACTCTGTTTCTTGATTTTTTTTGGCTTGTCAAACGAATAAGACAGATATAGATTATATTTTGCTCCCAAGAGAGCTGTTCCATCGGCAGAGAGCAAAGATCAATGATGAATCATCATCTCATAACAAAATATTTCCAGTGACAAAATGAAGCGTATTGTTTAGTATTTTTGGTTAGATATGTATGTAGGAAAATTTTGGTTGCCTGTCACTGTGTTTTTTCCTAAGCAGACAAATCCATCCATCATTTCACAGGGAGAGCAGCCTTTCCTTTTTGGCTGATCAGAGGCGATTTCAGACACAGTTCCAGCATGAACAGAACCTACCTCTGATTCATGTCAAAGCCTCTCTTGTGTCACATTCTCACACAACAATAAAAAGCTATTACCTATATACAAGAGAATATCACCCTCACAGAGACCACCGCCTATTCATTTAAACCACTCAGCTCCCCCAGGTCTCAGCTAGTTAATGCGTTATTCCAGAAGAAAAAAGTTTTTCCCCTCCTTTTCAGAATATGTGTCCACCAACGCTGAAGTAGAGAACACTGCTAGCTACAAGGGCTTTGCCAAAAAGGAAAGAATGCGTGGTAAAGACAGTTATTCCACACCCTCTAGCCATATATTTTCTCTTTGTATCAGTCTGAGTGACCCTTGGCTGAGCACAACACCCGGAACAGGCTGGAGGCTTACCCGTGTTGGGGGCTACCTTTTTGACGTATCTATAGACAACTTTGTGACAGTGGTTGAAAACACAGCTGCTAAAATATTTGCTTTTAAATCTTACAGAGTGATGGATAACTCAATACATGAATCATCAACAATAATTTTGGTGATGGAGGGTTTTATTCCCATTTTGACGGAAAAAAACAAGGCAGAGAAGGCACAATTCAAAAGCATTGGAAAGACCAGGAGAGTCAATAGACGTAGACTGAGTTGCAAACCTAGCTCTGCCCACAGTGAAAACTGATGATATTTAGGAAACACGAACAGGGTTTGCGTTCAAGTTTTAGATTGACTGAAAACTCCAGAAAATCAGCTTTAAAGGCACTGTTTACAGAAAGTCTCACAGATTAAATCACCAAACATAAATCTTAGATTCCTCTGCCAGGTGTCTCTTCATTGGTGAGGCAACTAAGCAGGAGTCATTGGAACCACATGATAAGGACCTCTTGCGCACTATTTCATAAAAAATTAAGAGAACAATAGGGAATGTTTATATCACATTTCTGTCACGCGTAGGTTTCATGAATCCCATACTTATGTTATTATTGAGTAGTCTGAAAGTTTTTTTCTGTTCAATAAACAATGGTATTTGGCACACCACTTACTTCTGAACCAACTCACAGACGCAGATTTTTTCAGTTTAACATGCTGGTCTTACGATCTCAGAAATGCTCAGAGAAGACTGACTACAGCCACATTCTGGCAACAACCTTTCCTATTTAGCACTGAAGAGAGGTCAGGAAAAACTGCCTTTTAAGACATTTAAGGATCCCGCCAGTAGGGGAGAATTAGCAACAGCTATAGCTTGTAACCATATCTTACCACTCTACCCAATGAAACATGACAGGACCCTGAAAAATTATGACCAGAATGTCCATACTTTGACAATTCCTGCCTAAAAAGTCCTTTTTGGGAGCCATTGACACAAACCGAAGCATCTGCTAATCTGAGGGATTGTAAGACTGAGAAGCAGGCTGGCAGATACCTCTGTTTTGACTGTCCAAACTTTTAGGTCCTTCACTAAGTGCAGCTTCCTCAGGCCCCAAAAGTGCATTCGAGTGGAGCTGAATAAAACTTGGTGTGAAAATGTTTAGTCATTACATTTTCCTATTCACAAAGTTTCTGCAAAGTACCTTCACAAAAATTTCAAATTTTGTCCTTTGTTTGATTGTTTTCAGGGGTGCTACAATATCATCTCAAAGATCCGTATTTATCAGTCTTGAAAGAGCTGCCAGCAGTGTGGGCATTCCCTAATAAAGTGTAAGGAATCTGTCTTAATACCGTTTCTTGCTGCACAGCTCCGCTTTTATAATTGCAGTTTCATTACAATACTTTACATCAACAAGAATGTATGTGGTTCCAACTAGCAATGAATAACAAGAACAAAGAGGCTCAGAAAGACTACATGATATGCTCACACCACAAGGACAACAGCAAAACCAAATCCTACATACTGCCCCATCTTATGTTATCCATGAGGTGACAGCTGAGGCTCAGGTGCCATGAATACATTTCCAGGTTTTATCCCCTTGTATATATTAATTCTCCTCCTGCCCCCTTTCTTTCATACTGAAAAGATGAGTTTCAGAGAGATTAAGCTAAGTAGCATATATTAACTATGGCTCATTACATACGCCAATGGAAAAAAATAATATTGGTTCTAAAACACAGAAGAGAAAAAAAAAAAAAGTGTTACAATAACGACTTTTTCAACTTACGGATATTTTTCTCTTTATCAAAAGAGAAAGAGCTTATATCTTTTTCTCAAAAGATCTGATCCTACAGTTAAAATCGCGTCTTGCATGGCATGATGCTTTAGCCCATTTCAGCCATACTGGCTCCAAAGCATACTTCCTAAACCAAAATGCAATTCTTGATCCAAAGCAGATCAGAAAAACGGTGTTTTGACAACTGAACATCTGATGACTGTATCGCTTGCACCCTTCTGTTATTTAACCCTTCTCAAGATTTAACATAATAACATGCTCCACTGTATCTCTAATAACGAAACTAAAAATTGGGTTAGCGAATGATGGCACGCTTATCCTTCACATTTAAGACCTCAGTGGGCCTAATTAATGCCAAAATTTCCAGGATCCATTAATACACTTTCTTTGTCAATGCAATTTTTGCTAAGTAGGGCATACCTTAGTCTATGTAAAATGTCTGATTGATTATAATCAATATACTATTCGAGGCACAAGACAGATTTTTCTGCAGCAGTCTGTAACATCAAATGGCTAAAAAATATGCAAGCTTGTGCCCACCACCCTCCATCAGAAACAACTGACTTTCTAACTATTCTTTCGCTATGAATAATGCATTCTTCTAAATCCTCTCAAAATGCAAAGGAGAGCTAAATAGCTTTCACTGAAAAGATGGTTTCCAAGTTCATTGTTTCTGTGCTCAGGTTTCATGTGCATCACATTTTTGCCCACCCTCCACATGCAGCACACACATGCATTACTTCAACATTTTTAAAGCTCCATTAGTCATTCTACAATAAGACTGAAATGATCTTCCCAGTATAGAACTAACCATCTTGTTTTCCACAACTTATCCCTAAAAGGAAGCAAATCCCGTTACAATTGCTATGAACAAGTTATGAGCATAGAACCGGGTTATCAATTCTCTGTTGATTTAATGGAGGCATCCTACCAATTTATACCAGCTGCAAATATTGGTCACTATGTCTAAAAATGTCCACGCCACAGTATTTTTAAAATTTTATCTTAACTTCAAAAAAACATTAGTTTTAGTAGCCTTCCTGCCTTTTCCTATTTGCTTATGGGATTCTTTATATTCGATTTTGCAGGATTAGTGAAAAGATTTCAGATATGTTAGTAGCTCTGTAGAGGGGCACATATAACTGACAGAAGGAAGCTTCCACGTGAAACTGAAAAAAAGAGAGGAAAGGAGGAGAGTAGAGGGGAATCATAGTGAAGGTCCAGGCACTAATTGTCTCTGTTGTGCATACACATCCTTCCATTCGATACTACGCTCCAGTACCTTTACAGCTTCTACATGTTTTTTTTTTCCTTTCTTACACCATTCTCCTATATAACTGCAGCAGGGAAGACTCCTCAATGTGTCCCATAAGATGTGACTGTATTCTCATTGGTGGTCAAAGGTTGAAGCCCATCAGTGAAATTAACTGGATTATTTTGTTTTGCTCAAAGAAGGTTAACTGTAGTGCATGTATGTAGAAGAAATTAGACGTCATAAATGGACACTTTACATCAACAGGAAAATTATTTTCATATTCTCAACTTTCTGTACAGAAAATATGATATCCCATACCTGCACTCTAGGGATTTTTTATTTCTGTGCTTTTAAACAAATATGAAAGAAAAGTAACTAATAACACTGTTTATTTTCAAAGTGCAATCAATATCACCTTCAGCCCTAATGATCATAGGAAAGAGACTAATAGGGAAGTCCCCACTAGGTGAATTAATTAATATATATTTAGTAAAAGAAACAAGTGTTGCTGGACCAGTCTCCTGTTTTCCAGCAAATGCCCTTCATTCCAGTTCAACGGACAAGGAAATTCTCTTTATACTCTAACTTCCTACGGAAGAACTGTGCCCACAGCCCAAAACACTGATCCTCTGCAAGGGGTTAAGGAACCACTTGTTTAGATGGGAGATTTTACAGAGGACTGAACTGAAAAGAGAAGTTTGAGCTGTGGGTTTGAGGCCACACTGACGCAGCACGCGCAGTTTGACCTAACAAACCATACCCAGAGTCTTCTGAAAGTCACATAAACACTACGATGCCTTAGAGACATTGAAGATGTGGTGGGCAGAGGGACTGCACATGTGTCTACATTGTAGATGTGTCCTCAGAAACAAAGGCTAAGGAAAAGATTTGGGGGAAAGATGTTGCCTAAAAGGAGGCTAGAAACTGAGTGACAAAGCCCTGTCCCATTGCCTGCCTTCTCTTGTGTACGAGAAAATTTCTCATTGTTCATTTTTCTAACTAAACGTGACTTCATAAAAATAATCAATTCCATTAAGAATATTATCTAAAATCAGAAAGAATCTATGTAACCCCAAATACTCAAACAAATTTCTTTTGTAACATGTTTTTTGAAAATTACTCGTTTAGATTATAACCCTTTTCTATACACGATACACACAATGTCACCACAATCCAAAATACTCTAATTTATAAACAGGTTTTATAGGGAGATGGGAAAAAATCCTTGTGTTGGGATTTTAATAAAAAGTCAGATGATGGCAACATTTCTCCAAGTCTTTATGGGAAAAAAAATTACAGAATTCTAGCTTAATTTATTTTGCAACACGATTTCATTTTAAACTGCACCCTAAAAGTTATAAAATTTTGGCTATGCCTGACACACAATTTTGGATGCCAAAAAGCGGCAATGGTAGATGTCCTTCCATAGCAGCCAGTTGAATCGAGAATCTCAAAAAAACCTTACTAGCTAGTTAAGTCTGACTTTACTAATTAGATGAGAATCCGACTACAGAAAACATCAACACTGATTTACAAGAAATCACACTTTGTCTTACTTGGTACTACTGCAATTTTCAATATAGTATTGCAGAATAAGGTATTATGAAGGGAATTTTCCCCCAAGACGCATCACTTGCCTTTAAACTGCACAGTAATTTTTGTCCACAAGATATCTATATATTATTCCTGGAAAAACTGGTGAGTTGTAGGCTTTAACCATATTTAATTTTGTGATCGTGTAAAGTGTAAAGTTACAATATGAAACTTTAAAAGACATGCGTGTTTGGTGGTTGGTAGGAGAGAAGCCCATACCTCGGGAGTGAGTTCCTGCACAACCAAGGGGAATCCTAACCAAAGCCAAAAGCCACATCGCTCCTGCCCCACCACAGACCTTGCATGCTTGGCATCAGCTAGATGGAGACTAAACATGCAAATGAAACCCTGTGTTTAACCCAGACTGTTAGCTTATGCAGTATCTTTCCATGAATCCATATCAACTGATGTTTGGTTTCACTGAAAGAAAATTATTTCTTTTAGTCTTGTTTTTGAAAACAACTATCTTCCTTTTTAACGACTCAGTTGTGGTCTAAGATATGGTGCTGGAAAACAACTAATTGACTCTGTCTGTTGTAAATAAACAGAAATTTACATCTTATCTTACACCATGTACCTTACAAGATAAGATCATGTAAGATATAGGATATCTTTTATATCTATCTGTCTGTCTGTCTGTCTAGCTATCTCTCTCTCTCCTGTATGGTAAATGAATCTTCAGCAGCTTCTCGTAGATTGTCTTTAACTGTTGGGACATAACTACTTCCATGAAAGTCAGCTCATTTGAAAATCAAAATTAGCTGAATATCTTTTTAAAATTTTGCCTACAAAATGGCTGTAGGATTTTTCTGAAGATTTCACTGTGATAATTTCACTATTTGTTAACTTGGCTTTGATGTCTCTTTCTGCTCCATCTGCTTTGAAATATGCTGTTATTATTCTATCAATAAAGACCCATTTTTTTCCCTTTTTTTTTTTTCAGGTTGAGCTGTGATAAAAGGTGTTGAGCAAGATAGTAACATAAAAAAAATCTCCAAGTGAAAGAACTATCTGGGGACTTATAAAAAGGATACAAGGACAATGTTACCATATCTCAAGTATAACAGAAGGCTTATATACAAAATATATAGCATGAGATAAAAATTGCTAATAGTAAGACAGAATTTTTTAAGTGGATAAGGATATTTTCACTGATTATCTTTTCAACATACTGCTGGTGAGAGGTTGTGATTGAATGAGTTCACAGAGGTAATGCATGCAATTACTTTAGATGATTTCACATTGAAAAGAATTTAAATATTTACACTGTGTGCATTATTTTTGAAAAAAATAATTGTTATTATTGAATACATACTCTACTGCAGAATCCTGAGCACTCATGGTGGGTTGCAAGCTGCATATAAATCATGTGGGTTTGAGGTTGGAGCTTGCCCTCTATTTTTTTAATAACCTGCTAGTCTTGTTTCATGGCTGGGTTCCTATGCACTTTGGCAACACAAATCAATAATAGTTTTCTTATGTAGTCATTACTTAAATGATAAGCATCCGTAAAGCTTAAAGGCTTTAAAACCTTGGATGAAATTTGACTAATACAGTAAGTCCGTAAAGAAATTTTACTGTTCTAAATGTAAACAGGCAAACACATACGGGAAACTGAAGTTCACAAAAAACAGAGGACTTCTTCCCAGAGTTTCTACTGGGATACAGATAGGACTAAGCTTGAGTGGTCTGCTCTGTTCATTACAGCGTGCTTCTACTCTATAATCTTACTGTTTAACTTCCTCATACATTGATACAAATAGAAAATATGGGAAACTTTCAAATTTATAGCTTCAATAAGAAGCTACAAGGCAACGCTCCAAAACAATTTTCATAAATAACTGCCTTTTTATGCTATCATTGTTACATATTTCACAATGAAACTTCAAATATATGTGTCTAGACATGTAATCTCCCTCAATATATCAAATACAGATTGTATGCATATACATTCAAAACCCACTATATTGAAAAAAGTTAAGTAGATCAGCAAAGTCAAGGAATATAAAGTTAGTAATGTATTCCTACTTCTTCATCTCGCAAATATATTGAAAATGAATATTTATTTATTTTTTATTTTTTAAAAATATGTTTCTGCTTTAAACATACTTTCTACAGTGCATTTTAAGGTTTTGTTTTTCTACAGAATAGGAAGTTGCTGTTAATTGATATGGTCACTAATAGATATTATATTTTCTTTGTTTGGTAAGATAGTGCGATCTGTCCTGATATGTATCTAATTGTACAAGGTATCAATTTCTGTATCAATTTATTAATATTGATGATCTATAAAATAAACTATAAATGAACTATAGACCAGTATAGTTCATTCTTGCATCATTATTCTGGTATTCTATGTTTTCTTCCAGAAAGCAGTCTCTTGTGAGAATACCATTTTTTTTCCTTATTCTTTACTACCAGCAGAAACAGAATAATGAGCTAGCTGGACCTTGAGTTTGACCCAATACATCAGCTCTTTTCCACTTTTAGCATACCAGAAAAAATATATACCAACTCATTTACTAGGAAAAACAACACTGCCTTTTTTATATTAAATCAGATTTTTATTATGCCATCTGCAGAACCTCTGATCCACCAGGTATGAGAGTGTCTGTTCTATTGCATTAATACCCTGTTCCACTTTGATATCAGAAACACATCCTATTGTATTGAAAACAGAAGCCCGATCTTGCTCCCAATGAAATCAATAGCAAAGTTGTTATAGACGGAATTACAACATGAGGAGTATCCTTGGATATAGTTACACAGGCACACCTTCTACACATCACGGTACACTCTGCACTATGCCAAATAGATGCGACTGGGAAAGATAGACTTTTATGAGAAAATATTATGTGCAGTTTCTCAACTTCAATATAAAAAATCACCAAGAAATTATGTCCTCAGATAAAACTCTGTTGTGGCACAATCCAAACGGACTCATATCAAAAGTGTTGCAAAACTGTAAGTGAGAGCAGCACCTGACTCCCAGTTTTATGTGGCCTCCACCTTGCTACAAGCCACACATAGAAAGCTACATATTTTATGTAGCTTGTGTACCTGGTATGCTTTTTCCTTGGCATATTTACTTAAAATATCTTTCATATATGAAGTATCTTATATGATGATGATGATAGTCTCCATTCAGCCTTGTTTCCACCACAATTCTGTTTTCTAGGCCAAATAGAGATTGCCATCATATTCACTCATCTACATTCTGCACACAGTAAATCTTCCATAAAGACGCTGAGGTCAGGCCTTTAACTCTGTATTTAGTAGAGGTGGCCAAAATTCTCTTGACTTTGAAAACTACTTATGCTTGTTGCTCTGTGTGAGCAGCATTTAACAGGCGAGTATCATAATTTGGAAATCTTGCTTTGAATTTCATGGATGAAGTCTAATACCAGCAGACTAGCGTAATTTATTTCTAAACTTACGTGTTACATGTAGCATCCAATACCATAAGATATATTTTATATCACATTCCAGAGGTCACAAAGCATTTAATTCGAAATAGGCAGATTGTAAACATACGTAAAGAGTACTACCCTCTCAGAGAAGGATCAAAGCTTTCAAAGTTTTCATTAGGAAGTTCCTAGCTTCAAAGGTGCCAACTCTATTACTCCACTTCTATAAAGATACTTTACTGATGCACTGCAAGGCTGTAAAACATAATAGCAAACAGCTGGTCATAAAAGAAATTGATGATTATGGATTATACTGTAGTTACATTTTGAAGTGAAATGGCAATTGCTATATGAAATTATCTGAAGGAGAAGATAAAAGTTGCAAAGCAAACTACAAAGTTAAAATATATAATATTTGTGGCAGAGATGATAGCATCGTAGGACTGAGAAAAGGCAAAGGATTTGAGTCAGTCCAAGGAAGTCATCATCACTCCACCCCTGCTTTGAAAAATATTTGCTTCAGATCCATTTCCACAGCTCCTTCTCCATCTTACTTGTGTGGGCAGCCTTCCTGACCTCACCAGCACCAGTGGCTTCAAAATATCTACTTACAGGAGCAAGAAAGTCAGATTTCTCCCCTTTGCAAATGACTCTAAATTCTGAAGCATGGGATGCATTGCATCGCATTTCAACAGCAGTTGAGAGTGAGTTTCAAATTGCGTAACTTCTGTTGGATTGTCAGCTAAACTTACCTAAAGTTAAGGTAGGCTTCCCTTAATTTACCTTAAATGACACTTAAGGCTGGAAAACACAGTCTAAACCTCAGAGGTATGCAGATTGCCTACTCCAGTGTTACCTGTCTGAAACAAAATAAGCTCCACCTCAGACCATAAGTACCCTGAAGGCCCAGGGAAGTCTATGAACCCTCCTCCATTAACGAATCCCAGGGGAGGGATGTGCCGAAAGCAGTTCCCTGGTTCAAGCAGGGAGATGGACACGCTCTGTGCCAAGCATGTCCTGGTGTGTGCAGGAGCTCCTCCTGTTCATCCTGTGGGACAGCCACAGCTCTCAGTATGGTTCTCCAGGTAAGCTGGGTACCTCACCGAGTTGTCCCAAAGGGCTCCTTCAAGAACCCCCCTTTTCGTACAGACTGCCCAGAGACCTGAAATACCAAGTTCAGAGGCTCTGCATACCCTGCCAAAATCAGAAACCTACTTTTCAAGTATGCGACTCACGTAAATTGAGCACAAATAATCAAAATCTAAACAAAATGTAAAAACAATACATCAGGCAGACTTCAATACCAACTGAAATTTAAAGTTTCTAGTCAGGTAATGAGGCAACAGTCAGTTGCATCAGCTTACAGTGCATCTTTTAAGAAAATGTAAAATTAAGTTCTCCTAAATGTTAATAAAATTTAACATATGCTTAAACATAAAATCCCTGAAAGAAGTAATTTTTTCTTGCAGTTTTATGTACTGTATTTTTATTTAACAGCATATTTGCATTTGACCTATTATATCTAGGTATGCATAATACCTAACAATTTTGGCTACAGTACTTTTTATAAGTCTTTTTAGGATATAAAATTTATTTCAGCCTTTTGGACCACATCGTTCTGCTCTGGACCAGCATCTGTAATAACTACCTGTTCAATTCGGAATCTGTGGATATCTAACACCTCTCTTCACTCAGTTACCATAACTGATTATAGCATATAATAAGCAATTGGGAATTCTTAGTGTTTGCCATTTAAAGAATTAAGTCTGCAAATTTGCAACTGGGCTTTGGTTTTTACTGGCTCAGTGGTTACCCTTTGGCTTTTTTGTATCAGGCAGATTGGTATAGGGGAGCCATAGGACGAACTTCAGATCTAGATTTAAGAAATACTTTCTTAGAAAGACCAATTACTGGATCTACCCATTCTATTAACACTCCTAAATCAACCTTGCCAGGTAGAAGGGATTCCTGGTGGGAATGGCTGTGAGGAGGCAGGTACGCATGAGCAGAGGTTTGGCCAAAGAGTCCTTTTAATCTGAGCACTCCTCCACCTTCACAGCTGCCAACCGTCCATCTGGGAAGAAAGGTCAGACGGCGGTACCAAGCCAAGTGCCGGACCAGCACTGAGTAGTGGGGTCCCTATTTCTTGTCTGTCTGACAGTCACACTTCACAGCAAAAATCAGATTGCATTTTTTATTCTGACAGGAGTATTTGCCTTACAAAGCTTAATAATACACTGCAAATTTCAAACTAACTGAAAGAATTAGGAATTTATGCTCCTACTAAGATGATGGGGAGTAAGAAGGACCCCTGGAAGTAAAGCTTTGTAAGAAGGGAAGGTAAAAGATAAATAAGTAAATAAAGGCCGGTAGAAAGTCTCCTTTCGGATCTAGATGAATAAAACTGAAACACAGAGTCATGTGCACACTGATTTAAAGGGCTCACATTGGATATAAAAGGAATGAGAAATCTAACCTTTTCTTTCTTTGTCTCACTCACGACGTATGAAATCATTCTATACTTTCATAGTTAAAGATGTAAGTCTGCTACTTCAACAAGCAATTTGTGAGGAGAGGGCTGTATTTTGTTATTTGCCAGACTTTAATTGTTCTGGTTTTTTTTCTTTAATAAAAAATGGAAGAGAGTAGTGAAATATCTGTAGTGCTGCTGAAAGCTAAGGTGGTGGAGAGGGAGAGGGGCCTGAGCCCGAGGGGAAGGTGAGGAGGAGCGGGGACTGCAAACATCCCCATTGTCTGGAGCCTTAACTGAACCGCTGGGGATTTTTGTCTCCATTTCTATTGCTGCCCCTCCTCCTTCTCTTTCTACTCCTCTCCCCTCTTCCATCCCTCTCCTATTGCTTCCTTTTCTTTCATCCTTCTGAGCTGTGCCGGCGCCAGGGGAGAGGTCCAGAGCAGGAGGGAAGGTCCAGCAAGTCTGAAATAAAAAAACATTACAAATAAAAGATAAAAAGGATCCAGAAATTCAAATGAACACACCCAACATTTTAAAATATACTTTCCTCTGTTCGTCACTGAAGACCAGTGTGACACAAGCCTCTATGGCAGGGCTGATTTTGATCTTAAAAGATCTGAAAGTGAAAAGTAGCCGGTCTTATTCTGATTATGATGAACATTTACCACATTCATTAATATTTGTGACCAAGTATCAAGAATTTCTGAACCCATTTTAAAATTTCTGAGGTGAAATGTCACACTATATAGGATGTTAACATGTGAATCAAATAAAAAAAAAAAAAAATGATGGCATTCCTGAAATAGCTTATTTCCCTAAACTAAACTGTAATTATTTTTCTTGTAATCTCTCCTTTCACAAGCACGTCCCTGAAAAAGTATTCCTCCTTCAGGGTCCCTGGACCACCTACTCACCCAGAGCAGCTGGCAGAGTCAGACCCAGCGACATCAAATAGCAGAGTTTGGCTTATATGTCCTACTCTCACTGAGAAATTCAGTTGTGCTCGTCCATGGCCTGACTTTCTATGGCCGTGAGACCTTTATATTCCCGTGACAACACTGTGCTCCTAACTCTGAGCCGAGACGCATGAATGAAAAAGGAAATGTTATGGTGCATAAACGAAACAGGGAAAAGAGGCGAAAACTTCATGAAGTCAGCGAAGGGTTTTATCCTTCTAAATCTGTTTTACGGGAATACTGCTCAGACAATGGATTTTTGAGGGACAGTAGAAAAACCTAAGGCAGAAATATAGATGCATTGCAAAGATGAAGACCAAGAGGTGGTGAAGTGTATAACATGACACGGTAGCTGCAGCTAACTGCTTATAGTCCCCAGAGCATATTACTGCGCGTATTGAAACAGTTATTTCAAAGTGCTGAGAACTCCAGCTTTTTAACTCCTCTTCAATTGTGACAAGTCTGTAGCATTTCCGAATCTGTACAAACCATTATAATGTGGCTGTTAGAGCTCACAGCTGCATCTTACTTTATCACGGTAGTTACACTATGGTATTTGGGCAATTAAGTCTTACTATACCGAGTTTTGTGCTTATTCCTGTTATACCAAAGGGTTAATTTCCAATTTGGACTCAGTTTTTGAGGATGATATCACAGCATACTGGGCAGTGGCACAAATTGGCCAGTGCTTTTGCATCCTGCTACTCGCAACGACTTGGGATGGATCTAAACCAAGTCCCTGAAATAAATTTTGTCTATGAGATGATTTATACAAAGGTTAACACTCAGTCTTATAAAATTCCAAACTTCTCTAGAAAATTACCTGGGACGGGGAAAAATTAAATCTATCTGGATACTCAAAAATACAAGTTTCACTGGAATCTTTTATAACAAGCATGTACGTGAGGACATTAGCGGCATGCCATCAATAGCTAAATATTTAACCTACGTTGCCTGGATCACCTCAGTTCACAAACTATTATTTTTGCTTTTTTATGTTTTAAAAAGCCTTTTTCAGAGCCATCTAGAACTTTCAAATTCAGGTCTTCTGCTGTTTGTTGATCTACTAATGATTTTTTAACACTGTGACTATATATCTACATTCATGTACATATGCAAAATGCAGGTAGCTGATTCCATTGCCATCCACATAATCCTTATCTTTCAATTATTTTCAAAGGTTTCTCAAGTGAGGTCCATGATTGTACCCAATAGCTCAAGTCCCTGGATTTTAGAATAGGACTCTGTGAGGAGAACTCAGTGAAGGATCAGGTTGCAGGATTACTTTATAAACAGTCAGAAAACTGAGTGAAGCAACAGACAAAAGGTGTGAAATCTTGGCCCCAATAGAAATCTTTGGGAATTTAGTCATAGTCCAGAACTGATTCAAAGTGTTTAAAAAGACATTTGTGTGAAAATTACTGGAGAATTTGAAAAAAAATTCAAGTAAAAGCTGAAAGCCATGAAGATTCTAGTGGACAAAAAATAAGTTTTCAACCAAATATTTTATTAATAAATTAGTATTCTGACAGATGGGCAGAAAAAAAAAAAAAAAGCATGAGATTCATCTCCCCTAACTTCATCCATCAAAAAGTTAGGAATCTAGTTTAAATGTCCCATTTAGGTTCTCTCTCTCATCAGTGAAAAGAGAGAGGCGTTTTAGGAAGGTTGTTCATCTCAGCTATCCATAGATGCCTCTCTTGGGATGTAATCTGTAATTCTCTGGAGGTGTCTATATATCTCCATTGACTACAAAGCCTTGAGCGACTGTGTTAGACTTCACTGACTAACTTTTAGATGGTTAAAATGATGACTAGCTTAGCTCTGAAAACCTATTTTTTAAACAGCAAGGTTAAGTGAGATGAATCGAGCCTTTCGTGTGAATCACTTTATCAAAAATCCACAGAAAAAAATGTTTTGACAGGAAATGTTGACCAGCATATGTATCACTGATTTTAATAGCACCAGGGTTTAATTCTGTTTTAATTTCTGTTTATACATCACGCACCAGAGCAGGGCACATCCTGATGAATGGTAACACAGTATGCTTTATAATAAATAATAAACAATATAATAAATAATAAACAATAAAACCAGCATCAATGTCGTGATGAACTATCCCCCTAAAGCACAAGTGACATAACATCAAAATTTAAATGTAGTTTCTCTTTTCATTGTGCATAATGTACTTCAGTTGTCTATGACTTACAAGTGCACAACTAGAAGATGCTAACCTCTTCAGAGCCAATCTTGCAGTTGTCCCATTTACAGAACTCCCATTTAACTGGAAGTTGTATATGCAGGAAAAAAAAACCAAAAACCACACATAATCACATCCTTCTTCTGCAGTTTGAAAAAAAAAGGTTGATATGAATTTATACAGTACAGATTACATTAGAAAACTGACCTACTGTGCGACATCTCAAGTGTTGGATTTTACCCTGTGAAAATCAGTGGCAAATACAAGATGAGAAATGAGATAACAACATTGATATTTTTGTTACTTAGAACACAGTATAATTAATCCCTTTTGTAGGCAGCCAAACAGGAAGTTTTGTTTTAATTATACCTTCAGGGTGTCTATTTCATAGATGCTGCGTGACAGTTGGCACAGAACATTTTTAAATGTTATATAACTACTATCCTAATATTTATTGGGTGAAGGATCCTTTGATAAAATATTATAACTAGGAAGAATTTCCTTTTCTTTTGTAAAAAGTAACTCTGCATTACAGATCAAGCTCAGAAGCATGATGCTGCAATTACTAAACCCACAGCGTTTCACTGTAGAAGCCCATGAATTACTATGACTCCCCCTACCCACAAGAAGAGCTGTTAGCATTCAGTAACCCTTGAAAGCAGGCCTAGTGTGCGAAAACGCATAAAACTATCTCTGTAACATTCATGCATTTTAGGTTTTTGCATTTTATTTATTCATATTCTTCTAATTAAGAGGATGCCCAGAATAGTGCAAACATTTTAGTACTTCTGAGCATCAAACTCCGCTATAACACAACCAGAGAGACAGACCAGCATTGTCAACACCATGTAAAGGTAATCCTTTTAGACTGAAACTCCAACTCTTAAGTCAGCCTAACAGTACTGCATGCAAGGTATACATATTCGATGCCTCTTCCGAATCCTAAAATTACCACTATTTAACAAGATATGTCTTGTATCTATTTGACATAGATGCTGTTCAGCTTCTATGCAAAACTCTCAGCGAAAACGGAGACACCTTTTACTGAATGAACTGTGCTAGTGCGATGTTTTTCTACAGAACAAATTTAGCTTTGCTTCAGTCAGGTGAAGAATCCCATTAATATTTGATTTGTGCCAGATAGCCCCTTTTTGTTGACCCTGCACAACACAAAGCACGTGCCTGACTCAAGGGAGGATCGTGACGAAAGCAACTGATGTGACTGAGCAGGCTGAAATAAAGGCTGTTGGTATGGGGCACAGATGGAAGACTGAGATCCGACTTTCACCAAGTTGTTTAATAATTATCAAGATCAAATAATTATCATTGGATCCTTTATGGTTTCTTGTTCTTTATATAATAATAATTAATAATAATAATATCAATAATAATAATAATAATAGCCTGTACTGCCTTTTATAAGCTATGGCTGTCCAAGGGACTGTGAACAGTTCTCAGAGGACCGTAGAAATGTCCATGCAAAGTCTCAGCTGTTTTCAGAGCTCTGCACTGACTTGATTGCTCAGAGACTGCATGTCAGTGGAGGCAATAATCACTGACATCAGGAGAAGGCCACCTGGGAAGGCCGACTGATGTAAACCAAGTTTAATCAGAGCCTTGGGTATTTTGGGAGAAAGACTCATGAGTGTGCAAAGGAAAAATAAAGAGCCTGGGGAGCATCATTCATTTTCCACCATGTTCATACTCACTGTTGGTCATCACACATACGAAATCCACCTCTGCTTCTTCAAGCCTCTACCAGCCAAGTCAGAGTAGAAATTATGATGTTTACTACCATAACCATGAAGGAACTACATCAGAACAAAAACCTCTATTCCTGAAACTGAAGTGCAACTACGGAATGGTTCTTGCTGGAGCCCTGACGGGCTGGCAGGCCAGTCGCCATGCAAGGAGCCCGGGCTGGATGCTGCGGAGGCACACGGAGGAGTACCATGGAGGCAGTTTAACTCTGTAGCTTTTGTCAAGTAGCAGTAGATAATATCAGTACATATAAATTTAATACACGGACAAAGTTAAACTATTTGTTCTTAAACAAAATTGTTGGTTAAGCCCTAAAGGATAAATAATTAATGTAAGATTTCTGTTAATACTCTATCACGCTAAAAACATCTCTCAAAATATCTATCATCTACATGATTCTATCTATTCATCTCCCTATCTATCTTTTTATCCCAGAATAACACAATGACAAAACCAAGTTGATTGTATTCACGCTGAGCAACCTGAGATTTACTTAATAATTTGAAGGTCTACTCAATTATTTGTTTTAATTGTTGGTAGATGATTCATTGAGATGGAAAATCACACTTCATTGTGCAAAGATAAACTTTCTCAGAAAACACTTCCAAAACCGCAGTATAAATGCTTTTGAAGGATTAAGTACATTACAGAGATTAGAGTGTCATTTTGAAATAGGAAAGAGTAAAGACAAGAAAAAAAATGGTACAAATTATTCTAACATGCGCATAAGCAAAACAATAATCTTTAAGCCATTTTACTCTGGTAATTGTTCAAAGATCATAAAATAATATTGGTACCTTAATAAAGGTGAAAACGTTACATTGGTTGCTCAGAGACTTCATACCATCTAAAAATAACATTTTGTTTTCTTCTGTCAGTCAGGATCTGAGTTTGAGGAAGCTACAAACTGGATGACTAGGTAGACAGTGTCACAGGTTACATAATTTTTCGTCAGGAAATAGTCATCTTTCGCCTTCTGTTCAGAAATTCGATAAGTGCTCAAAACGTAAAGGATTCAGCTCCCGAATTTGACAGAGCACCGCATCCTCTAAGAAGACCAAGGGAAGTTAAAAACATTCGTCTGAGGGCAGACCTATCAGTCTTTACAATCCTACACTTTAAATACTATTAGGCTTTTTTGTCTTTTTATTTTTCAAAACCCACAATGCAGGGAACGAAGAAAATAGGAAAAATTACACTGTGAAAGAAAAATAAACTGCTTTTAGAATAATGCTTTAGAAGACTAGAGAGCTAAGATATAAGCAACCTGGGAGGAAACTAATAAGGAAAAGATATTTTACAAAGCACTGTAACTCAAGCCCGTTCAGGTTCCCCTGGCTAGTACGAATGCAAAATACTAAATAAGTTAAAGATTCCTGGGAGTTTAAAAATGAGAGTGTTGCAGGAGAAATCCCTAAGAGTCCTTTGCTGTTACGTTCTAGCCAGAGAAATTCAGGTCGGTTAGGCAGAGCGGAGGGAAGCTCTGCCCGGTGCAAAGCCTGTTCCACCAGAAGAAGGCATGTCCACGGCGCAGCTCCGGGTGGAAACGCCTGGGCTACTCCGAGAGCCCGAACATGGACAGCCGTGTTTGCAGCTGAAAGCAGAACAGACCAGCTTGGGCAGAGGAGGATTTGAATGCAGCTGCCCTGCTTCTGCTGCAGCACGGCTTTGGGCAGAGCCAGCCTCAACATCCCTTCCCAGCGCTCAGGAACCTCTCCCCAGTAAGCCCAGGAAGCGTGAGTGAAAAGGGGCTGTGATTGCTCTCTAGAAATATACTCTGAAGAGGAGCAGGGATGTGGAGAAGGAACCTGACCATTTAGGGACAGCACTGGCACAAAAATAAAGGAGTGTAAACTGTCTGAGAATAAATTTAGGGCAGGAACGAGGTTTCTAACAGCCTGAAGAGTGAGGCTCTGCCCATCCTTCGAAGAGGTGCAGTGGGAGTGATGCCCCAGTTAAATTTAAGCTGGAGCTTGCTGAATCTGAACAAAATAAGAAGACCAGCCTAGCATCACAGCAAAACAGAGTTGATGACTCCACAGGCCCCTGTAGTCCTATCTCCTATGTAGAAAATTGTGAGAAGGTACACTTTGGTCACCAATTCAGGCCACTACCGCGGCCAAAAACATGTATTTATGAGTCAGCACTCTGGGCACTCTACAGCTAGTAATTTCTGTTCACCTCTTCATTTTTATTTGCTAGTAAGTACTGCTAATAATAGTTACTTACAGAGGAAGAAAAGAAAAAATGCTTTCCAAAGCTTTCAGTTTACAAACCTTTGTAAAGGTATCTTAAATTCCTAAGCTCTCCTGAATATCAAAACAGATGTAAAGAAAAATAGAAGATGTCATTCAAGTCTGGACACTCATCACTTTCAGGAGTTACGGCAGTACAAGTACACCTCATACTAAATACAAGAAATGTAATCATATCATCACTTGTAGAAACAACGCTGCAATTCTTAGACAAAATTTTTATTCATCTCAAAAGTACAAAAAGACAATTGTCTTTTATACTAACTGTGGCTTTCCAAACGTGCTTTCAACAGCATTAGTCATAGCATAACTATGGAAACACCAAGCTGGAACCGATTCCACCAACCCAAATCCTACTGTGCCCACATACTGCAGGAGGCAGAGGTACCCTCTTTCAAAATTAGCTCCTTTATTCCTATTTTAAAGTCCCTAGGCTCTTCGATACATATGAAATCATACAACCTCAGATCGTTGCAAATGAAATGGATGTATATTAATTACCATGCTACTCGGACAACAGGTGCTTTGTAGGTGAAATCTGGGTGCTGAAAATAGTGCGTTCCTAAAACTTTCTTTCTCAGACTTCAAGATAAGACTAGGTGAGCAGGGTTAGATCTTCAGTCAGCAACTATCTGTACAAAATTGCTCACACAACACACCTGCAGTATTAAAAGAAAGGACGAAAGGAACATCATTCTGGAAACTGCTAGCCTAGTTGCTTTATTTCAGTGCTTTAGCAATATCAAAAATATTTTGCTTACTGGCAGTTCCACGTAATTTAAAGAAAAACTTTAATTTAAAAATAAGGAGGGATGGAAATAAAAAGAGGGGTGGAGGATAAAGTTTCAATCACACTTGTATTTTAATGGCTTTCTTTCAAAGGAAATCACGAAAAAAAAAGCAGGCTGAGTCTTCTTAAAGTGTGGAGTATTGACCCAACAGATCCTAACTATTTCAGAGAAGTCATCATAATCTATCATGCAAATATCTAGACAGTGTTTTTTAGACACATGGATTATTGACCCTGATATACTGCCAAAAGTATTCCATCATGTCAGAGCAGAGGCCGTGCATAAATACGTGCTAAATACTTTTATTACATTTAAGCTGGAAAAGGCCACCATAAATACATAATAGAAACGTTCCTACAAAGACAAACGAATTTCTTTATTTTTCAACAAGACTAATTGCATGAGAGAATGCTGAAGACTTCTTATACACACTTTCTACTTTAAAGGAAGCTGTTAAGTCACACGAATGTAAATAGAAGTGTTAGAAGCCTCAAACTTCCGAATGCATTTGTAGTCCTATGAATTATTTTTGCTTATATCACGGTGAGAAAAGAAATATATTCCCTGTAGCTTACTTTAGTTTCCACATCTGAATATACAGCTTATCTTTATGGTCAGTTATAGATCCCTACAAGCTGTTTATATAAAATACATTGAGCAATCCCATCACACACACACAAAAAAAGTAAACTATAGAAAACACTGCAGATCCAAGCATTCAGCACTTCAACTTTAGCATAATATTGCACTATGTCTCTTTCTGGAAAAAAACAAAAACAACAAAACCTGTCATCCGGAAAAATCTTTCCAAATTGTATTTTAGAGAACCAATATCCTGTCTCTACATCAGGGGCAGCCTCTGTTAAGCATTTAAGTGCTCTCAATGAAAAGTAACAGTTTCTCCTCCAATCCTGAACTCTCAGTGACCGTCACGGAAAGTAACAGTTTCCCATTCCCTGTCAGCCAGTGGCATTAATAATCATCAAAACAAAACGAAACACCTTCAAGCAAATATCTGCTTCTGATTAATCCCCATCCCAATGAATTAAATGCATAAGAGGCAACCTGCTGCCTTGTTTACGCCTTTTTAATATGAGGAGCAGAAGTTGGATATAAGGGTTTTGCTGCCCTTAGGGCTACGAAATATGCCTCATGTGGCAGGGAGCCAGCTCTCCGAGGGAGCCTCCTTTGCTGCTTCTCTCACAGCTATTTTCTAATGGATAATTTTTAAACAGACACACACAAACACACACGAGTTGCCACAGTACAGGGCCGAGGGTTTTGTTTTTTGTCTAACGTCCTGTAACTATTTGCACTCATAACAAGGATCTCAAGGTTTCATCCAGTTTTGGTTTGGGGTTTAGGGTTTTTTTTTAAACGGGAAGGGGGGGGGGGGGGGGGGGGGGGGGAGGGTGTCTGGATTTTTTTTTCCCCAGCTGCTTTCCCCTCTATACAGCACAGCACATAAACCACCTCTCTTCAGCTTAACCGACCCAGGCTCAATTAGTGCAACATTTTGCACACACATCCAAGCAATCACGAGGCAGATATTTAGTTCAGTCCTCATGTGTATTGCACAGAAACCTTTAGTTAAGGGTGGAAAGAGATTTCTTTAAAAAAAAAAAAAAAAAAAAAAGAATCTCACAATGTAATTTACACAGCGTGGAAACGCCTACAAGGAGATGAAGTACCTGCACTGGGGAGATGTTCAGTTGTTCACTTCATCTTCCGTTGACAAGGAAACCAAACCGCACTTCATTCTCCAGGAAAACCTTCCACTGCCATCATTTGAAAATGTATTTATTTGTATATATGTATATATCTATCATCATCATCATCATGATAATAATAACCATCATAAAATACTGCTGGCAAAAGAATAAAAAAGTCAAGGTGCAAAATGTGCAAAAGTAAGGATCATCTCTTTGGCTTTCTGTTTTGCTTTGTTATCTTTAAGGAGGACAAAAAGTATTTAAAAATGATAACTGTAACACGCTGCAAGAAAAGTTTCACATTATAAACAGGCATCAAAAACTGAAAAACAAGAAAAAAAACCCCTGCTGATTGCACTGTCAAAAAAAAAAGAAACAATAACAAAAATAATAAAATTAACATCTTGCTCTGTGGCTTCCACCAGTATTGCAAGATTACAAACTCTGTGTAAACACTGCTGTAAAATGCATTTGCAATTCCCATCTCTTTACGAAAAAAAAACCCTTAAAAAACACCCAAAAATAAAAATAAAACACCACCAGAGAAAATCCTCTGCAAAAAGAGTTAGAAACATGCCTTTTCTCTTATCTTTAAAAAATAAGCATCATATTTCACATCGCTTTTCCGTGCCACAACAAAACCAGTTGCATATATAGATATATAGCTACTAAATGTATATCAGTTGTTGCTGGACTGGCAAGTCTGTATTATTAATATTATCATTTTTCATTCCCAGTGACTCCCGGCCCCAGCAGCACCTTTTGCTCACAGTTTAGTAACCATCGCATGCTAGGAAAAAAACTTGTCATCAGCAAAAGATCAAATCCATTTAAACAATAAACAAAGAGGAAGAAAAAAAAAAAAAACAAGAAAACAAACCAAAAAAAACCAAAAAAAAAAAAAAACCAAAAGGAAGAAAAAAAACAGGACAAAAAAAGGAGGACAAGAATGTCAGCGGAAAGGTACTCACCGAGCGGGAGTAAAAGGGAGGAATAAAAATGAGAGTTACTATAAAATACAGTATGGCGGTGGAAGAAGGAATGAGGCGCTTTTTTTTTTCTCTCCTCTCTAGTCTCTGCCTCCGGCAACCGCCACGTGATCCGGAGCCGGGCGGACTGGCAGCCGGCAGGGCGCAGCGGCGGCGGCGGCGGCGGCGCCGGGCGCGGACCCAGCCCGGACCCGGCCCGCCCCGAGCCCGCCGCAGCCGCCCTGCGCTCCGCACCCGCGCCGCGGCGGCCGCCCGGCCTCGGCAGGTGCCGCTCGCACACGCGCTCCCAGCACGCACTTGCACACTCACACCCAGGCGCGGGCACGCAGCCGGCTGCGCGGGCGAGGTGCGGAGGCGGGCGCGTCTTGCGCCGCAACGCAACTTGCTCGCCGGCGCTGCGCGAAGTTGCCGCCCGGCGCCGCCCGCCCGCCTGTTGCCCTCCGGCCGCGGCGGCGCCGCCGCCCTCTGCCCCGCCGGCCCCGCCGGTGCGGCGCCGCTCGCCCCCGGGACTGGGGCCGGCGGCGGGCGGAGCGCGGAGCCGAGCGCGGCCGGGGTTTGCCCGGATGGGGGGGTGCCGTGCCCCGGCGGCGGCCCCGCTCCAGCGCCGGGCTGCGCGGTGTGCGCGCTCGGGTTACCCCTCCTGCCGCTCCGGCGGGGGCGGGGGGCGGCCGTGCACGGGGGTACCGTGTGTGTGCGCACGCAAGGGGGTAGCCCCACCGCCCAGCTCGCCGTCTGCACGGGGGTGCCCGCCCGGCCACCCGCCCTGATTCCCCGCGTGTGTAGGGGGACGCCCCTCCTGCAGCTCCGGCTCAGCGTGCGTGCGCGGGGGTAGCCCGGCACGCAGACACGGCACGGAGGGGTACCCCCTCCCGCCACTCCAGCTCAGGGCTTGTGCACAGGGGCACCGCTTCTGCCGCTGCAGCTCGGGGTGTGTGCGCGGGGGTTCCCCGGCTGCCACTCCGGCTCCGGGTGTGTGCGCAGCTCGGAGCGTTTCCGCGCCGTGCGCTGGGGCTGCAGTTACTGTGCCACACAGTCGCGTCTGAGCAGGGCTCCTCTGTCTCCTGCCGGAGAGCGCTTCACGTGTGCAGCCGGGGAGAGAAGGACAGGTACCAGCAGTCCCATCTATTATTTGCTTTTGTTTCTTGGCCTCTGCCCTGCTTCACGGCCTCTCCCTCCTCCCCTCCCGCCGGTGGCAGTGCTGTTGCTTCCCATAACAAAGTTACTGGCCGAGATGGGAAGGAAACAAGTGTTTTCGGAGGGGGTCACTCACGGGGGGGTGCACTCCCGAGGGCAGCGCACAGTCGCAAGCAGCGTGGCGCAGGGCGGTGGGCTGGGCGGCAGGGTGAGCCCGAGCGGGCACCCTCTCACGGCACGGCGGGCAGCTGCCCACAGCCCCCTCTCATCGCGGTGGAAGTGTTTGGGGTTGGGCCCCAGAGCACACAGGAGTGGCCCCGGAGCAGCTCTGTGGTTGGCCGGATGGCAGCTCTCTCCTTTAACAGACAAGAAAGATGCTGGAGCAGGCTGGATGCCACTGTTGCTGAGTTTCCTCAAGACGTTTGCTTTTCCCTTTTTAGCTCTCCTCGCCTGTCTCCTTATTAACAAACACAGCAGTCGCAGAGAGCGGCGGCTGGGGCTGAGAGCAGCTTTGCTCCGGCTCCAGCTGAAACAGGACCTGCGCGCAGCACCGCCAGGCCCCAGCCTGCCGCCTCGGCTCGGCTGGCAAAGGTTGCCTCCTCGCTTCACTGTCCCCCAAAATACTCACAGCTAACAATCTCCCACAAAACTTACTTAATTACTGCTTCAGCAGTAGGAGGAAGAGCAGCAAGAGACATCTACGAGATAAATTAACGGAGGAATAGAAGTGTGCATCCATAAACCAGGCGCTGTGATGGAGGAAGCAATCTAGGCAATACTTCCCCGCTCCCTCCTCCCCCCTTCTTCCTCACTCACTTTTTTTTTAGAGCCCCTCTCTTTTCATCCGGGTCAGGAGGCAGGAGATACAGTCAGGTTATTACTCTATAAAAATTACTGTGGCCAGCAAGAGGATGCCCTGCTATATAAAAGACTGGTGAGGGCACCAGCCTGCCTTCTTCACATCCTCACACAAAGCTTTTTCCCTTGCCCTGACCATTTCTTTCTTTCTTTCCTGTCCTGTATCTCTTCCCCAGTGTTTCCAGAGAATAAAAAGAAATGCTCTCTTTCTTCTTTGCTCTCAGCTTCTTTTATGAAATATAAAAAGAACACTGGCCAAAGTTTAAAAATATATATAAACAGTTACGTTTTCTTGCTTGCTTTTTATTTTGGCACTGGGCTTGTTCTGGCATGTCCTACCAGTCCTAGTTGTTCTCCCCCTGCTAAGTTTGGCTCCCAGGAGTAGAGCTGTACATCTGAGAAGGTTTAAAGCAAACAAACAAACAAAAATGGAAGTCCTTAAAGGTGCAAAAATCCACAAGAAATGAAAATGTTTGGTGTGAAAACTAACCAACTTAACTGTACAATGTTTTACATACATATGGCAAGGAACTCCATCATATTGTCATGACAGTATCACAAGCTATCATGTCTTGAGATTCCGGGTGTGGGAGATGTATTTCCTTGGCTGGTGCACTCTGATTGTGAATAGCGTTAGGTACTGCATGCAGAAAGTTCAATGGCTCAGTTCAAGGGCTGAGGTGTTTTTTCAATGATATTTAACATCAAAACATGTTTGCAGAATCGAGGCCTAAATAACAACTCTATCTTGTTGTTGCTTTTCAGTTTCCATTACTGTTTACGTAATTTTGAGCACATATGTCTTCCTGAAATAACAACGACAAAAGTTAAAGGATGGTGTTTTAATAATCCAAAGTTGTATAGTAGATCTGACTTGTAAATTTAGATCACGTTCACACATATACAGGAAACTGGATACATACATTTTGTACAATATATTTTATGTATTATTTACTCAGTAGATTCCAAGAACTAGGAATAAGGTAAACATGCAAATACGTAAGTTTTCCTTTTCTATGTGTATATATTGATTTGTTATACTATAAGTGAGTAAAAAGGTCATTATGATACATTGGATAAATTTGGATGTAGACACTTAATGGTGCAGGGCTTAGGGGCGGCTTTAAGTCCCAGGGGCAGTGCCATGAGCTGTTCCAGACCGGGTCTAGAGACAGAGCTGAGGGGGATCCAGGCTCAGAAACTGTGACAAAATCACTCCCTGCTACAGTTAGCATTGTAAATGTTGTGAAAATGAGCTGGTTCCTAAGGACTTAACCTTATGTTTACCTAAGGAATCACCAAAGTATGCTTCTGTTGCTTTTCTGCTTACAACCCATTAAGGTGAAGTAAGCTTTAGGGAGTAAGAGCTGCAAGAAGTTTGGCAAGAATACACGTTTGGAATAGGTTACAACTAAGCAAGTAAGAGCTTGGGAGGATGCTATTTTCACAGAATCCCAGGAAGCCTTTATTCATCAGTGTCTACTTTCTGGCTACTCCTGCTGGAAGTTTCCTCCAAGAGCAGTTGTACACTTGATGGTGGAACAAAATGAGGGAAAGTTCAGCACATTGCACATGTTATAGCTTGGTTATGCGCAGTGCTCGACAAAGTATACAGTAAAAGAATGCAGTTGAAAAAGAAGGAAAAGGAGCATCACTTAGATAATTTCCAGGGCGTAAGTGTTCATGTGCAATCCAATGCATGCAAATAAAGTGCCTGCTGGCGTTTTTTAGGCTTTCCATTTTCCCTTCTGCAGGACGGCAACTGAGCTCCCTTGCAACATGACTAAGAGTTGTCCTTAAAAGCCATCAAGAATTCTGGGCAGAAAGTGTATGAACCAGCACTTCTGTGCCTCTGCTTTGGCTACCAGCACAGAGATGCTTCCTAAGGTTCCCAAAACATTGTACTTCACCGCCAGTGCTCCATGGCTTATGCTGGGCTCGCTATTCTTGGTAGTCATGCCACACAATCCCAGTATTTCACATCCCTTTCCTGCACCTCTGCAGTACCCCTCCTTTCCCCCTCCCACGCCTTGAAGGAGCAGAAATAAGTACATGCTAAGATTACCTCATTGCCTATAATCTGTTTTTCCTGATTGCATTTAAACATCTCTGCTCTCAGCGCAGGTCTGCTGCTGTATATACACCTTGCTTAGGCAATTTTCTTCCCTTTCTACTGTTGCTAGTATTAGAGAAACACACACTTTTTTTTTTTTTTTACATCACTTTCACTGCACTTACACTTTCCTAACATAAAGCAGCTTCTCTTTGCAGGTAGTAAACAATTAGTTGGAGTCCAGCACTAACATACTGGCTTTGCGCAGATCCGTCAGCATGACTCAGCAGCCTGCAAGCCGGAGCTCGAGCTGCAAATTACTCAAGTTACTAGTATCTCCCATTGCGCCGGCAGAAGTCAGCTAAAACAATACCAGATGCAAAAATAGCAACAGCAATAATAACAATAATGATAAAATAATAAGTGGTCCTTTTTGCAGATACAGCTGCCTAACCCTGCTCCAATGGCTGATTTGTACGTAATCCCTTCGAGACCATCCAGTATAACATAAGGTTGTGGGGTTTTTTGTTTGTCCATATCATTTGTATCTGTCATGACCACAAGAAAGGGAAAACTAGTTGACTGTCAATAAATGCTAAAGAAAAGAATTACTTGAAGTTAGTAAAGGTTTTACATTATTAAGCTGTTAAAGGAAGAGAAAACTCTGCTTTTCTCAAACTTTCAGATTAATATAGAGTTAGCTATCATCATTAATGTCTTGGTTTTGTTTTGATTAGATTGCTATACTTTAGAGAGTATTGAGCTGATCTGCTTCACATTTTTAAGATCAGCTCCAGTCCATGTTGATAAATATGGGATATTACTTTAGACTGAAACACATTTTTAAAAGAATTTTCCCTCATCTGTTTTTTCTCTTCATGTTATCATTGTTCTTGCTTTTTTTTTCCCCTACAGAATCATTGCTAATTTTCACAAAATTCTGCACTTTTTCTCCTTCTACTTGTCTTACAGTGCTTTTAAGACACTGTATTTATCTATATACTGAAGCTAACTCACTTCTTCTGTTACCACCTTTTCAGCTGAAATTTCCAAGTGGCAGAGTACAATGCAGGTAAAAAAGTCCAGTAACAAATGACATAAGAGAGAAAAGGCAGGCAGCTCTGTTTAAAGGAGGGCAAATAAAGTGCTGAATGTTACACCCACTATGTAGGGGAATGGAATAAAAAATAGGAAATCTTCAACACTTCCATGGCACCCTTTTTAACTTCTTTTGTTAAGTCAGAGGGGTTTTTGAGAGGGAGGAGTTGTTAACTATTGAATGCTTTGTACTCTGGAAAGTTCGATCTTTCAGCCTTTGAGTACTATGCTCTTTGAAACAATCATGATCAGAGCACACAGCATACAATGAGCTTTATGTCCTCAAAATTACTATTTTCACATGCTATTTTATATAAATAAATGAAAAGTGACATCTACATTAAAAATCAGTGAGAATCTTGTGTGCCCCAAACATCTAGTTTCAAAATTGTTGCCTTTTGCTCTTTTAATCTGTTCTTTTCTAGAAAGGGTTAATTAACGAGTACAACTTATAATGAGCACCTCTTGGTTTGTGAGTTTTGCAATAAATAAGTCTGGGAACAGTACGAGATAAGCCAGTTTATGATCAAATTCACTGGTCTGCACCATCTGTTCTTATGCATTAATTTTCTATGTGACAATCGCTCCATAGAAAGAGAATTCAAAACATACTTTCAGGGGGGTTTTGTGTGTGGGTTTGTTTTTTTTTTTTTTTAATTGTGGTCTGTCAGCCAGAATGAAATGACAGCTGATGACTGGCACTTATGGTTGGACATAACAACGCTGAAAGCTGAGAGAGCACATTTATAGGGTTAATCAGACACAACACTGGAAAGAAGAAAAGAATATGTGGTACAGAGGATTAAAAAGAGAGAGAAAAAACCCCCAACATTAAAAATCATAGAATCATAGAATGGTTTGGGTCTGAAGGGACCTTAAAGATCATCTAGTTCCAACCCCCTGCCATGGGCAGGGACACCTTCCACTAGACCGGGTTGCTCAAAGCCCCATCCAACTTGGCCTTGAACACTTCCAGGGATGGGGCATCCACAGCTTCTCTGGGCAACCTCTTCCAGTGCTTCACCGCCCTCAGAGTGAAGAAAATTTATGGCTATTTGAGAAATGAGAGATTTTTTAAAAAGACATCTAAACTTAGAAACCTGGCTTTGGTAGAAACAATGGGAAAGAAGAGCTTTGTCTTCTGTGAATCAGATCCCATATGCTCAAGTTGGACACCCATAAGCTGAATAAATATATGTTACATTAATCTTTCTAGGTCTAGTTGAAGTGATTCAGCAACCATAACATGCCTTTCTGTCAGTCAGAACTCAGTTTACCAGCCAAGCATTCATCTCCCTAAACTTAAAACAATCCTTGTTCTTCTTGCTTTCAGCTGCCTCAGTTTTCAGACATGTGAATGAGACATGAGCTACACACAGTGTCCTCCTTTACTACAGGGCACTGTTTTGCATCCTGAGTACCATTTATGAGTGTTGCATAAGGCAAGGATAGACGAAGAAAGAAATATGTGACTATACAGCTGGTCTTTATCACAATGGTTGTGTACTAAGAGGTGAAATAAGGTTGCATAGGCAATTCTAACCCAGGAATTTCCTGAAAAAAGAAATTGCTATTAGCATTCTGCTGTTCATAAACATATTTTGCATGCAGGAAATGCACATATATCCCTACACAGACACACCTGCATCGCAGAACCTCTTCTACCATTTTCTTTTTCTGACCCTGCGTTCTAGTTATGAACAAGAGCTAATCTTAGCTAGCTAATGAGATGTGACATGACCGCAGTCCATAGCAGTATGGCTGGAGGCTAGAGGAGTTTTGTGTATGTTGTTTTATTCATGTGTTGTCCTGGAGAGAACTGGAAACATCGTGTAAGAGTGCTAAGCACTCAGTGTCAGCCTCTAGGCAAAATACAGGTAAAGGACTCCTTCAAAATAAAATTATATGAAATTTAACTTTTTTTTTTTTTTTTTTTTAATGGAAAGACAATTTGTAATAGAGACATGTCTGACTAACCTCATCTGCCCTGCATAAATGCAGAGAATTTCTAGAAAGGAGAAGACTTACTCTATAGTTACATCAGGTAAATTGAGGTCAGTAATTTTGAAAACATATATCAACATGCTGAGTAGTATTTATTAATTTATGTTCTCTTATCTGTATCCTGAATAACACAAGCTCTTTTACACAATCACAATTTCTTTTCTCCATCTCCTGCTTATCAAGTATTATGTTCTAGGACAGCACCCCATTGTTCCTTGGAGGTAAATCATTAGCCTGTGAGACCATCGAGCAAATCTGTACAAGACAGGTTTCCCTTTTCCCCCTTTTCTCAGTGCAGTTCCACTAGGATTTTTCAGGGTTTGTGTTTGGCTCTCTCATATAGCTAAATCTCTGCACTGCTGCAGCTCTTCGAGCGCCTTGCAGCTCGTAAATGACTCATGCGGCACACTCCCTTCCCTCTAGCCAACACGGAGCAAGCCTGGAAAACTGTGCTTGGGAATGATCCTCCTTCTGGCTTACATCACAAATGGCTTCCATTACAGGATAACGCCCAAAGGCACAATCCAGCTTGAACTACATAGTCATCATGAAACATACAAATACAATTACTCATAACCAAAGTTATATACCTAGAATCATTTACAATTCTAACCCCAAATCTCTTTCAAGTCTACCTTTCCAAACTTTTAAAATTTGTTTTCTTTTTTGGTAGATGCCAATAACTGGCAGTTATTGTGTTTGATGTGAATGGACTATGTTATAAGCAAACGGAGACAAGATATACAAACCCATCCAAACAAACCCCATTATTTTCTGAGATTAAAGCAGCAGTTTCAGCACAAATGAATCTTGGAAAAGATCAAAATTCTTCAAATCTACCAGCTCCTTTAGATAGGTAATTGCTGCAAAGACCACCGATACTCAATTCTATCTATATTCTGCTTGCCAACTATTGCCCAAACACCATCTCCCTGAAAAGAAAGAAATCTGCAAATTTGCAATGTGTGTTCCAGTTAAAAAAAAAAAAAAATCATAAATTGTCCATGAAATCACCATTTATGTAAGAAACTGGTGTAGTCTGATCTTCATAAACTCCAGGTGACCATGAAATTGTTCTTATGAGTACCCAACCCTTCTGACAATCAGGTCCATGCTGCTCAAGAGCATTACCAATTTAGATATTGAAAAATATTCCACTTTTCTGTTAAAATACACCTCACGGAAAGAGGGACAAGTTTGTGTTCACCTTGTAATGGGTAACTTTGCTACTGTAATAACAGCCAAAGAAACAAGCACTTAGTTGTTGTCTAATTGTGTTTGAGTACGCTTACTTTGGCATATACAGTGTTTCCATGCCAAAGAACAAAATTTCTTGTAGAAGATAGATCATACCCGTTAAAAAAATGGACTGGCGTAGCTCGCACTTGTGTTAAAACTTCACTTTTCCCACCAACCCAGCAGATTTAGTATCTGTTTCCTTTTTTCCCACATGCTAAACCATTTCCCTAGTTTCACACACCAAATGAGAAAATTTTGAACTGGATAGGCTTAAAGCAAACTCCAGAAATCTGGTAAATAAAATGCCTAATCACATCCAAGAAGTAATAGTAAGAGAATCAAGTATTCGAGTGATGCTGCCTGCACCCTACAACTGCTGGTGCATGACACCCACTACATCCATTGCTGCCGCCCTGTAGGAACCATTCTGCTTTCAACAAAGGCTCAAGAGCGAAGTTTCTCCCGGGAAATGAAATTATGCTAGGGAATATTTATAGCTCAGACACTCATATTATTAAATTATTAGCCTAATTTTTGGCTCACACTAGGCAAACACTTCCAAACAACTCCCAAAGACAGTTTGGAGACTGGTTCTGGGGCACCTGGTCTGGGACACGGAATGTCTACAGACCAGGAGGACTAGCAGTGATTAGTACCTGCAGAGAAAAGGGAGGGCTTAGGGTGGAATGGGCTGTATCATCTCCCCGGCTGCTTACACAGACCAAAGAGCACTGGGCTCTGTTTTATCTGGTCACTGCACTGTTCCAAGAAGCTCAGTCTCCAAAATCCGAAATGAAGCGTCACAAGCTGAGGAAACGCAGTTCTACACTCTTTACCTTCCAGGTTCCTTAGTTCTTACAGCGCCTTTGTCAGATGGAAGTCCTTGAACAAAAAAAAAAAAAATAAAATATAAACCAAGTCAGGAAAGCCTGCTTGCCAGCACTTAACTCGTTAGGGTATCACAAACCTATTGCTAGTGGCAGTATGGTATTCAGTGCTAGTAAATTTTTTGAAGCCTATCTTTTCCTAATTAAATTGGGAAACTTTAATAGAAAATTTTAGATAATTTTCAATTCTGTTATAATATAAAACACAAAGTGAATACAAAGGGAGAATGGCAGAACATCACAGGTTATTTCTAGGGAAGGTATTGTTTTTCCCTAGAACTTCATTTAAAGAAAAATCCTTCCTCCTGTGGCTTTTGAAACTCGTAACACGCAGCATTTTTCTCAGCAGCAGATCTGCTCAGGTACAAAGGAGTGTCTATCAGAAAACTTGGAAAGTGTCACTAGGAGAACTTTTTCTTCATTTCTGAAGATACGCATGGGAAATACAACTACAAGCATCAAGGCATCTTTGGAGGAAACAATTGTTGATAGCTCTGTTTTTAGAGGTTTTTAAGGGGAACAATTATAGATCTCTCAAGGTAGAATTATAGATTTTTACAGGAATGCTAGTTCTTCGCCAACATCTACCATATGAAGAGTGTCACCTGCGGTGCAATTGGTAATACCAATAACATAACAATCCCACAGTGAAGCATTAAATCGGTATCAAGAAAATGGTAATTAGGTGATATTAGCTCTACAAAGGGAAGGTAAAAGTAAGAAAGTAGCCTGGTAATTTTTTTTTTTTTTTTACTTTCTCACACTTGCCTGATATTTTTTCCTTCTGTATTCCACAGCACAACTGCAAGTTGGAATAAAATGCATTTCTATTCATATATTCCTCTCTCATCTAAAGACTATCTTACTTATCTGTTCAAAAAGGAAGTATCTATTCTCGGTTTATAGTGATGCTAAGAGGGAGTTGCACTGCAGCTCAGAAAGAATAATATAAACCTAGGAGAAACCAGTGGGTTCTGGTGTCCATTTTTATGAATGAGAATGACAAAAATAGAAGGAGGAGAAAAGGAGGAAATCGGGAAAAAATGAACCAGTCTGAAGATTGCCGAATGTAATACTGTTGATAATGTAAGCAATCTGCTAGAAATACTAATTATTGATGGTTTCTAGAATCATAATTAGAATATAAGCATTCATATAATTTGTAGCAATAAATAAATCTATGCTCTGTAAATATGATGTTCATTTGTCACAACAAAATAACATTTCCACCCCCTGTCTACACGTTGTAATTGTCTGCATGTAAGAAGCATATTCTGTAATTGTTATTTGATATTAAAATCTTCCAATTATAAAAAAGCTGTACATCAATATGAAAAACAATTTAACTTTGAATATAAGCAGCACATACCTTTTTACATGTCCATTTTCTTTTTATGATTTAAAATAATATACATACACATAATATACACAGAGAAGCAAAACATACCATTTAAATAATTTAAATCTGTAGGAATCCAAGATTCTTAAAAATAACAGGAGTGTCTGTATTGCAAGCATTCGTTTAAGTGATCTTCATACAAGTAGCAGTATTAATTTAAAGTGAATGCTTTTCTGAGTAAACACTATTTATATTACTAAAGATTCGGAGGAAAGGTTTCCAACTCAGTGGAGATCCCTTTTGGTCCCACCACCACTTCAAGCTGTGGGAGGAGTTTTTACAATGTGGATTGCCATTAGGCTTTTTAAAGCTGAAAATACTCTTGTAGCTTCATCAATATGTAAGATAAGATCGCTGCTTTCAAAAGAGTTTGCAGTTTCAGGAGGAAATAATGATGGAGTAGAGGGATAAAGATATGAGCAAAAGCTTTATCATGATACATTTTGTTTACCCCTCCTTTTTTTTTTGATGTAGTTTTGTTTATTTGAGGGTGAGACTGACAGTTAAAGAATTAGGCTGCTGATAGGCATGCCACTCTGACTTCAGTCTAGACAGGGCAACCAGCCTACTCTCATGGCTACTTATCTCTGCTTCCCCCACTTCTCTCCTCCTGGAGGTTCCTTGGATACAATGACATAACTTCATTGCAGCTGATCTGTTTTTTCTCAAAATGATACAGATTTTTTTTAAAAAGATGCACTGTTAAAGTGATTAAGTGGATAAGGATTGCTAAATACTAACCATACATGGTGTTATGCTGGGAAGTCTAAAGGGATGGTATTGGCTGGAACATGTAGTGGTGACAAGCAATCTTCTTGTAGATGGCAACCTTCTCATTGTGTAGCCAGATCAGCATATTTAAATTCACGTTGTTTTCAAAAAAAAGATCCCAAAACATAGTGGAAGGTATGGACTCAAGAAATCCAAAAAAAATTTGGAGAAGGTTGATGACTAGAGGAAAAGGTTTGAATTTGGATAAGAAGCAAGCAAATAACCTGCGAAATGGTTTAGAAGATAAGTAAGGTGTATTTTTTTTCAACCTCTTTTTGAACATTTTTGAGAGAGAGAGAGAAAATAAACCAAGTAATAGAGTTTAGGGAGAAGCTGCAGGAGATATAGGTGAAATCTGTATGAACTGGAGGAAAAGGGATAGAGAATTAAAGCCAAGAGGAAGTCATGAATGCAAATATGGGAGAAGTGCTTGAGAAAGTAAAAGGAGTAAAAAAATTAGTGCTTGGGTTAGAAATTGCCTGAAGTAGAAGTGAAAGATTTTAGGTCAGGCCATAGTCAGTTCTAGTAAAGTGAGTATGGAAAGGAATTTTTGAATTAAAAATTGCAGTTGGTAATCACAGAAACTATGTGGAAGTTTTAAGAAGATAAGCAGCTCTGTGGAGGATATTGACCTGATAATAAAAATGGAGTGTGCCTCACAGCGGTAATATTCCTCTTGATAATTTCCCAGAGATTGCCCGTTGGCATTTCTGGAAAGGTAAAGTAGAAAGCCATAGGTTGTGAGGTATTCATCTGTGTCTGCTGAGATTTTATATGGTCTCAGAACACGCGTAGCACTTAATAGACTTGGTCAGGAGACAGGACTGTTGGCAACAGGATAGGAGTCAGGAACACAACTTGCCTCAGTAATGTCTGTGTTGTGTAGCTGTAAGTCATTGAATTGGCAAATGGAAGAGTAAAAGGAATTTCATTTTATTTGATTTATGAATCAGTAACTCCTTACCATGGCAGCCGAATCCCTTAAAATATTTAGATTTGCTTTTGTAATCTGTTCAAAGACTAAAGCTCTCTATTGTCTCCCCTTTTCTAAAGACAAGGAACAATCATAAAGTATGTCTTGGGAGTATCTATAATTCCCAGAGTTTGAGCCTGCATAAATGAGAGTAAAAAGCTTTCTTCAGTCTGATAGAATCCCCTCTGAATCCGTTGGCTGAATGCAAAATAAGCGTGCATGGAGAAAGGACCACTCTTTAACTGTCTTTTCAGTGAGGATTGGGTTCTGGCTCACACATCTGTTGGCTTCACAAGTAATTTTAGCTATTTATGCATAGATGAATACATCTTTACAGAGAAAGAGAAATTTACAGCGCATGTCTTTGCAGCGCATGTCCTGTATGTGTGAACAAATTCAATAGCTCCTTTTTGTTAGTGTGTAATTCTTTAAGATTGTTTACTGTAGTTAGTCCTGTGCAAATTTTCATTGCACAGAAAAGCATGCAATACATTTCTATAACCTGCCAATGCATTCTGCTAAATGTTAGAGGGACTGGAAGATTATTAGATCATTAGAATAGGATGAAGAACACATCATGGAGCTGATGTTCAGGTGCTTCTCTCTGTTCCCACTTACCAGTTTTCCTTACTCAAATGAACCATAATCTCTCCTATAAGAGACATACACGTTGGTTGCAGCAAATGTGGTCAAGAGAAATAGCATCTTCAGTGTTTTCTACTTTGACTAGCACAGATTTGTGACAATGGAAATACTTTCCTATTCGGCTTTTTCCTACTAAGTGGACTGGAATCACATGTGGTAATATACACTAATGGAAAGCAGTGGACGTACAGCCCAGGAGACTCTCTATTTCCTCGGGGATAATCAAGGGACCTTAGGACTAGTAGCTTTTGTGTTTGTAAGTAGGACTCTTCAATATCTACATGCGAGATCTACAGATAATGGGGTGATTCTCCTCAGGGGCACAACCAACCATGTTTTCTAAATTTGAAATATTGAAGGTACTGCTGCTGTACACTCTTTATTTGGAAATGGATCCTCTAAAATAGGTAATGCTATGTTGTTCCTTGCTTTGCATTGAACATTGGCTAGGAACTCTCAAAGATTATAGGAACCATAGCCTTTAGTTAAGATTGTGTGTAGATAAATGTACTACGCACAGAATGTGAAGACATTAAATACATACAGAGCATATCAATACTATGCCTTAAAGCATTTTCTGTACTGGCAGTACACTTGTTTCCCTTTATGGGAAATTGTGTTGGTGTAAGCTGGAGACAAGGGGAGTTTGACAAAAGCCAGGAAAAAACCTGTGTCTTCCCTCCAGAAAGGAGATATGGCAAACAAGCAGCACTCTGCTATGTATTTCCCTTCCTTGAAGAGCAGAGGAAATAAAAGATTATGAACTCTTAGCTGCCTGAGAAACCCCACCTTGATACTTTGCTTAAGCAAGCAAAGGTAAGACTGCATGTGAGGTACAGTCAATGTCTTTAAAGACAGATGTCTTTGGAGTTCGAGTCCTATTAATGGGAGAACACACCCTGGTAAACATTGTACCTCTGCAAGGGTGTATAAAGGGAATAGACTTTCAGCCAGACCTGCAATTCATACAGAAATCTTGCTTGGGTGTTTTTGTAGACCTGTGTAGTTCATCAATTGTGTATAGAACTACAGCAATGTTTTTATTTACTTTTGATCAGTGGCAGGGATGCTGCCTGCCTTTGGGAGCCCTCCCTGTATGTGCTAACGTTACAGCTCTCCTTTATGCGAACTTGTTCAGCTGAGCCAACATAATGACAGCTTCTACAGAAGGGCAGAGAGGAAGGTGTCACATCCGACGCCTCACTCGTCCAAAGGTGCTGTCAAAACTTGGAATTTAATCTTTGAGATTAGCGCTTAAAAACTCAGAGCTCTAGCGTTAGGATTTAGACTTTGTAAAAGTCAAGCTATGTAATTATTTGAAAGCTCAGTGGTCAAACTCAAAAAACTCAGACTTCAGCTGAATGCAGCTTTTAATGTTAGTTTGACATTTCTATAAATGCACAATAACATATATATAGTATAGTATAGTTACTGAGCAAATGGGTATATTTTCCTGATGATAAGAATTGATAAATCAGTTAAATGCATTAGCATGGTATATAAAACTTTAAAATTATGTTATTCATGAGGCAGCTGTCTAGTCTCTGTGTGCAGAATATGCTTGTGACAAGAAGGAATGATCAAAGACAGCTCAGATATGTATAGATCAATGCTTGAAGTTCCCAACTGTAGTGAACAGTCTCTGAGAAACTGAGCACTGTGCAGAAAAATAAATGAGTTCAGGCTTGTACTGGGTTTGCATGGCAAGGTTTTGGTAGCAGGGGGGCTACAGGGGTGGCTTCTATGAGAAGATGCCTGAAGCTTCCCCTGTGTCCGAGAGAGTCAATGCCAGCCGGCTCCAAGATGGACCCACCACTGGCCAAGGCCGAGCCCATCAGCGACGGTGGTAGCGCCTCTGGGAGAACATATTTAAGAAGGGGAAAAAGTTGCTGCACAACAGCAATTGCAGTCAGAGAGAGGAGTGAGAAGATGTGAGCGCAACAACTCTGCAGACACCAAGGTCAGTGAAGAAGGAGGGGGAGGAGGTGCTGCAGGTGCCGGGGCAGAGATTCCCCTGCAGCCTGTGGGGAAGACCATGGTGAGGCAGGCTGTCCCCCTGCAGCCCATGGAGGTCCACAGTGGAGCAGATATCCACCTGCAGCCCGTAGAGGACCCCACTTTGGGACAGGTGGATGCCCGAAGGAGGCTGTGACCCCATGGGAAGCCCAGGCTGGAGCAGGCTCCTGGCAGGACCTGTGGCCCCATGGAGAGAGGAGCCCACGCTGGAGCAGGTTTGCTGGCAGGACTCGTGACCCCATGGGGGACCCATGCTGGAGCAGCCTGTTCCTGAAGGGCTGCACCGCCTGGAAGGGACTCATGCTGGAGCAGTTCATGAAGAACTGCACCCCGTGGGAAGGACTCATGGTGGAGAAGTCTGTGGAGGACTGTCTCTCGTGGGAGGAACCCCACACTGGGGCAGGGGAAGAGTGTGAGAAGTCCTTCTCCTGAGGAAGAAGGAGCGGCAGAGACACCATGTGATGAGCTGACTCCAACCCCCATTCCCTGTCCCCCTGTGCCGCTCGCGGGGGGGAGGGAAAGAAATTGGGAGTGAAGTTGAGCCCAGGAGGAAGGGAGGGGTGGGGGGAAGGTGGTTTAAGATTTGGTTCTATTTCTCATTACCCTACTCTGATCTGATTGGTAATAAATTAAACTAATTTCCCCAAGTGGAGTCTGTTTTGCCTGTAACAGTAATTGCTGAGTGATCTGTCCCTTCCCTTATATTGACCCATGAACCTTTCGTTAGGTTCTCCCTTTTCTCCCCCCTCCCCTCTGCCCCGTCCTGCTGAGGGAGGGGACTGATAGAGCGGCTTGGTGGGCATCTGGCGTCCAGCCAGGGTCAACACACTACAAGCCTTATTTATATACATTTGAGTTTTTAAAAGTTTTAATGAAAGATGGGCTTATTTGGATTCCTTTCTTCTTTAAATTTTATTAGGAGTTTTAATAAGTACACATTTGTTTTGCTTTTTGGAAAAGAAGCAACAGCTTGTGCTCCTTGATTAGCATACTTTTTAAGATGGAATGTCAAAATTGGATAATAATTTCTCTAAATGTGTTTATCAAGTCTTTACAGATGCTTTTTTTTAGACAGCTTGTAGTGTGAAAATAAAGCTGGATGTTTGAAAGTGTCAGTAAACCTCTACTTCTTGTGGGATGGTTTCAGATTGCTGGAATTTTGTTGACTGAATTTTGTTGTGATGTCCTGAATCAGTGATGATGGGCATATGTACTCAAACAGCTGAACTTGAATATTTTGAAAAATATAATTTCATAAAAACACTAGACCGTATTAATAAATAATTTGAACTGCTTTTCAGTACATTTACTTTCATGAAACTTTGACCACTAATCAGGTCTTAAATCCAAGGAAAAAGGATTTCTTCTGTTCTATAGAGTCACTTGCTTGCTTATACTCACTTTTTGATTCCCTTTATTTTAGCTGTCTGTACGAGATAGCTGCTGATTCATAAAATGCCATGTGTGTAAACTTCGCCTTTGGTTTTATTACTGTTTCTGCAAAATGTGATGTTGAATATTTGGCTATACTGCATTTTGATAAATAGTATAGAAGTAGCTTTCCACCATAACTGAAATTGTATTTGGTCTGGTGTAAAAGAAAGCAGAATCTGGGTTGTTTCATTCCAACAAATCTCTTGTTTTCTAGTGTTATACTGATCTATTAAACCTATGTAAAGTATTTACTGTCTTCTATGAGTTCACTTTCACAGACTATTAGTTTCCAACACACTACTAATTCTTAGATCTTGGCATTCCTGGTGATGTTACTGGATTCAAGATGGAAAAATATTAGGAGAGAAGGAGGCGAACCATGAGATTTCCATTGTGTGGAACAGTTTTTTGGATGTGGGGCTGATGTGTCTTATTATAGCTACACCAAGATCTTTTAAAATAGGAACTTTTATATATTAGGCTTCCTACATACATATTTAAATGCTTGAATAAGTGAAATGGTTTAGTAACTGCTGACTACTTTAGAGTTCATTCAATTCACCTCATTCTAGTGGAAACAGGATTCAGTCAACTGAAGTTCTATATTCCTGTCCAAAGCTTTTTTTTTATGGAAAAATGCAACCGTGCAAATGTCATAATGTTAAAACTACATTGTTTTATGTAGAGAGAAAGTGTTCTTTAAAGTAGTCTCATTTTAAAGATTCTCACTGTAATTGTTTTCTCTCTTCTACTCAAGGTCTGCATCACAATAGAATAAATCTAACTTGCATAAGCAAGATTCATTGGATCACTCCATTATTTTCTTATCGTAGTACCTCTTATTTGTTAATGCAAGTTAATGGTGACATTAATGGTATGTTGACATCTATAAAATCACACAGATGATCAAAAACAGTTAAGGTTTTTGACTTAAGCTGTTGGAGTTAGATTTAGGTTCTTTGTAACTACTGGGATAGATTGACTAGTTCATCAATACTCAAACAGCAGAGGAGTGAAAGAGAATAGATTAAAACAGGACAAATTCCTGGAACATAAAAAAAAAAGGTTGGAGAGGAGTCTTTAGAAGTGGTATTTTTTTCAGCTGGGAGTTAAAACACAAGTTCTTGCATTGCTGAAGGCAAGACAGGATTTAATATGGCCCTCTTAGGAAGTATTTTCCTAGAACAAAGTGTCCTTGAATAGTTGTGATTAAAAATCATTGTTTATTACATGTAATTTCTGCATGGAACTTTTATTAACACCAAGTGATTTAGAAAAACAACATTCTTCAGATGCTGTGGCTTAGAAGAGACTGCAAAGAACATGTCTGAGAGGAAGGAGGTTTTGATTTTCAAAAGAAATCTATAGATGAGATGATGATGATGATGATGATGATGATGATGATGATGATGATGATTACTATTATTATAGTAGATCCTTTAAAGAAGAGAACCAAAGTAACACAATGCTCTTAAGATGTCATGAATTCAACAGTGTTTCCATGAAGTCAACAGTGCATCTAGAAAAGAGGAACCTATCATAAAAAAAGATTGAAATGGAAATCCTTTTGGGTAGGAATAACTTGAATAGCACTTGAACAACTTTTGCTCTTTTACACCCCTGCATTCTGTTGGGAAGAAGCTTGTACTTTTTACTTTCTAGCTGGCCAGTCCCTGCTCATTTGGTCAGTCCCAGCTAGATCCCTGTCAAGAGGAATGGCGGTGTTCAGGCTTTTCTAAAAGAGCCTTGACTGCCTAATCCCTGCCAGACCTTCACAGACTGCCCCTTTGTCTTCTAAATCTAAATAGATTCCAACAGTTAAAAGTGGGACAGAAAATAAGATTAAAAAAGGTAGGTGTTAAACAGATACAGCATAAATGAAGTTTCCTGATCGTTACATGATGAATATCACATAAAGATTCAGTTCCTCACTTTTTTATTTTATTCCATGCAGAATCCTGACCATAACAGAGCACACAGCAGTAATGCAACCAGGCAAAATGATTTGTGATGAACATTCATTTTGAAGGGAGAAGGTGAAACTCTTCTGAATTATTGAGAAGGGCAGAGTGATCAAACACACTTTTTCTAAGGAGCTCCTATCACTTCTGTTCTACTTTCAGAGTCTCATTTTATTTCATCATGAATACTTTGCATTTATAAAGTGCCTACCACTGTGGTATGTGAAGCCATGAAAATAGCAATTGGATTAAAACTGTGAAAGGCCCAGGCAAATCAAAGAGCTTAAGTAACATGATTCATATACCCAAACTCAAGAGACTGTCCCTCAAGGAATAACATTATTTTAGCACTGAATTATTTCTGTCATTTCTCTTTATTTCTGAATTTCACCTGTGTGTCCTGGGGGTGTTTGATGCCACAGAGCATTAGATAAAGACATCAGGTGGCTTTAGTCTTGCTATAGACGCTGTCCTGGTCTGCTAGCTTGTGGGAGGTCTCCTGTGCCTTCTGCTTCCCCCATCTCCATTTTCTTCAGCTCTGTGGCACAAGTCCTCTCACAGTCCTCCCCTTCAGCAATTCATTATTCAGTGCTCCCAATCAACACAATATCTCCTCAACCACATGTCTGCCCACCACCTAGATCGAGACGCAGTCAAAACACTGATGGGCTAATTCCTCTCTATGGGATGAATGGAAGAGGAGGAGGAGGGCCAGTGGGTAGTGAGGGGGACGGAAAAGACACAACTCTGTCTTGTGCTGCAGTTTTAGCCAGGGGATGAAAGTCCTACCAACACAGGGACTGGCATTGCAGAGAGATAAAAAGATCTGCATGCTCACTCACAGCTCCCAAAGCTTCACTGAGCCCTCACCATTGAGATAAATATCAATATAATATCATGATATTTGATGGTATAGTACTTTTGGGTATCAGCAACATGAGAGATTCAAACAGTAACATCCAGAACTGCTAGCAATAAAAATGCTTATGGATCCCTCTAGTTCTTTGCTTGGCCTTAAAAACAAATTGTATGGGAACATTTATGGCATTGATTCCCAAAACAAAGTCATCTCAGTTACTGGCTACAGTATTTCAACTTGCTCATTGTGGAAGTGGGTACTCAGTGACCTCCAAACAGCAACTTGTTCAGTGCAGCTACAAGTCAGCATAATATTGTTTTTTATTTATTCAGATCCATGAATAAAATACAGAACACAGGAAAAGGAGGAACGTATTGTGAATTTAAGTGAGATTAAGGAATGGAATCTATCTTGACCTCCCTGACCCTAGGTTTTTTTCAAGCAAACTTTACAATAGTTTTTAACTTCATTTGATCAAAAATTGAGTCAATGGGAGTAACTGCACGAAAATTGGAGAGCAAAGCGGAAATTAGGTGCAAGGATGCATTTTTAACAAATGACTATTACAAATGCAAAATAAATATTAAAATTAATTCGACATAGAAAGTTCATGTTAAACAGATGTTGTTATATAATCAGAGAATGTGAGAGAAAAAAGCTGAAAATTAATTTCAATATGCCTAATGAAGCAAAGAAGCTTAGAAGAAACCCCCCCCAACTCACTCATAAAGAACAAAGAAAACAATTGCTCTTTCCAGGTATGTCAGCTGTGTTTTGTACACTTGTTAATTATCTTGTTTTACAAATGCAAAGATTAACAGTTGTATTTTTCTAGAGTTCTGATGGATTTCATTATATTTAGTCAAATCCTCCTCTGTGTATAAAGCTGGAATAATGTCTCCACATTCATTCTTTCCTCACTTTACTTATATATTTATTTATTTTTGTGATTTCTAACCTGAACTCTGGGAAGGGAATTAAGGCCATGACCACGTGACTGGAAAAGCATCCTTCCGTACTGCAGTTCCTACCATAGTATTTGTGATTTTTTTATTGCAGGGGGTGAGGGGAGCATAGGGAGATTCTGGAATCTTACAAAGAGTTCCTGTTTTGCGTAAACACACTTGGGGCGTGTTGATCGACAGCCAGTTGAATATGAGCCAGCAGTGTGCCCAGGTGGCCAAGAAGGCCAACGGCATCCTGGTCTGTATCAGAAATAGTGTGGCCAGCAGGACTAGGGAAGTGAGCTAGTCCAACCCCCCTGCAATGAGCAGGGACATCCTCAACTAGATCGGGTTGTCCAGAGCCCCATCCAGCCTGACCTTGAATGTTTCCAGGGATGGGGCTTCTACCACCTCTCCGGGCAACCTGTTCCAGTGCTTCACCACCCTCATTGTGAAAAACTTCCTTATATCTAGTCTAAATCTCCCCTCCTTTAGTTTAAAACCATTACCCCTTGTCCTATCACAGCAGGCCCTGCTAAAAAGTTTTTCCCCATCTTTCCTATAAGCCCCCTTTAAGTATTGAAAGGCTGCAATAAGGTCTCCTCAGAGCCTTCTCTTCCCCAGGCTGAACAAGCCCAACTCTCTCAGCCTGTCTTCATAGGAGAGGTGCTCCAGCCCTCTGATCATTTTTGTGGCCATGCTGCAACAGATCAAAGGCCTATCTAGCTTCATGTTATTTCTGAAAGTGGTCCAAAGCAAGTGTAAAGGTAAAAGTATAAGAATATAAGACCTGGACAAGAATATATGATACTTTCTCTTACAGCACTCTTCTAACCTCCAAGCACTTTCATCTCAAGAACTTCCAGAGGTGAATATACTTTCTGTCTACTTAGTAGCCATCAACAGATCTCCATGAACAAGACAGTTGATCTTTAAGATCCCTTCCAACCCAAACCATTCTATGGTTCTATGAAGTCAGGCCTTGTCTTGAGCTTATGTAAACTTTTAAGGTCCTTTCACAAAATATTTCATAGCTCAGCTACCTTTTGCATGAAGAACCACATCCTAGTGTTTGTTTTGAATTTACTTAGCATCTTTATAGTGTCATCCAGTTCCTCTCATAGTACAGTCTTAGGATACCAGATGGTGCCAGGGATTTTTGGTAAGAATTGTCTCAAAAAATTACAATTGAAACTGGGATTGGCTGAAGTGCCAATAAGTACCATGGAAGTTTACAGACTACTTCAACCTGGATCTTACAAAACTGTTTACATGGAGAGGTTTGGTAGTTGTCATTTTCATTACAGGAACTAGCTGATAACATTCCAAGAAATCCAGGAGTATCTGAATTTACTCTGGCATTATTAGCTGTAAATTTATTCTTACTTCCTCCTCCCTTCATAAAAAGCTGGGCGTATACACTGGGCTGCTTCACTGGTGAAGAAGTCTCTAGGTCTTTTCTTAGCTCCTTTGCCAGATGTACATCTATCCTTCTAATGTTTTATTCCTCTTATCTGTTTCATCTTGTTATAAGGCCTGGAAGATGTGAGTGAGATGTTAGTTTAGTCCATGGCACTTCTGACTGCTCGTTTCTGGACCAGCGTAGAGTCACTTTTAATATAGGACCCTAACTGTCTTTCAAAACGGGTAACTTGATCATAAGAAATCCTTGAGTAGATCTCTCTTAATTTAATAAAGTTTGGCAGTCCGTGTGAAGTCCCCTGATTTGTTCTGAACGTATTCCTTAACTTGAAGAAAAATCTATTAGACATTAACATTTTCTTCTCTGGATCTTTGGGAAGCATGTGAGAAGAAATTATCTTTATAGGGTGGGAAAAAATTAGACTAATATTCTTGTTTGGTTGTCTTTTGTTGTGGGAGTTAAAATTAAATTGTTGGTTTTATAATTAATACATGATTGCTTGTTAACTATATGGCAAGGATGCCTAGAGCTTGAGATAAGAGCTTTTGAATATTATGTACAAATCAAAAGCGAACAAACTAATCAAATTAAACAAAACCAAAGAAATAAGGCCCTTGCAGAGGACTGGAAGCAAAACAAGCTTTATTTCCTCCAAAACTGGCTTCTAGATTATGTGGAAGTTAATTTTTCCTTCTTTTAAATATGTAACCTGAGGGTTACTAATATGCGGATCAAAAGCCAGGAACCAAAGCTAACCTCATATTTTAACTTGGGGATATTTTCAAGATTCCTGTCAGAGACCACAGGGAGATTACCTCAGAATATCTGAACGGATTTAATTTATTTAGCTGCTTAGTATTGGTAAGCCACGTTGCTCTGATCTGCTGCAGGAGAAAGGCAATGTGCAGGCAGGGCACTGGCAGGGCTCTTACCAAAACCCCAGGAGATTTTCTTGTGTTCCCAGGTCTGCTGGGAAATGCCAACTCATTCAGGGCAAGCTACTTCTCTGGGTACCTAAGGTTTCCCTAGCTATGAGATAGGACTAATAATATTAGAGGTGGTGGACCTGTTTTAAAAAATACTAAATTCACCAGAGATAGCCAGATTCAGACGACTTAAATTACTCGCAAGCTTGGGTAGAATTCAGCTAAGTCTCAGACAAAAATATGTGAAAAAAAATCATATTATAAAAAAACCCTAATATGTTATAAAAAATAAAAATATAACTCAGCAATTGACTGCAGTCTAAAATAAAGAAGGCATAGCATGCCTGCATTTACAATGAAACTGCAGATTTTAGTTTGACACAAAATTTAAGTGGTTGTGCTTTGTTTTGCTGCTCAGGGTCACTCACCTCCTCTTCCCTTGATTTTTGGTTCAGCAATTAAACAAAAACATCTGTTATTCCCTGAGTTCTAACTAAATTATTTTGAAAAGGAGGTAAATATTGGGATTTTTTAATGATAATTTGCATAGGAAATGAACGTATTACTGTTACTATCTCTGACTGAACTGGAACTAGGAACAGACTTTATGGCATGAGTGTGGGAGAGTGGGGAATGCAATGTCCCTGTCTCAGCGGGGTTCTTTATCTCCTCAGTCTATGACATTTCAGGTTAGGAGGTTCTCAAGGCTTAACTAGACTTTTCACTAAAATTTAGCAGAGGGCTTTGGTTGGAGGAAGTTTAGGAATATTAGGTCCTTTTTTTAGAATGTGAGTTGACCTTTGAAGCATGCAGGGCTTTGAGGATCCCACCACAGGAAAGTATGTAAAGGAGTAAGATGGCAGCCCAATTAAGAAGGACTATTCACTGATTAACAGCTTGAAATGTATTGTCATTTTGTCTTGTTTTTTTTTTCTTCCTAACTACTCATTTATTAGTTTCAGTGCAGTAGTGTTTGCAGAGACTGAAAAATGTTGTGGAAGAAATAACACTGCATGAACTAAATCCTGAAACCCTATTCAATTTTATGCAGACGGAACTCCTACACTAGCATGATTTTTATACAGTATCTGCACTTTGTCAGCAATAGATTTGCCATATCTGTTGATAATAGCTTTTAGTAACTTTGGAGTTGTCATTGTTCTGGAAGTGTGTATTACTCATTAGGAATCTTTGAACTGTTAAACTGCTTTTTATCTCATAGCTTAATTTAAAAAGTCTTTGAATGTGTTCAGTTATTTACTTTTATCCAGCAAGGGAAGGATTTCTTACACAAAGTAAAATGTTCTTATAAATATCTATTAATTTCCTTGGAGAATCGTGGTTGCTCACAGATTTCTGTTCCTTTGATTTTCTCCTTGTGTGATGTAGTGTATGCTGCTTTCCTTACTATTAAAAATGATCAGTGTAGTTGGAACCATTAGGATATTTTTCTATGTGGCAGCAGAAAATGTTTTCTACTTTTCTTCAGGACTTAAGTTCATTTATTGCATTGCTTAATATTTACAAGGCAGTAGCAGCTCTGAGTAATCATTACAAATCAATTGATAACGTTGCACAGTAGGTTTTTGGAGTGTGGAAGTGAACTCCATCAAAGAAGGGTGATAAATCAATAAAAGTCTATGGTTGTTTTGTGACATTTTTCGAATGATCTCACTGCAAATAGCTGGAATATAAATTTCTAACTACAATGTCAAATTAATATAATGTAAATTTATGGACACTTAATTTCAGTGTCAGATTACAAAGAAAAATAGTGTTGTCTGACATCTATAAAGACAACATCACAAGTGAAAAACATGTTTAGCATAACTGTACTGCGTGCATTTTATAATCACTGACAGTTTCAGACTGAAACATAGAAATGGGTTACATTGTCTGTGATGCAAGAGCTGCAGCATGGATCATCAGGTGAGCAAGAAGGGCAGTACCACACAGGTAGAAAAACACTGAAAAAAGCTTCAAAATAGTTTTTCTAAGATATCAGAGAAAAATTTTACAATGGGGGTCACAGCCTCCTTTGGGCCTCCACCTGCCCCAATGTTGGGTCCTCCATGGGCTGCATCTGCTCCACTGTGGACCTCCATGGGCTGCAGGGGGACAGCCTGCCTCACCGTGGTCTTCCCCATGGGCTGCAGGGGAATCTCTGCTCCGGCACCTGGAGCACCTCGTCCCGCTCCTTCTTCACTGACCTTGGTGTCTGCAGAGTTGTTACTCTCACATCTTCTCACTCCTCTCTCTGCTGCTATAATCCCGCAGCAGTTTCCCCCTGCCCCGTTCTTAACTGTTATCCCAGAGGTGCTACCACCGTCGCTGATGGGCTCAGCCTTGGCCAGCGGTGGGTCCGTCTTGGAGCCAGCTGGCATTGGCTCTGTCGGACATAGGGGAAGCTTCTAGAAGCTTCTCACAGAAACCACCCCTGTAGCCCCCCTGCTACCAAAACCTTGCCACGCAAACCCAGTACATATATGGATGCCCCTTTCTGAACCAGTCACCATAGACTCCTTCTGTAACTAATAAAAATCTGACTGATAGAGTCAGTGAAGCCTTAGGCACAATTCATATAATTTTTGGATGACCTTCAAAATAAGTCTACCAAACTGTGCCTATTTCCACTTTGGGTAGTAAGAATGAGCTTAGCATGCCTACCTCAAAAGTTAGATGAATCCACCTGCCTTTTTTTCAGGGCTTTCCTCCAAACTCTACCAATTGTTTCTTAGGGAACACGGTACTAAGCCACAGATATCAACAAAAGCATTTTCATTGACTTTTGAGCCATTGTGAAGTTGCTACAGCGTCTAATTTTAAACCAACCTTAAATTCAACAGTTCAGTTACATACTCTTTCGTAGTACCCATCCCGGTTTAAGTATCAAAAACTGTCTCTTTCTAGAAGGCATTGAGTCTCAGTAGGGCTGGTGAAAATTTTGGTGCCTAAGAACTTGGGAGCAAGTGTGATTATTAAGGAAATCTTTGGGGAAACACAGTAAAGAACTGTCCTTAAACCTTTGATAAACTACATTAACTTTTAGCGATCAACCCATATAGTCAATATTTATTCTAAGATTTGTTTGACTAGTGTCATACTCAGACTGCTGTAAACATTAAGTGCAAATGCCTCCATGTTTGCGGCAAATACGAATTGCCCTTCATGTTATAAATGCTCACGCTATGTCTGGTTTCCATTTGTTTAGTATTAATACCCAACAACTGAAGTAACATAACTTATATCATTGTCATTTACTTGAAAGGGAAGATTCAAATGATGTCTGAGACTTGAAACAAATAATGCAGAATTCAAACTTAGATCTTTCTCTTTATTAAAGCCAAAGCACTTCTAAATTAAAGTATTTCTATTGTAATGCTGTTGTATTTATACACATTGACACTTTTATTGTTGTCTAGTTATCCATACAAAGAGACACATTACCATGAAAATCTCAGTTTCCCCTATTACAGACTATAAGGAGAGCAGATATACATACCAACAAATATGTTCACTGCTATGTTCAAAGTCCTCTTTGAAAAGAAAAGGTTATTTTATATGATTCCTATAGTTCATTGTTGGCATGATCATTTCCATGACACACTAAGCTGGGGTTTTTTTGTATTTTTTGTTTGTTGGACACCCCTATATATTTAATTAACAGAAAAATTGCTTTTTAACTTTGCTAAAGAGGATTCAAGAACGTTGAGGAAATTTTGTGACTAATTCAGTCACAGGTACACTTTCTGTTTTGCAGAAAAGAGATGGTTTATGTATTTAATTGTTGAGTAATCTCTCTCTTTAGCTTGCTAAATTAGGAAGCCTTGAAGTTCAGATATTTTGCAGAAAATATGTATAGGTGTTCCATTGTCTCAGAAATAGCTTGTAGGTGTTAAGAAATCACCCATTTTTTCCCTCTAAGTTTCAAAAGGTTTATTCAAATACCTTAATGTATTACTTGTTGAACATTTTAGAAGGGCAATAGGAAAAATATCATATTAAAGAAAGAGAGATTTTGTAAAATGAAATACAGAGCTTTCACTGATCCATTTTAAAAATATTTCACATTTTTGGTTATGGACTCTAGATCTTATTTTTTTGAAAGAAGGAGCACTTTGTGAATTCTGTATGTCATTGTGCTCTTTATTGGCATGTCATATCCTGTCACTTATGATAGGTCTGGCATGAGACAGATAACACTGAAGCATCCTAAGTTTTGCAGGACTCTAGTTTCCTGTTAATGTTTAATGTTTGTCAGGTACGTTGGCCCATACCTGTTGTCTAAGTACACCATATTAACTCTGAGTTTAATAGCACAATCTTTGAAAATCTGCTTTACTATCTTATCGGGGGACACCCCCACCCCCCACCACCCCCCCCCCAAAAAAAAAAAAAAACACCATAAACCAAAACACAAGAAAAGAGAAAGACAACCTTTGGAACCCATTTTTCAACCCTTGATCTTAAAATTAAATGCATAAAACCGTAACTGAAGTCTTAAGTATTTCAGCTAGTTGGAAGATTTTTTTTTTTCTTTTGGACAGAGGACATCAGTTTACTAAAACTGAAGTAATTTGTGAAAAAGTTTATCTTGCAACAATTTAGAAAAATACATTATAAAAGAACCCTAAAACTGGATTCCAGCCTTTTTAAACTAGAAATTTAGTTTTACTCTTAACATGGAAAATTGGAAAATTGAAGAAAAAAAGTGAGCTGCTGTAATGCTATAATAAATTAGAAATGGCCACACTGAAAAAATTACCACCTTGAGCCATACTGAAAATGCTTCATAATTTTGATTTGGTTTTTACTGAGACTTTGCACCTCATTTACAAGAGGGATTTTTTATTTTAATTTTTCAGACCTTGAAAAATCAAAAAGCAGCTCTACAGCGCTTGCATGATGCTCTACTGAACACAAGTGAAGTATTTGCTAAAGGGAATGAAGCCTATAACTCCTACTGCCTAAAAGTTGGCGAGTTATTAAAACTGAATGTCAGTCAAGAGATATTTCTTAAAAACTGTAATTCTGCGGAACAATAGTATCAGTTCATATTCTGAGAAATCACTCTGTCAAATGCTATAGGAAGAGATAAATAACTTTCTGGGAAGAGGCTTCCTGAACACACAAATGGCTCGAGAACTTCTGTATCCTAGTAAAGAGGATGTGTTTGGCTTTCAGAAGAGAAGTATGAAAATTTCACGCTTATCTAATATCTCAAGAATCTTTGAGTTCTGGAACATATTCTTTTCTTTCATATTATTATTTAAATTTCCAGGCTGGCATAATGGTCTACACAGCTGCCACACAGTCAGAAATAAATAAGGCAAAACAAAACAGATTAATAAGATGGCTTTTTGTGTGTGTGTGTGTGATGTTCTTTGAATTTGGGATAAGAATGGAATATTGCATTTCTTAGATTACTTGTAACGAGAGAGAGCCCTGAATGAGAATTCAGGCCCTTATTTCTCAAAAACTTTGAGTCCAAAAGTTGGACTGAGCTGCAAACCTTGTGGCTGTTCTCCCAGTGCTAATGTAAGTGTGTCCAGTTAGACTGGTATATGCTATCAACTATGTGACACAGCCTTAAAACACTTCAGTATTTTATTCAAAACACATAAGCAGATCCTCTTCCCCTTACGTTTTCCACCTCTGCTCTGGTGGGACTGAACCTCTTTTGGCTTGTTGTTGCTATTCTGGGAAGCCTGTCTGAAGGAATATGCTTTGCCTACCGCTCTGTGCTGCTGCTGTTCACAATCGTACTGCTCAAAGCCATTCCTGAGACTGCTGAGCATTTCTACGCTGTGTATTTAGAAGTCTGGCTTTGCTACTGAAGCCCCTATGGGATGCTGTGGTATGTAAGGAAGGGCAGACCCGGAGATAATTTCAGCCGATCACACTCACAAGAAGGGTAAAATCTTGCAACTATTTTTTTTTCCAAGGAGCAGAGGGTAAAGACTGTTATATTTATATTCTAATTCACCTGTAGCTACTTAGAGTGAATGAATCAACTCATTGTAGGCCCTGATTTTGCAACTCATATGCGCCTGGATGACATTGCAAATTCCCACATGCAGGAAAAATATTTACACAAATACAAGCTGTGAATTTTTATTTTGAATTTACGACACAATACTTCTTTAGCTAATAGATGTTTTAGTATAATCTGTAATTATTTGAATGACCCCATTTACTAACACTTTGTCATATTCTCGAAAGTGTTCTTTTCCCTAAGACTTTCACACTCCCTGTCCATTTCAAAATGCATGTTGTCGTTTCTTCAGCTCATACTTTCTAATCACTTCCAAGACTCAGATATCTTTCAATATATTAACATTTTTTTATCTAAATGGAGATATGGAAATGTTATATTAAGCAGTGACTCATTCCTGATTTTTCAGAAAAGACTCATAACATATTTCATGGATCTGGATGAGGCAGCAAACTATTCATTTTGCTTTCTTTCATTTGTCTCAGATGAGTTTTCATCACACCTGTTCCAGATCCTTTTGGGTTCTTAGAGATATTGATGAATGCTCTTAAACTTTATGATTCTGCTTTCAGATTTAAACAGTTTTAATGGCAAACTTAAAACAATGTGGATAAACTGCAGTGTATGGATGGACAAAAATGGCTGATTAACTATACACAATTTGATACTTGAAAATTCTTCATTTCTGTAGTGGATCATCACAAAACCACTGCATACATTTTTTGCCTTTTAAAAATGGAGAAAATTCTGTGCCAAACACTGGAGAGCTCTGAAAGTTGGCAATACTAAATATATTGAGAACCTAAATATCTAGAAAAAGCAGATGATATAGCATTTGATAATTTTTCACTTTATTTTTCTCTAAATGTGAGGTTTTCATTCTTACATATTTGTATAGATTTGTTTAAATATCTATAATGATATGCCTGTTTAAAAATACATTTTCATTATGTTACATTTCAACTTCAGAGTTTATGCACACCATTTCTTAGCTACGACCAAACTGTCATAGGTACATGCAAGGATATGAACACTAAAATACCCTATTTTTATGCAAGGAAATTCTGATATTACATTCTCTATAGATACAGTAATAGTATACAGCATTACTACACTTCCTAATCTGGCACTTTTGAAGACAGTAGAGACTCTTTGTAGATTGTTCTATTGGAATTCAAGACTCCCAGTTCCAGAGATCTATTTCTAACTGAGTAATTGGTTCAGAATTAAGACTCTGTTAGTGAAGAGTGCTTTTACAGCCCTGCAGTTAGGAGTCAATGCAAAACCTCTTCATTTTTGGCATGAAATGTATGATGTAGCAGCAACAGGTCTGATCTATTTGGCACTGTTATGCTGAAATCTCGGGTTGTTTTTCTGCCTCAAACTGTCTTGCAGTTACCTTTTATTTCCTCATTTGTCTGTTGCCTTTTTGGAGTAAGTGCTGTTTTCTTTTGTGCTTGTCTAATATTGTCTACAGTGGTGCTTTGGTCTCTGACTGGGGTGGTAGATGTTACAGCAGCAAACAGTAATGAAATCTCAAAAACTATGCTACCATCTGGAGCTTACTAGAGCGCAATATCATTCTTCCCATAAGCACACTATATCAGTTTGTGAAGTTGGTTACGGCAGTCCAAAGTCACCTGAAGATGCCCAGGAAAGCATGAGATTACTTTAACAAGTGAAACTAATAACATGAAAAAAAATTTCATGCAGCTCCTACTTGCCTAAATAGAGAACAGTAATACAAAAAGGCTGGCTGTATTATCTGGAGTTTCATGTAGTCTGTGAATTAGTTAATAATTTTTGATTTTTCACTTTACTTATTGATCTGTGGGGATCTCTTTCCCATGCTGTTCTCAGTTCAATTTATCTGTGTCCTGGTTTCGACTGGGATGGAGCTAATTTTCTTCGCAGTAGCTACTGTGTTTTGGATTTGGCATGGGATTTGGTATGTAAAAAATGTTGATAAGACACTGATGTTATTAGTTGTTGCTATGAGATCAAGGACATTTTCCAGCTTCCCAGGCTTTGCCAGTGTGCAGGTGAAAAACCTGGGAGGGGTATAGCCAGTACAGTTGACCCAAACTGGCCAAAGAAAGTATTCTATACCATAGACGTCATGCCCAGTATATAAGTGGGGGTTGGCCACTGGGCCGGACGCGGTTCGTTCAGGCTTTCATTCGTTTGTTCGTTCAGCTGTTTGTTCCCTCTCTCACTCTCTCTGGAACTTGTGGTTCCGAGATCACTGCTCGGGATCGTTCCAAAATCGCTCTCGGTTTCGCTCCGTGATCGCTGCTTGAGACAGGCTGTATCAGTAGGGTGGTGAAAAATTGTGCATTGTTTGTTTTGTATGTTCTATTCTCATTATGTTGTTGCTGTTGTTGTTGTTGTTGTTATTATTATTATAATCTTTTTCTTTACTGTCCTGGTAAACTGTCTTTGTCTCAACCCACAAGTTTTACTTTCTTTCTGATTGTCCTCCCCACCCCACTGGGAAGGGGGGGAGTGAGCGAGCAGCTGCGTGGTACTTAGCTGCCAGCTGAAGTTAAGCCACAACCATCTGGGATTAATTCTTAGTCCTGTTTTCTTTACTTGTTTCGTCTAAGACCAAATGGTCTAAACCACTATTTTAAATCCAATTCTTAAATTATATTGATATTGTCCTGTTTTTTTTTAAATAATTATCGTGTCCTCTGTCCAATCCTTTTTATTTCTTGGAAATAAAAGCATATTCATCAAAAACATTTCAGTGAAAGAGATATTCACTTCATCTCAGTGACATTAACTCCATGTGAATCGCAAGATTTATCTTATCTTGTGTTACATTTCCTAGGCAAACATGAAGTTGTTTTTGTCTGAAAATCTAAGAAGTCTGGAGATGTACCCAAGTTATGTAATCTATATAGCATGTTTATAATGACATTTCTTTGGATTAAACCATGTGGTAGATTAGTTTTTGCTAATTTTGATTTCTAATTTTACATTGAACAAAAGAACGCACAATGTTGATTGCTATGTAATCACATTGACTGACATTCCACTCATAATTTTGGCAACTAGTCTGAACTAGGCAGCCACTCTGGGAAGAAATGAACTACCCTCAGATGAAAGTCCTCAGTCCTCTTTCCCAACCAGGGTGGTAGCCAAGGTAGTAAACTTTATCTACATGCATAACTTGCAGTTGGATAATGTTGAGGTAGCCGAATCAGAACCGTTACAAGACTACTTACCCTTAAAATTTCTGTACAACAGCATAACAAATTTTAAACAGCAAATTAAAAGATATAACTGTCTGAAAAAGGACTGCCCAAAAGCCAATTGTGCTATCTTTAAAATACCTCTGCCGGGATGAAAATTCCACCTCGTGGCACTATTTGCAATTTCAAAATTTGCTTTTGTTACATGCAGGAATATAGAGAAGTTTTTTTCAAACTTTTCAAAATGTCTGAGTTTGTATATGTGGAAAATATATGTAAGCCTGCTTTTTTTAAAGGGTATGTTCAAGGCTCTCACACATCCTAATCCATAAATTCATTTGTCTAGGATTCAAAAGTCTCTTTCACACACAGACTATTCCTATGAAACTTTATCAAAATGATATATTAACAATGTAGCAGAAGAGCACTTTTGTCCCAAAATTCATATCTGGAGAGAAAAAAAAATATCAGACAGCTCTAGTCATAAAGCATTTTAGAATGATTGACCCTTCAGATGAACAGGACCTGGGATATTGTCATGGATCAGTGTCGAGTTGATACATTAGAGAAGATGTTAATGAAAGATGTGTTACAGATCATCAGTTTGGAAGACAGAACAAGATGAGCTGTTCTTTACATTTCTATCCATATTACATATAGAGTTATATATTTTATACTTTATCCCAGATAGCTCATATGCTAAGCCTCTGTTATCTATTGAAACTATATTTGAATTTTCTAAAAAATAAACCAACAAAGTGTAGTAATAGCAATTCAAACTCTAGAAGGTCTCATTGATTGCTGCACTAAAAATGATAGTTTGCTTGGATGCTAGTTTATTATGTTAAGTGAAAAATGCAGCATAGTCCCAGCCTATCATAAATGTCTTGCTACTCTAAAAGGGTCAGTTTCCTGATGCTGAAACCCATCAGCTACAAAATTGGGTGGGAAGAATGTTAATGATAATGGAGAAAGTGAACAGATTTTATTAGATGCCACCCATCCCTCATAAAACACACAATTCTGCTTTCACAGAAGATGGCTCTTTTATTTTAAAAGCTATCTCTGTTAAGAGAGAAAGCGGTCATTAAAACCCTAACAAAAATAACAAATGGGAAAATATCTGGGAGTATAAGTAAGTTAAAAGTGTTCATGAAAACCAGTCTATGGTCAGGATCTATTTCCTTTACTAAGGACATGGATACAGTACAGACATGTGAAATTCTAACAATTTTATCACTATTAGCATAGATAAAGCTGGTAGTTTACAATAATTCAGAACAGTCTTAAGCAATCAAAATAAATTCCCACTTAGTATTTGGAAAGAAGAGCAGATACAGTAGTTACCAAGGGGTTCATCGAGGCACAACTGCTAAATATTTATAACATAAAAGTCAAGGATTACCAGAAGTGAAAACTATTGAAATATCTGTCAGTGAGTCTGATGAGCTCTCTGAAACCATGAGTACTCTTTATTATCATCAAGTAGCAAACTAGTAAGTTGTCTAAGGCCCATGGAACAACTGAAAAAACCTGTACCACTACTTGAACAGAATTATAGATCTGGATGATGTAATTAACCTTAGGAGGGTTACCAACAACTAAACAATGCAAAAAGTGAAACAGGAAGCAATAAGTGCAGAATTAGAGGAACATAACCAAATTGACTCTGAACAATGTAGTTTTATGGCCAATAGGTGAGTAACAAACCCAATACATTTTTAAAATGAAATAATGGGTTTGGTTGAAAAGTGCATTTAATGCAAGTTTGTATAGTATTTTCATTGAAAATAGAAGCACAATTAAAAATAAAATAAATGTTACCTAAATTAAATTAATAAAAAAACCCACATAGATAAAAAAATATTTAGAAATAGGAAAATTATTTTATAGAGAGGAAGCATGACACATAGGTCTAGTATTGGCCTGAATTATTCTTATAATTTATTGATGATTTGTGGAAAAATATAAAATCCCTGCTTACAATATTTTCAGATCATATTTAAATGTGGTGTTTGTGGGCATAAATAATTTGGGGAACCTGTCATGTATACTGACTAATCAGATTTGAGCCTTTTTTCTATCTGTGACCTGCCCACATCAGCAAAGGACAGCTTCATGGGCACAAGACTTACTGTAATCGTGGAAGACACCTTTGTTCTTGAAGCTTATGCACAATGCACGGTATGTTTGTCTGTTGCCAATGTAGGCAGCCATGCTTATGCTACTTTTGCACCATTTTCTCTTTATATTCCTATAGAGTTTAAAATTAAAATACGTTGCTATAATCAGATTTTAAAGCTGTGAGTGATGCAGGCCCTGTAAATAGCAGAGATTTAACTCAAGGGTAAATAACATTTACTGTGAGCTCTAAGTAAAGGCAGCGCATAGTTCGCCAAACAGCCCAAATAACAGTAACCAAATTGTGACTGAGGCAATCACAGCTTGATGTTTATTTTTCAGAAAGAAAGAAAGAAAGAAGGTCCTAAAGCCTTTGCCTCCACGCTAGTTTAATTGTGACAGCCACAGCCTGTGATATGAGAATTATTCTCTGCATTTGCAGGCTACTATGGTAGGAGAGGAGAAGCATCCTAGTAGCATCAGTATTCAACATCTAAAGCAGCAGACTGTGAATTATGATCTGTCCATCAGTGAATTCCCATTTGTCTGATAGAGTGATTTGAGGAGGACATAACATCATGTGCTAGAATGAAAAAAGATGACACTGTTGTTACAGTGAACTTCAGGCCATGCAGCTTGCTGTCCCTGAATCTCTTTTTAGCTAAGAAACAGAAGACATTTTAACTTGCACAGCAACTGATGCAGTTCCTATATTCAGTCTAGGTCTGTCTCTTATTGATTTTAGCTGCATAATTTTTAAGTATTGAAAGTCAGAATGTCTGGTATATCATACCTTCTTCTGAGAGTCAGGAAAGCCCTAATACCTCTTCTTCATTCATACTAGTTTTGATCGTTTGATAAATCTGTCCATTTTCCCTTGTCTCGCTTCTTGTTTGCTTATCATGCCCAACTCTCTTACTATAGTATTGTAAAAATATGTTTCTGCACAAAGTTTATGAATAGGTTCCAGTTCTCCAAAAGCAATACATATGCTAAAATTTCAGAGGCTTACAGGAGATGAGATTTTATATTTTTATTTCATTTTAATTTGTTTCTATGAGTCTGAGTAATGCCAAATGTATCTATCAGTTACTAGTTATCAGTTCCTTGGAAGGCTATAATGCCAGTGAAATACAGTTCTTAATGTGTTTATGTAGAATTGTCTTCAAATTTATGCCCTATAAACAGGCACAACCATTTCAATTTAACAATTGCTTTAATCAGTATTTCAGAATGACAACTTAGAATTATCCTATTAACTTTGTTATTGCAGCATTTATAGCCTTTGCAATAGATAGCCGTTTGGATACTATCACTGTATAACTTCATTTGAAGAAAAGAGTGAAAGGAGATAAATGCACAACTTCAGTTTGTGATGCAAGAATGTCCTCTTATATCTTACAAATGTCAATATTTGCTGGTCATTACTTAATAATGCTGCTAGTTGGAGAATGCTGTATGACCTACTTGTGTTCTTGAACATATTAGTATACCACCATTAACCATAAAAAGATGATACTTTTTTATGGTAATATAATTTTAAATCTTTATTTTTCGACTTAATAAAACTGTTTTATACATTCAGAAGAAGAGCCAAAAAGATATTTTTCCATTACATCCTCTTGACAACCTACAGCTATCTCATCAGCTTCTCTTGGCTATAAAAGCACAGTGTCACAAGGAAACAAGAATACGTTGGACTTGTGATACACCTTATCAAAATGTAAGATAACAATGTAAAGAAATGACAACTTCTAGACAGATCCTTTAAGTAAATACATTTCAGTAGCATCTTTAAGTACTGTTATTTGGTGGCTGGTGCCTGAGAAAATGAATGGTACCATAGTTTAAGGATCCATATACATGGCTGCACTTTGAAAATCAAGCCGACAGAGGAAAACCCTCTTCAGCTAAAGTGAAAGCTTGTTGAATTGCTGCAGACAATTAACTTTTAAGACTTGGATCCTTTCCCTCTGCTACCTTTCTCACTGGTCTGGCCCTTTTATGTGATATATTTAATAAGCATTTTTCAATAAATTTGGGATTTCTTGAAAAATATTATTTTTGTAGCAAATGTCTTTATTCTCACCCCCACCCCAAAGAAAGCATAGTAAAGAACTGCCAGGGGCAATGGAGACAAAGCCATCTCCAATACAGAAAGAAAAAAAGTATAATTCATGGTCAGGGTGGTCTTACCCCTCTGTTATTCTGCTTTCAGGACTGTAATGCATGAGCTGATGTTAACTCGATTGTGTTTCAGTTCAGTGCCATCATGAACGTAGACCTCACCTTGCATAACTTCTTGGTTGGAACTCAAGTTGCCTATTCTCCTTTAATTTGGTCCCTTTATTTAAGTTCATGATGATTCTATGTAACCATGCCATTGACCATTTATCCATAGTTGTGCTATTTCTGAATTACTTTTGCCAGGGAGTCATCAAGTTCGCGCCATTCAATCCCATTCTTCATTTAGACTCTGTACCTCACAACCCTGTTTACTTTCTTCCCCATTTTCCTACCTGCTTCCCTTCTGCCTCCCAAGTTCTTTCCCATGTCTGTCTTCTACCAGATCTGGCAACTGCTCTTTTAACATTCAGAGCAAATGATTTTCTCTACTATGAATGGGAAGTGAAAGCATCGGAAGGTTCTTCATTCTGGTGATTGGGCCAGTATGAATTTGTGCAGGATTTGTAGAGCAAAATTTGTGAGTCTGAGACCAAAATATAGCGGTATAGTCTCACTTGAGCAAGAATCTTCAACAGTGTTAGCTTCAGCATTTTAACATGTACCAACAGATAATTTTTTTTACCCCAAATGGAAGTGAATTAATCAAAGTAAGGTGTATTTTCCTGGAGAAAGCAAATGGCAAAACGTTGAGATATGGTTATCTTGATTGATCATCAGGATGCAATAGTTAACCAAATAAAAGTACAAAGCTATATAAAGAAAATAAGCACAGAAAGATGTCTTTGGAAGTACTGCAGTATTCATGGAAAATTACTGACTTGATAAACCTGTTAGAGAATTGAGCCTATTGTTACTAAAATATGTCAACAGGCAAATTTTGTTCTCCTTTCTACACTGTAAATCTGGATGAATCACTGCAATTTTGGGATTGCTGCTCAACTATTTTGTAATTGAAAGCAAAGCCTTCTCCTTTCTCATATAATTAAGATTACCATGGTCTGACAGAAAGCAAATACTGCAGTTTCTAGAAACACAATCATGTTATGGCAACATATGTTATGCCAACCTGTGTTATATTTGGCTTCAAATCCCAGAAGATGATCACTATTTGGCATGAAACTTGTCCCCTTCAGATTTTTCTTAGCAGATTGCAAGAAACAACTCTTCTAGTCAGGTCATTAAATTTTGAATAATCAAGGGATCAAATAGTTAATCCACATAATGAAACTCTCCATAAAAAAAGAAAGACTCAGTAAAATTCTGTCTCTTAATGGAATCACTAAACAGTGAAAATCTCAGTAAGAACAGGCAAACATTTCTTGAACTTTAACTCTGGATAACATGAAGAAAAAGGAAGTTTTTAAAGGTAATGTATTCAAGAACTAGGAACACAAAGCACATTACCAGACTAAGGCATTCACTGGTTGAACAGTGAATGCAAGAGATTAATGTCTAAAGTGTGGTCAGTTGAATTGTATCTGTACCTCAAAAAATGTGACTGCAAAATCTGTAGTGACAATTACAGCTTTAGATAGATTATCTAACTCATTTTGCTTAGAATAAGCAATCTCGAGTACTGTGTTCAGGTCTCTTCTCCCTAGTTACAGACGACAGAACAAGAGGAAATGGCCTCAAGTTGCTCCAGGGGAGGTTTAGATTGGATATTCGTAAAAATTTCTTCACCGAAAGGGTTGTCGGGCATTGGAACAGGCTGCCCAGGGAGGTGGTGGAGTCACCATCCCTGGAGGCATTCAAAAGACGTTTAGACGAGGCCCTAAGGGACATGATTTAGTGGGGGACTTGGTAGTGATAGGTTAATGGTTGGACCCGATGATCTTGGAGGTCTCTTCCAATCAGAACAATTCTATGATTCTATGATTCTATAGTGTGTGTGATCAACATGGAGAATCTCTAGTCTTTCTGAAGCAGGTAAGAGCAGTCATCTTTGCTAAAATTCTGACAATTAGGATATAAAAACAAGAGGAAGGGTAACATATTTCTGTTTATTTGCAACAGATATGACTTAGTTCTTAACAGCAGTACATCTCAGGGTATAAGTGAAGAATATGGCACATACAGTAAGGGCACCAACAGGCTCTATTGTCCTGACCCAAAATTTGCTTAAACAGTCTCACTTACCTGAGACTTCACTACAGCCACTCTGCTATAAAATACTTGCTCAGAAATGAGAAGAGGCTAATGGATTTTTTATGTGAATTAGAAGCTAGAAGAATTAGTAATTTAAAGGGAAAAAAAAAAAAAAAGGTGAATGTTTAATGTATTAGCAGCCAGGCATATCCTGTGCTCTTCAGATTTTGGAAACATATCAAATGCTGCCATTACAGAGAAGCTGCTCTTAAATTTGATTCTTGTTTTCCATTTTAATGCACTGAAAATGTGAAAGATGTCTTCTGCATTTTGAATCTTTAGAGTTCTTTTCCACATCCATCTAAAATATAGTCTTGATAATACCCATGACAAATCCCCCCATTACAGACAGTACCTCAAAAACCCTTTTAGAGAGAATTTTAATAAAAAATAATGTTTGAAGGCTTCCAGTTAGACTTATTTCTAGCTCTTGCTCTGACCTAAAACAAGGTAAACTAATAATTTAGAACAATGCAGAATAACTAAATGACTAAAACACCTAGAAGTTGATCACTACCACTCTTAATTTGTGTCGTCTGACTGTGCTGTAGAATTCAACCCCAGCTAGGCACTTAGACAGGTAGATATGTCCTATACAGTCTAGAAAAAGAGATATAAGCTTCTATGGAAATCTGGGAAACTCCTACATTGAACTAGTTAACTACAGCTAACCAAGATGAAGCACCGAATACAGATAATGTCTTATTTTTTTCCTTTTCCATGACTAATTGAAAAAAAATACAAATGCATTTTTGAAATAATGGTATGTGTTAGGAGACCTTTGAATACAGTCACTGTATCAAGATCCTAAAAAAATGTAGGCACTGCTTCATTTTGTACTCCAGTTCCCCATAGGCAGGAGCGGTGCAGGAGTGGTACAGCATTAATTAAAATAAAACTAAAAGGTGGCTCCTAGGTTAGTGAGACAATTATTTCTTTGGGATACATTTTTGGGTGTAGGCGTACAACTCTCACTTAAAGATATTTGTTTACCTTGTGGATATCAACAGCTGAACTAGTTTTCTGGAGTCCTTTTGTGGCCAGTGGAGATGCAGTTACTCACCTATTTATTTGAGGTATGTCTTTTAACATAAAATGAATTGCACCCTAGGAGCAGTTGGCTACAAAGGAATGGATAAGCAGGTGAATAATTGAGGATTAGTGAATATTGCAGAATGAACGAATGAATTACTCAGTTAAGGCCATATGTTTATGACCATAAATCCTAAGTTTTTATGACCATAAATCCTATTTTGGATATAATCCTGAAACACTTCAAGTGGTTGTTTTATGGTGAAAAAGAAGCTACAGAACAGCATCTTCATCACGTAGCGATCAAAACACAATGAAATGTGACTGATGGTTACCAAATATGGTCAATGATTTGTTTTTTAGAGTGCTTTCTTTACAATCAAAAACAAACCTCAAATTATAATCCAGTTACTGAGATCATTTATCAGATTGACAGTAATGTTTTTTACCCACAGAAGTAGGGGAAAATTATGATGGCTTCCCTTTTTATCAGTCTTTTTGGCTTCATCTCTCTTACTGTGTTCAATTACCTGCTGCTGGCATATTCCTTTTTTTTCTTATGCCCTGCGAAGCAAATCGCGCCTCATTTCCTGTTCATGTGGAGAGGATAAAGTCCATCTCCATTCTCACTTCCATCCTGACTGCCCTATAACCTTTCATATAGGGCATTCTTGTGAAAAATGGGAGACAACTTCATATACTCTCAAAGAAATAGAAACTTGATTTCAAGTTGCCCATATTCTTGGTCCATGGTAGGACCATCTGCAGGTTCCGCATGATACCCTGCAGCCGCAGCAGGGAATCCCTCCGGCACCAGCCTGCCAGGGGTATGGTGGTCAGGAGATGCACCACAACTGTCTTCAAGGTATAGGTAGAAAAGCCTATATTAAATAGAAGTACATCTCCTCTCTAAATTAATTTTCTTTCCTCCCAACTTCTCTCCTTCCCTCTCCTCTTTCTTCTTCCCCAAAGGAAATCTACTTAGAGCAATTTCACAAATTTGGGTCAAATCCAGTTTTGGAATGAAAAAGACAGTAGTTCTTCATAAACTTATTTACCAACATTTTTTTTGACTGCTTGAAAATGGTAGCATAATTTGGCTTCATGTTTATACGTAAGGTAAAGACTGAAACAATTAAGGATTCCATTCTTAATTTGATGACATGTAATTCTGCTCCTAATTCTTAACAGTGTAAATTAATTAAGGCAGATCACCACACTAAAGCGGCTATACTGATTCAAATACCTATACTATCATTTTCAAAGATAGCTTGGATTATCTCTGCTTGGCACTCCTTTGTTCTGTGTGAAAGAACACGTTTCTCTCAAACCTACGGGACACCGCAGAAATAAAGCTGCTGCATGCCTCAAACCAAAATAGAATTATTATATCTCCTCTGAAGAGTGGCTAAATAGAAGATAAAATGTGTTTTAAAATAGTCATTAATAGTATATTTATTTCTGAATTGATGAAATTGCTGAAACGTATGCTATTAGCATGATTTTCAGCAATTGAGCTGGTGTGAATTGTTAGTAAATCAGGCCTGTAATCTTCAAACATACTCCCTAGGCCTTGAATCTAAAACCATCTGGACAGTGTGACAGTGTTCTATTTATTACATACAACTGCTTGGATACTGCCAATGCATAAACAGTAATTAAGCACACAAGCCAACCATGCATGCCAGATTTGCTAGAACTATCCTTTGAGTATCTTAGAGTTTCCATGCCAGTGAGCTTATTGAGGCATTGGCTGGTGATTAAACATTAATGATTTATGGTGCAAGCAGGGTTCATTTACTGCTTACTGAAATATGTTTGACAGTATCTTTGTGATTTTTTAAGAAATAATGTTTTCAAAGATATTTTTCCTGACTTATTTTCTATCCTGTGTTCAGTAAGAATGTGATGTAGAATCTCATAGGATGGTTGCTTGCGTGTGTGGTTCTCTTGCTGTTGTATACTTTGCAGTAAGAAAATGGATTATATGCAGCAGGAATTTGTAACTGTAACAAAATGTTCTTTCTCCTCAGTTTGAGGGAGCTTTGTAAAAATGAATTCCAAAGTCTAATTTGGAAGACTTAATATTGAACTGTGCATCTATACAGGTGGATTTTTCCACTGGTATTTTGCTCATTCCAGCTCCAGGTGACCTTCCTAAAATCTGCATTTGAGGTCCAACACAATTTTCACATTAAAAAATATATATATTGGTAGTTTGTATAGAGGTCATGAGAAAAGTCTGACACAAACCAGGGACCAAATTTTCAATTGATCAAGAAAAAATACCCTGTACTGCAAGTGGGAGATAGTGAAACACCAACATTAAGGAGCTATCTGTCCTTACTCTATGCCAAGAACCATTGTCTAATGTATCATGGTTATGTGCATAGCAAAATTTTGCTGTAAAGGCAGAAATATTTTTAGTGATCACAACCATAAGTTTGGAACTGTGCTTGTGATGTTTGTCCGGAAATTATACGGGACTGGAGACTCGTTGTACAGTTTCAGCATTTATACCAGTAGATAACTGCTCATGTGTGTCAGTGTCAGATGTTTCCCCCTTCACCACACCAATCCTGATTTACTAGTATTTCAAATTCCCCTAGGGAGCTAGGAAAGCTAATTTCAAATTTGCACACCTAATCATGGAAAGAGAGGTATGATTCACTGGTTTGACAACATATTGGAGTGTCGATCAGGGATTCCTGGGGTTTTAATCTTAACTCTGGCATTAAACAGATCTTAGACCTGAAATAAACTCTCCAACTGAACAAGTATTTTGTAAAGAATCCTTTAATGCATGTTTTGGTAACTTCTGTGGTTGTATTGAGTAAGGCACAGTTTAGTGCCAGTTCCTGATGTATTGGTCTCCGTTCTCAGAATCACCAGTATGGAGAGGTTAGTACTATAACAAAATACAAAATACAGAGTTTTGTAGAGTTTTTACCTTCCAGTAACACCCTATTTACAGTCTGGGCCTAGGGACAGATGCTGACGTTCCATTTGGATTACCTCCAAGTTTCATTATCCATGCAGAAAGATTACAGGAAAAACTGGAACCCCAAAATAAGGCGGTATGGCAGTTTTCCACAGTGCAGGCAGGCTAACACAAGTTAAGAAACTAAGCCATCCATAGGACTGAGCCTGTCAAATAAACGGTAGACTGTGTTGGCTTTCTCAGACATAAGGTCCCAGATGAAAACTGTAGAAAGACTCCTGAAATAGCTCGGCAACATTTAGCTCAGAAATTGGAAACAATACAGCAATGTTAGTGTCATGCCCCAGATAATTATCTCTGTTGAGGCACAAGGGTAAATTAACCTGGAAACAGAATCAAATTAATGCAGTTAATACCGCTTCCAGGATGCAAGTAAATATTTTCTTTCAATGCTGCACTTTGCCACATGAATACACAAACTCTTTCAGGACTATCTAAGGTAAATTTTATGTGGGACACCATTTCCCCCGTGTAAATGCTGTGAAACTGCACCTCTGGTAACAATACAGGGCTATCCTGCTGCCCCAGAGTAGGAGGTAAAGAGTGATCTTCCCACACGCTCAGTAGTTCTGTCAATGACACTACTTAACCTGTGAGATTCCATGCTGAAAGATGTCTTCATTTTACAGAAAACAGTGCCAAAAGTGGAACCTGAAAGAATTGCCTCAGAGTTTTCTCTTGTAATTTGATCGATTAGTATAATTTGGTTATTTGAAGAATAAAAGAAAATTGTCTGTAACCACACAGCAACACAAGCCCTGGCTCCCCGCTGGTTTTCTGCCAGCTTCATTCCAGGAGCTGGAGGAACTTACCTTGAAAGGTAGGATGTAAACTTCTTGCTGCGGTTGTGAACCCCAAGTCTCACATGCTGACACCGCACCAGAAGGTTATAGCTGAAGAGTCAGTCTGTGAAGCAAATACTCAACCACAAACACACTGGATGGAAACTGTCAGCTTATTTTCCCCTTCAGGCTTGCAGATAGCCCCTGGCTAGCTATCTGTTGGCTGTTAGCCACAGGCTACAACCTTGGGCGACTATCTGCCTGGGATTTACTTTGCCCTCTGTTTTCACTAATTTGAAGCATTGTCCTCCTGTGTTTATGCTATTTAAAGATACTTTTAAACACTGACAATTTTTCTTTTGGGTTTTCTGTGGTTAATATTATCTTTAAAGAAAAAAATATCTGCACAGAGCAGAGAGGTGCAGGATCACTAAGCAAATGGAATTCAATTACACTGATCTCTATTTAACATGGTTCTCTCCTTTCTGCCCACCTCATCCTCTGCTGGCAGGCTGTTCAGTAAATATTTTCTCTGCAGGTCCATGAGTCATCCTCGTAGTAAGTCACAGCCAGAGATTCAGGGATAACTGGGAACTGGGTCAGTGCACTAGTCTCTTCTCTCTGGGGATCAGGGTTAGAAACTTCACCCAGAGCACAAGTCTAGTGGTCTTGTACTGTTACCACGTGTTTACACCCCTGAGCTGCCACCACTGTAGGCCTGGTGCCTTCTGTAAGGAAAATCAGTCTCTCAAAGCTGAATTTTGAGTTTGACGAGTGCCTGCCTGCAGAGCGCATTCAGCTGACTGACGGACTTATACTCTTGGACAAATTGTTTTCATTTTTAACACGGAAGCTTCAATGTTTGTATAAATAAGATATCTATAGATAGTCTCCTCTGGAGGTCAGCTGGCCCAACACCCTGCTGAAAGCAGGAGAGTTACTGACGTGACTAACGTAAGAGTTAGGTGGCTCGGGGCCTGTCCGGATGCTCTCTGAACGTGCCAAGGTGGAGCACCCACAGCTTCTCTGTGTGACCTGTTCCACTCTTTGCCCATCCTCATCATAAAGAATTCATTCATTTTGCCTAATTGGAATATCCCTTGCTACAACTTGTGTCCACTCACTCCTGTCCTTTTACTGTGCACCCCTGAAGAAACAGAGCCCTGCCTTCTCTACCCATGAGGTAGTTGAAGAAAACAATTAGACTCTATCCATTTTTCCTTTTCTTCTTCATGCTGCACTACCCATTTTTTTTCCCTTCCGGCTTTGTTAAATACACATTAATTTGTTATTAATGAACAAGAGATATACCATTTTTACAAGCTAAAGCACTAACAGCTGCTTCCCTGCATGAAAGGTAGCTAACTGTCTTTCCCTTCTAGTCTAAGGAAATATTACTGTTTTTTTGCAGGGCACAGGTGTATTAACATTACTGATGTCTGGTAGGAAACTAGACAGTGTCTCTGAGCTTTCTAATATATTACTCTCCGTGTCTCCTCCCCTCTAGTCCCTCTAATTTATGGTCTCCTGAAGATGTCCATATCCGCAGCCATAGTCCTTAACCTCGCCAAGGTGCAGACTTTTTCCTCGGTACATCATTTAACAGCAGCTTCCAGTGTCTTATGCATCTCGTGCACACACAGCCTTCACAAGAATCTTTCTGTGCAGGACTTTATCACATCTTTCTCTGGCAAGGGTGGTTCATCATCCTAATGTAAACTGCTTTCTTTTCATTCAGTATGGTTTGAGGCAAATATAGATCTAACCTAACCCTTTTGTGATATTTTGGTCCAATCTCTCCACCATATTTCTGTGTCACAGCATAAATCAAATCAGACTTAATGTTAAAAATGTGAGCATTGGGGTGGTCCGGGCATTCAACTTCATCAATTCAGGTATCCTCTTTCCTGTGTGACCATCAAGAGAAACAACAAAAACTCCTGTAACTAGGATAACTCCCCTTTTTTTCCCCTTTTGAAAGGGCCTTGCTTTTTTTTGTGCTTCAGATGACCAACTGTCTTGATTGCTCCGAATTTGAATCAATAGAGTTACCCTTCCTAGTATTCAAAAGGCGTTTAGATGAGGCCCTAAGGGATATGATTTAGTGGGGGACTTGGTAGTGATAGGTTAATGGTTGGACCCGATGATCTTGGAGGTCTCTTCCAACCAGAACAATTCTATGATTCTATGATTAAGCAATGCAATGCTTGATTAAACCTTGTTTTCAGTGCAGAATTCAGCCTAAAGAAACTTAATCTTTTAGTACAGTTTACCAAAGAGATGAGAAGAAAAGAAAGAAAAAAGAAGGTTTTTATTTTATGTTATCCTAAGCCTGCACTGAGTTGCACAGTTGAGATAAAATTAATGGATATGGCTTTGTGTTTTGGACTGCATGCTGAAGTACTCTATTTCCAAAGGCCTTCTGCACTTTCAGTGCAAATAAAGAAATTATATATAAATAATAAAATTCATGTTAATTTTATGGCAATGTAAGTAAGAAATTCTTCTCCTGTAGAGGAACTGTATACTTTATTACAAAGTTTCAGTGAATGTTGTGTGTGTGGTTCAGCTTTGAAATGGCAGAAGGAGAACTGTCAGGCCATAGTTTTTCTAGCTAGAGGCTTTACAAGACCCTTCTGGAAATATTTACCCAGAGTCAGTAGCCTGTAAGTACAGGAAGACTAAAAACTCTGAAGAGTTTTATTTCATAATATCAGGATGGCATTGAAGAAGAGCTTCAGAGCTACGTGAGAAAACCAGACAAGTACTTGTTAAATAGCGTAGGAGAGAGATGAGGTGGAAAATGGCTTTAAAAGTCTGTCATACTCACGTTATAACATGCTACTGTTTGAAGTCTGAGGAACCTGGCCAAGGTGAGGGGGGGATCCAGGAACAACCAAGAGAAGGTCTGTTACTGCTGACACTCTCTCAAAGGCTAAATGGGTGACTAAACCTAAGCTATCTTCTTCATATCCCCCAAAACCTTGTCATTTGGAATCAACACCTGTATATCTGATCTTAAAATACAGTCATTTGAATGTTGATAGTGACTTTAAAATGAAAATATTTTTATTTTCTTTAATCTATTGCTAATATACAAAAGGATAGATTTGAAATGCATTTCAGAATGTCCAGCATACACCAAAAAACTGCAGTGAGGGCTACTCTCTGTGCTCAGGATTTTATTATTTAAAGAGGATTTTAAAATGTGTATTTCTCATAACCTATATATTGGTTTTATAGAGCATAGAACCTGGAATTGGTTGATCTATGCCATACTAGGTTCAAAGCAGGCAGAATGATTATATTCATTCAGAATTTTTAGCTGTTAGCTATATTCCCACAAATACTGTTACTGTAAGTGTGATGGTAACAATCCAAAAACTTATTTTGGCAAAGAACTGTAGACCAGCAATGACTGTGATCTTGAACCTGGGAAGTACCTGGGAAGTACCAAGGACCCAGGAGGCTTCTGATGAGGCATGGAAGATCACTCAGAACAACAAAGCAAGAGGAAGATGGATGTGATGCGGTGCAGTACATCAGTGGTCATTGTAATACGTCTTTCTCTAGAAGAGATTGATTGTGAATGGTTGAAGCTTTATTCTCTTATTTGTTCCTTTTCTTTAACTGTTTTTCCCATTTCTTTCAATTTTTTTAGGTTCCTTTTCTATTTATTTCTGTTCAACTTTGATTGTTTCTCTCTTGCTTATTTCACTATTTGTCAATATTTTCAATTATTTTCTTTATAAAAAAGCACTAAATAGAAACCAAGAACACCTCCATTTCTTTTACTGCAATCTTTTAGCTAAGTGATAGCATGACAGATTAGATTCTGTGTGAGTTTGTAGAAGACGTACTCAGTAAGGACCATATTCTTCCATTCTTACTCAAGGTTAGCGTAACCTTTCCTCACACATAATTTCATTCATGTCAGTGGAGATGTTAATGAAATTCTGCTCAGTTGCATAAAGATAAAGAGGTCTATCTTTTGCTGATTCCATTTTAAAAACACTAAAAAAATCATTAGACTCAATAAAAATCAGCATAAAGGAAAGCATGCACACATACACAAAGAAAAAATGTAGAAATCACTGTTAAAAATAGACAGCTCCAAAATCTACAAATTCTCTAAGTAAAGATCATCAATTATCTTTACTTGGCAAATGAAAGGCAATAACAGTAAAATGCGTATGAGCACCAACTGTGATGTGAAATTTAAGGCTCTAAAACTTCATTAAAATCAGGCTGGTAATGATGTACCATATGCACTGGGCTGCGTTTGCCTGAGGATCTCCAACCTGTGGCTCATTTCTTCTGTCACACCACCTCTTTATAAGAATGACTCAGAGTGCTTTGTTGAAGTGCTTAGGGGCTGACAAGCAGGGTAGGTGTTTCAGAAATAATCATTTGCTTCATTATACCCTGGTGGATTATAGACATTTTCTGTTTATAGGAGAATCTTAGGCTTTCATTTCTAAAGTTAACTGAAGACATGAAACAAGGCTGTTAACAAGTATTCTGACAATTTATGCTTTCTGAATAGGCAACTGATTTTTTTTTTTTATAGCAAGTAAAAGAGATTTTTTTTTTAATAGCCTTTTACAGAAATAACTGATAATGAATTTGGATAGTACATTTCAGAGAGATTACAGAAATATATTAACCAGGTAAGATAGATGGGTAGACATCATAGGTGAAGGGCTGCATATTTCATTACCAGCTCTTGAGCAATTTAGTCCCCGTGTGCTTATTTTATTATTCTGGTACTTTAGTCACTTATTTGTAGCTCACCTTTATAAATTATTCAAGGCTTTTTCCTTTTCCAATACTTTCATATATAGCTTCCATTAATGCCACAGTAAGCTGTGGCTATATGTGGAAAGTAAAATAAATGCTTTTATATGAACCTTCAGCTTATTGTGATTAAAGATAAAAGAAAGCCCATGCCAAAGCAACATTAAGCTAAATTCTTTATATGTTAAGAAAGATGAAAAGATGATGGTACCTGAGAGATATAAATTAAGCTGAAATTCATTTGATATCTGGTCATACCCTAGGCATTAAAAATTAAACTTCTGAACATATGTGGAAGCACCGCTAAACACTGACATTTAGCAGAGGTGTCCAAGTTCTCACAAGAGACAGTCTGGTGGGGATGCTTAAACTGTCTTCAGCATGTCTGGCAGTCACAGACACTCAGAAATGCAGGCAAAAGCAAGCAGTAGTGGTTCCTGGGCTGTCTGGTTGGCTCATTTGCTTTCAACGTAAGAAACTTGCTGACCAGGCTATTTACCCAGAGTAGGAAAGCCTGTGTTTAATTCCGTTTTCTGAACAAGAAAGTGCCTTAGCCACTTAAAGAAAAGCCTGGGAAGAATGCATGCTACTGGCCTTGCAGAGCAGTAGGAGAAAAAAACGTGACCTTAATTTAACAGCTAACACACTCACTTAGGGAAGTATAGAGCCTTATTGGACATAGAACCGTCTATAAGATCATCTTCCCTTTTTCACGTAATAAAATAATTAGTGAATACATTTTATCATTGCAGAAGTATTTTCCCATGTTTCAAGTATTTTGAATATTATAAAAAGGATTTAAATATGCTTTTCACAAGGTTTTTTTCAGGTTGCCTGTGGTACCATTTCAACAAATAAAATCTAACCTTTTACTGAAAAAATAAATTTCAGATTAAGTTTTGAAACTTTTGTGATCACTTGGCATAAAAGGGACACCATAGGTGAATAATAACTCAATGTACATTTAGTGTTATTGGAGTCTACTGGAGTCTGACCTTGTACTTTAAACTGAATAACCACTGGTAAAAAAACCCCAAACCTTATACTGTAGGATGACAGTAAAGAATCATTGCATTACTTACTTTCCAGTTATAGTTTTTCAGCCTTCTAGAAAAATCTTTACCAGAAGGGTATTATTAAAAGTTAATATCTTTTTCATTTGGAAATATTTTAATTAAGCCTTTAAGTAGCTTCATACTTTGTTATACCTTTCTGCATCAGTTCATAGTTTAGAGAAAATAATGAAGGAGCATGTAACATTCATATTTTATTAAGAAATGAACGCAAGCAATGGTGGAATGCTTTTTGCATTTGGCTCTACTGGCTAGTTAAAAGTGAACAAGCTGGTCAAAGGAAAAAAAATCAGTAATGAGTATTTATATTTCAACTACATTCACAACACTTTTAGAAAATGATGAAATTAAACAAATTCTATTCATGAAAATCAAATTTTCATCATAGTCTGTGCCTGTTTTGTGATTGCTGCCATGGAGTCTAGCATTACCCAGCTGGCTAGAAACCCAGCCAACTAGAAATCTGGAGCTCAGACTGAAGGACCTCTATTCTGAGCACAGCTAGGTTGGATACGGAGAGACTACATTTCTGTATTTGCTGTGTAAACACAGAATTAACACAAATGGAGTTCAGTTACAACAGGAGGAGAAGCTGTGCCTAAAAGCTGAAATTATACGTGGAAGGAAAATAAATATCATACAACTCTTGAAAGTTAATAATATAGTGAAAATGTAGAAGTGCACTCATGACTGAAGTCTTGAATTTCTTTGCTTGGAATATCCAAGACATTAGTTTAACTAGTCGATAAACAAATAACCATCATAATCTAGTTTTAGATTCTTTGATTGGAAAAATATTAAGTATGGTGAAATTCTAGTTCCACTGCCGGTTACCAGCTGAGCTCTAGGTATAGGAAGAAACCACTGCAGTTGTAAATGTACTATGGATTAACGTTTGCATAGCATGAGGTTAAGTGTTCATGTAGTCCACTTGAGCGAGACCATCATCCTCAGTGCTACCGCTTGAGTTCCCTGGATTAAGCACATGCAAATTGATGACTGGTTAGTTTCAAGATGCAATAATGTTTATAGGCTGGTTTTATATCTTTTAGAAAGCAAAACAGGTGTCATCCATTTCCTGGTATACTGAAGGCTGAAGAAGAGAATATTCCCGATTTGTTTAATGCTCCATTTTTATCCGGCACTGTGTCATTTTAAAATTGTGCACTCTTTCTATGAAATGTAGACTTTCATATTAAGTCATATGAGATCAAGAATAATGCTTGTCTTTTTAATCAAGATGATTTGGTAGTCTTATCTGACTATAGCTTCACCTTTGCTCTGTTCTGTATTCCCAAATTACAAAAAAAAAAAAGACCTCTTATATTTTTTCCTCCAGTGTTGATTCCACAATCCTGGTAAGCATTTGGCACTGAGTTCTGTTGGAGACAGGATATCATCATAGCTGGACCTGGAGTTTGGTTCACAGTAATGAATATTTTGTTTCCGGTGCTCTAGGACAAACAGCATGAGTAAATGCAAGTCAGCATCATATAAAGCTGCACCTCTGGGAAAATTAGTAAAAATCCTGTATATGACATTATTTCCAATAGAAAAAAAAAAAAAGGTTGAAATAGTTAAAATAAGGATGAAGATACAATTTTTCATAAATACATTCCTTTATTTGGTCTTCCTTTTCTTAATGACTTTAATAGGATTGCTCAGTTGTAAGAAACATAATCCTTCTAAAAATGTTATTTTCTTAATGACTTAATAACATTGTTCAGTTGCTAATAGACAGCATCATGACACAGCTTCTATATGTATTAAAAGCCCTGGTAATGTACGTTTTTACTGCATACATATAATGGCTTAAATGACAACATCTTAAATAGAAAATTACTGGAGGCAAATTTTAACAACATCTCATGGCAGGGTTTCTATTGCTTATAGTATATCCATCATTTAACAAGTGCATAGGAAATATTCATTAATTCTTCAATTAATTAATTGATTAACTTTCAGACATAGGATCCATTTCTGAGCAGCTACACATTATAAAAGTATCGATTCCATGACTAAAACAATTCTGCTTGAAGAAAATAATCTTGAAATGGAATCTCTGTATTTTTTTTCTTCTGACAATAATCTATGATCTCAGAAAAAAATACATTAACTCACATATCTGCTGTAACCAGATATTTTAGTTTTTATCATGCATTTCAAATGCTGAAGAAGTTCAGTGACTGAATAGGTAATCAAAGAACATCACTTTGGGGCTGCAAAACAGTCTATGAAACTTTCAGTATTATTAATAAAAATGTAAGTTAACTCTTGATGGATATATCATTAAATGCCCTGGTAGTATTTTACATGGTAAATTGCTAACATTTCAATATGTAGGTCAATATGCAATTGAGATTGGGAAGCTGATCCATCTGAGTTACCATGTGGCAATATCTTTCTTGGGAGAAGCACTGCCTAGCAAAGAACAGTGATTTTTTCAACTCATCTCATATGTCATTTTGACAAACACTACAAATTGTCTCAAGTTGCAAAATTAACTTCCAGATCTGGAACTGCATCTCACCAGTTTTTGGAAAACTCATATTGCTATTTTTTTTTCCTCTGTATTATAAACAGAAGAACAAGCTCTATATAAAATATGTTTGTATTAAATGATCAAAGTATGGAGCTGGTTAGTTTCATCTTTTTTGTTCATTCTCATCTCAAATATAAAATCAACAACCACTATCCCTGTGAACGAATGTCACTTCACAATGTAGCACAAATCACTGATGCTTATCCATTGCCTCATGTGGCATATTATTATGTCTTGGGGGCAGCACAAATCAGAGCATCTTTTCTCTAGGATGTGAAAGATAGACTTACATTGTGTGTCACCAATCCAGAAAAAAAGATAGTTTGATGAGATGAGGGAAAATATATTTACCTAGTAAATATAACTTCATAGGTAGATCTTCAATGTTGTCTACTTTAAAATAAGGTCCCAAAGAATATCTGTCCTCAAACAATCAGATGTCAAGAGGAACCAATACATTTGATTTCACCTCTTGTAGATAACAGGCCATCCAGTTTCACCTGGTTGTGCCTGAGGAGTCCAATAACTTCTGTTGGATAAAAACTCCTCCCTCAGGCTGGTTCCCAATCCGAACGGAACACGTCGTGGTACAGAGGATCCTCTGCTTCCCAGTACTGTTTTTTTCAAGTGTTAATTATTCTTACTGTTTTCTCTCAATATTAAATGAGAAAATAAGGTTATAAAATTCTGGCTTATTTCTAGCTGGAATTTTTTTAGCTTTGCCCCTAGACACTAGTTGTTTTTTTTTTAAATTGTATTTTCTTTGCTAGACCAAAAAGCCCATTAGAACCCACTAGTTTTCTTCCACAACTGTCCTTACTCAGGATAGTCAATTCACGTGTCACTGTTTCAGATAAAGTAGGTTGGGTTCTCTTAAGCTTATTATGGTACAGTAAGGTATTATCTCCAGCCCCTGAAATGTTCTGTGTACTTCCTTCACAGACCCTGGGATTTCAGTATCTGTTGTTAAATGTAACTATCAAGGCTAGATGTTATTCTCTCATTATCAGTGCCAAAACCAGGCAAAAATACTACATCCCTGTTGTGCCTCATTTTACTCCCCCTTGCCACAATACCACACTGGAAGTTGATAATTAATTGCTTATTTGCTATGACTTTCAAACCAAAAAAAAAAAAGGACATGAAATGAAACTGTGTCTTGGAACCACCTCAGCAGTTCATCTGCATCCTCAGCATCTTCTCTGATGAAGTAGAAAATAACTTTATATATTGGTCTACCTAACTTATAAAAGCTTTCCCAGTATACCAACCACTACGACATGTATTTGCAGCTGTTGCATGTATCAAAGGTTGAGTGAGTCACGGACAGCTTTGGAGTAGCACAAACATGGCAAGAAATGTGACAGCTGTCTTCATCCAGGCAAAGGTCAGCTCAGCTTTACTAGATCTTTGAATGATGTCAGCACCGTACACAAAAAACAGCAAAACCTGATTTTTTTCCAGGCATTCATTATTCTTTCCACCTTCTTGCAACAGCTGTGATCAGTTTAATGCAGTAAAAGGAAAGAGGCTTAGATAAGCTATTTCTTAGGAAAGCCATGAATATTATTCTTGGGGAATAAAACCCCAAAAGATAAATGTTTACAACCACCATGTTTTTGTGCTTATTTTGGCATCAGTATGGCAAAAAAACTCCCTGTTTTCTCCTTCTCTGTGAAGCAAATTTGGGCACACCTATTTTTTCTCCCAGGGTCCACTGCATACTTGATTAGATAATATAAGCAAGTGCATCCAATTTGCTTTTGAAAAGATTGATACACACTGTTATTCGTAATGCTTCATCGTATTGCAAGCAATCTGTAACCAGCATATAGAAGATCCCAGATTTTTATAGCATGACTTTCCCACTTTCGGTTTCCCCATGTATTTCTCCTAAAATTCACCAAAATAATGGATAGTACTTAGGGAACTAGAAGACTCACAGGAAAAAAATTTAAAAAAAGCTGCTTAGATTTTTTTCCAAAAACATACAAATGAAAATAACTTTTGTAGACTAGCTTTTCTTTCATTTTCCAGTATAATCCAAATGACACTTTCATAAATGTTGTTGAAAGCTCTATTATGTATTTGTGTCTAAGGTGTCTCTAAATGGGACTAAAATGTACTTCATAGCAATGGTAAGTCTGATTTTGCTGGTCATTTCTATCTGGATAGATACTAGAGATAATACAGAGAATGAGAGCAACATGGAGAATTAAAATTGTTCATTTATCGTTAAAACAAGATTCATTATATACCATTCCATCCTTTGGGTGAATTCACACATTGGCTTTCATTGTACAAGCTTATCTGAACATTGTACAGTAAACTAACTAAACAGCCCACATAGACACCCACAAGCAAGATTAATAATATCTCCCCTAACCTTCCTGTCTTCCCTTTCTGAGAGAATCTAAAAAAAATTCCTAGATATTCTTCACTGCTGCTTTGAGAGCCTCACAGAAATAAATCAGTCCGAGAGAGGGTGGACAAGCAGGTGAAGACTCACTTGCTGCATTCTCAGTTGCCAGGGTTCTCTAAGGACCATAGTATTTTTCCACAGGCACAGATGTCTTGCCATCAGGTCTTACCACGTCCCCTTGCCAACTCCAGCTTCCCGATTCTTGTGCAGTCCTTGCACTAACGTAACACGGGTCTGGGGAAACCAGCGGTGTGGTTCCTTCACCTGGAAGGTTTTCCTACGGTGCAGCTGTAACAGTTGAAGCACAGGTAAAGGGACTAGTGAACTCTGATAACCAAGCCCATCACTTTCATACTGTATTTGTAAAATTCATGCGATATTGGTAAAAAAGAAGTGGCACTGCTTAACACACACACACATATGGGTGTTCATGTGGGCATTACTAAGTATATCCTGAAGAAGGAGACATCAGACCTCTGGCTGATTACTGAACTAACTGGACTGTACAACAAGACTAAAAGCTGAACCAAAATTCAGAATGTAATTTCTGTATGACTCCTGGTTTCATCCATTTCATTTTATATGGATCTATGTATTCTTTATCTTTTAGGCAGCTCTAAGTAGTCATAATGTTTATATTTTGATCTAATTTCTATGTGCTCCCCTAGGCTGATTGAATTAATTACCTTTTTTAAAGCAAACTTTACAGATGATGGCTTAAATTAAAATCTAAGATTCAATTCCATAGCACTGCAGAAAACTGATTTAATGATTCCTCTCATTAAGGAGGAGAGGTACCAGTTTTGGAGAGGAAGTAGCAGTTTGGAGAGCTCTTAGATGTTGGAGATACTAGGTCAATTGTCACCATGGCATGTCAGAGGCAATTAAGAGACAAGTGAGGAAAGGAGCTGTAAATTAGAGAAAAGAATGAGCCCAACTCCACAGTATAAATCTCTTAGTTGGCAAAAGTTAGCATGCCCTAAACTACAATAGCTCATGCTGATCCCAGTAATTTTTGTTTTCTTGGAAAGAAATGTCCTGTACATTTAATGGGAAGGTGATCCTGCTTCTGAAGAGACTTACTCAGGTGCATACTTGTGAGTATATGAGAATTCTATGATCCTAGACCCCATAGACAAGATGATGATTTAAAATCATCTTTTCCTTCATATAAAAAGGGATTTCTTGAATTCAGTTAGAAAAAAACAATGCACATTCTAGGTTTATGGAAAAGGAGCTAGCTGCCTAGAGTGGCATGCCAACGGTAAAAACTAATCCTGGGTTTTGATCTTTTCTTTGTCATGGAAATCAAAATGCGCAGTATGTAGTGCAATGGCTAACACTGATGGAGAAGGGGATAGGTAGATTCTCCAGGAAATGGTAGCTGACATCCTTTGCTCTTCCATGCATGCCCAACAGCAAGCCCATCCTTCACGGTTCCCCATAATCCTTTCTCTGGCCTTTCTGTTCTAATTTTATTCCTTTTGCCTTTCCGTGGTAGCAGCAGTCAGACTTTTGATCCTGATCCAAGGGAAGGTAAAATTAGTCCATCTGGCTAAGAAGTCTCAGGCCAGCCCTGATGAAAGTTGCATGTTCTATTACAATTCAACATCAAAACACCATGCCTATTATTTTCTCATATGCTACAATTGTATTTTCTCATCTAAGCCTAAGGAAATATTTTCTTGAAATCCCATGAAAAATGAGCAAACAAAATTGGCACAGAAACTGATCGTACTGTGAGTGGCCAAGAGTAATTTGCTTTTATATCATTGTTTTATAACATAATTTTGCTTTATAACAGATAATAGCTTGCTGTGTTTTACTGAAGCAAGTATTCAGATTAAAAGGAGGATAGAATAGCATCTATGCTTACGCTAGGCTGAATAAAATCTGAGGGTTATCAAACTTGCTTCTAGGAGATATACAGTGATAATCAGCTAACATCAAGCACAGATGCTGAAACAAAGAATCACTCATTGCAGTATCTGAGGTATTGTGCATCCCTGGTGAAAAACAGTGAACAGAAATGTATGCTGAAAGCACATCAGCTCATAGACACACCAAATGAACTTTATGGTGAAGCATTTTGCCCAGGCTTCTCTAAGGGAGAGAGAATCAGCTTATAAAGAGCACACTGATACATACTGTGCTTTCATATTTCAGGAGTTAAGTTCCCTTTATAATGCAGTGATATCTCACTCTCCTCTTTTTATTCAGAAATGCTGGCTAAAAGTTGCTGCAGGCGTGAGACTTAACAGGCTGTTCATAATGACTGACAAGTTCCAGCTGGAACACAGAAAAAGGTAACGAAGCACAAACATAATAAGCCTTAAGTAAAGAAATAACTTCCCTTTATCAAGATTAGAGTGGGTGAGGTGGTTAATGCTTTGGAAATGAAACGAGACAGTTAATATAAAATAGAATCTTATGATATTTTTATTTTATTTTTCATTACAAGACAGAAAAGGCAATAAACATATCCATATGAATCTGTTATTTGGTCACTAGCAACAAAATGTAAATTTTGAACTTTGAAGGAAAAGGAACATACATTTCTGTCAAGGGTAACTTCCACTGAAATTAGTTCTTTCAGACTTAAGTCTTCCTTAGTACATGTAACTTCACCTTTATTTCTGTGATATTTTTTCATGAAAAGCCATTTCTTATATTTACAGTCCTTTGCAAACAAAAGAGCTTCAGCTCTTATAAATCTGATGACTACTTTTATCCTCTTCATCGAGATTTTTCTGAAGGAAGTTAATAGAGGTCATCTAGGTAAATGATTACCCTGCAGAATTGGAAGACCTTTTGATCAGTAAATAAAGCTGCAGAGAGAGAGATGTTATGAAGGATTCTAGCTAGATTATGGAACTCCGTTATCAGGAGACAACAACCTGTGTGGCTCAGGCTTGAACCATAGCTTTGCTACAAACTCTGTGTAAAAACAGTGCATAGATGAACTGCTCCAGGAACACACAATAGATTGAGCTGAAACTACAAGAGCTATCTAATTTCTTTTAGCTAGAAAGAGAAGATCCTCCAGCTGCATACTTATCATTGAACATGCCTTCAAAATATGAATGCAGATCACTCCTAGTTTCTTTGCCTGAATCTTACCAACTGCTATTTCAAAAGCAAGATATTCAGAGCATGCTGATCAGGAAAAAAACCCTGAAAACTCACCAAAGACAACTTCTTGTTGTTGAAAAAAAAAAAAAAGCAAGTATTTTCAATAAGGTCTGAAGCAAGCATTTATTTAACTTTGCTGAAAGTATGCATACAGACTGTGTAAACAATGCTCATACCATGTACATGGGGCAGAAAAAGAGGAGAAAGAATAGATAACCCAAATCAAAATATTAGTCAGGTAAATAACATATTGTTGGAAAATGCTTAGACATAGTCATTAATGAAGGTTATGCACGTTAAGACATCTCTTCTATGAAGTTGAACCAAACATAATAATAGGACAGCTTCACGCAGGGAGCTAACACAGGAGATGATAAAGAATTTCCATCTTGTCTTGTGTGTTCAGTCATTAATAAAGTCTCAAACAGGTGCTCAAAGTGTTTCAGGTGCTATGAAGAATACTTTCTCACAGCTAGTTCTGATGAAATTCCATTCATTTTGAAGGTACTGCTTATTAGAGCTATGTGCTACGTCCCAAATGTATATTCTCTGTACAGCAGGTTTAGGATCATTCATCTACTATTTTATAGAGAAAGGCGGGTATCTCATGTTGTACGGGTGAGAAAGGCAGTTCTTTCACTTGGCTTGGAAAATGTTGCATTCTGTTCTTGGCATTTCAATATAAGAAAGATGTGAAGACACTAGTAGAATTTCAAAGGAAAACAAATATGACTAAGGGGTTTCCTCATTTCCAGTGTGGAAACTTGTGGAAGTTTCGTCTTCTACAAGTAGAGTTTTAGCTGCCCTTCCAGAGCAGAGCTTTAGTTAAAGGCATATGTGAATATGCAGTACTGTAAAATATGGCCATCCCATACAACATGTTGCAGGGTAGTAATACTTGAATATTAGGAGCAGTTTGGTTGCAGTAACACAGGTCCCCGTGAGGGTAAACTTATCCTGCAGGTAAATGAACCATTACAGAGACCCTCGCCATCATTGCGAGCTTCAGAAAGCTGAGCTTTTCATGACTAAACTAAATCTATGCTGGAATGAAAAGTTGGAATATTCTTCATTCTTTGAGGGAGATATTTCAGGATGTTTTCCTTGTCATTTCAAGACAGGAATGACTTGTTCAGATTGAGTTTTTTGTGTGGAAAAGAACTGAAAAGTTTCAGATCCGTGGTATTGATTCATTTACTTGCTTTGAAATACAGGCTAACAAAATGGGGTAAAAGATACTTTAAAATTCTGACTTTTCCCCTTTTTAAAAGCCCATAAAATAGGCAGCAATATTCAATTTGTATTCAGATATTGATAGCAGTTTGGTAGCAGTGTGAAAACATAAATATACTGATTAGAATTTCCTGTGCCTAATTATCTTCTGTTCTTCTTACAGTCTTCATATGTGAGAAAAATATCTAAAAATTTTAACATAGAATGATGGATATTTGTATCATTATCATTCATTGTACTAATTATTTCATTTCTGTTTCTATATTCCAATCAGCTTATTTATGAACTTTGTAATTTATAGGTATTACAAGCTTTCTATAAATCTATGAATTTCTGTAAGAATACATTAGTTTCTTAAAATTAAGTTACGTATACTCTTTAACACTATTCAGGTTTTTTTTCAGAAGAAATAACACGTATTTTAGAGCATCAAGAAATTATTTTTGTTAAATTTACTTTTATAATAAAATATTCCATTTCTTAATTTTATATCTTAAAAAACTATTCCAGTAGTTTCTGAGGACAAGACAAAAACTTACGTAAGTTTCAGTTTGATCCTGGAACAAACATTTTAAATATCTTCCATTTATATTAAATTTACATAAATTAAATGTCATGAAAAATTGTATGAAAATATTTTTCTGACTAAAGCTGCCTACAAGAAATATTTGAAACCCAGTGCATTCAAAGAACTGACTTTCAACATCCCATAAAGAGTATTAAACTGCAAAAAGCTCCATTGGTGTTCAGAAAAGGCTACTTCTTTCTTGACTTACTAAATGGCATTTTATCCCTCTGGTGTGCTGACATATCGAATTAACTTCAGTTTGCCAAAAGTTCTGCAACTGATGTCCTAAAATACATCTAAAATTCATTCTCCTGCTGATTTCTTGTTCTTTAGACAAATTTGCTATAGCACTGAATTAAACATAACAGACTTTGTTGCATATTTGCTGTTTGTTTTTTCATATAAATAGAAAACTGGCCAGCTTGGGGCTAGTCTGCATGGAGATGATATGAAACATTAATGTGAAGCAGTGGAAGGCATGATGATACAGTCTGTAAGTTAGTTAGGTTAATGCTATCACTTCCAACCATGAGTGCTTTTAGTTAGAAATAGTCATATAAGAGTACTGTATCTTAATTACTCTCCTCTGTTTATGTGTGTGGGGGTGGTGTACAGAGAGGTTTAACTTAATTTCCAAGAACATTCTATTCCATTTAATTTCCATGCACAGTCAAATCCTAAATTCCTTAAGAAAACCAAGGTAGGTCTATTTTGTCACATTTAAAATTTTCTATTTGCAAAAGCAGCCTCCACTGGCAAAGAAGAGATTAAAATTCTATCCATCACAGCTGGTTTATGGCTGGAATATAAATGTGTTGCTTATGTGTGTTCCTTGCAGTCCATTGAAGAGTAATGTAAAAGCTGCTATCATGTCTGGCCTGTATTATAGAGGTTCATTCACAAACTTATAGGGAAGACTGAGTCGGGATCCTCTGTAAAATTATTTTTCCAATAAATTTGCACTTACAAGTCAACAAAGAAAGTAATTGTAAATGGAACATCATTACAAAAATATTTGTTTTTTCGCCTCAATAAATTGATTTCTCTGTTTTATGTTTCATATATTTAAAATGCAAAGTGAAATGTAGCGGATTAAGACTTTATTGAATTTGGAAAACTCTGACAATGACCTCCCACCTTATGATTTAGACAGAACTGTCTGTCTGGCAATTACTTCCTAATACAATCTTGTTTTTGTAGTAAATTGAAAATAAACACATAATCAAAAAAAAAAAGGTGGGTGAGCATGACAACTGAAGTTGAAGAGTGAATATATGCACATAATAAGGTAGGCTAAAGTGTTTTTCTTGTAGACATAGAAGTAGTATGCATAACAAAATGAGGAATTTATTAGTTAAGTGTCTGGATGTATTGTCTATTGTTACCAATTTCTATGCAAATACTTGCATGGAAGCAAGAATAAGTAGGATATTTGGGGATCAATCTTACTTTTACTGCATTTCATAACAAAACTCACACTCATTTCCAATGAATGCAAGATCAGACTCTGGAAAAATACCAGTAAAGCATCCAGCATGACCAGCCAGACAAAGGTTATTGAGATGAAGGGGAATCTGAAAGTTTCTAAGAAGCCCGGTTATGAGGGTATATAACTTACAGGTTCCAATACTTGTAGTCTGACTCATCTTCCCTCTAAACACTTTCCCAGAAAGCGTTACCAAAACTTTCTTAGTATCAGCTAAAGTCACACGAACCTTTCACAAAGATAGGAACGACAGAGGAGGGAGAGAGTTACCTGCAGCCCTGGGAGGGAGTGGTGGACAGGGCTGATGAGGAAAGGGCCTGGAGTGATGCGAACAAAAACGAACACAAACCCAACAAAGTAGGGCTTAAGCAGGGTCACCTCAAGCATTTGCACGTAAGCAAGAAAGTGCTTACTAGGCACCATTATGAAAAAACCACACGAATAATTTCTGGGAGACCAGCATACCGGGGTGCCTCTCTGAAGTGCCTGTACACTAATGCACACAGCGGGGGGACTAAACATGAGGAATTAGAGATCTGTGTGCAGTTCCAGGGCTACGATCTTGTTTTGGGATCATGGAGACACGGCTTGCATCCCAGCTTGGAGTGCTGCAATGACAGCATGCAATACAGGCTCTTTAGGAAGAATAGGCTGGGAAGACGGGGAAGTGGAGTTGCCCTTTACATGACAAAACAGCTGGAGTGCGTGGAGCTCCATCTGGGGATGAATAATGAGCCAGCTGACATCTTGTGGGTAAGGATTAAGTGTGGGTGACATTGTAGTGGGTGTCTGCTATAGGGCACCTGACAAGGAAGTGGATGAGGCTTTCTGCAGAAAACTAGAAGTTGCCTCATGTTTGCAGGCCCTGGTCCTCATAGGGGACTTCAGCCAGCTCAGTATCTGCCAGAGGAACAACATAGAAGGACATAAGCAATCCAGGAGGTTCCTGGAGAGGATAAATGACAACTTCCTTACCCAGGAGACAGAGGACCCAACGAGAAGAGGACCTCTGCTGGAGCATGCACAGATGTAGTTAGGGAAGCCAAAGCCCAATGGGAATTGAATCTGGTGAGGGATGTCAAAGGCAACAAGAACAGCTTCTGTAAGTACATCAATGGCAAAAGGAAGATTAGGGAAAATGTGGTCCTGCTGCTGAATGGTGCAGGGGCCCTGCTGACAGAAGACGTTGAAAAGGCTGAGATACTGAAGGCTTGCTTCACCTCTATCTTTACTAGTAAGATCAGCCTTCAGAAATACAAGGATGCAGAGGCCAGGGAGAATATCTGGAGCAAGGAAGACATACTGTTGCAAGAGAATCAGACCCACAGAATCACAGAATGGTAGGGGTTGGAAGGGACCTCTGGAGATCATCTAGTCCAACCCCCCTGCTAGAGCAGGGTCACCTAGAGCAGGCTGCACAGGACTGTGTCCAGGAGGGTTTTGAATATCTCCAGAGAAGGAGACTCTACATGCTCCCTGGGCAGCCTGTGTCAGGGCTCTGTCACCCTCACAGTGAAGAAGTTTTTCCTCATGTTCAGACGGAACATCCTGTGTTCCATTTTGCGCCCGTTGCCCCTTGTCCTGTCGTTGGGCACCGCTGAAAAGAGTTTGGTCCCACCCTCTTGACATCTGCCCTTGAGATATTTATAAGTGTTGATGAGGTCCCCTCTCAGTCTTCTCTTCCTCAGGCTAAACAGCCCCAGGTCCTTCAGCCTTTCCCCACAGGAGAGATGCTCCAGTCCCCTCATCATCTTTGTAGCCCTCTGCTGGACTCTCTCCAGTAGTTCCTCGTCTTTCTTGAACTGGGGAGCCCAGAACTGGACACAGGACTCCAGATGGGGCCTCACTAGGGCAGAGTAGAGGGGGAGGATAACCTCCCCTGACCTGCTGGTCACACTCTTCTTAATGCACCCCAGGATGCCGTTGGCCTTCCTGGCCGCAAGGGCACATTGCTGGCTCATGGTGAATTTGTCATCTACCAGGACTCCCAGGTCCTTCTCCGCAGAGTTGCTTTCCAGCAGGTCAACCCCTAACCTGTACCGGTGCATGGGGTTATTCCTCCCCAGGTGCAGGACGCTGCACTTGCCCATGTTGAGCCTCATGAGGTTCCTCTCCACCCAACTCTCTAGCCTGTCCAGGTCTTACTGAATGGCAGCACAGCCTTCTGGTGTATCAGCCACTCCTCCCAGTTTTGTGTCATGAGCAAACTTGCTGAGGGTACACTCTGTCCTTTCATCCAGGTCATTGATGAATAAATTGAACCAGTCTGGGCCCAATACCAGGAACACCACTAGCTACAGGCCTCCAACTAGAGAACAGGTCAGAGACTATTTGAGCAAACTTATCATACTTAAGTCCATGGGCCCTCATGGGATGCACCCACAAGTGCTGAGGGAGCTGGCTGATGTCATTGTGAGGCTACTCTTGATAATCTTTGAACAAGGTGATTGGAAGAGGTGTCTGAAAACTGGAGGAAAGCAAATGTCACTCCTATCCTCAAAAAGGGCAAAAAGGAGGACGTAGGGAACTACAGACCGGTCAGTCTCACCTCAATCCCTGCAAAGGTGACAGAACAACTAATCCTGGAATCCATTGCCAGGTACACGAAGAAGAGGGTGATCGGGAGTAGTCAGAATGGATTCACAAAGGCAAAGTCATGACTGACCAGTCTGATAATCTTCTGTGATGAAGTGACTGGCCTGGTAGATGATGGGAGAGCAGTGGGTATTGTCTACCTTGACTTCAGTAAGGCTTTTAACACTGTCTCCCATAAGATCCTCATAGAAAAGCTGTTGAAGTATGGGCTGGATGAGCAGACAGTGAAGTGGGTTGAAAACTGGCTGAAAGGTCAGGCCCAGAGTGTGGTGATCAGTGTTATAAAGTCTTGTTGGAGGCCAGTGATGAGTAGTGTAAACCAGGGGCTGATACTGGGTCCAAGCCTGTTCAACACCTGCATTAATTACCTGGAAGCTGGGGCAGAGTGTAGCCTCAGCAAGTTTGCTGATGACACAAAACTGGGAGGAGTGGCTGATACACCAGAGGATTGTGCTGTTGTCCAGAGGGACCTCGTTAGGCTGGAGAAATGGGCTGACAGGAACCTCATGCAGTTCAACAAAGGGAAGTGCAAAGTCCTGCAACTGGGCAGGAACAACCTTAGCACCAATATATGCTGGGAGCCACCCAGCTGGAAAGCAGCTTTTCAGGAAAGGCCCTGAGGGTCCTGGTGGACACCAAGTTGAACATGAGCCAGCAGCGCAGCCTTGTGCCAAAGAAGGCTGTCCACATGCTGGGCTACATTAGGAGCAGTGCTGCCAGCAGACCAAGGGAAGTGATCCTGCCCCTCTACTCAACCCTTGATGAAGCCACAACTGCAGTACTGTATCCAGTTCTGGGCTCCCCAGTACAAGAGAGATATGGGCATCCTGGAGAGAGTCCAGCAAAGGGCCATCAGGATGATTAAGGGACTGGAGCACCTCACATATGAGGAGAGGCTTAGAGAGGTGAGACTGTTCAGTGTGATGAAGACAAGGCTGAGGGAAGATCTCATCAATGTATATAGATACTTGAAGGGAAGGTGCAAAGAAGATGGAGTCAGGCTCTTTTTGGTGGTGCCTAGTGACAGGACAAGAGCCAATGGGCGCAAACTGAAACACAAGAGGTTCTTCTGAACATCAGGAAACACTTTTTGACTGTGGGGGTGACCGAGCACTGGCACAGATTTCCCAGAGAGGTTGTGGAGTCTCCATCCTTGGAGATATTCAAAAGTTGTCTGGACGTGCTCCTGTGCAACCTGCTCTAGGTGGCCCTGTTTGAGCAGGGGGGTTGGACCAGATGAGCTCTGGAGGTCCCTTCCAACCTCAACCATTCTGTGATTCTGTGAAAAGCAAATGTGAAGTCTTGCACCTGTAATGGAATAACCCTGCGCACCAGTACAGGCTGAGGGCCAACAATCTGGGAAGTAGCTCTGCAGAAAATAACCTGAGGTCCTGTTGGATGACAAAAATAAAAAACTCAAAAGACTGAATTTTCAAATAGATATTTTTGCTTGTTTTTCTCTTTAAAAATGTTGAAGAAATGAGAGAATATTATGCAAGAAGCAGAAACAATGATTAATGATAATAGCTGGAGAGACTGAGACCAAAGAGTAAACAGAGTATCTGACCACATGCTGTTTGAACAGTGAATAATTCATAGAGAACAGTGAGGATCCCACTGCTGTGAAAATTATTTTAGGATCCACCTCTTGCAATAGAATATTGCCCCAGTAGCTAATTTTTAAAGTTAAGTTTACATGTCTCTTGGACAGAAGAAATGTCAGAAACAGTGTAAAAGCAATACAGTGAGTGGTAAAATTACAGGACCAGTAGGACTGAGAGGTGTAAATTGCCCTGCTCCTCATTCCTTTCAGAGTGAGAACTCTGAAAACTAAGCCAGGTATGTTAAATGCCAGCTCTTAACTATTCAGATGCTGAAGTTTTTGAAGTTTCCTTTAGTTGCGACATCTAACTAATGTGACTACACAGTCCTGAAACATTTGTTCATAGAGCATCAACTGCTGAGAGGTCATCAGCACCTAAAACTTCAACTTTCCTATTATAATCGAACTGTGAAAAAAGTTCTGTGTGGTAGATACAAAGAAAGAATGTGGAACTGAAGCCAAATCTACGTGACAAATTTGTATGGCATATTTTTTGGAAGAGTGGTATAAGAATATTTGATTGACATCTTTCAGAAAGTCTTCATGTAGCTTTTCTTATTCATACAGACATATATATGTATGTATACATTCATATTTATGCATACACGCTGCTTTTGCTTTCATACTAGCACATCCCTGTAAAGTTTTACTAGCAAAGTTGTCCAGCTACAGATCTGCTTTGACTAATGCCATTAAAGCAGAGAAGAGTCTTAACTTATATTAGAACACAGAGCTATGGTTCAAGAGTCATGAAATTCTTTAAATAAAACAATCCCAATCTGCCATTCAGCAAGATGACTTATAAAAAACCCCAAAACGCTGAGTCTATTGATTCCACTAGTGCCTGCAATTCTTATTAGAGAAGTATTCTTTTTTGGTTTATTCTTTTATGGATAGTAGCCTTTTTATAGGGGATCCTTTATTTCAAAATCTAAACAATAAGGAGAGGAAAGGTATAAGCATCTTTGTTGATGCATGATGCTAGTTCTACCCCTCTCCAGGAAAAATGTGAAATGTTAATTTACAGTACACTGAACTTATTTATTGGTGAATAAAAACAGCAACTATGCAGTGTTTCAATAGCACAGTGGATGATTAACATTTAATCTAATCTCATTTTAAATCATTCATACAGATTAGTTTCTATGAGATTCATTCACCTGCCCTTATGCTAGTCATTTTAAAAATAACTTGCTGCTTGTCACTGCTAACTAATGAATTCTCATCAGTTCTGTATTCCTTTGAGAGTTATTATGAATTGCAATCTGTTATGTGAAATATATGTTCCTGATTAAAAAAAAAAAAAAACGCACGTGAGAATATGAATTCTAAAATCATGGTGTCAGCGTTTAGAATCAAGCCTTGCAAAACTTTTCCTGCCACCTGTGAGTCAGCCAGTGAGCTGGCTTTCCCAGGCTCCTGGTGCTCCTGCCCACGCCCCTGGACCTCTTGCCGGGTAGCCACCAACAGCTGGCTCAAGCACACTTCCTCTCTGTTCGGTGCCCTCTTTCTCCCCATCATTGAGCCCTTGCTACGTGTAGCTCTGAACATATTTTGTCTGGGAACAAAGCTATACATCTTGAAGAATCTCCAGGTGTTAAAGACCCAGGAGAGCACTGCTTCAGAAGACAAAATGAACTGAGTTTGTTAGTGTCCTCATTAATCCTGGTTTTCTTTGAAAACAGACTCATTGAGACTTTTTATCATCTAATTGCTCATGGCCTGAAATACAAAGAATTGAACATGTTATTTAATAATTTAAAAAATCCATAGTAGAGAAAAACACAGTCACTTGGATGCCAACGCTTTCAGCCATGACCAGTGAACATGAGAGGGACCTGCTAATTTTTTCAGACTTCACCGGTATTGGCTGTCAATTGTAAATTGGCCAAGCAGTGAAGGACTGCTTGATAAGCTGCCTGCAGAACAGAAGGAGCAGCTGAACACAGCAAACTCTGGTGCATTCTGGAAGCAACAGAAAAAGTAAGTCAGAGTTTAGTGGTTAATTTTTCACCATTACCATTGTTAGAAATGGGAAAAAACTCATAAATCAGCCATGTCTATATTATAAATTGTCAGGCCCAAGTTTAGGTCAGGCATCAGTAAATTTGATTCCCAGATGTCCAAAGAAAACAAAGAGAAGGTTCAGTGTCCCAGGACTGCAAAGTTTTAAAATCTTGATTTAGTCCTAAGAGACCAAAGGATTTTTCTAATTAAAAGTGTACCAAATTTAGGATGCTGAAGCTATTAACAGTTGCTTTTCATATTATAATCCAGAATCACAGATGCTCTACCCAGAAAGTAGACCTACTGGTTTTTAGCAAACTCTTTCTTTTAATCATTTAATTAATTCTCATTTTTGTTTGGATCAGTCCTAGCCCACCCTTTTTCATTGTTTGGTTCACTCCATGTTTCAATCTCCCAAGTCAGATTCCTTGTGCTAATCACACAGAGGAGGCCTGCAGCTGACCTAAAGTAATATGCATTTATTGAAAGCAGCACAGGTATGCTACTTTGCATCAATTACAGGTCAGATCCTGTGTTCAGAAGACAGTGAATATGCACTCATTCATGAAATTACCTTCGATCTATTAACATAAATGCAACTGACTGGGATGTAAGTACTGTTCTGAGTGCTCAGTGTAACTGTCCCTATCCACTCTGATTTCCCAGGCCTGCGCACTCTGGGTTTCACATTGGTTTAAGATGAGACTACTGTAATAATCAGATCTCTTCCTGCCCTTATACCTTCATCTCTAATTATGCGGTCCTAAATCTTTCCCATAGGTAACCTGAGCAGTTTATTTGACCCCTTTGTGAAGCTCATCACAAGCAAGGAGAAAACTAATCCAGCAACAAAACAAGTGAACGTCTTCCTACTGACTCAGCGAGCTGGGCTCACTCATCAAAGGGTGAGATGTGTTCTGGTGCTGGCACACGTAAGGAAGAAGGTATTTAGGGAGGGAGCATAGCAGAATCATATTCTGAGCTTATAATGCATAAATACATATACATTTTCTTTATTACACTATATAAAGATTAACTCAGTATAACCAGGATGACATTTATGCAAATGTATTTCACATGATCATTTCATGTTCTCAGTGATTAAATTTGTTTGTTCATCAGGTTAATGCTTTGTATTTTCTACATGTAATCATCCTAATTTCATTGAGTATTTTACCTGCGTGATGTGCATATCCAGAGAGAAGGCATTTTGGTGGAGACAGAAATAGAGTAACAGACTACATGGGGACACCCACTTTCTTTAGGTTTATCTTACTTCATTTTTCTGGATTGTCTCAAAAATCCTGCCATCTTCAAAAGTAAGGAAAGCACCTTTGCTGTAATCAGGAGAGTACTGTTGCACTATTAAGAGAGAGGCCTGAACACATGCCCTTGATAGTAACAGATTCTGGCATCTTTTTACTGTAGTTAGTCCCTGTCCTTATGTAAGTTATTTACATTTTTTTTACTACACTCATCTTCACCCTTTCATCATGTTGTGTTTTCCTCTCATCTTTAATCAAGCTCCCTTTCCTTAAATTGTCGTGCAGAATATACCCAGATATGATACAAAAAAGACCTCTAGGTAAACTAAAGGAGTCCTGCAGTAAGCAGTATGGGAGCAGTCAAGACTGAAGATAAATTTGGGCTAGACTTTATACTTTTCATGCCAAATCATGCCAAATCCCAGGCAACGGGGAGTTATGACCTACAGTCATTCCCAGATCAAATGAGGAAGCCATCTTTTACTCAGCATAAAGGACAGACAATATTAGAAATACAGAGATGCAGCATGTTAAGAAACAGATAAAACAGTCTCAGAAAAAAATATTTTATGACAAAAACTTATAATGCTGCCAGTATCAATATCTGAGTGGCCTATCTGCTTGCTGTACACACAGCAGTCAAACCTGGGTTTGGAGAGGTTTTAGCTTGCATTGGTAAAACATTCCTTAGTGTGGTAAAAGTCTTGTGTTTGATAAATGTTATTTTCATGTAAATTTTCACAGGAGAGTTACACAGCATGATTTTCCTCTTTACTGTGGCCAACACCAAAACATGTCAAGACAAGAAAATAAGTGATAAACTTTTTTTTTTTAAAGGAAAAAAATATTTGACAGACTGGAATCAATGTTTCATAAAATGCTTTTACAGATAGAAAAAAATAATTTGCTTTTGAGAATTTGAGCCTTGTGGGTTTCTTTGGGTTTATTTTTTTTTCCTGAGGGGTGAAGTTTCTGGGTTTTAATTTTGGGTTTGTTTTTTTTATAATAAAGACAACTCATTTACAGTAAATTAGGTTTAATCTTTATATTTGTTCTGCATTCAGCAGTTAAAGTAACTTGACACATCACAGACAAAGATGATGTACCCAAGTTCTGACCTTCTCGATGTTCTGATGACTTAAATGGAGAAGCTGTACTGCTGCAATCACACCATATGTAAACCAGAGTCCACTGAATCCATACCCCATACATTATATCTTAATGGACTAGGATATATAGCTTTTGCTTCTTGGCCAAATGTCTGAAATATTATTTGAAATAAAAGCTTCCTGCAAATACAACTTAATAAAACAAAAGGAAAATAATTTAATTCATTGGATGTAAAAAGCAGTAATGGAAACAATAATTGTTGATGAATTATTTCATCATTTCTAACATTTATTTCAGGATTAAAAAAGGTAGGTTTGACATAAAAGACAAAGAGCACAAATGGAACAAAATTTTACTTACTTTCAGCGAAACATCCACTCCTGGATTTACGTTATGGATCATCTGCTTGAATGTTGGCTACTGGCCCCTAGAACACTGAGCTGGATGAAACCTCTCATTGAATCAGGACAACTATTTTTATATTTTAGAAGAGAAATTTGTTTCAGCTTTCTCAGTAGACAGAAGCAGGGGTTCAAATAGTTACCCTTACTAAAAATAGAGCTGAAAAAGATGCTGAAGTGAGGTTATATCTGCCTGTCACGAGCACAATTGTATGAGCGAGCAGTTGAAAAGCAGACAATGCTCAGACCTGTTTTATTATCAGAAACAACCAGAATTCAATTGCTGATGCACTCTCATCATACAGCAAGGAATGGTTAATATTGGTGAAAATTTGCAATGAACAGAGAGAGCAAACATCCTACATCTGTACCAGTGTAGGCCATATGGCATCATTCTGAACCTGTAAATAGCTGCTGCTTCTGAGCTCACTGATATTTGCCCAACATTTATATCAATATCAATTCATAGCAATGCTTTGTTTCTTAAGACTGCCAAAGGGAAGATAAGAATAATAAGGTTTTAAACTTATCAACGTGTCTGAAAGCTGTAACCCTGGTATCTGAAAAGAGAAATCTTAGTTCAGAATCTGCCAGTCAAGCAACCAATATGTTCAGAAAATGGTCAGTATAAAATAAACCACGAGTGACATAACAATCAAGAGACAGGCTTTGTTACCAGTCCCATCACATTCCACTATCCTCTGTTCTCACTAGCTAGGGGGTCCTTCTGCAGTACACTCCATTCTTAGATTAAAGGAGACCACTATGAAAAATGATTTAAGAGGGGTTGATGAAAACAGAATAGATATTAAAGAATGCTGTCATAAAAAGATTAGTTTTATTATCATGAAACTAGAGCACACCCCCCCCCAAAAAAAAAAAAAAAAAAGTATATTTCATTTTGAATTTTAACTGGGAGATTAGCACTGCAGGTAGAAGAAGGTTTTGCTGAAGAAGCCATTAGCTGAACACATTGGATATCAATTGCCTAAGAGAGTGAAGTCAAAATGAAGAATACATAAGGATAAACCGATGTTTTGATACCTTTATGTTGTACAGGGAACAGGTAGATAGAAACATGCTAATTCAAGCACTTAAGAAAAGTAAATTCTTGTTTTTTCTAGTTTTGTGGCTGTCTATCTAAGGAATCTGGGTGATCCATACTGTCCTATAACTTTCCAGTTATACATAACAAAGAAACAAAAGGTAAAAATCACCTTCATTTGAGAAGCCATAATCAAGAATCCCTCAAATATACAGTTAAACTGAGAAAAGGAATAAACAAAGAAATAGAGCTTGATTGTCCTAGTGCTAACTTCTCACAATTTCCTTACTCAATTTAATTCATATGTCTATATCAACAGTCCCCAAAAAGCCAAATATGAGGAATAAACCATTTGCTCACCTCATTCAATACAAAGCAAAGCTGGGATTTTCTGAGCACAACCAATTTCATACAGAATTACATAACAGAATTACACATAACTCTTCATTAACTCTCTCTGACTTGAGCGAGCGTGGAGATCACAGTGCCAGAAAAATGATTTAACATCCAAATCCAAGAGGTCCCCAAACTGACCTCTGTATTTATGACGTTGCACCTAGAAGCGGGAGCATTTTGTAATTCATATTTAACTACTTTACACTGTCTACGAAAGTGAGCAAGTGGGTGGAAATGCAGAGGAAAGAGCGTTTGAGAGCCTTTCCTGCCACTGCTGGGACAGCTGGAAGGTTGGCTGATGGATGAAGGGACTGAGTTGGGATTAAACACAGACCAGTATCTCAGCCCCTCTCTGCTAATATTGAGTCATAAATTTTGAAGGGCTCTTGATAAAACCAAAATCTGCAACATAGCAAGGTCAGTTTTGTTTCCCCATCAGTCTGGTCTCCCAGACAACCGAAGCATGGGCAATGTATTTCATGACACTTACAGTGTCCTAAATTCACATGCCATGAACTCGCCTTGCTCTCCCCCAACTTCCCCCTCCATTGCTGTATGTTTCTGTCTTCTCCAGGACTGCTGGCAACACAAATATGAGGTGAGCTGTTCAGGAAGCTGGACTGGAAACTTGATCTAAAATCTCACAAGATGTTCTCTTAAGATTTCTTAAGGGAATCTCTTTGGAGCCACTAGCTCATGCAAATATGATTTTTGCTCCAACAATTTAAACTGTTACATGTCTTGTTCGAGGATTTTGTTTTTCATGCATCTGTTCTGCAAATAAAGCAGAAATTGGTAAATGCAAAATGCCCATAGCTGTGGATGGGGAGAGAGAAGTGACTCTTGGATTGCCATAGGCTGCCTGCTCAGCTTTCCCCTGACCTGGGACAGGACACAGTGAAAGGGAACAGCTGTTCCCTCGGGTAAGGGAATCACAGTAGTGTGCTAGTCAGTTGAGAAATAAGTTCACTTTAAATGTCTAACGGTCTTTTTTGACATTTATGAATGCTGTTCCTTTGTTATAAAGGTCTCCTTTTTTTCTGCCCACTGACCAGAACTAGTCTTTCTAAGGAATGTTCCTTACAATAGCTGGGAAGAAAGAAAAAGGAACTGTATTTTGGATGAGTTGTTACAATCTGAAAAATTAGTCAGTCTGTGCTATTGTCTGATGGTTCTAACTTCCTTTAACAGGAGTTGCCTCTCTGTTGGTCCTGCCATTCCTCTTTTCGTAGTGGCAGCATGACCTTTCTGCTGAGGAGTCTGGCTTCCCACGCACTAGTTTCTGTGACCTTTATGGGAGCCTCGATAGAATGACTTACAGGCATAATCAGCGTACTTCACTCTTATACTCAGATATATAACAAAACATTTTTGTACATCACTTCTGTGTATTTGCAGCAATAAAACAAGTAGAGCAATAAGTAAAACTAAGGATTATTTCTGAGTGGAAAATCTGGACAAGCTAAAATAAAAACAACTTGAATAAAAATACATACGATGAAGTCACAAAAGTTATATGCAACTGTTTGATCAATGCAGGGTTCAAACACATTATTCTTTCCTTATTTGGTGCCAAGGCTATTTGAATTTTCCCCATGACTATTAATCATGCAATCTTCCATCTTCCTCACCTACTACCAAGATTTGACAAGGACTTCCTTTCACCTTGAAACACACTGGTACAAATTCAATTTGAGCCTTGCTTTTCTAGTAGGCTATACTGAGAAGCACTAAAAATCTCTTTTCTGGTTCTCCAGAGACAAGTTGAACATAAGAAAAGGATTTCTCCATTTTCCTTCTCTAGCTATGAATACTTTTCATTTCATTTATTTATTATTACAAGTGAGCTTTTACCTAAAAATAATACAAAAAAATGTCACAGGCAGTAGAACAATGTCAATGATTATTTTTTAATGTAAAATAACCTCAAAAATTCAAATTGGATAGAGGAAAGAAAATTTGGTGGAAATCCTTTGTTAATGTTAGATACAGAAGCCAAGAGAGGACTGAAAAAGATATTAGAGAAAGTTAGGAAAACTCAGTGAAGACACTCACTCTGATTGTCAGACGTGGTCAAAATGATAAATTCACTCATATAGCTACCTATTTGTTTAAACTAAAATCATGCCTGTAGCTCCTGAAAATAATAAGAATGCAGTAGCTAAGACTCTTTTAATTTAAATGTGCTTTGCATATAGGAATTGTTCAGAACATTAGTGGTGTTGGAAGCAGCAAATTCAGTCTTAGGCTCTTGTAGGTATATTCAGAAGAGCTCAGTTTCTTTATTCCTCTGAAAGAATTCTGACTTAAACACTCTACAGACTTGTTTATAAAGCTGTATGTGTACAGAAATATATGACCCATTCATAAAATGCTTCTAAGAACATTTTTGGGGGAAAATTAAATAAGCTTGTAATCAACATTTTCAAACTTTCAAGTCTTCTTAAAACAATTCAGTAAAAGTCTGCATTTCAATTTCTCTTGCTTGTAAGTGTCTTTCAAAATACGCCAAATTGGATGAAAAAATAGTAATTTAAATAGTGGATAAATGAAATGTTCAGCTTAAGTTCAAATGAAAGGAACAAGTAGATCAATAAAAGTGGAAAACCTCTTAAACCCACAGTACAAGACAATATGAAAGGATGTTAGTGAATCAAAAAATAAACAAGCTTATGAAACAAAAAAATAAGAACAAATATAAATAGTATTTGCTACTAGGTGGGATTTTCAAAAGCAGGCTGCATGTGGGCTTTATTGTGCTTGCACTGAAGCCACTAATAAGACTCCCACTGAATTAACAGAGAACAGATCTAAGCCAACACTGGGAACTTTCAAGATCCCATCACTAACCATACACTAAGCCATCAAATGATGAAAGCAAGCTTTCATATTCCTTCAGACAGCAAATAACAATCTTACTACATTATTCTCTGAGAACCTAGTAAGGTCAGAGATTACTTCAAGTGTATTTAATACATAAAGCACCAATGTTCATTATTCTCAACAGCAAATTTCCTGTATATTGTTAAAAACAATGGCCTGCAGGGTAATTCTGAAACTATTTTTGAGATTGAAGTCAAGTAATATGGCTAGGATGAACAGTAGCAGCAGCTGTCACGATAGACAAGGTGGCAAGGATTTTGTCATAAATTGTGATGACAGGATACTGTGCCTGAGCACAGGCTGCCTAAGAGTTAGATTCCAGCCTCTCTTTGAGAATTCATCACATTGGTCAACTATTTGGAAGACAGCTGTCTAAAACACTGCTCCTTTCACAGAAACAATTTTAAGGTATCCATGTTTCAATTCATTTGTAGCAAGAGAGAAACCTAGTGTCCTAAAACCAGTGAAGAAGATCATGTTGCCCATTTGGGTTTTAGGAAGCAAGGACCTGAACATATTTCAAAACAATACCTTTACAACATGGACACAACTCTCTCTCTCTCTCAGCCTCCTTTACTGGAGATGTTCTGTTTTATATAAATCATTAATTATAAATGAAGTAAGAAAAGATTCTATTTGAAAATGTCTGGTCTTCACAGTTTGTTGTTGTGGGTTGACCTTGGCTGGACACCAGGTGCCCACCAAGCTGCTCTATCACTCACCTCCTCAGCAGGACAAGGGGGGCGAAAATAAGATAGAAAAAAACTCGTGCGTCAAGGGAAAGGCAGTTTAATAAAAACAGAAGCAAAGGACGCACATGGAAGTAAAGGAAAACAAAAATTTATTCTCTACTTCCCATCAGCAGGCGATGTCCAGTCACTTCTTGGGAAGTAGGGCTTCGGTATGTGTAGCAGTTGCTCTGGAAGACAAATGTCGTAATAACAAATGCCCCCCCTCCTCCCCTTTTCTCTCAGCTTTTATTGCTGAGTAGACGTCATATGGCTTGCAATATCCATTTGGTCAGTTTGGATCAGCTGTCCTGATTATGTCCCCTCCCAAGATCTTGCTCATCCCCAGCCTACTGGCCTTTGGGGGTGAGGCAGGGGGAATGTTGGAGAGACGCCTTGATGCTGTGCGAGCACTGCTCAGCAGTAGCCAAAACACTGGTGTGTTATCAACATCTTTCTAGCTACCAGTACAAAGCACAGCACTATGAGGGCTGCTGTGGAGAAAATGAACTCCATCTCAGCCAGACCCAATACATATGTTTCCACAAAACACCAGCCAATTATGAGAAGAAGACATGAAATCATAGGAGTAACATATCATAGAATCATGGAATCATAGAATCGTTCTGGTTGGAAGAGACCTCCGAGATCATTGAGTCCAACCGTTAACCTATCACTACCAAGTCCACCACTAAATCATATCCCTTAGCACCACATCTAAATGTCTTTTGAATACCTTCAGGGATGGTGACTCCACCACCTCCCTGGGCAGCCTGTTCCAATGCCCGACAACCCTTTCAGTGAAGAAATTTTTACGAATATCCAATCTAAACCTCCCCTGGCAGAGATGACATTCTCCCTGGTGTTAACTGGTTACCCTGGACAGATCCAAGGACAGATCTACCAAGTGTTGGTTGATGTGTATCGGCAGGCAGGAAAGCAAATCTATGCATTGGAAGGACCTACATGTTGGGTCACCAGCTTGGGATCTTGACAAGCTGGGAAAGTGGGCTGACAGGAACCTCATGAAGTTCAACAAAAGGAAGTGAAAAGTTCTGCACCTGTGGAGTAACAACCCCATGCACCCGTATATGCTGGAAGCCACCCAGCTGGAAAGGAGCTTCGCAGACAAGGCCCTGAGGGTCCTGGTGGACACCAAGTTGAACATGAGCCAGCAATGTGCTCTTGCAGAAAAGAAGGTCATCAACATCCTGGGCTTCATTAAGCAGAATACCGCCAGCAGATCCTTCCCCTCTGCTCAGCCCTGGTGAGCCACATCTGGAGCACCATGTCCAGTTCAGGAATTCCCAGTAAAAAAAGACATGAACATACTGGAAAGAGTCCAGCAAAGCGCCATGAAGATGATTAATGGCTTGGAGCATCAATCCTATGAGGAGAGGCTGAGGGATCTGGGAATGCTCAACCTGGAAAAGAGAAGGGTTGGGGGGACCTTATCAATATATATAAATACTTGAAGGAAGGGTGCAAAAAGGATGGAGCCAGGATCTTTTCGGTGGTGCCAAGTGACAGCGCAAGAGGCAATGAGGACAAACTGAAATACAGGAGAGTCTATTTAAATATAAGAATTTTCTTTTTCCTGTGAGAGTGATTCAACACTGACACAGGTTTCCCAGAGAAGCTGCGCAGTCTCCATTCATGGGGATCTTTTTGAAACCTAGCTGGACATGGCCCTAAGCAGCCTGCTCTAGCTGAGGCTGCTTTGAGCAGTGGTCTGGACTAGATGATCTCCAGAGCTGCTATCCAACCTCAACACTTCTTTGATTCTGTGGTATTAGAATACCTGTGGAAGAAAGCTTGATAAGAATATGTTAAAAATATATATTCTGATCTTCGAGTTAGAAAGTATACCTTGAAGCTCTTTAGTATGGTCACTCTTCTGTTAAAAAACAGTAGAATATCAAACTTCCCATGAGTATTATTTCCTACTAAGGGATTTGAATCAGGTCCTGAAGGATTAGACATATAAAAGAACTTTAGTGGAGGGAGGTATGCTAAGGATTAAGAACATTCAAAGATAAGGTCAGTAGCAAGTGGAAAAATATACATCTACAAAGAAAGAACACTTTACAGGAAGTAAATTAAAAGATAGACCTTTTTTTTTTTTAAAAAAAAAAAAAAGGCCAATCAATTTAATTATGAAGCAATTTTAAACCTGGAGAGCTAATTTACAGAATATATAATTAGCATATGTAGGTAATTGCTATGAGATATTATCTAATCCTGAGATTAATAGGATTAATAAAAATGAAAAACATGAATATGCACAGCTAGATTAGATAGGTTAGAGTATAATGGTAATAAATGTCACTTATGTTGAGTCAAAATTAAGAAAGAAATCAATCAGATACCAGTAAAATATATTCCAATTACTATGCCGAAGTGTCAAGTAGTGATATAATTTTTTTCTGTTTTTGAAGCACCTGATACTGACCTTTCTGTCACTTGCCTGGGATTTTTGTCAGAGTAATCACAAGGCTCAAGAAAACCCCAGATGTAGTCTACCCTAAGGAAGGAAACTCTGTCATTTCCATTATGCACTTGTATCAGATGACCTCAGTCTTCCTTGGATAGTTATCTGGATTCATACACCAAAGACTTAAAGATCTGATCCCCTGGTCTGGAAGGCTGACTATAGTTTTGGGACTCTGATATATTTTAATGTCATCACTGGAAACTTAATAGATGCAAGTTGCTCCAATATGGACAATAGTTAAATTATATATCAATCCACCACTATTGGGCAGTTTGCCATTCAAAATAAGGATGACATATTAACCATCTCTGAGGCAGTAACTTCTTCTGTAACTTCAATTTAATACTATATCAAGGGCAATTTTTCATCCCAAATAGTCCATGCACTGAAAATTATAAAATGATGAATTCTGAAAAAATTATCATATAGAACGTAGTGGAACCAGTATACATGAATTGACAGAACTTGTGATATATAAAAATCAAGATAAGAATTACATTTAAGATGATGTAAAACAGTAGACATAAAGAATGATGCTACATGTTTCTTTAACGTGAAAGGATTGAGTATTTTTCAAAGAGTGAGTAACAGAGGGAGGAAAGACAGATACAGAAGCTGAAGAAGCATAAGAACAGATAATAGTCTACAGGAAAACATTCATAGGACATTATACCAGTAAGCATACATTTGCAAAAGCTAAATGTAATAGTGATGTAAACTGTGTAGAAAGAATAAGATCATTTTAAACACCAGATTTCAGGCCTGACCTTCCAGAGGGTATTTTCTGATACAAAAGATCAGTTTGGTAGTGTTGTAGGTAGAGGACAAAATAAATATTCCAACTAAACATTTAGTGTAGATTAGGTAAATGAAGTTATGGAGGTTTGCCAAGTTATTTAGACTATTAAATGTATTTTCAACCAGTAGAAATCTCAACCTCGCTGTTTTTTAAAGGAATTTATCAAAAGACTCACCTAAAGCTCTTGGGAAATAGAAATCTTTTCTTATACCTCCTTCAGAATTCACCAAACAACTTTTGGTTCTGGCTTAGAATCGTACCATAAATTATGACTTGTGATCATGATCTGCCTCTAGCTTAAAAAGGACTTGTCAAGTTAAGGCATGCTCCAGTTTTTGTAGACCTCAACATACAGTGGAGTGATTTAGCTATTATTTTCAGTTACTTCTGACTCCAGTGCAAACAGCCAAGCATGATTAACATGCGTGGACTTTCAAGCCTATGAAAGTGATCAAATATGCTGGAAATAATGTCAAAACCAATCAGAGGTATTTTTGTTCAGCTATAGCTCACAGGCTGAAAGGCAAAGCATCTTTAACTTGTAGAAGACCATATCTCTGTACCAAACATAATTTATCACCTTCTCTGCAATCAGCAAATCAATGAGAGAAGAATACAATACAGAGGCAAGGAAGAAAGTAAGAGCTGAAAGCTTCTCCCAAGGGTCACTCTGTGAGTATTAAAAAAAAAAAAAAAGCTCAAACAAACAAGAAACCCCCAAACAAAACAAACCCAAAAGACCTACAAAATTAAAAAGAAATAAAAGTACACTGAAATGCAAACAAACAAACAAACAAATAAACCCCCAATCCAACCCCAAAAAACTAAACAAAAAATTCTGATCTTTTCAGCCCTCTATGCTATCCCAGACTGTTCAAATCAGAGGAGCAGAACTGCCAGCAAAATACCTTTCATAGAATCATAGAATAGTTTGGGTTGGAAGGGACCTTTAATGGTCATCTAGCCCAATCCCCCCTGCAATGAGTTACACTTCATGCAACTTCATTTAAAATGCAATGCAAGTGAAGACTGCTCTGATATTAGCTGTCAGAGTGGCACAAAAACTGTTCAATCACAGTTTAGAGGACGTTCATTAGTAAATCAAGCCCCTGTCCCATGAAAAACCTGCTGAGTTCATGTAGATTGAAGTGGTTTTACTGATTTATTCATGAAGTGTGATTAACTGAGATTCAGTGAACCGTATATTCAGGATCAATATAGCAATACAACAGATAAACCACAGTACTATTGCAAATCTTAATGAGCAACAAAGCGTTTTCTAAATACCTTCTATAATCCCAATAAATCTTAATCCCTCCTTTTATCCCCAACACAGTGATACATGCACATGCACCCCTTCAGAGGCCATGGGTGGTGCAGGTGCCCCTCATCTGGGCATGTGGGGGACACTGCCCACACCCCTGCTCTGGGAGATGTGAGTGCGCCAGCTGCCCCCCATCCTCCCAGAGGTGGGTGACCACACACCCCCAGGGTGCAAGTCTCCGCATGCCTCCATGATGGCTGTGGGCAAGCTGGAGGCAGTGGCCGAGGGCAGAGGCAGTGACCCATGGGGGTGCTGTGCTGCCAGGCTCAGGCAGAGCCCCTGGTGCCATGAAGCCACATCTGGCAGGGTGACACCAGCTCCACTGCTGCCCTACTCCCCTCTTCTCCTGTCCACTACAAATCCATCTGGTTAGATTACTTTTTTCTTTTTTTTCCACAGGTCTCTTAATTCTCCAGTTACTGTTTAATTGAACTGATGCTTGTCTTTCTCTTTACCAAGATCAGTTTTGGGCAAATGCCCAGTCAGACAATTTGGGCATACCACTCATGCACGCTCTTACATGCACATTCCTGTCTTGCTGGCTGTTGTTATTCTGAACTCTTTGCCAAGGTGCTGGTAACACATCAAGTTGTTAACCGTCGAAACATACCATGAAGATCAGAAGTGGCAAAAGGATAGAGCTGTTATGCATCTGTAATTTCTACGCTGTTGTCATAATTGCACAAAAAATTTCCATGTCTGCAGCTACAGAAAAGAAATAGCAAATCTTGTTGCCAAAATATAGCATCTGCTTTTTTCTATCTTGCTATGACTTAGGGTTCTTGAATAACAAATAGCAGTAGTTATGGCTGACCTTTACATTCTGAAAGCAAGTGAGCAGCTAGATTCAGGTTTTTAAATGGATGCTTTTCTGTCATTTTATAAATATTTTAACAGTTCTGAGGGAGAACTGAAATACCACTTTTTGAACAGAAAAGAGTATGACTGCACGAATTCAGAAAATATTTACAGCTGTACTGAAATTCTAAAGGTAAAGAGAAGACTACATAATACAAGTCACAGCTTTGAGATTGCAGAAGAAATGGAGCAGTTATGGTGCCACTACAGAGAGATGAAAAGTATAACAAGTTTAGTTATTATCAAAGAGAAATTGACAATTCCTTCCCTCTGTACAAGCTCTAGTGGAGAATCAGTAAACACATCGATGCTCTATGCTTTGTTAACAGCTGTATATATTTGTTGTGCTTCTGCAAAATCCTAAACCACCCAAATTAAAGGTAGCTTGATGCATGTGAACACCTGTGTAAAGAAAAAAAAAATCCATTAAAAGCAAATCATTATTTTTCAGGATGGTTTGGTTTTAATGACAAAAAGCAATTTTTGCTTCACTGCTCAGAATGTCTAAGTTCTTGCCCTCTTAGCTCAGAAACTGTTGGACTCTGAAAGCAACAATGGAAGAATGTGACAGCCTAAAACAAACCTAGTGACACTGTTGATTCACTTCTTGCTTGATAAACTGAGCAATCACAATTACATATGTGCATGAGAATAGAATATACCTATACCTTTTAGTATATGCATGGTTAAGCAAAGTAGCCTTATAAATTTAAACTGTAGTTACATGTGCATGGTAAGTGAGCAATCTAATAAATCTTACCATGCAAAGAATCAAATGAATAAAGTTACTGCTGGATAATTCTGCACTTACACCATTTCATAGCTTGAAACTATATTTTCCTCTAGTGGTAAGAATTTTTTCCCCAATTTCATATACATTTCATTAAACTAATGTGTATTCCCACAAAACAAACAAACAATCAGAAACCCCAACTTATAATTGCTGGCGTATTATTCTTAAAAATATTTTTTAAAACATTGAATTTTAAATGTTGTCCTTAGACTTTTGAGATTATATTTGCAATCACATTTCCAGTACCCTTATGTCTGCCAGCCTTCCACCTGTTGGAGTTCATTCTCATTTTATTGGTATATTTATGAATTTTAAGCCTGCTGGTATTCAGACCATTCCCATATATATTTAGTACACAAAATTTCTTTTGTTTATCAGGTAGGTGTCAGGGCAAATTGCAGGGAAAGTTGGTAGATGGATTCACCTACGCACTCTATGTAATTTCCAACAGCAGAAATTTCATAGATGACTGATGATAGCCAATTGCCTCTCATGTATTTTCGCCAAGCTGTCAGAGAAACAGAAGCAAGCATCCACAGTGCTGTTCTGCTATATTAACTGAGAGACAGCAGCAGGAGTGTGTGGGGACCCTCCTTGGCACCCCTCTAATGAATGCAGCAAGCATTGACAAAAGTTATATACTGTAACTTTCCTTTCTGTATTTACCTAAAATTCGCATCTGTTAACATCTGTTGGGCTTGCTTCTAATTTTCCAGTACCTGCTTCTGGTCAACGCAGCTCTGTAGCTCCAGAGCATATGCCTACTTGTAGAGGAAGACCAAAATCCCAGGATTCAAGGTAAAGCGACACTAAGGGAAATATTTGAGTGTGGACTGTTCCTAGAAGATAATATGTTTCAGCACAACAGTTCTAGATTAATATTTTACTGGTGCTAAACTGGCTAGCAGACACACAGAGACAGACATAAAGAAATTACAAAGTAGGTAGTTTAACATCAACTAGGAGAGTTTTTAAAACCCTGAGATCAAACTGGAAGAGATGCATGAGCAAAATAGTCTGATTATGGGTTGTCAGTGTGGTTCAGGAAAGGATCAAGATCGCGCCTGACTAGTTTGTTGAAATCCTTTGAAACGATTACCACAAGGTAGACAAGGTGACACAGTGGGAGCTCTCACTGCGAGCTTCTCAGTAAAAGCTCTGCAGCCACTTCAGCGGAGTCTTGTTAAACAATGTATTTATTTTAAAATTGAAGCCAGACATATAAACAAGGCCAGCAGAGAAGTTGAGCGCCAGGAAAAAAATGCAAGAAACATCTGTGGATATTGTGTTAGTAGCCCCCGCCACGTTGAGTCCTGAGATTTGCCAGACAGCTTTTGCTGCCACCATTTAAGTCCACGGTCTGGACTGAGTGATCCCCGAGCGGCAGACGAGCAGCCTTGCACCGCACGCCGCCGCAGAGCATCAAAGGCTCCAGGGAACTAAGTGCCGCTGACCCTTTTACCCTCTGAAGGGCCACTTATCGCAGGTTCACCTCTGCACATGGATGATGAGTTGTTTTAGATGGGATATATCTCCCTGTATTGGGTATAAACGGCAAGGTGCTGGCAGCGGAGGGCTGCAGGGCGGCCTCGGTGAGGAGGCCGGGGCTGCCCCGTGCCAGGCACAGCCGGTTCCAGCCGGTTCCAGCCAGCTCCAACAGACCCACCTCAGGGCACAGCTGAGCCCCTCAGCCAAGCAGGGGGTGCCTCTGGGAAAACATATTTAAGAAAGGACAGTAAAACACTGAAAGAAAAGGGATTGATGATGTGAGAGCATATGAGGTACTCCATGGTGGAGCTGGCAACACCAGCAGAGGGGCTGCGGACCATGGAGGACCCACACCAGAGACACCAGAGAGGAGGAAATGAGCATGAAGGAAAGAGCAGTGGCAGAGTAAGGAACAAGGAAGAACGGGAGACACCGCTGTGCCCTGACCCCAACCCCTTGCCCCACGTGTCACCTCACTGAAGGGACAGAGTGTAACCTTTGGAGATAACAAGGTGGGAGGAGAGGCCTGCAGTGAAGGTGAAAGGCCTGCAGTAGGGAAAGGGAGAGGAAAGGTGTTTTCAAGTGTTTAAATGTTTGTCTTCTTTGTTTCCCAATACCGAAATCAGTAATTAAATCTTTTAAATTAAGTTAAATTCCCCAGGCTCAAGCTGAGTTGAGTCTGCTTTGCTTGTGACAGTAATTGTTGCATGATTTCCCTGCTTTTATTTCGACCCACGGGTTTTCTCACTCTTGTGAGGGGGAGTGAGCGAGCGGCTGTGTGGGTGCTTGGCTGCCAGCCGGGGCCAACCCACCACACTCACTCACCCTCAGATAACTACAACTTTAGTTATCCAGTCACCTAGACTACTTCCATAAGAATAGCTACTTGCAGAGAGAGATTCATCTCATTTAAGATAATGATCAGTGTTTAATGGTGTCAACATTTTAAGAAGGTTCTAATTTATAGCTCTTTCCTTTCCAAGGCAGTGATCTAGCTGGCTTGATACAGTGTGTTCTGCGAAAACATAGGTTTCATAATCTGCTGCCCAATAATGAGAACTATCCTCTTGTAGCAGGGAGACTAGTCTCTCAAAACTTTGTATATTTTAATATTTAATAAATCAAGCTTAGCCCTGAAATGTGTCCAAGACTGTGGCAGTTTGGAGTAAGCAGAACAGACCTAGAAATGCATGCTAAAATTAAATGCCTTGGTAAAATCTTGGCATCAAAGTATGCATGGATTTTTAGATTATCCTCTTCAATAGGCATGAATTCCATTTTAGATACCTGCATACTTTATACATGAGGACATAGAACTCCAGCTCACAGCAAGAGTGTGTGTCCTTGCTTACAGAAATTGAGGGGTTGGGAGTTATCTTACGGAATAAAACATTTAAATTCTGTACCTCATTGGCAGTATGTTCAAGTGAGCCATATGTCTAAACTCGTATTATACTTGATATGGTCAGTGGAGTCTATAGAGATAATCAGCTGAACAACAAATGCAAATCTACTGTAGGGTGAAGTTTTCCATACTCTTTTTACTGGATTGGCCAGATATTCATTGATTATAAGGGGAGATTAGGCACCAAGAGCTTGATTCAGGTGTCCAAACGTAGGCAGCACATGCCATTTAATCTATCCTGGCATGTTAATTTCTCCATAGAGGTGACAGACACAATATTTTTGGGACTCGCACCCATGCCTATGCTGTTCAAGAGCAGCAACTAGACACCAGCAGGGACAGCAGGCTATCCTACTATCTCAAATGGCAGTAGATACCTATGTTTGGCCATCTTAATTGAACTCTTGGCTGACATAGAAACTAAAGTGTCTTTACCAGGTACTGGATCCTGTGCTACACACCTATAACCATAATCAAGAATGGACATACCTCCAAAACAAATGAATGTGGAGGAAAAGGCTGCATAATCATGCAATCGTGTTGTACTGCATAGAAACATGTGATGTACCAGCCATGTGATTCGGGAGGTGAATTTCTGATAGAGTCTGTCCTGGTAAATCTGCATCTGGTCATAATAATACATTCAGTAATATGAAGTCACTTGCCTTTGAAAATTTGGCCTATGTCTTTTATAGGATTTAAGAACTTATTTCTTGGTCAATTATTTTTAATTCAACTGTTATTTTAGCTTTGAATATGTACAACAGAAAGTAAGAAACCAGTATATATGACATTAAGCAGAGGCTGAAAATGTTTGTACTGCTTTTTGAGGGAATGCGGCAAGGGAGATAACATAACAACTGAATATTCCCTCAATATTTGAAAAGCTATTGTGCTGTGCATACAGTTTCCAAGATAGCAATGAGATAAATATGCAAGAAAAGCTGTTTGTGCTTGTGATATGAAGCAGTGTTACTATAGATCCCAACCTGCAAGCATCTGAAAAGCAGGCCCAGGGGAATGCTGCAGGCAGCTAGCTGATACAAGACTGTCAAAATTCAAGGACTTTCAGGACATTTTCTTAAATGAAAAATAGACTGAAAATTGCAAATTTACTTCTTTGAAGCACTTCTGTTTCATCTGTGGTGATTACTAGGGTGTTTTGCTTTGCCTAAAGATGCCTCTGAACTTAAAATAGCACAGACTAAATTCTTCCTCTCCTGTTTAGACTTGAAGTACTTATCTAAGTACTTCTTACAGTAAATGGACAACAATTTGGGAGGATAAGCAGAAAATAAATTCTGTTTCATATTTTAGTTTTAAAGGCTATGCTGGTTCAAAATTTAAAATAATGACTACTTTTTCTGATGGTCATTTGTTTGCAAAGAATGAAAAATATTGTTATTGGAATGTTTTCAACTGTGGTTTTTGAGTCACTGTAAGTAGCTCTTTTAGAACAGCTTAGATTGCTCACTGTGCATCAAGGAAAACAAAATTCATAGCACAGAAAAGTGTGAATCTGGGTCATGTTTGCACGGCTATGCCTCTCGCATGTCTGAAGTCAAAACCCTATTTTCAGACTAAATATAAAGAAGTGAGTTGTTATCCTGAGACTGTTCTTCACTTAGTCACTAACAAAAACTGAATGGCCAGATTCATTCTCACTACTAAAATTACATTACATCATTTACACTACCAGGCTCTTGCTGTAAACTTGTAGCAGGGAACTAAACAGGATGCAAAGGCAGAGTATCAGACATTCAATGGTGCGGCTCAAGAAACGCTGTGGAATCCCTGTTTGCAAAGGGTTTTTATTCTTAGCATGACTTTCTTTTGGAGGGGCTGTGTAGCATTTCTGGTAACTCTCTCCAACTCTCCTACTTGTTCAATTCTTTCTCCCTCTTGATCTCTCCTTGTCAACTGTCAAAACATGAGTACTCTTCTGAGGTCCTAGCTAATTCTTTTGCCTTGTCTTATCTGGTAATAGGCATTATTCTGACTTACCTCCTTAGCAGTCATCCTTAGCAAAGAAACAATGAGAAAAATGTTTCCTAGTTTCAGACTGTTGCATCTGTCCATTTGCAGTAGCAGGTAGGCCAATGGAAACAAGACAGAAGATCACAGCTTATCTTAGAAAACGTTCCCTCTTTTGGAAATTTTTCTTACCTTAGTTCAGAGACATTTTCTGCTTCTTTTCATCATTTTACTTTCTTAAAGATTTCAGCCCCTTTCCCTTATGCCTAGATTGAACTGGCATTTTAAAGATCTTATTTTTAAACACAGTAATTTGTATACACAAACAAAAAAATTTATCCACTCTAATGACAGAGACTCTATTGTCTGCTTTGAGTAAGTTTACCAAATACATTCAAAATGTTCAGAATTCAGGCAAGAAACATTATCCTGTTTTTATGTGAGGAATCTTGTATTAATCCATATTTTACCACTTTTAAGTGTATACTCTTACCCAGACATAAAATATTCAATATTCTGATAAGTCAATACTTGTTGTATAAAATATAGTGAGCTTAACATCTTGTCCTAGATTTTAGGAAGTAGTCTTTTTGCATATTCAACTTTGCATATACAAATAATTGAGCTTGAATTTCTGCATGTATAATTCATAACAGGTGCAAATATTCTTTGGGTGATTAGATAGCGGCTAATATTTGTGCTCACATTCACTTTAGGCACATGAATTAAGGTCACTGATTTGTGAACGCAAAATTGCCTCAAACTGTGAAGGCAGGCAGACACATGTAAATTGGGCCTTGATTTTGCTGACTGATAGAGGGTAGATTTGTTCCTGCAAGGCAATGAGAACTTTTAAGAAATTTTGAGAATCGGCTGTTGCTCTTGTGAGGGTTAGGAGTGCAGAGTGATCAGCACCTTGCAGAATTTGGGGCTATGACGTCCCAAAAACATCCCTTCTGAACAGACTCACTTTCAGGCTACAATTCAGAAAGCATATGTTTAACTTAAAGGGCAAGTGAAGTGTCATTGTAATGAATGGACTCATGTGCTTTAAATTAACCACATATTTAAGTACCTTGGTAAATCATGACAGTTTATTAAGAGGTCTGTAATGAGGGAACAAGCCCATTAACATCAAAAAGGCACAGGACATTCAGGAGAACTTACACTAGCTTCAGAGCATTAAAGCTTTGTATGGATGCTTTAATTCAGATGTAGAGTGGTTTTGGGTCACTTTATCTTAATCCTCCTTGAGCTAGTGAAGAAAGGTCACTTTACTTCTGAATAAAGGAAGTCACAGAATGTTTTAACATGCTTTAATTTTGTTTTATCTTTTCTAAGTAGAAGCAATAGGATATATTTAGGATGAAATAGCTATTTGTAAGAAAATTACAGTTCATTGACTGCAAAATATTTCGTAGGGATCCTCTCAGGCTCTGACAGGAGGCTCAGCTGAACACACCAGCCCTTGTCCCCTTGGTGCTGAACCAAGGGCTCGAGGTCCCAGGAGCTGCGATTCTAACTGAAGATCAGCCTCCCAGCTCTGTAAGAAAGAAAGGAGAGACAGAAACCCTGGTTGAAGACAGTGTTGTCAGAGTTTCATAAATCCTGCTGCAGAGCCCAAACTGGGCTGAACTCCAAGAGCGTTTATTTGGATAATAACCAAACCAAAATAAAATAAAAATGAAACACCTCTCCTTAACCTGTTCTATTCCTCACCATTCTTGCAGAGTTGTTTTAAAAGATCCTTCTAGAGAGGGTCTATTTGCTCAGAAAATCAGAAGCTGAAGACTAGTAACAATAAGATATTCTTGAGTTTGTTTGGGTTTTTTCCAGACTGAGTTCTATATATCTCAGTTATAACAACCTATTATATATAATTATATATGCATATAAATATTTAATTATCTTTTATACATACATATCAGTTATATCCATAATTAAAGGAAGATTACTACAAAGACTGATAACACGGAAGAAATTTTAAGTGTGATCAGCATAGGATGAATTCCTTTGGTTGAATATTCACCAACTTGCCACAAAAGATCAAAACAAAATTCCTTAATGAATAATAACCTTTAATATGCCTAATATACCATAAAAGCAAATTAGGATAAAATGTGTGGATCAGGAACTTAATTAAAAATGTTGCAGTTGATTATTGTGCAAGGATGTTGAATTAGAAGAATGTCATAATGTCCCTCATACTAATGACAGGTTCTCACATGTGAACCCAGTGCCTCCTAGAGAATATAAATGAAGGTTCTACAAAGAGGGAGAGGACTGACATCCGTGCTCTGACCCTACACAGATGTCAGGCACCCAGTGTGCTGCTCTGGAGCAGAGTGCTGACTTTGCAGCCTCCTAAGGTTGTATTCCTTCTTAACAGGCACCTAGTTGAGATCCCCAGTGTTACCATGCTATTGTGCAGTATAATTGAGTTTACATTCATACTATTAGGCAGAATTCTTCATGCTTAGTTAGCAGTTTTTGTTTGCTCCTGCTGACTTTTTTTTTTTTGGCTGGTGTTATTCACAGGTATAATTACAAGTAAAGAAGGAATCTACTGCTGTAAATAAAAAGTAAAATTCATTTCACCAAACTGCATAGAACTCCATCCTGAACTTCAGTAGTTATGAAAGAAAACAGACAGGCCTTCTAGGAGGCAGAGAAAGAGGAAGAGATCTGAACCACATAGTCTAAGGCTGCATCAGCACCCGTCTCTCACTGATTAACCTCAGAAAATCTGGGCTTCTGTCCAGAGAAGAAGGAATCATAGAACCTCTTTAAAAAACATAGTGGAAGAAAGCTAAGCCCTTCATTATTAATACAATCTAGCTAGAAAAACTGCCAGTGTTACAATACTGTGTTCAGCATATTAAACTATCAATTTTTTCTTAAATGGAGGTCTGTGGCAGTCCTTGATTCTAATGAATATCTTTACATCTACTTACATATCATGAGCAGCTGCAAGGAAGCCTTTTGCAATGCAACTGGAGCCATTGTCTTTCCACAACAGCTGTTTGTGAAGGGGCTTTTATTTGTCTCTGAAAACTGTATCTTTGAAGATGTCTTGTTCCAGGAATGCTGATTCTTACAGACCGGATACCCTGCCTCAAAGTCTGACTCACCTGCCCCACTGAAATTTCTGCTACTTCAGATATGTCAGGTCAGTGAATGTCAAATTAGATTTTTCATCCTTAGATTCATACATGTGGATTTAATTTATTTTCTTTCTTATCACTTCTGAATTTGGCATATTTCTCTTACACTAGAAATAAACTGAATTGCTTTATCAAATTTGAATTACGATTTGTAAACTACTTAAAATAGAATGAAACGGTGTGATTTTTGTAAAGCCCTATAATGCAAAGAATGCCACTAAGTCCTATATGAGTGCATTGAGCTCATCAGGATGATTAAAACATAATCTCCTCTCAAAAGATCCTTTTAAGGCCTTCTTGCGCTGCTAGAGTTGGACAAAGCAGATTTGAATTACTTAACTCAGCTGCTGAGGAGGTCACTACAGCAGAGGAGAGTTCTCAGGTGCATGTAGGCACGACGTGCCACACACAAGCCACATCTGGTCTCAGCTGCTTAGAGGAAGTTTCAAGGACAGATGGAGGTCAAGAGGAAGAAAAATGAAGTCAACACATTGTGGTAACCCTGATGTATTCACTGCTTGCAAAAATGAATTAGGGAAGTCCAGCAACTTTTGGGTTTAATTCCTGGAAATGAAAGATTAGGGTATGTGGAACTGTGATATGAACACCTATGGTCTCTTTTCCTTATCCCTGTGGAATTAATATATGCTTTTTTAGAGAGAGCTATGTCTATTTTGTAGCGGAACATGCTTTGGTACTGTGTCTATTCACTTCTAAAGTAGGATTTTTCATACAGGATAGTCTTGTCGAGAGGAATCTTGCTGTTTTAATGTGTCACTAGCAAAATATAGTATTGTCATGGTTTAACCCCAGCCAGCAACTAAGCACCACACAGCCGCTCACTAACTCCCCCCACCTGGTGGGATGGGGGAGAGAATCAGAAGTGTAAAAGTGAGAAAACTCGTGGGTTTAGATAAAAACAGTTTAATAATTAAAATACTACTACTACTAATAATAATAATAAATTGTAAGGAAAAGAAAAAAATAACAAAGAGAAAATAAAACTGAAGAAAGACACGTGATGCAAATTAAAACAGTTGCTCACCACCAATCAACCAATGCCCAGCCAGTCCCCAGGCAGTGCCAATCTTCCCTCTAGTTTACTGCTGAGCATGACGTCATACGGTGTGGAATATCCCTTTGGTCAGTTGGGGTCAGCTGTCCCAGCTGTGTCCCCTCCCAACTTCTGGTGCACCCCCAGCCTACTCACTGGTGGGGTGGTGTGAGAAGCAGAAAAGGCCTTGACTCTGTGTAAGCACTGCTCAGCAATAACGAAAACATTCCTGTATTATCAACACTGTTTTCAGCACAAATCCAGAACATAGCTCCATACTAGCTACTATGAAGAAAATTAACTCTATCCCAGACAAAACCAGCACAAGTACTTGTGCATATAGATATTGTTTCAGAATAGTAGCCCTTAACTGAGCATTTTTATTTGCTATGCACCTAAATATCTCATTTTGCCTTGTGACTCAGAGGTGTAGCTAGCCGAGTTCAAGACACTGTATAGCCTCTGGAATGCAGTGGAGAGAGAGTATAATACATGAAGGAGAAAGAGAATATTTCTGTCAAACCACAAAATGATACAATGTGATTAATCAAATGTATGTTGATTACAAAAATGAATTTAGTGGGTCTGAACAATAAAATACACAACTAGAAACCCATGATTACCATCGTGTTTTTTTTTAATGGTCTATTGTTGTTCTGATCTTTATTATAGTTCATTGTAGTCATTTAACCTGTTTATTATTGCAACCCATAGCAGGGAAATGTAATGTACTGATTCACCTACAAAGAATATAGTAAAGCAGGTGAAAAAAAATCCACTCCTACCAGTCACTGGCAGAAAATACACACTATAGAGGGAAAAATACTCGGACCAAACCATTATCATTAAAGAATGGCATTATACTATGTGTTATGTGCACGTGGAAATCTTCCTGAATTAGAACTCAGTGAGATTAATATATTTTCCCTTGAAAAGATATTTTCCCTTGAAAAGATATTTTCCCTTGAAAGTTTTACTTCCATTGCATCTGGAGTTTCTTATGGCAAAAATGATTGACTAAAACTGTGGATTTCATCTGACCCTTAGCTTAAATTCTCACGTACCTTAGATACATGTAGAGGTTTTGATTGTGTGATGGGAAGGGACCAGAGTTCAGACGACGTGAAAGGAGCACCTCTTAATCTCTGTATCAAAATGCTGGAACCACCACATATTTTAACTTCTCAAACAACTGGCAATATTTTTTTTACCTTCAGAATGGCAAAGGCTTGGCTTTTGAAGCTGTTGACCTGACACTTTACAATAGAATAAGTTCCCCTATTTGCTTTTTAATATGGGCTGCCTGAATGATTTGGAACCAGTCACTTCAAGTCTTTGTGCCTTGGTCTCTCTACTGTTTACTGTTTACTGTACCTACTTTATACAAAGTGCTATCTCATAGACAGGAATTATTAATTCTTTTTGCTGTATTCAGCAACAGAATGGTCCATTATCACCAAAGCAGTAAGAAAATCGGAGGATGAAGTTAGACACGTATTTTTCCTTTCTTGTGTTGGCTCCTGGTGAATTCAGTGGTAAAGCACCAACTGGTAAATAGCCAAAGAACAGTTTAGCCACCATGCAGTGTCTCAGATGCTGAAAGGTGGTGCTATCTGGCAGAATTTTCTCACTAAACAGCATTGTCAAACAGCATACACAGACGCATGAACTGAAGGGGGCCCAGAGAGCCTAAGCTAGCAGGAACAATACATTTAACTGAATTTGGGCAGCTTATAAGTAAGGCATATATTCTTCATCATGAACATTTCTGTTGCCTCTTTTAGAGCAAACATTGCATTTTCATTTGTCGACTCAGCTTTGATTCCATTGAAGCCACTGGGAATTTTATCACAATCATAATGAATCTTTAATTAATCAATCTTAAAATCACTTACGTGTTAGAAATCAAAGTCTTGATTAAACAGCTCTTAATTTTATGAGTAACTTATTCCCATGAAGGTAAACATATTAATGCCAATGTGACTATTCCATATATAAGAGCTCTGGATAACATTATTAAAGGCTCTAAAACAAGTGAAAAATTAATTCCCACTGTTTTCTGTCAAGGTTAGATATCTCAATAGAAGGTTTTATTAGGGTTTAATTTCCTTGTCTTCATCTATAAATGCATTTCAAAATCTATCTCTGTCTGCAGCAGTAAGACTTAGAGCAATACAATTTGGTGTCCCAGTCCTGCCATTTATTTTCAGATACTCATATGAATATGTGAGCCTTTTGTTTTCATAGCTATTTTCAGAAAGGAAGATGTTATTTTCATTATGCATATGGATTAGCCTTGGAATTCAATCTGATGACCCTCTACAAAAGCCTTGAGGATGCCTCTGCCTGCACTCTCTTCTGTAAGGATGTTAGAGTGTGAATTAAATATTCTAATTTGTTTTAATAGCTGTAAAAGGCTGAATGGAAGCAGGCTTTGTACTGTTTTTATGACTAATGTGGGAAACTAGCCAAAGAGAGTTCTGAAAGGTTAGAATGACTTTGATAGTGTTGGTGCCTAATCGTTGCATAGAATATTAATGTGTCAGACAGGTGCTTTGTAAAGGCCTTTTTTAAAGGAGGTAGTGACTTACTAGAAGGAAAAGGTACTTCAAAGTCTGAGTCTAAATAATTTCACTGTTTATAATTCCTTGCCATTGGTTTCCAAAGGCAATGATTGCATTACATTGTAATATTTCGTGAACAGTAGCTTTATAGATATTTTATGAGATATGTTACCAGTGTGCATAAACACTAAATTGTGATTGAACTGGTTTTGATTTTGATTTAATTTGACATGTCGGGAGCCTTGTCTCAACATGTGTTACTGTGTAATCATTTAACCAGTGTCAGTTGAATCCAAAAACCAATTTTATACCTACACTAAAACCTTGACTGTGCAACAGAACTTAGACACTGGCGCAATTATTTCATTTTGGTTTTAGTGACAAATTAAAACTGACAAAGGAGAAAGAAAATTAACAAACTTTGAAATGGAAGCACGTAGAGTCTAATGGATTAATCTCTACATTCACCTGCCATCTTTCTGTTTCTGTCATAATCCTGGGGAAAAAGAACTAATGAAGTAAGATGAACACAGAAGATTTCCACAGGACTCAAGCATAACGGCATATTTAAGGATCTGCCAGTTTTCCCAATGTTAGCTCATTTGAAAGGTACTGTTTAGCCACAAGTATTTACTGGAGTTAAAATGCACTCTACAAAGGCTCATGCCAGTCATAGGTTTTTAAAGGTTAATTACTTGAAGAATTATGGAGCTTATTAAATAAAATCGCTGAGCTATATCATGAGCTATAGGTTGCATTAGCTAATGTGAGAAAGAATAATTTGTTTAGATATCATCGATGCTGGTTTTAGATTTTGTAGACTTATAAAAACTTAGGTACAATGTGGCTATAAGTACAATGAATTCCATGATTAGTGTAAACATCCTTATCAATGAAATTGTGTGGGGACACAATGTCACTTCAGGTCCCTGCTTTTCTTGGGAAGTTTCCAACTCCAGATCAAATTCTCACTTGTCTGTGTGATCACAGACACGTTCATCGCTCTCATGGTTGTCTTGCTTGCTCTTTTAATTTACGTAAAATGATCCATACTCTAGTAAAACACTTGATTTTTGCTACCTGTTCATTTTGGTATTTTGCTCCTCTGTTTGCCTTTTATCTCAGTCTTTCACTTTCATCATACTCTAGTGGTTCCAGCTTTAGAGTCAATTACCTTTACTTCAGAATCCTTTACATAAAAATCTACCTTTTTTTTCTTGAGAAAATTAACAGTGATTAGCAAGGTGAATGCCAAGGTTCCTCATTTTCTAATTTGCTTCTGGAAGTGAAGTGTGTCATTCCATCATAATTCCAGTTCTCTACACTTAAAAGCAGCATCATGAAGTAGTGCTTGGTTGTGCAGTGCTCAGGCATTCAGTCAGAGGCTTTTTCCTGACATTCGCTTAACACTGCTTTTTAAAAACAGTTTAATTATCTTCTGGAAAATGTGCCGCTACGCTAGATAGATGCACTCGTGTAGATTACAGTTATATGATTTGCTTTCTAAACAGGTTCAGGAAAAAATAACTTCATGAGCAATGAAGGAGTAACAAAGTGGATAAGCTCTAAAACACAAAGGGAAACCCTAGGCAAAAATAAGAAGCTGTGAGTAGCCCAACAAATTTCAGCTGACTGATAAGTGTTGAATGCTGCTAAATTTCCACAAAATGAACAGTGCAGATTTGCACATGGCTCAGCCAAATTATAATTTTGCATGTAGACATAAATATGTATGTCAGCATGAAACTTTACAGTTACACTTTAATATCGCAGTATTACTGTGTAGTGGCATCCAGCAAGTTGATTTGCTTGCCATCAATGTATCATATTTTAATGTAATTTTATTGGTATCCTTGAAGTAAGATAACTTGCACTTTTCCCTATATTCTGGGGCTATTACTTTTTGTTTGTTTGTTTAAGCAGTAGTTTCATCGATTAAAAAAACCACACCCCTATGCCATTTTATAATTCTAAACGCAGTTACTTTGGGGGGTTTTATGTGTTTTGTTTTGTTTTGTTTATTTTATTTCTTGATTAACCTAAGTATTTGATACAACTTTCATATTGTCTAGTAATGGTAACGACTGATAGTTTTTCATCTAGAATGACAGCACTCTGCTTTACAGCACGCTGCACATTTTAATTACGTATCAGTCTGGCAATTCAAGTCATGAACAACAAAAATAAATCACGCTGCTGCTTAGGCAAGACATTGTCATTTTGTTGTAATAAATATGCGTTTGTTATCGTTGTACTGGAAATAAAAAAGCAATAACTACGTCAAGAGTAATGAGCAGTCAAGGTAATCTCAAGTTGTTAGCATATGCAGGGGATGTGGCTGGATCAGAAGGCACAGAAGTACAGTAAGTTCAAAGTTGTCAGTAATCTGCGTTGGTCATGGTCCTATGAGAAGGTTTGCAGATATCTGAGATGTGACGTTTCCTTTGGTGGTTCAGGTGGCACATTAGCAATATACCTAACACACGCAGATAGGCCTAGGTTCCTTCCAAAAAGCTACTCCTGAAAGATAAAAAGAAGTTGTCTGTTAGCCTCCGTATTGAAATGCTTTGTCCAGGAAATGAGACTCCTATGTTCTGCTTGGCCTAGGAATCTTAAAACCTATGGCTTTTATATCTCAGGAGAGCACCTGATTGGGATGGAAGCTAGATTCCCCTCTAGAGATTAGAATCCTAAAACACAGGAATCTAACATACAGAAGTTCTTTCCAGGCATGTTGTACATGTATTCTGCATGAATATTCTGTTTGGAGACTTTTTCATCTACTTTATCAACTCATATGCCTATTTTTCTTCATTTTATGAAGAAAAATCCCTTGTTCTTGGTAAAACTTCACACCAAAACAAAGAAAAACCTTGCAATATTTGGGAAGACCTTAATCATTTCTTCTTTGGCTCATTGTTCCTGATGTTCTTTTCAAGTATGCAAGGCTTGGATGACTAAAACAGGCATTTAAGGCTATAAAAATCACAGATTAATTAATCACAATCAGGTTCTTTTTATAAGAAAAATAAGCTGCATTTTCTCTTGCTTTCTAATGTATTACCAATGGTCCTTCTGTTCTTCAATGTCCTCCTCAGACTTTTGCGACAATTTTTCCCTATTGTCATGGTTTAACCACAGCCATTAACCCAATACCACGCAGCTGCTCACTCACTCCCCCGCCTCCTCAGTGGGGTGGGGAGGAGAATCGGAGAGAAAGGAAACTCATGGGTTGAGATAAAAACAGTTCACCAGAACAGCAAAGAAAAATATAACAATAATTATTATATTATATATTAATAATGATAATAATAATAATAATTTAAAAAAGAAAAGGAAAAATATAATGATAATAGAATATATAAAATGAACGATGCACAATTTCTCACCACCCAATGACCAGATGACTGATACAGACTGTCCTGAGCAGCAGTCATGGAACAGGAATATTCCCCAGCAGTGATCTTGGAACAGCAAGTTCCAGAGAGAACGAGTGAGGGAACAAACAGCTGAACCAACGAACGAAAGCCCGAATGAATGAAAAGGCCTGAATGAACAAAAAAACCCCAAATGAACGAAAAGGGAGGAAGGAATGAAAAGGGACTGAATGAACAAAAGGAAGGGCTTGGCCCACCGGCCAGCCCCCACTTATACTGGGCATGACGTGTATGGTATGGAATACTCTCTCTTTGGCCAGTTTGGGTCAACTATTCTGGCTCTACCCTCCCCAGGTTTTTGCACTTGCACATAAGCAAAAGCTGGGAAACTGCAAAATGTCCTTGATTGCTTAGCAGCAACTAATAACATCAGTGTATTATCAACATTCTTCACATAATAAATCTAAAACACAGTAGCTACTTGAAAGAAAATTAGCTCCATCCCAGCCAAAACCAGGACACCTATGTTTTTCAAAGCAACTGGATCTCATTTAAAAATTTGTTCCATTTAGTTTTTTATAATATTGCTTATTTATTCTTCATGGCCAGCATGACACAACCTATTCCTGCTTATCTGTCATAAGGTGATCCCTACCCTCTTATTCTGAAAACCAGCCTGAAAGCCAAAATACTGCATGATCAAAGCTGTTCAAAATCTGTCATGTTCCAGTCAGTAGTGTGCCCAACGTAGAAATCCTGGTCAGTTGTATCTTTCCAGCTTTCTTATTTGACTGTTCTTTCTTTTTTCCTTAAGTAAATCATCATCCCCATAAGGTTGGTATTGACATCAGGGTCAGCTCTTGCCCTGTACTACTCCTGGGCAATTGGAAAATGGAAGGCAAGTGAGCAGAGGAATGGTAGACACTGGAATTAGTAGATGACCTGTGCTCTCCAACTTGTATGTTAGAGTTTTGTAACCTGGTCTCATGACAAATGAAAAAGGGTAAAAAATTAAAACCCACTCTAGCAGAAGGTCTATCCAGATTAGTATTCCAACAGTTCCCTGGTGAAGATGCTTAAGGAAATACGGAAAAATACAGAAAATTCAGAAAAATCAACGACTTCTGATGTCCTCTCCCAGCTTCCAGAATCAGAGGTGTAACACGCACATACCAGCAGCCTCGTATCCAAGAGAGGAAGAGGTGATTTACGAACTGTTGTCTATTAGAATCTCTAAATATTATATTCATTTCAGGTCTTTGGACAAGAGAAGACCATTACAATAATTTAATTTGACTTCTTGAATAATATAGGTTACAAAATGTCATCAAGTGATTCTCCTGTCATGCTTTTTAAAAAGCATCTTGATTTCAACTATAAATGCAATACACATTCCACTAATCCTCATGTGTATATATACATATTAGTGACTGCTTATATACTAGAATTGCCCATTTTCATTTTATGTCCTTGTCTAGACAAACTTCACACTCACACTGGCACCTCATTTCATTCTTTCCTTGTAAAGTACAGGAGTCAATTCTAGTATTCACCACTGGCTTTTAACTTACAGATTTCCCTTTTCTTTATATTTCTTTCTCTTCAAACCTGCTTTCTACAGTTTTACTATCTTACCATCTTTGCTTATCATCATTGTTTCAGATTCTGTGCTCTATCTTCTATCTCCTGATCTTTGCTCTCCATTGTTTTCCAAGCATATACACTTTTCTTCCTTGCTGTCTTAACAGAAACACTGTGAACATACCTACGAGACAGGTTGCTGTTTCAGTTTCTAATGGCACAGTAGCTTGGAGCAGCTATTCAAGGGAGAAATTGTTCAAGTTTGAAAATCTGAACTGAAGAAAGGTCAGAATGTTTGGGAACAATAGAGGTCAAAGTTGTTCAGATTTCTCCTGAGCAAAAACTGCTATGTTTTAAATGGCTGGATTTGTTTACTGGATCTTAAGTTTGTGGAAACTGCAGGTCTTAATGCAACCGTTTCAAGAAAGTGTTGTTTCAATTAAAAAAAAAAAAAAATCCCTTTGCTTTAAAATCATTCATTGAAAATTATGCCCAAAAACTCATGTTAGAGAAGAGGGTAGCTTCATGAGCAACCGAAGGTAGCGTGGAAACACATCTTCCTTTCTCACCAGCCAAGAGGAACTGCCGCATTACTGTGGAAGTTCGTAGACTGAAGTAAATTTCCAGAGTCCTATCGGACTGACACTGGAGAGATCAGATTTGGGAGGTTTTTTGTTGTTAATCTTCTGGCTCAGATCTGTACCCGGAATGCTACCCTTTTTGAACACAGAGGACTTTTTTGATAGAGCACACTCTGCCTACGCAAAACCTAGGGCAGACTCTGTCTGTGAGTCAGAGGTACAGGAGCAGGAAAGGTTAATGACAGGGAGCAGTGAGCAGGAAGCTAATAAAATCTTTTCTTTCTTTATATTTTTTTTTTCTGCAACTGCAATAGAAATTAAATCAGTGTCCACCCCTAATTTAATGAATATCAAGTGCAATAATCTTTTCACTAAACCGATGTTTACCTATGTTCCGAACAGGTAATAGAAATGAGAAAAGCCTACAGATGGGTCAGACAGGAGAGCTGTATGAGATTTTCTCGAAGCTGAAGAAAAACTATCTATCTGGAGTATTGCTCTATTGTAAAATGAGGATGTTGTTATACTGTGGAATGCAGTTTTATGCTGGAAACATCTGAGTTTTTTGTGAATGAGCTGATGGGCAGAACAGTATTTCCAGTTAATGAACAAGTACCCGCTGTTCAGCCAGCTGCTTGTTGTGGATCCCATTCCGAGGCTGCTCAGCCTCACCCACCCATCTAGAAAGAATTTAGATGCTTAGCACGGGCCTCTGAGTTAACTAGGTTCCCGAGATTTAGGTATTATGGTACGTAGCATTTTTGTTTTGAGGTACCTTTGTGAATTTTGCTTACTGCCTTTTCCTGTGAAGCTGTGAAAGAGTTAGCAGCTTCTCCAGGAAACAGATATTCACCATTCTGGCTTCAGTTTTGAATCTGCCAGATCCCAATGGTAGAATAGGTCGAGTAGTGGAACAAGGTATTTAGCACTGTGAATAGAAGTGGTTAATGAAAATATGGCACCTGTAACGAAAATCCACAGAAACTGAACAGAGAAGCCTATGCTTGTCAAACGAAATTCTTGCATGAGCTAGGTCACTTAAATCCACCCAAATTTTGGTGAATGCAGCTTCTCTGAAGCTATCTGAAGATCAAATCTAGTTGAACAAACAGTGAAAACACCCACCGGAGCACATATTGGTCTCTGCACATGAAAGCCAAGTAACTTCTGCCAGCCCGAGGAGGATGCATCAACTTATCTTTTCACTTGGTCTGTTCTCAAAAAGTTAATCTAAATTTGCATTTAAGAATTTCAAGAGTCAGTTTCTTAGAATGACAGAATGAAGTCTTTTGTGGGTGGTTCAACTTTTTAAAGATTGATAAGATGGCAGTTCATGGGAAATCCATTCAGTCTAATTTATTTTCACCATTAGGAAGTTTTATTTCAGAATGTGAATTTCTGGATTGATTCTGTGTTATTGCAACCTGTGGTCGTTACTTCTTATTCTGTCTAACATGGACATGAAAAAGAAACTAAACTCTTTCTGTTTGTGATGTATTTGTAGACTGTGATAATTTTCATCTTGCAGTTCCACCTCTACCCTTTCTATTTTTTTAGGATTTTTTAAAAACTGGTCTTCACAGACCGTGTTTTCTAAACCTCTAATCATTGTCATTGCTCTTTCCTAAACTTTTCCTGAATGGTGAATGTTATTTGATAATCTTCCTGTTTGGGAAGTATTTTTGTTTTATTAACCTTTATAAATCCAATTAGGACACTTGATAGCTGCATTCAGAAAGGGAATAATCAGAGGGTTTTGAAGGTTTAATTGATCATGATTAGTGAGAGACAGAAATCCTGCACCGTGTAACTGTTTCAAAATGTGCTTGTTGTGTGAATACACTCTACGACTCTTTTATTTAAAAGGTGGAAATCTACCTAAAGACATACACAAGAATAGTGAAATCACTGTGCTGGAGGATAGATATAGTTCTGATGCAACTTCTTAGGCACGAGTCACATGACTGATATTCAGATAAAGAGAATATGGTTTTTTTGAGTCTAAACTCTCTGTCTTTTTCTTTTCTTATTACTGAACCAGTGAACCCCAAGTCATCTTCTCCAACTAATGTCAACCTCTGCTGCAATCATCAATTCTATTTTTCCATATGCTAATTATGACATTTCTATTTCTATTTTTTTAAAATTGTTTTACAATCATATAATGTACCTAAAATAATGTAAAATAGAGGAAATGGATCAGTAATTGTCCTTCTCAATATTTTACTCTCAAGAATTTTTAATTTAACCATAACAGGAATCAAGTGGGAAAAAAGAAGCTATATTCATATAGGATCATTTTTCTTAAAGAAATTCTGAGAGCTCATGGTATGATACAATTAGACAAGGAAAGATGCATTTTATATCAATGCAGTGAAACACTCACAGCCAAAATGAAAGACATCATCAGTCTGACCACATACCTTAATATATGCTAGCAGCTTCTCCTAGCACAAGCTACGCTACACAGAGATCATTGAATGATCCATCTGTGACCATTATAGTTATGTCAAAGTCTTCAAAATAGTCCTGACATAAGATAGCCAGGGGTATGCTGTATTGCCAAAGTGGTAACAGCTACATGTTGAGCTCCCTCTCCATCGACAACTCTGTTGGAGATCTTTTGCTGCTATAGCTGGTCTCCACAAAGCACCTCTGACAGAGGCTGCAATCTATTGTGAGGTCTTAAAAAGTTCATAGGGATTCTTCTGGCCTTCTGAGTTGGAGTGAGTTTTACCCTATTTGGAGGAACCATTAATAGTCTTTCTTATTTTTCTTTATGATATGAATGCGAAGGGTATAATTTGTTCCTTGTTGACTGAAAATTAAGCACAACTACTATACTCATCATAAGTAATTTAAAATGAGTCGTTTGAATATATTTTAAGAGCAGGCATAGTAAAGCAAAATTTAATAATTTGTCCCTGATTCATATTTTCATTGAGTGTTCAGGACATAAAGCCAGAGAAGTTTGGCTTTAGTGTTTACTCTGATAATCTGCTTTTAATAGTAAAGACCCAACTGTTGAAAGAAAAAAAAGGCCTAAGTTTCTAGGAGTCCCTAGTGATTCTGCTTGTCAGGCTTTGCTGACAACTTTCATTTTCAGTAAACCTTCAAATTTAGTCTCTTTTAAAGTTATCCAAATTGACTTTCCAGTATCATTAACAATTAATGTTACTTTAGGGAAAACATTTTTGAAGTATTTAAATAACTTAAGAATTCCACTGATTTAGATGCTCAAGTCCCTTGATGATCTGAGTCTTAGAGTCAGGCTTAACAAAAGTATTTTTTTAAAGATTCAGCTAGGTACTTAGTGATATTACAAATAAAATATATTAAGCATCTGGCACCTTCTTAAGCACTTTTGAAAATTCTCCTAGGAGCTAATGCATCTTTAGATGATTGAATAATGTTGTAACTGGGGTTTAGGAACAGGGTTCTTTTTGATGTTGTTCAGGATTTTACCATAAACCTTATGCTTTTATAAGAAAAAAATTTTACATGGGGAACGAGGTTTTCATTTTATAAACACTGTATATTTTAGACATATCTGATGGACAAATGTGAAAAGATAGACATTTCTTGGATTAGGGTTTCCCTTCAGTATCACACTGGAAATTATTGATATTGCAGCTTCTTCAGTTAATTAACTGTGTAGTTGACTTTTAGTCAATGTGAAACAACATATACTGCTGCCATTCAAAGTGGGCCTCTACTGGCAGGCCACTGCTATTTCTAAATATTAGAAAATATATTTTACAACAGAAGAATGTGAAAAACATTGGCAAAAGCTGACTTTTGAAATTATAATCTCCAATATGATTGTATGAGAAGCACTTTATGACAGTAAATGCTTTGTAATTTTGTTCCTTCCTTAACTCTGCTATTCTTGCTTTTTCTAAGTACTAGAATATGCTTTAGTCACATCACTGAGCTGCCCACGTCCCCTTTGACACACATCTTTTCATGGCTAACTGTTTCAATTGTTTTGTTACCTATTTTAACAATATCAGCAAGAAATGTGAGAACTGACAAGTCACTTACTTCTTTGTAGAACAGAGAGGTCATCAAATGTCTAGATAGTGGCTAACAATCACTGTGTCTTTGTCTATGAACAGATAGGAAGGAAATGTTTGAGGCAGAGCTTCTGTCACAGATTGAGTTCATATATTTTCAAAGCAGAAGTCTTTAAATGAATAATGGACAATCTTAATGGAGTTTAGGGCCTCATCATTTTTAAAAGTGCTCTGTAGTTTTCCAGACACCTTAGTTACATTTTTCATCTGTGATGTACTATATTGTCGTAGTAAGGTGGAAGTTAACATTAAGAACTTCAGAAAGACATTTAATTTCACTCTGTGTCAAGATATTTCTGTCCTGAAAGATTCCATTTTCTTTCCTTTTCACTTTCAATATACATTTAACTCTTTCTCAAAAGTATCACCCTTCTGAGATAGATAGTTTCTTTATTAGAGTATTACCTGAGTAGTACTGGAAATAGTTAACAGTCTTCTACCTGCAAAATGGATTCTTTATAAATTATACTATTTCAGAAAAGTAAAGTAAGTATTTACTAGAAAAGTAAGTATTATTTACTAGAAAAGTAAGTATTCTAGTATTTACTAGAAAAGTAAGTATTTACTAGAAAAGTATTTAGTAGAAAAGTAAGTATTGTTGCTATTAACAATAACTGTTAATATTAATTTTAAAAAAACCCAAGAAAACAAAACAAGACATATTAAAAAATTCTTATTTTATATGATTCCTTGAATTCTATTCATTAATTTAAACAGTTTGAATTTTATCCCAGGAATTAGATAGAAAGCAATAGGAAATGTCATTTCAAACTATAGTTTCAACTTTCTATTTGCACTTCAGAGAGCAACAAAGTTCAGACATTATTTATATGCCTAGAAAAAGCCTCCACACTTTACTAACGCACAGATTAAGTTATAAATGCCCCACCAAGCTCTGTGCTGCCTGTATTTTCATGGGATGTGAGAATTTTATAGAAAGAAAAAAACAGGAAAAGAAGGAAAAAGCAAAAGCTTAGTTCTAGGAAACTGAGAATTCCAGAGACCATCCCTTCATGATCTTCACTTTACCCAGTCTGATCTCCATCTTAAGAAATCCTCTAGCAAGTGCTTTCCATAACAGCGGTGAAACACATAAGCATTAAAGGGTCCATTGGAGGTATGAGCAGGAGTACTCATCTGGAATGGAGATGGTAGTAGCCAAACGGGCAGTTCCAATATGGATAAGTGAGGTTATACAACGTTCTTCTTGTCTCCTGGCATCCCCTCATGGGAGGCAGTTCTGACAGACAGAAGAGCATGATTTATCTATATTTCCTTTTTTTTTCTGACAGATTTGAGCACATGGAATGTAGAATCATAGGATCATAGAATATCCTGAGTTGGAAGGGACCCACAAGGATCATTGAGTTCAACTCCCGAAATGTGCATTTTGAAACCATTAGATTTCCAAATGGGTGGATTTGTTAGTCATGACTAAATGTTTCCATGCGGTACTAAGATTTACAAGACTATTTAAGGACAAAGGATTTTTATATGCACATAGTTTTTGTATGTATCTAGACAGACAGGTCTAATAAACCTCTAATAGAAAGCTGTCCTACATTTTTAACATGTATATAAGATAACAAAAAAATCACTGTTCTACTCAGGAAGTAAGAAATTATTTATACTAATAATGAAGTGTGCATTTACCAAATCAAAAGCTCTTAAGAGTTTTAATTTAAAAAATAAATCTATATGTACCTATCTCATCTACATTAGCTCAGCCTAACACTCTGTCTGGTTAATTGCATTTCTTTGCCATGTGTGTTTCAGTCTTACAGGATACCAGGAGGACTAAGGTGTCTCAAATCTATATCACACATAAATTATGAAGCACAGAGATTATACTAATAGAGACTTTTAAGGCTCTTTTGGGCTCTTTTCTACAATTAGATGTTTTCCTTCAAGCTACAGAGGTAGCATTCTACTAAATCCCTAGGAGCATTTATTTTAGGTATGAATATTTGAGGATTTTGAAAAAAAGGAAAGAAATATCTATTAACATGGCCTACTGCAGAAATGCAAAAGCACAGGTGTTGAATCACATGAGAAGCATCTGCTGGACCAGCTGTTGCCACCATTTCAGTGCAAGCTAGTGCCCAGGAGTATTTTCTGCTGCAATTTTGTTTGTTCATTTGGGGAGAATGATAGGTGATTGACTGCCAAGCCGAGATGTGATTATTGTATTAAAGAGTGATTTGGTTGACCTCAGGTGTACCATCTTGTTAGTGACTCCCATGACTGGACTGCTGCCAAGACATATTTGCTGAGGAGTGGACAGATTTATTGAGTGGGACAAGAGGGAAAATAATGTCTGTTTGTTATAGTGGAGAATCTATATGAGCTGTTCACCAAGATATTTTAGCGGAGATGACTAAATAGTCATGATAGCCAAAAAACAATAATAATGACTAACCTTTGGGTTAACGTTAATTCACTGAGCGAAAAAAGCACCTAAGCAGTACTTTCTTTTTAGCTAAGAAGGCTGAAAAGTAGAATCTGATTTCTCTGAACCATTAGGCATCTGCAGCTGCCTTGGAATGCAGTTACATAGGTGTATGGCTAGCATTTCAGAAAATCAGGCACTCGGTGTTTTATTTCTATTCCTAGGAAGGTGTGACAGAAAGGCACGACTGAGACACTTGGGATACGTGCAAGGTGTTCAAAAGCATCATGTCCCTTACAGAGTGATGCAGGGAGCTAGCATAGCGTTAAGTGATTATGCAGGAAATAGGCCACAGATTGATAACCAGTCAGAACTTTTTGTAAGCTTTTAGTAACAGTTTATGAGCTAGACAGACAAAAAGCCTTAGGTGTTGCAATACTTGGTGTGGGAGTGCCTTATTTTTAGGTATTTTCTATTGTGTTGGGAAATCCAGCTCTTCCAGTGTATTTCAGAATATATACCTTAAAACAGTATCTTTTTATTGTACAATCCCAATCTCGCAAAGAAATTCTAAAGTAGCGTAAGATTTTGTATTCCTCATCATCTTGCAGGACCAGAGTTTCAGGTTTAAACTCCACTTACACATCACCTTTTTTCAGTTTCTACTAAGAAGTCAGTTTTGCAGGTGTAACAATAAAACCATGTTCATGGGTTTATGTGTTAATTCTCACAGACTGTTACCACTGAGTCCTGTATTACTTAGCCTGAAGTTTCCGTTAGTATCAATAATTTCATCAATAGCATGAGGACTATGGATTATGTTGCTGTAAAGATGTGTTTTGCAAATAGCTAGCCAGTGAGGTCATGAAATTCATTTTATGACAGATTACTCAAGCAACTGATGAGACCAATAGTTTAGCTCTTCTTATTAGCGTTGGCTTTAAACCTTTGCCACCAACAGTGAAAGATAAATGTTTAATTTAAACAGATACCCAATTCCCTTTATTGATAGATTTCCAGTACATATTTGTAATGCTCTGTTTAGCGTTATGTTATTTTTGCAGATGCATTCTCCACACTTAGCTGTTAGAAGTTTTAATATCTTTAATAAAATGTTCTATAAACATCATTACTAAAATACAAGTTTGATAGCAAAGTGCAAGGGAAGTGTTTACACCATCAAGGTCATAGTCTAAACAATTTATAACAGCTGTAAATATTTAATATGGATGGGTGTGTGAGAATATACTCAGGGCTGTTCACAGTTTTGTTTAAACTGTTTCAGTAGAATTATTTCCGTCAAAATTGCTTCATCTGGAACAAGGTTTCACATGGACTATACCCAGTACAGCATCGCTTGCCTATACTTCTGTTGTGCTCAGCGTGTGTTGTTTCTTAGAGGATATTACATCAGATCTATTAAGATCACACAGAAACAAAGATTGTTTTTCCTATCTGTCAGTGGTCAGTCTCAGTCTGCAATCTGAAAGTCACTGCGCATTGTATGCCATGGCTTGCAAAAAATCATATTGCAACAACACAAGCTTCTTTCTCCTTTGCCTGTGCTGTCTGGAATGGGAACAGGAACTGGTACCATACAGGTGTATTTTGACAACTGCTAGGAAGATAAGACTCCAAATAAATGTAGGAGATGAAATCTCAGCTTCCTGGAAGGTAGCAGCTTTGTCATTGGCTTCATCAGAGTTAGAAGTTCACCCGGGGAATATATGTTTTGAGGTAATTGGTATTGTTTTCACATTGTTAACTTTATGCTAATGGTATTTCAAGCATAGCTATTCTGTTTGGGTAATAATGCTGAAACTAGGAACTATCCTTGTTTTGTTTTCTATTTCCTCATACATAATGGTTAAAACATATATATTGATCTTTCAACCAAATATTGCTCATGCACACATCAAACATCCATTCATCATATGTAGTCTCCACTGCATGTCTGACCCTCAGCCTAACAAATTATACTTAATTATCCATTCACTGCATATTTGATGCCTACTGAAAGTGCCTTTACACTTGTTTATTACCTTTTTATTTGTTTATTATTAACTGCCAATAATATTCTGCAGTTGTACAATTTCTGTCATATAAACCACCTTGCAATGCTTTTCAAAATGGATATTGAATTACTGTAATGTAGAAGTTTTTCCCAGCTATTCTTGGAGATGTGAATTGTCAATCAAACAACAAACTTACCCTTATTTCTGTAGCTATTTTCTTCTGTAGCTGTTTCTGTGACTTCAGTGTAAAGGTTTTTTAACGTACACTAACAAAGTGTTACTTTGCCTTTCTCCAGTGGGGTATCTCCATCATCACTAGAGATTCTAAGACATCCACTATTTCTCCACTATACATGCTATGCTCTCCTTCAGCTTCATGGAACATCCACCAGGTCTCTGGGTAAGGCATTGATTTAAAGCAGCTCTTTATTGATGTAGATACACTGGGAGTAGTATTAGTATTCTTTGCAATTTCTCAGATGGTTCAGGCTTTTTGAATAGTGACATTTTCATAACATTAACAAAATAAATACTGATTGTTTTGGACAGATTTGTATCCTATGGAATTTACTGGTGTAGACTTACATAAGCCAAAAATAGCAAATGGAACATTGTTTTAGCATAGGCCTCTGGAACATTTCTCAGACATGATCTAAGAACATATCTTTCAGAAATGCAGATGTGATATCTTGCTGCAACCACAGTAGCTTGATAAGTTTTCTGAAAATAAGATGAAGTAATATCCATTTCATTTATTGTGAAGGGCTGGGCTGGTTATTGTCCATATCTAGTGTCCCTATTGCATTGTTTTCATATTCAGGAGCTGAAATTGGAGTTATGGATGTAGTCTTAATTTCACTGGGTCCATCCTTCAGGGAATTCAATAGATCAGTGAGTAGTTGTTCCTGAGATGTTCTGGACTGTATATGTTCTTTGTCAAGCACACTGTTTTAATTTCTTCTCTTCTAAATTACATTCTTAAGGTACAATTGCTTTTAGTCTGCTTGGATGAAGCACTAGCCACATCCCCAGCAATTATAATTATTAAACAAACATTTCATTTGCTTTATCAGTTTTATATTTAGTCCAATATGATAATCTGTAAGGCAATGTACCTAGTATCCTCCATGTACAGGACAGGAGAATTCAACATCCAGTTTTACTTGTCAGTACTGATATTCACACCTAGAATAACAAAATCTATCTGTCTGCCAGCTGGCTGTGAACGTCTGTAGTCATAAATCATTTCTGCTTATCAATGAGTTTGGCTCCTTCTTGCCTATTTTCCTTAGAAACTACTAAGCTATTGAGTAGGAACAATTGCTTTCTTAAAGGTGATCAAGAAAAAAAAAATGTTATTCTTTTCATCTCCTGTAGAAGGAATCTGAAAAAACTTGTACACTGTAAAAAAGAAAGTGTTACTCTTGAATCTTATCCTAAAGGAAAAAAATCAGGAATTTCCAGTCTTGATTTTCCTATATTTGTCAAATAAGGTGGCTATTCTGAAAAAGTGTAGGAGTCTTTTCAGTCTTTGAGCTAAGGAGCTGGAATAGTTAAATATTTTTAAGGATTCTTCTTCCAGTTGTAACTGGAATGCTCCTAGGCATTAATGTTAAACAGGTGCAACATGAATGTAAAAAGATATCCAAAAAACTTATTATTATTGCTTTGCCTTTTAATTTATCATAATTTTTTTTAAATGTTCTATGAGTGGTGTTATTAGGAATTTTCTAGCCATTGATAGCATTTCAAGTGAAAGGGTCAAGGTACGAGAGATTTGAAATTCCCAGAGCCATCTTCTTTATTTCTCTTAGCAAAAGCAGTATTTCTTTTTACTTTTGTGTCTAAGACTATTCGGCCTAAAACTGGATAAACATAAAAGTATGCTTTTCATTCGTAAAGGAAATATTGATCATTTAGCATGCTGTAGGATAATTATGTACATAGTCTTTTTCACTTATTTTCTTGTAGTTTCCATAGCATTTTCCATATGAGCTATATCAGACCTTGTAAACCTGTTCACTTATCATCTTCAGGACATAAGCAAAAACCTCTCTCTCCTGCCATTAGCAGCCAGAAATGGATGTGAGGACTTCAGTGACATTTCCTATCCTGCTTACTTTTCCCATTCTTCTCTAGTTTTTCCTCTAGTATTACTTCAGAAAAATATTTTGATATAATAGAAAATAAATCTTACAAGAGATTCAGAGATTAACTCCAGTTCGAAGGGACTGCTGAAGGTCATCTAGTCCCATCCCATTGCTCAGGGGAGGTATAATTAGATTACATTGCTCAGGGCTGTGTGCAGTTGAGTCTCAGACACCACCAAGGATGGAGATTTCATGTTGTTCCAACATATCTTCATTGTCTCTTGTTCTATCACCATGTACATTCAAGAAGAGTCTGGCTCCATCTTCCGTCTATCTTCCAATCAGTTGTCAACATCGATAAGGTCTCCCCTCAGCCTTCTCTTATGGCTGAACAAACCCATTCCCCCAGCTTCTCTTCATAAGTCATGTGCTCCAGCCATGACCAACTTAGTTGCCCTCCATGTGATTCACTGTGGCATGTCAATGTCTTTCTTGAAATGACCCCAAAAACGGACATGACAGTCCATATGTGCTCTCACAGGTGCCAAGCAGAAGGGAAGGATCACTTCTTTTAACCTGCTAGATCCACTCTTACTAATGCAGACAAGTGTACTGTTGGCCACCTTCACTGCAAGAGCACATTGCTGGCTCATGTTCAGCTTGTCATCCAACAGGATCTCAGGTTATTTTCTGCAGAGCTTCCCGGATTGTCAGCCCTCAGCCTGTACTGGTGTGTGGGGTTATTCCATTACAGGTGCAAGACTTCACATTTGCTTTTCACAGAATCTTAGAATCACAGAATGGTTGGGGCTGGAAAAGACCTCTGGAGGTCATCTGGTCAAGCTTTGCCACCTAAAGCTGGCTGCCCAGGGTTGTGTCCAGATAGCTTTTGAATATCTCCAAGAAAAGAGAATTCACAGCCTCCCTGGACAACCTGTTCCAGCATTTGACCACCCTCACAGTGAAAAAGTGTTTCTTGATGTTCAGAGGCAACCTCCTGTGTTTTAGTGTGCGCCCATTGCCTCTTGTCCTGTCACTGGGCACCACTGAAAAGAGCCTGACTCCATCCTCTTTGCACCCTCCTTCAGGTATTTATATATGTTGATGAAGTCCCCCCTGAGACTTCACTTCTCCAGGCTGAACAGTCCCAGCTCTCTCAGTCTTTCCTCATAGGAGAGATGCTCCAATCCCTTCATCATCCTTTTTGCCCTTCACTGGACTGTCTCCAGTATGTCCATGTCTCTCTTGTGCTGAGGAGCCCAGAACTGGACACAGCACTGTAGGTGTGGCCTCACCAGTGCTGAGAGGCAGGATCACCTCGCTCAACCTGCTAGCAATACTTTGTCTAATGCAGCCCAGGACATCATTAGCCATCTTTGCTGCAAGAGCACATTGCTGGCTCATGTTCAACTTGGTGTCTACCAGGACCTCCAAGACCTATTCTGCAAAGCTGCTTTGCATCTGGGTTGTTAAACTCCATGAAGTTCCTGTCAAGCTATTCCTCCAGTCCGTTCTAGTCCTTCTGAATAGCTGCCCTGTCCTGCATATTGACTGTCCTGCAACCCCAAGGTTGGTGTCATCTGCAAACTTACTGAGAGTGCCCTCCACTCCAGGTAGTTAATGAAGATATTAAATGGTGTTGGGCCAAACGTGGATCCCTGAGGGGTGCTACTAGTTACTGGCTGCCAGCTGGACTTTGCAGCACTGACCACAACACTTAAGCCCAGAAATCAAGCCAGTGTTCCAACCCACCTTTATCATCCAGTTATCCAGTCAGTATCTCACCAATTTGATGCTAAGGAGCCTACAGAAGACTATATCAATGACCTTACTAAAGTTAAGGTGTACAAAATCTACTGCCCTTCTCTTGTCCACAAAGTCAGTTATCTCATCATATCAGGCAATCAGGGGAGTCAGACATAATTTGTTCTTGCTAAACCCATGTTGGCCGTTCCTAACCATCCTCTTGTCCTTCATGTGCATAGAAATAGCTTGTAAGAGGATTCACTCTATAACCTTCCCAGAGACTGAAATTTGGCTGACTGCAGTACCTGCATCCTACTTCTTGCCCTTTTTAAAGCTGAGTGTGATATTTGCTTTTTTTTCCTGTCATCAGGAGCCCGTGCTGTTGCTCACCTCCTGCAGTTCCTTCACCTGGTGACTCAGGGCTGTGACCAAGGCACACGGGAGGCCCCTGCTGCCCTGGCCCCAGGACAGGCAATAACGGTCTCTCCAGCTCCAGACCTGGACAGAGGCATCCTCCATGCTGGAGATCTCCTCTGTGCCACAGACATTTGCACCAGTCAATGACAGAGAACATGTCCTGTGTTGTGCTGAGACCATCACTGCCCTATCTTCAAGCATCCCCACGCAGTCATCAGGAGAGCTGCTCCGTGCCCTTGCTGTGCGACTGCTGGGTCTCTGCTAGCTGGGTCTTTCTGTTGGCCTCAAAGTATATTACAGAGTGGTCAGAAATTCAAAAGCTTTGCAAAAAAAACCCCACCTTTAACTGAGAACAGAAAAGCCAGAGCACAAACTTGCCTGTATCTGAGAACTACAGAGTGTAGTCCTATTTCATAACAGAACTTTTTTATTCCTGTGTATAGGCAGATGAAGATATTTAATGATCTGTATCTTAATTTATTCCCCTGCTCCCTGTCTCTTATAATCCCTACCTACTTGGATTAGGATGCCAGATTTTTTTCCCCCAGAAAGTAGTATGAGTAACTGTGGTGAATTTGCCATGAGCCTGATATTTCCTAAAAATGTTATCTTTACTGTGTATGCATAAATCAACACTTGTGAAAAAAAATCAGATGTTTTCAGGAAGTGTCAAAATTGCTGCACTTGTACTCTGCTGTTCAGCACTGTGTACTCTCACAATTTCCAAAAGTATGACAGCTTAGTCAGAATTAGTTTCATAGCTCCGACACAAGCATCTGGTACCCTCTGACAGGTTAAAAAAAAAAAACCCAACACTTTAAATTTTACTTTGACAAAATTTCCAGGTGGAAAAGGAGATACACCTGTGGAAATTTGGAATATATTAGCCCTATACTTGGAGATTGCATAGGCAGTATTGTTTTAGGCAGACTTTCCCTCCTCTGAGAATCTGCAATCTGTTCTTTACATTTATTTTTCTAATAGTCATGATATATTATGTGCTTAATTTGTTACTGTCTATTCTGGGAAGCCAGAGAAAAATGCTGTCTCATATCAACAGTATGGTGATCAACAGCAATTTTCAGGAATGAAAGGGGTTTTCTTATTGGATTTCATTGATTAGAGGAATTGATCAAATGTAAAAAGGGATATTAACAAAATCCTGATAAGCTAACAGATGTTTTGTGAAAAGAATATTTCCATTTTTATTACCATACACTAACCTTGGACTATTAGGCTGTGGTTAGAAATATGTATTATTCTGCTTTTACCTGTTGACAACAATGTGAATTCTATCTGGTTATTAACTCACTTTTTTTTCTGTACTCCCATGTTATGGAATGTTTTCCACTTGCTTCGTGGATTTAGATACCTGAACAAACAGAAGAGTTGGTGATAATGTTACTTAAAAATTAACATTTCTTGATAAGATGAATGAAGCTTTCTCTGTGACAATAGTGTTCATTATATCTTTCATGTCAAATTGTCAGCATGATCGTTGTCTGATACAGAGGTGAATCTTATCCAGTGCAACTAGAAATCATCATGATTTTACAATACTTATAACAGGTACTAAATAACTTAGTAATACTCCAGCCAGAATCAGTTCACAGTGATTTAGCCAGAATTTTTAAAGTCTCTATTCAAAGATTAAATTTGACTCTTTAAGCTACTAAGAACAAGCTACTAGCTCTGATCTGTTGCCCTATTTGAAAGAACTAAAAATATTACAAAGAAAGTATAAATTGTAAAATGTAAATTTAATTACATTTAAGAGGAATATTTTGTTTTCAAGAACTTTAAGGAATAAACCATACCTACCAAGAAATCTCACGCAGAACCCTTCAAACTCTATCATCTCTATCAACTGCAAACATTTACATTAGACTCTGGACTTCAGCCTATATGTTTTTCTCCCCAGAACACTGGTTTTCAAAAGTAAGATCAGTGGGTTTGGTCTGTCCTTTATCTCTTTGGAAGTCCTGCCAGATTCTAGAGAAAGGTAGTTCATTAAATGCGTAGAAAAAGAAAGCGAGATAACAATTCATAATAGATTTTCCACCTTACAGGAGTTCAGGATGAAGATCAGATTATCTCATTCTGCATTTGTACTCTCCTAACTGTTCCTCACTTGTGAATCTGTGCCCCGCTGGAGAACTTTTTGAGGTATTTGGAAGTGGTATATGGTATGTGGCTACCTCAACAAAGGCATCTATTACCATTTTCAATTCCTTACTGTAATCAACAGTTTTTCATGGGTCTGGCAGATTGACAGATTTTTCATTGGGTCTGTGCAATTCTGTAGCAGTGATGTAAACCAGGTGGGATATCCTTGGATTTCTGAAATTGCACTAAACGCTTACCTGCATCCCACTCAAAAAGCTTTCTAGTTTTTCTGGGAGTGTTTTAGATTGTACTAAATGTCAGACCCCTGACTTTTTTCCTTATGTAGTAAATTAGCTTGTACAGAGAGTAAACTGAAAATTAAATTCTATTTTTACATAAGTATGTGTAGTCTGGCCACGGAGGTTGGAGAATTATAGCTTGATATTTTATTGCCAATTATTGATCCTGCTTGTAGAATTTATAGTACCGCATCATACAAATTATATGGAAATTGATTTGTTGTTGGCATGATTGCTCATTATATAGCAAGCTTAATTGGTTTTCTCCTGAAGTGAAAAAACACTGTGTGCATATGTATACATACGCACACTTTTTTTTACCATATTCATATAAAGGATGCAAAAATTCTTGACTTACAGTTAATTATCTAGACTTTCATATCAACATTAGTTGATAGAAAAACTAGTCTGCCACAGAGTGATATTGTGAGACTCAATTAATTAATGCTAACACAAAGGGCTGATTTGCCTAGAAGAAAATGACAAATACATATGGATTCCATTTACAGTGAAGAACACCAAATTACAGAAAGGGGTCCAGGCTGTAGACAAAACTACTAATCTGGAGCTTGGAAATCTCTTAAATGACACAAAGGCCTTAAGGTATGTGTGAATTGCTCACTCTGGATGAGTGATGATGAACTTTATCTCTTGACCAGCTGTTATAAGATGACAAAGAAAAGAAAGGATTCTTCAGATACCTGAGCAGTAAGCAGAAGTACAGGGCAGACACAGGCCCATTACTAAAGAGGGCAGGGAAACAAGTTACTAATAATGCTGACGAGGCGGAGGTTCCCAATACTTCTTTGCCTCTGCCTTTACCAGCATAGCTAGATCCCAGATCACAGGATCAAGGAGCTACAAGAACACACGTGTTGGCCCACCAGTAGTGGAGTAAAGGCTGGTCTGCAGCCTCTTGCAAGAGCTCAACCCACATAAATCTGGGCCTGGACGGAATCCACCCAAGAGTGCTAAGAGAAGTGGCTAACATTGTTGGAAGTGTATAATCTTTGAAAAGTCATGGAGATCAGGGGATGTCCCTGATGACTGGAAAAGGCAAATGTCATATCCAACTGTAAGAAGGGCCTAAAAGAGAACCCAGGAAACTACAGGAAAGTAATGGAATGAGTCCTTCCAGAAACTATCACAAACCGAATGAAGCAGGTGACGGGGAAAAGCCAGCACAGATTTACCAAGGGCAAAACAAGCCAGACTAACCTGAGCACATTCTACAACAAAATAACATCATTTGTTCACATTGGGAAAGCAGTGGATGTTGTTTACCTGGACTGCAGCAAAGTGTTCAACACTGTTTCGTATAGCCTTCTCCTGGACAAACTAGCAAGATACAGATTGGACGAGTGGTCTTGCAGATGGGTGGAAAATTGTGACAGGACAAGGGGTAATGGTTTTAAACTAAAGGAGGGGAGATATAGGCTGGAAATCAGAAAGAAGTTTTTCACAATGAGGGTTGTGAAGCACTGGAACAGGTTGCTCAGAGAGGTAGTAGAAGCCTCATCCCTGGAAACATTCAAGGTCAGGCTGGACGGGGCTCTGAGCAACCTGATCTAGTGAGGTTGTCCCTGTTCATTGCAGGGGGGTTGGACTAGATGGCCTTTAAAGGTCCCTTCCAACACAAACTATTCTATGATTCTATGATGATTCTATGACAATTGGCTAACAGGCCACATTCAGAGGGTGGTGATCAATGGTTTTTACTCTGACTGGCAGCCTGTCACAAGTGGGGTCCCCAAAGGAATGATACTGAGCCCCATGCTGGTAAACATCTTCATAAATAACCTGGGTGATGGGATTGAAAGCACCCTCACCAAGTTTGCTGATGACACTAAACTAGGCAGTGAGGTGAACATGTCAGAAGGGAGAGACATCTTAGAGAGAGACCTGGACAGGCTGGAAGAGTGGGCTGGCAAGAACAGTATGAAGTTTAACAAAGACAAGTGTAAAGTCCTGCACCTGGGACAGAATAACCTGTACTATTTTTGGCTAGGATAAAGTTAATTTTCTTCATAGCAGCGTGTATGGTGTTCGGTTTTGGATATGTGATGAAAACAGTGTTGGTAACACACCTATGTTTTAGTTACTGCTAAGCAGTGCTTACACAGAGTCAAGGCCTTTTCTGCTTCTCACCCCACCCCACCAGCGAGTAGGCTGGGGGTGCACAAGAAGTTGGGAGGGGACACAGTTGGGACAGCTGACCCCAACTGACCAAAGGGATATTCCATGCCATATGACATCATGCTTAGCATATAAAGCTGCAGGGAAGAAGGAGGAAGGGGGGACATTTGGGGTTATGGCATTTGTCTCCCCAAGTAACCATTACATGTGATGGAGCCCTGCTTTCCTGGAGATGGCTGCACACCTGCCTGCCCATGGGAAGTAGTAAATGAATCCCTTGTTTTGCTTTGCTTGTGCATGCAGCTTTTGCTTTACCTATTAAACTGTCTTTATCTCAACCCGTGCGTTTTTGCGCTTTCACTCTTCTGATTCTCTTTCCTTTTTGCTGTGGGGGAGTGAGTGAGCAGCTGTGCGGTGCTGAGCTGCCTACCAGGGTTAGACCACAACACTTCTTTTAAAGCCAAGGATTTGCATTAGGAAAGTAAGATGATAAATTAAATGAACAAACATACAAACAAACAAACAAAAAAAATACCAGTGGAAAACAATGCCTCCAAAGTCCTAAGGAGACAAATGTATTGAAAGTGATCCAGTCTCATGAAGTAAATTCCAATGATTCATGTGAGCCATCTGCTGTCATAGCTGGGAAAAAAAAGAAACTCTTCTTAATGTGGTAGTCAGTTCTGCTTGTCCAGCTGGCTAGGTAGTAGGTATGTTTTATGAATTGCACTGAATCACCCTCCATTGACATTAGAAATGTAGTCATCTACAGCACAAACAAATAGCTAAATTTAGATGTCTAAATCTGGAGGAGAGTCATTCTATGAGAATATTGTGCTTTTTTAATAAACATCACCCACTGAATGTTCAAATCAACAAGGCCGCCCAAGGATGTTGCAAAAGTACAATCATAGGGCCATAGCAATAGGTTTCCACAGGTGTAGACCATGTTGCTAACATACTTGGGGTATGAATGTGCAGAGACTACTTAAAGACATTAAATGTCTTTGTAGCAAGTTACATTTTTGCAGAACAGAAACCCTGACAGAGGTGAATTATGAAACACATCAGTGACACACTTATGAAGAGGGCTAGAACACAGGAAACAACAAATTGACTTGGGGTTTTAAAATAAAAATAAAACTTGCTGAAAGATAAAGTAAATTCAGTAAAGTGAAGGTGTGCTTCTTCATTGAACAATAAATGTTACACATCATTCCGTGATAAGAATTCCAATTTTGAGAGAGACTTTTTCCACTATAATAGTATAGAAGGGAAGAACCAAATTAGAGTTCATAAATATAAAGTGCTCTAGAATATGAAAAAGTGCCTATTAGGTTTAGACCTAAAGGGTGCAATAAATGTGAATAAAATATAGCTCCCTCTCTTTCTCTATACCTAGACTAAATAGCATGGAACATTTCAGACAACTGTATTTCTTTGTCAAACTCACTATAGATTTTCTGCAGGACCAACACAAGGCAAACCATTTCTGATTTGACACCTAGGGAAATACTAATATAGAAAAGAATTTTAAATGTAGACCTACTGTTATCTAAATTCAGCCTGAACTTGGAAATCTAGTGTTATATAATTTATGATGAAAATTACACAAAAGGAAAAAAAAAAGGCCTAGATTTTTTCCTTTTGTATCTCTGGTTAATAGCCCCCAAAGTGATGATTGTACTTTGAGTGGGACAAAATACAGACTAGCTTTCAATTAGAATATCAAAATGTATTAGGAGGAACAGATAGTTTTAAAGTTTTAAATAGATGCTAAAATGATAGATGAATAAATTATCGGAGTCATTTTCATCTGTTGCTCAGAATCTGTCAGAAGATTCCATTAAGCTGGAACAGAGACAGCAGAGTGACGACAGCAGCTTGCCTAAAGCCCTGATTCTGCATTTTAATGGGGCTCCAGACATACACTGTAGAATGGCTATTACTGCATGGTTTGAATAGACTTCTTATTAGCTCTGTGTATGCAGAAATTTAGCACTGCTTAAAAGCATATTTCCTCTAGAACTGCTGCCATTTAAAATAAAACTAAGTGGGGATTTCTGACTATAAACTAGAAATTCATATTCAGACATTTCAGAATTTCATTGGCAATTTTCCCATCTTTTTTAATTTTTGCCAATTCTGATAAAAACTCAGTGTGACATTATATGTTGGAGGTGTGTCGTGGTTTAACCCCAGCCAGTAACCCAATACCACGCAGCTGCTCGCTCACTTCCCCCCATCCCTAGTGGGGTGGGGAGGAGAATTGGAAAGAAAGGAAAACTCGTGGGTTGAGATAAAGACAGTTCACCAGAACAGCAAAGAAAAAGAGAATCATAATTATATTATATGTTAATAGTGATAATAATAATAATAAAATATAATGATAATAGAATATATAAAACGAACGATGCACAATTTCTCACCACCCGACAACCTGATGACTGATACAGCCCGTCCCGAGCAGTGATCACAGAACAGGAGTATTCCCCAGCAGCAACCTCAGAACAGCAAGTTCCAGAGAGTGAGTGAGGGAATGAACAGTCAAATGAACGAACGAAAGCATGAATGAACAAAAAGGCCTGAACGAATGAAAGGGACTCCCGGCCCACCAGCTGACCCCCGCTGGACATGACATCTATGGTATGGAATACTCTCTTTGTCCAGTTTGGGTCAACTACACTGGCTATACCCCTCCCAGGTTTTTGCACTACACATTAGCAAAATCTGGGAAGCTGGAAAATGTCTTTGATCGCTTAGCAGCAACTAATAACATCAGTGTATTATCAACATTCTTCACATACCAAATCCCATACTAAATACAAAACACGGTAGCTACTGGAAAAAAAATAACTCCATCCCAGCTGAAATCAGGACAGTATCCATGCCTTATTCTATACCATTTACGTCATGCTCAGGTCCCACACTTTCCAATTAATCGCTGTCACTTTTTTTGGTTTTCATATATACACACAGATCTTATTCCCTTAGTCCATGGGACATCCCTCCAAAATGTCTGTTGAGTTCATTTAGTCCATGATTTTGAGCTCCATCTGTCTTAACAGTCTGTCAGGGCAGGAGAGATGGTGTGTGGTGTTGGATTGCTGCATGCTGCATCTGGAGCTTATAGCCAGTGTATCTGGCATGGCTGGTGTCGCTTGTCCATGGTCTGCGGGTTGAAGATGTCAATCTCAACTGGGTGCCAGTTGCTGAAGCCAATTCTGATTCCATCACTGCTGCACTTTGCTCGGTTTCATCAAAGTTCTCTTTTCATTGATCCAGGTGATTCTTACTGTAATACCTTTGATATGACATATAGCAGCTATAGAAATGATAACATACAGTATATTACAGCAATTAACATCATACAGTTCAAACTATTGGCTATTTTCACCTAAAATCAAATCTCCCTGAGGTCCACATCAGAATTCTCCATTCTCCTGCATCACCCACCAAGTGCACCCAGGTTCTTGAATGAAAGCAATCCCATGGATGGCTTTGCCGTTGTTCAAGGCAGGAATAACCCAGACTGTCTTCCCCAGCATACTTTTTACATGCACCACAGGAACTTTATCTCCTTCTACAGTACGTAAGAGTTTTGATTGGTCAGGGTCATCTCAATTGGTGGATCCCCTAGTGTTGACTAACCAAGTGGCTTTTGCTAAATGTGTATCCCAATGTTTGAAGGTCCCATCACGCATTGGTCTCAGTGTAGTTTTCAGTAGTCCATTGTATTGTTCGATTTTCCCAGAGGCTGGTGCATGATAGGGGATGTGATACACCCACTCAATGCCATGCTTTTTGACCCCGGTGTCTATGAGGTTGTTCTGGAAATGAGTCCCGTTGTCTGACTCAGTTCTTTCTGGGGTGCCATGTCGCCATAAGACTTGCTTCTTAAGGCCCAGGATAGTGTTCCGGGCGGTGGCATGGGGCACGGGATGTGTTTCCAGCCGTCCGGTGGTTGCTTCCACCATTGTAAACACATGCCGCTTGCCTTGGCAGGTCTATGGGAGATATAATATAATCAATCTGCCAGGCCTCCCCATGTTTATATTTCAGCCATCGTCCTCCATACCATAGAGGCTTTAATCGCTTGGCTTGCTTGATTGCAGTACATGTTTCACATTCATGGCAATATTCCCCAGCAGCAATCTCAGAACTGAAAGTTCCGAGACCAAAGTTGACCAAAAAAAATACCTGTGTGTTTTTATGTGCAGTAGTTTTTATTCAGTTATCCATATGAAATGATGAAAAAAGTCAAAGCATTTAACTCCAGTATACTTCACTTTTTTTCTTTTGGCTCTTCATCCTCATTTCTTGGCTTGCAAAAGAGGCCAGAGCACATTCATGCTTTGTAATATGGTTGGCTGAGAATCCTAGTGTTTCATGAGTTCTTTCAGGGCAACAGCAGCAGCAGTGGCAGGTAGTCTGCTACTCCCATCTATGGGAAAGGGGAACCTGGCAAGCCCAGCATCGTTGGGTTTATGTCATCTATGAGACTGAGTGTAGTAGATGTTAGTAGGGGTTGGGCTTTACTGACTGCAGGGGTTAAAACCATAAGCATTCAAAACCAAGCAGAGCAGGTAGAAAAATTTTCAGTCAAAGAGTTATTCAGCAGAAAAACACTAATTTGATGCATTTATTTTACATCGATTAGTCACTGAGTGAAATATACAGTTGACTCGGGCATGAAAGCTTGGTTGTCTGTGCCCCATTGAATCACAAGGCTTCAGTCATGCTCCATGGACTCCTTTCTTCACAGGAACACAGCTTTGACAAAAGAGGTTAAAGAGGCAGGTGGTTTCTCTTCCTCCTCCCCCCTTTTCAACGAAACCAGCCTACAGCACCTTGTATGGTTCACTTGTGGCAGCTGTGGTTGCAGGGAGTTTGATGTCTCTTATGTACAAACAAAAACCTGGGTTTTCGTGTCCTGGCATGAGTGCTTTAATTACAAGCTGACCTGTCACCTTCCATTTTCTTCTAGCAATATTTGAAAGAAAATGGAAGCTGTAAAGACCTTTTGTAAATCCCTATTGGTATGAATTAGATGAGGCTGGAAACTTATATCATGTTGAGGTTCTCAAGCTGAATGGCCACATTCTTGTCACCAGGGAGACTGAGACATGAAGGAAGATCCCAGCAAAGCTGAAGACCTGCTCCCTGGTACTAAGGTGCCACCACAGTTCTGCAGTAGCTGAGCAGGGATTTTTGGAGTCATGACTTGGACAGAAGGTCTTAACATTTGCTCTGATCACTTTATAACTATGTAAGTTATGTTTTGGTACTTCTGTATTTTTATACACAGGGCAGATGAACTATCACAGTTTGGACATACTGGTTTGGTGCGCTATTTTTTGAAGATTTGGTCCATAAGCTGAAATTTAGAAGGAAGATGAAATTTAGATAAGGAAGAAATAGAGAATTCAAACAAAGGCCTAAGATATTTTTTCCATAATTTTTGCCATCTGCTGTTAAGGAATAAATGAAGAACACAACCATAGCAAAATGGTGTAAAGAAATGAGATGTCATGATTAAAGCAAATATCAAATAATTATTATTTTCCTTTATAGTCAAAGACTACTCCATCTGCTATTACCATTTTTTTCATTCTTGCCTCTCAGTTACAGGGTACATATGTCTGGATTTATGATTTTTTCTTGTTTATTTTTTTGGCAGCTGTTAAAACTGTTTTTAATAAAAAGAAAGCAAAATGCTTTCAATCTGCAGGGGTGATCCATAGTGTTACTGAAAACAATCAATCTCTGAATCTATTATTGTGAGCATTTAGACCAGATTTTATGAGAGAGACCTTCATCCACACTTAACAAAACTGAATACTCAAGAGAGTTCAGTTATCCTGTATAATATTTAAAAGTAAGGTCAAGATTTTGAAAGTTGGTGAATAGCTCAGCATTGTTAATGTTTAAAAAATGTAGCTCTATGTGATTTAGCACTAATCTAAACAGCAAATATTTATGAATGTGTTCCTTTACCTTGCATTTAATTAAGAATGGAGCTTTTTTTGGAACATTGGTCCCAGCTGCAGGTATTGAGCACATCGCAATCTGGCTGTGTGAATACCTTTTAATATCCTGTTTTCTTTGGGTTACAATTTAAATTGAATGTCAGTGAATACATTCATTGAATGAATTCCCTTGGTCATTCTGTATGACTGTATGTGATGACTTTTCCAGGCCTCTGTGCAGATTTTACATTATTTTCTAATTCAAACATGGTTTATTTTGTTCAGTTGTGTAAAAATAGTGATTAAGACTGGGACATGGGAGGATCAAAAAAACCCACAGACAACAAATGTCTTGTGGAAACCCTCACAAACCTTAATTGAACCATTAATATCCAATGTTTCAAGGAAACATTGTCTACTGGCTTAAATTTTGTACAGTTTCTTCAATCAGTAGCTGGTTGCATACAACTTCCACATGAAAAACACATGGAAGTTAAAGGTCTTGCAAAATTTCTAAATGCTATTGCAAGAAAAAAAAAAAAAAAGAAAAAGAAAAATAAAAAGAAAACCCTCTTAGAAGCCTTGAAATATTTGGGGTTTTTTTTTCTGAATGTCTGACTAAGGTTTGCAGAATTTTCAGTTGGCTGATGATGAATCAAGTCATCTTGGGCTGGTATTTTGTTGTTGCTGGAAGCCAGGAAAGATTTACCAGTTCTGCTTGAGATTTCTCTGAGTTTTTTAGTTTTTTAGCACCCAATGATCACAGAGAAACTCAACACATGGAAACCCACATATTTGGCCTGAAGAAAACTTTGTCTTTATTGACAAAGTAAGCAAGCTACTAGTTTCTGCAGTGTTATGGTTATTAATATTATTCCTTTAGAAGAAATAAGCTTGCTACCAAAGAGCAAGATAAGGCTTCTTACAGAAGTCTCTGAGATGATCACACATGCCAAGCAAACAATGACATTTTATTTTGCAGATTTATGAGAAGCAAATAAATACACCCTGAACATTATTAGTAAATTCTGGGGTAGAGAAGCAGAAAAAATCCTTACAAGAATTACATCTCAACAGACTTTCAAATAGATTCATTGCAGAGCATTTATCTGAGCTATTTAAAACTGACTAAAAGACACAAGAAAAATCTGTTTTGGTAGCATAACATATTAGATGGTTTAACCAGGATTGTTTCAGTTGGTAATCTTTGTGATTTGAATCTTTCTGTGAACACACTCTGGATTTTGGATGGTGCTTTCTTGATTCCAGGGTCCTAATAAATTAGACTAAATATGCTTACTTGCATTCTGATAAATGACGTCAGAAATTTAGATCATAACGTACCACAGATATTACAAAATTGTGGATATTCTTGGTAAAAATTTACAACATTTTTAAAATAATAAGTGACCTCCTATGAAGCTGTGAAAAGTCAGTATCTTAACAGTTCATGAACATCACAATGACTATGTGTGTTTTCATAGTTCTACTGATCAGAGTATGTTATCTTGACATTCTGTGCAACATATCTACTGCTTAAAGCTTTTATCTAGTTAGAGAAAAAGTTACCTTCTCTCATGCTAAAAAATAACATTTAATGAGAAAAATACATTAGCCTATAGGTAAAATGATCAGGAGAGCATGGGCTACCAGGGTTACCATTGCTATCTTCCTTAGTGTTTAACAGTGATATGCTGTAGTCCTCCAAACAACCCAAAGAAGATCAGTCCTCCAGCAACTAATATTTCAGATCTCTGAAGACGTAGCACTGAAAACTTTCAAATAATATCACTGGCAAAATGTCTTAATAAATTAATAAAGTGATCTAAAATTCTGCTGTAATCTGATGCTTTTAAAACAAAAGCAGATATGTACAAAGAAGAATTTGAAACCCATAGAAGTTCCTCAGTAATCTCCCAGGCCTTTCCAGAAGCTCTGTGATTTAAGATGCTCAGGGCAACTCTATTAAAAAAAAAAAAAAAAAAGGGTGCCAAAATATCGTATGAGAATAACATTAAAAATCTCAGCCAAGGGGGTTATTGAACTTTTATTACAAAATTATGGCAGTGTTTTGGGGTGATAATACTCACAAAGAATAAGGGGACTTTGAGCCTTTGCTTTGTGGGATTTTTTTTTTTGGTACTAAACACAATATGCTCATTCAATATAGATACCAAAAGGCAAAAAGAATATGGGCACTGAAAGCTTTGGACAGCTCTAATGCATTGACCAACAAATGATAAATGTTATTCAAGTAAGATATAAGTGCAATAGAACTTAAACTAAAAATGCAGTGAAAAAATTATCTGTTAAGCTGTGAGGTACTTCAGCAGGAAAGAGATTAGGGAGTTAATATTAAAAAAAATTTAAAACCCCAAAACATAAAGCTTTCAACCTAATATGTTGCTGCAATGAAGAGTGCAAACAGGACATTAACTTTTATTGGAAGAAGAATACAGTATAAATCAAGGAAGGCGATAGTAACCCACTGCTTATATTGTATGTCAAATACCATGTAAAACAAAAGAAAGTGCAGTGCACAGTAGCTTAAGAGATATCCAGTTTCAAGGGTGTAAGAAACAGAGAAGTGCTGGGAAAGCTGATGCTGGGATGCTGCAGAGTTCGTAATGATTTGGTATGTGCAGGGATTCATCCTGTTCTTCTTGACCATGCAAGGCTTCAGCCTGAAAATAAGGATGCTTTTAAAAAAATGAAAGGGATCAGCAATCCAGCCCAGTGGTATAATGGAAGTGACTCAACAATCTTGTTTTAAAAGAAATGTTTAGTTTTGCTCTCTGGTGTGTTTGAAGGATTTTGGTAGGTAAAAAGTCCCAGAGCATATGATTTGGGCACAAATGAATGGGGAAGATGAGAGACGTGTCCTTACTAACCATTTTCAGTCAGTCTGGGGTACCAATACTGTAAAAAAGTTGCTTGAATGTCTCATCAGTATTTTCATTTAGGTTATCACCTTTTAAGGCTTTTATTTTTTTTTCAGTTTGTGGTGATTTCTTTCGGTAAGTTTATACGTCCCTGTAATGTATTTAATGCAAAATTACAGATGCCTGTAACATTCTCTTTTGCCTAGATAAAATTATTGCTAATCTGATAGTGACAATAGTCCCATTTCAAGCAGGAGATTGAATTGGATAATCTCCTAATTTCCTTCCAACTAACATTTCTAGGATTACTTTGAATTTAAAGAGAAACTAAAAATTTGTAAGAGTGTTGGCTTTTTTCCTGAGGATCCAAGATTAAAGATGACTGCAGAGCTAAAGCCCTGTAAGTATAGAAATAGCTGTAGGTGTACAAGTGAGTGTAGATGTACAAATACACCTTGAATATTGTAAATAGTAGCACATTTGCTGAATTGAAGCCTCTGAATCATTTTAAACATTTTAATGTCAAAAAAGAGATGAAGAAGTAGACTAAAAAGTGTGAAAGTTTTCTTCACACAAATTAATTTTAAAGTACAGTATTATATGACATGCAGTACTCAGAGGTCCAGAGCTGCAAGGTGTATTCAAAAAGAAGTGAGAAAGAAAAGAAAATAAGGTAGATAAATTCATAATCAAAGAGAACAAAGAAAGGCACAGGTAGAAGAATGAACATGACAAGTGAAAAAGGAAAATGTGAGCCTCAGTAAAATACTTTGGTTTTATTACTACAGCTGTAATTTTTAACTTGTTTAAAATAAGTATATTTTACTAGGATTCACACTGACTAGTAGGTATCCTGGAAGATGAAGAAACTACAAAGAGCTAGATAGATATATAGATAGAGTCCAAAATATGAAGGGTGGAGATACACATTTATGGATAGAGTCCTTCCTCCCTTCATTCTGTATAAAAAAATCAATGTGACAAAAAATGCTAAAAGATAGTGATGTCTCTTCTCAGCTTCAAAACCATAGCCAAATACGCCATGCTATTATCTCTGAAGCAAAAGAAAGGCCCGATTTGGACAATGAAAATTTTCTGACAATATTACCCTAAATGCTACATTATCACATGAGATTCTGCTGTTGCTAAAAAGCTCAGTCGCTGAATTTCCAAGTCACTACCTGTAGGTTTTAGACTTAGAGAAAATGGCATGGCCTTCCAATTAGTTAAAATATCAATTATAACTGATATCAACACATTTCAGAGGCGTTTCCTCCTATTTGTTTAGCCACATTCACATGGCACTTTAAATGAAGGCCTTTAGATATTGTAGAACAGGGCTTTTCAGTCTGCTTAATGAGCTCTTAAACAAATAAGGAAATTATTGGCTTTTTTCAAACCTCCAGCTGCTTGGTCTGTGACATGAGGAATACAGGGCATGGCGGTGACTAATAGATCTCTGTGCACTTTAAGTGTGAGGTAGCACAAAAGTTCGTCTGCTTTCAATAATTCTATTTATCAACTTTTAATTAGATCCTTTGCAGCTACATGTCCTTTGATCTGAGCTAATTGATCATGCATTGTGTTTTTAATAGGTTTCATAATAATAATGCTTGGCACTAATATAACGCTTTAGATTTTCAAAGTGCTATACAAACATTAACTAATTAACCCACAGAAAGCCCTTTGGGAGGTAAGAACCGTAAGTAAATATTTTACTCACTTGATAAAAGGGGAATCTGAGAGACACAAAGTGATTTGCCCAAGATCAGGGAGTGAGATGAGAGAAGGCTCCTCAAACAGAATGCAGGAGAAGCTGGTAAAGTGGGTTGAAAGTCAATATTTGCATTTTGTTGGAAATGTTGATAGTTTGAAACATGTTTTATTTCCAGATTTGAACTAAATCATGGTTTGGTTTCTGAAAATAGAATAAAAATAGAATACAACAAATACAGATTTGACTTAAATCTTAAATTTATATGTTAATTTAAAATATAAAGATTTAAATTAATTTTAATTTTTATCCTTTTAACATGTTTTTATTGTAAAGCTGATTCTCTTGTCGTGCTATTCTTCATGACACATCTGTAGCTTTAAAATATTCTGTCAAGTTGCAATGGAACATGTGATAGTAGTAAAACCATTAAATAATTTTGGTTTTATTAAAAAGTAAGAAAGGAAGCTGCTACAGAAAGAAATATTTTATTTCGTGTACCCAAAGAGTTTCATTTATGCACTCTGGAGAAAGATCTTACACCATGGGACACAGCTGAAAATAATGTGCTTTTTGAAAGCTACTGAAAAGTAACATTTTTTGTTTAATTTAAAAAGCATTTTAACAGTAAAGTACCATTACAGGTCCACAATGTCTTGATGTTAGTCAGAAAAGTTAGCATTTAATGAAATTCCAGGACATACAAGTTCAAGATACTGTTATTCTTGCAAAAAAACCCAGTTGTTCTTGACAGTTTGAGGTTTTTTTCTTTGTGTGATTTTTTTTTTTTTTAATATATATTTACCAGATACAGTTTACAGACTGTAGACCCCTGTATTTCAAAAACTGAACTGGCAGGAACCATATACAGTGTATTTCTGAAAACTGGTGTGAATATATAACAAAAATTTAATGTGTATTTTTATTGAAAAGTCATGATTAAAATCAAGGTTGAACTTTGACTGTTGATGCTTATCCTTCATTAGTCTTTTATGATAGCTTTAGTCTCCCATTCTTCCTGTCCCCATTGCAGCTGTTTCTTTCCATATGAATTTTGATGTTGGAAGGTTTCCAGTTTATAACTGGAGGCTGTAACAAGAGTTGGATGATGAAAAAAATGTGAGAGCAGGGAAGGAGATAACAGCTGAAACAACCAGAAATTAAAATCTGACAGTTCAGGCTAAAGAGCCATTGTGGCACGTCCTAGGGAGACCAGCAAGGCAAAAAAATCAATGTTTATTGCTATTCAGCAATTAAAATCTTACCCTTTTATAGCTTATTAAAACAGATCATATAGAACTAATGGCTATTGAACTTCCACTGAGAATTGCACAGTACTTAAAGCCACAAAGATTTTTGTGAAGAAACAATAAAGCCTGTATCAAGATTCGCTGCTCTGTTCTGGGTTTCCTAATGAGAGATCTGACCTCTGCCTAGATGTGCCACTCCAGAAGTGAACCTAGCAGCGTCTGAGATGACAAAATTGACTTTGAGAAGTGGGGCCTGACATCAGTGGAACAGGCTGGCGTCTTGTATTAGTGGTTTCGTAGAACCTACGCTGACAGAAAAAACATGGCTGAGACCGTTTCTGTTGCCCAGGACTGGCGGTAGCCGAGAGGACGGAGGTGCCTTTGTGAAAATAGTGGTGACATCTCTCCCTGGGAGTAAGAGGCATCAGTTTCAGAAGATACAGTAAAAGCCTGTGGGGCCATTTTGAGTACTCCTTGACTATATTCCTGAGGCAGTTTAAGGGCTAGAGGGAGTTGTTAATGAGTTCTAAGCAAAATAGGCAACTAAGACTAGTTACTCGTATTTCCCACTCCCCACTCTTTAGGTTTTCCCAGTTCAGTTTATTATTGAAACCAATGTTCTTCCTATCAAAAATTTTGTATTCCCACAGCTGTAAGAGCTTTAAAGGAAGAAGGAAACTATTATATGAATGATCACATTGCAGTGAAGTTGAAGGTTGCTGATGTCTGGGAATGGATGGGTTTTGAGAAGCAGGAGCAAGCCAAACTATTCTTTAATTTTTACTGGGAACCCATAGTGACAGGTCCAAGCACAGGCATGTAAAGATTAAAATTTGTAAGTCTAACAGAAAGCCCGTGTACAAATTACATCTTCTGGTGAGTTCTAGTTTCTAACTTTCTCCTGATTCTCTTTCAAATATTGACATTTCTTTTGCTCATGATTTTGAAAAATTATTATTTTATTTACATTTCATAACTATTTCTCCTAATATCCTTTATTATTGGAAAATAAAAGAAAGGGAAACCCCAGCAGAAGTACATTAAGCTTTGTTTCCTTTGCTTAGTGTCCAGTTAGATTTCTGAGTACATATCATCTGTTGTTATATTTGTCTTTGTATTTGACTCCAGGCATCCTCTAAGTTAAGGAAGAAAAATTCGTTGGCTTTTTAGCCTGCAGCTTTGTAAGATGCTGCAAGAAGCATCAAAGACAAATCACCTAGAAGTGCAAGGATCAATTGATGGGAAGGGAATCGCTTATCTTCTACATTATCACGGAGCCCCTCATTAGGCATGCTGTGAGGGTGCTGACAGGCTGTGATGGATCGGCAGGCTCTGTCACACCGAACCGCGTGGGAAACCCAGCCACCGCTGCAGTTACCGTCAGCGTCCGCTAGACAACGTAGAGCAGGAAACGCAGCACAACCCTGTGCGTGCTTCACAGGCTGCGACAGCACCTCGTATTCAAACGTGGTGCCAACCGCCATTTGCTGAAGTTAGCCAACATCGACAGAGTGGAAATGTTTACATGAAGTGACGCTGCAGTGATGCACTCCAGAAGTGAAGCCTTTCAGAATGTAAAGCAGTAGTAAGAACAGCAAAGAGGCTTTACGATCAACATTGTAATGCCCGTTTCTGAAGCCTTCTGCCATTTTTGCAGGACCCATGGCATAGTACTGGGTGCTCTGGAGGATATCTTTCAGCCAGATCTGTGCTTGAATCTGGTTCATGATATGACCATAGAAAAAGTTATGCTGACGTATTTAGCGTGCTGACGTGCGTACCAGAATAGGAGTGAGAGCGAAAGGGATGGATCAGCTTGCGCCAGTTTAAGCAGAACCACTGCAAAATGAAGAGGTAACAGTGTCCTCCACCTCTGCAAAAGTCCAAGGGTCTAAACTGTCCATAGTTATCCACAACGATCAGCTGTGGTATAGAATTGATGTTATTACTACCTACTGCTCCATTTGTGCTCAGCAGGTGTGAAAAGGAGAGAGATTTTTAGCTCTGGTAGCTGGCAGAGCTTGACTTGCTACAGCAAAAGTCCCATGGCAGACACAAGCGTGCCAGCACAACCTTCAGTGTTCATGCTGCTTTTGCTCAGTTATTAGCAACACCAGTAGTTTAATCCTAAAGGCACAGGGCGCAGTTCTGGCAGTTTAGTTGTCAAGGACAAACAGTCACTTGATTATTGACAGCGATTCCTTCATAGTAATTTTTTTCTGACAATCCATAAAGAAAAGGTGCAAGGATATCTTATTTAAAGCTGAAGCTAATAAACTGAGATCATAAAAATAAATTAATGGAAGAATTTACCTAGCAATGAAGTTCATTTTCTATTATTGAAAAAATTATATTGAAACAGATACAGAAGTTATATACTTGGTACAGAATTTGCTGGAGTGAGATCTTTGGCCTACGTTAGAAATCAAACTAAAAATACTAAAAGCATCCCATTTTCTTTAAAAGTATCCTTATCTGCCTTGAATTCATTTGTAGAATCTGTTAAAATTTCTGCCAGCACAGTCTCGAGGGAAAGAGAGAGGGAGGAGAAACATATCTCTATCCTAATATAGAAGTATAACCTGTAATAGGACGTAATGTTTATCAATATTCCCTCACACAAATAAGATATTTTTTCCAAATATATTAAAGCTGTGCAATATGAGAAGGTGTAAATGTTTCCCATAACTGGATATATTAAGCTCATATACTAATTTTTTCATGAAGATTGAGTTAATTATTATCTATAAAATAAAGAATTCTATTTTTCCCCCAAGTTATTCACATTCAGGACAACAGGTAATAAAACATGTATTTGCTTATGATGAGTTGCATTTAAACTTTTTATCAAAAATAGAATACTTTGGTAATAATTTCTGACTCATACGTAACAATAAATTAAATTTAATGAAAATACTCCTGCCTATAATTTATTGAAAATATTCCTATCTCATTACGTTTGGAACAATGCAAAACATTTCAGAGATTACAGTAATAATGTAATTTATTTGTGAAACTTCAGATGTGCTTGATTTAATTTATTAATAAGAAAAAACATAATTAGAAATTGTTCTAGGACTTGTGTAGATTTTTCTAACTTGCCTGATTTTGAAAGTTAGACAGTAGGTAGAATTATGAAACAGAGATGGGGGGAGGGAGAAGTCTATTCTTTACTGGGTGAGGTAGCATACTGGCATAGCTTCCAGAAGCTTCATAAAATACCATCATTCATTTTGAAGATAAATCACATGCAAATACAAAGATCAGTTTAAGGTAACTGGATGTCTTGTGTTTCACTTTATTGCAGACTCCTTCATTAAACCTGCTGTGAAAATGTGCCCGCTTGGGATAGACTATCATGTTAGAAAACATCAAGTTATATGGTAAATCAGAGAGCACACAAAAGGACGACCACAAGCAGGCCTTGTACTATCTTCTAAATTGATCAAAATAACAATCCAATCTGACAAATTTGCTTTATATCTATGTTCTCTTTAGCTTCAGAATAAATTATCAGGAAATATGTTTATACTAGTATTTTGCACCAGATTACCCGGTCAGCTTCTGAGATCTTACAGTTTTAACTTTATTTCCATTGCACAATCCTAAAGGACTACATTTTACTTTTTTTTTGCAGTTAGTACAGGAATTAATACAGTTACCACATTTTCATTCTCATGGAAACTGACAGTGGTAAAAAAGGAAATAGACTGTAATAATTTACTACTTTCTTATTTTATCTCTTCCTTTCATACCATATTCAGACTTCTACTGGTGGAAAAAATTGTGCATCTGGAAAGACACGCTTTTATTCAGGACCGATCAATTCCCAACATTCACACATAAGTACAAACGTATGCATATATAAAAATATAGATAACGTTCCTTTTGCTAGAAGATTGTTAGTACCATGAAGATGTTTATTGCAAAATGTGATACTGGTTTTAGAGTGTGCTAACAAGAAGGTTAAGCTGATTCTGAAATTTGTGATAGCTAAGCCAACAAGATGAGAATTTAACAGAATAGTGTAATTAACATGGGGCACCTTTAGTATAGAAATGATATTTTGATTTCTTAGGTCCCGGAAGAACACTCTCAAAAGTGTCAAGAGCTTTCCTTTAAAGTTTTGCTGTGCCCTTAGAGAAATGTGTCTTAGCCTTTGTAATAAATTTTTATCTGTCGTCTTGAAAATCACTGAAATGTTTTATTTAAAAATAAATAAAGCAATGTGTGGTTCTCTCAGTTCTTGTCCGACATGACAGGACAAAGCAGCATAAACATTGGGCAAGAGGAAGATTATTATGAAGCAATGCAAAATTCATCAGCAGACTTTCATTGTCCAAGATGGATGAAATGCTAAAAGTGAATCAATAGTTTAAATAAAGAAAACTAAATTATGTGTTCAAAAATCTTTGTTCCACTGGTTTGCTGTGAGTAATGCAAGTAAAGACTTGCTGAAATATATACCTCTGTCTTGATTATGGTCCTTTAAATTAACAGTATTGCAGCTGGTGTCAAAAGGAAAATGATGGTTGGACAGACTCTGCCAGAGACGAAGTAAAGCCCTAAATCCAAGCTGAAATTAATAGTCCTCTGGTGAGACTGTATTTTTTGTCAGAGCCAGGTGTTGGAAATGTGATTCAAAATTCAATTGAAGAAAAGATGCTTTCCTTCTGAAAAGGACGGATACATATTTCTTAATTGGGAAAAAGCCCCATATCCTATTCCCAGGGAAAGGCATCAAATTTATTCAGAAAAAAAGGATCATAAATTGGTAGTCTCCTAATCAATCAAAAGATTGCAAGCTAAAGCCTTCTTAATATCTATTTCAAACCAATGCTTTCCTTCCCCAGCCACTTTCTGTTTTGCTCGTCAGCTGGAAATTTAAAAAGATGCTCTTATGGCTCAAGGTTTTATAACATGATGCTCTTGGAAAATATATTCCACTACAGATTTTGGCAGAACAAGTGACAGGAGTCTATGTAAAAGATGAATGTCCAACATCAGATGCAAAATTGTTGCATTGCCCATATAGCTGCAACTGTCCAGCAACAAGCAGAGTTAACTGATTTAGTGAAAGGAGGGATGACTTTTAATAAAGGAAGCAGTCATCATCCATCTTAAAATCTGCAAGCTAAGGCGGAACCCAAAACTTTCTGATTAACATTTAGTTAGACACTCTTTTTTATTTCACAAATATATGGTTGTGATTTTTAAAGGCTACGGCACATAGCTTGTTTCCCAGAACTAGAGGAGCCTGAAGACAGTAAACAAGCCGCCTCTTCTGTTAAAATAGTCTCTAAGCTCAGAAATGTCCAAAAGAGATTAACTGGCTATGATTGATGTTCTAATTGTCCCCACCCGGCAGCCAAGACTCTGTGCATCAACTCCTGGAACCAGCAGCCTTTTCTGTAAAGAGTGGAGATGGGCAAAACCTCAGGCAGCCGTGGGGTAGGGAGAGGGGCAGCCTGCCAGAAAAATATTCTTCCTCCTGTGCCCAGAAGACTATAGTGCCTTTTTCAATTAATTATGAGAAAACAGAATCACCAGTGTTCCTCTGCCTTTCCTGCTGTGTAATCCTACCATAATCCCAGTTTTTACCAGTGCCACATGGGCAATGCAAAACAACAGCAGGCAGCTTTGTTTTTGAAATACCTTCTTCCATTTAACTGCAGCTTACCCTTCTTGGGCATCCCTGCCAAGTGGATGTTCCCTGAGATACTGATACATGCCATATTCATGTACTTCGTCATATAGTGGAAACTTTTCACGTGCACTCTGGTCATCCTGATTATGCCTTTGTCTTCTTAGGAAATTTTACCACAGGTAAAATACCTTCTCTCCAACAAGCTCATCTTTGTCTGTCTCCGTACTGACCCCTGCTATTAAGGGACAATGTCAGCTCTCCAGAGTAGGTACTGTTTTGAAATAATAGTAATTTGGGCACTGGGAATGGACCTTCCTACATTCACATACATATAAGCATATGAGCAGTATTACAGTAAATCAATCCCTTCCCTATAGTTTCTCTATTAGATGTTTACTTATAAACCTATTAAAACAAAAATGCCTATTGAGGTATAAACCAAAAAATATGTATTCAGGTTATAAGCAATATCTAGTATGCCTTATTAAGAAGAGGCAATCCCTTATGCTCTTTCTGTCACCGAGGTATCACAAAAGCATTGAGAAAAATTGTCGGAGAGAGTTTGGTAGAAGATTATTCCAGGCCCTTACAAGACTGTATCATATTATGAGGTGCTTCTCTCCTTTTGGTGTTGAATTGCCCAGACTTTCCTCTTAGCAAAGCTTTCCAGTTTCTGCTCCCGTTAGATTTGTCTGGGCCCAGAAGCACTAGATTCTCTTCCTCATCACTAGCTGCAGAGTGCACTCCTGCAGCCCCAGACAATAACCTCCTTTATTTTTTGCTCTTCTCATTGATTCTAGGAATTTCAGAGATGATTTTTGAGGCTGTTGTTACTGTTTGTCAGTGTGGGAAAGCCAGTAGTTTGTTCTTTTTCTCTTGATGGTCTTTTTCCTCTTTTGAAATATATAAGTATGTAATGTAATGTAATGTAATATGATATGTAATCACCAAGGGGCAGACACTTGTGGGACAGTTGCACAACTAGAGTACAGGAAAACATGTGCAAGTAGAAAAAGAATGTGTAAAATAACAACAAAGGATATAAAACAAGCAGGAAAGATGCCCAAAGAAGCCAAAGTAATCCACAGAACAAGCAAGACAGTGACTTCCAGAAACAGAACAAGTGCCAGTTCCTGAAACAATATGAATTATGTGAGGAGTATATGAGATCATTTTCCTTCTGGGAAGGGACATGAGGACTGTAAACCCGTCAGTGATGAGAGAGGAAAGATGAGAAAGAAAGGAGACACCCAAGTGGATTTTAGCTTCCTTCATGAAAGAGCTTTCAAACCCAGTCACCTTCACCTTGGCTAAGAATATCAAAGACGGTAGGCATCAGCGCTATGTGGCATCAGGTCCATGGTATGTATTGCAATATACTATTATCCTACACTCACAGGTAATGTAGGATAAGCTTGTTAAGGAATAATTGTGTGAATATTCAGTGATAAGGACTGATAATGAGCAAGAACTACCCATTGGCAAAGTGTGCTGTTAATGAATGTCACCCTGGAAAAGCGTTGTTCTGACGTTTTTTAAACACCCATCACAGTGGGCTCTAATTCCCTGCATATCCCTATATATACACCCAGTCGCAAGTCTTTTAAAACATTTAAGAGCTGTTCACCAGCATTAGACTTTTAATAGAACTGTATTACCTTTAGTTTTTCCAGAGTTAGATGACAATATGGCAACTGACGTTTTGACCAACAGCAGGAAGTGAATGAGAAAACTCTCAGAGGTAGAAGAGGCTTGCTGTAGGGAGGAAGGGCCTAGTGCTAAGCTCATATCCTTTGTAAATCAGCCAAGGAAGGGGACATAGCACACACAAGAGGGAATTCAAATTATGCTGTTCTTAACTCTGCTACTGATTAGCTACATGGCTTGATTTAATTCATCTAACACCTCGCTATTTGTAAAACAGGTTTATTTCATGTGTAAAATCAGTATTTTGCTTAGCCTGCCATAAAGATAGATATTTTTTAGTTAAAAAATAGATTTTGAGCTGAGATCTGCCTTCAGATCATGAGGTGTAGCAGCTCACCAATGCCTGTTTCTGAAAGAATCCCCAAATGCTTTACAAGGAGTAAAAACTAATAAAGTTGTACCATAATAAGTGATTAATCCAAAACCTGAAATACTGTCTAGTAAAACATGGTGCTTACATAATGATGCATAATATTTCTGCAGAGTAATGTAGGTTAGAAAAAAAATAGACACAGAACGAATATTTCCTTATCCGTTCCTCAGAATTGTGAAATCTGGTTGCTTAGCTGGTTGGATCAACATTGTAGTGTCAGCCTATGAACTTGCTGCAGTTATCGACACATTTGCTACTGATTGTGATAAGACCAAGATCTGGCCTAATTACAGACAAATAAGACTTGGGGCTGATGACTTTCTGTCTATGAACAACTTCATAAGATCATTGGAAAAAAAGGTTTCCTGCTTATAAAATTAATTCAAAAAGAGTTCCCCCCCCCCCCCCCCCCCCCCCTTCTATTAGAGTTCTCTTCCTTTTTAAAGTTTATAATCCCTTTCTAGGGATTTTGTTAGTGCTGGGGAAAGTATTACAGAACTGGATTTGGGACGAGGCCAAAAGCAGCATCTTAGACCATTAGATCAGTTTCAACTGAGAGAAGTAATTGTTCCCAAGTAATGTTTTAGGCCTCTTTTGAGAATATCTTGTCATCACACTTCAGAGGAGCCAGAAAAAAATCTCATTCAATAAATTCAGTGGTTCAATCAGGAGCCGGATGGGGAAATCTTATCCTAATGCAGGGGGACACAGTACTCGTTCCTAGCCCTAAAAGAAGAGAAAAACATGTACTCAATTCTGTCTTCATGTTTGGAAGGCTGAAACAGTTTTGAAGATGAAATTACAAATGACAGGAATTTCCACAGAAAATTTTACTCAGTTTTAAACCTGATTTCACAAACACTTGGTAGACGGTCTTTCACCAAGTAAAAGATTGGCTTTCATAAAGGTTATTGACCACATGGTAAGCTGACCAAACATCTCCCCACACTGCTTGGGACCCTGCTATCTTGAGATTTTTCTCCCAGTCTGGTAAAGAAGCTATGGAGAAGGACAGCAGGCAGGCCACCTGTTACTGCACACATGGTGAGCAAGATAGATTGAAAGATTACATTTCCCTTCTCTTGAAACAAGTTTTTGATAATCTGCTTATACCCTCAATACATCACTGCATTTTTTGAATCTCTTTCCCTTGCTTAGGATGAAAAAAAAATTATATGTATAAAAATATGTATAAAAGAGTATATATTTAAATGTACAGTTTTTATATATAAATAAAATATTAATTATATTTATTTAAATCTATTTCTGTCCAGTGAAAATTTTTCATTCATCTGTAACTTTTCTCTAAAAAACATACCTATTTCTTTTTGAAAGAGCTGAAATTTTATGGACATGCTTCATTTGCACCCAGGACGCTTTACATTTCTCTGATATTGTAAATGATTGCAGCAGAGATTACATTAAGACTGCTTCCAGTCACTGTCCATAATAGGTATTACAAATGCCGTAATATTAACAGTAAAGGTAGCAATGGTGACTCTACTACCCAAGCTTCAGATCCTAGTTTGCTACATACAAGAAGCAGGTGGTGGAGTCCCCATCCCTGGAGGTATTCAAAAGACGTTTGGATGAGGCCCTAAGGGATATGATTTAGTGGTGGACTTGGTAATGCTAGGTTAATGGTTGGACCCGATGATCTTGGAGGTCTCTTCCAACCAGAACAATTCTATGATTCTATGATTCTATCTAAATTAAGCAGTGTCTTTTACGTGAGTCTGATCAAGGTGTTATGATTGTTTCTCTCCATTGGCTGTGTAGGTTATATGGTATGTGTAGATGTCTGTGTAATGTTCTGAATCACTTTTAACTTGAATTTACTTTATTATTATCTGTGTATTTCACAAACCTAATCACATCACCACTGTGAAACAGAAAAAGATAATTTTCTCCTTTTTTACAGACAGGCAGCTGAAGAACTGATGACTTGACTTGAATTATTTAAGGTATAGATTGTAATGACTTGCGTAGGCTTCCAATCACCCCCAAAGAGTTTAAATATTCAGAATCCTACTGCCTGCCTATATCAGTTCTAGAAATTAAACTCAGGTACATTGAGCCAAGCATCTTCCTCTTTCTGACACAACAGCTCCTAAGTGAAACTTATTAAAACCAATATGAAATTTTACTTGAGTAAAAGTTATTTTTATATTTATTGATGCTAGAATTGTAAACTGTAGTGAATATATGCAGAATCTGAGCTTCCCTATGACAGGGGATTTAAAAGACTTTTTAAAAGAAAAACTCTCTATGTACACCTTTTTTTTAAATGATCACACAGTGATCAGTGTGCTTTTTATTTTACCTTGCATAAATGTGCAACTGAAGCCCTGTATCTTTGTCACGCTATGAGAAAATAAGTGACTATGACATGCATCTAAGCAATTACATTTGTAAAACACCCTTATGTGTGAAAATGTGATAATAGCTACGATTCATTACACCAGAGTTGCTATTCGTGGCCTGGTTTTGCAGCTACATTTACTGATGGGATGACCTCATCAATTCTAATGACTCTACAATGGTTAAGGGTTGTATTTTACCAGTATTTAGTATAAGCTAGAAATAAAATACATCTTTCATCTACTTTGAAAGTGGGCCATGAAACAAAGGTGAATTCCAGGCAACAAACAGAACCAACACGTCAGGTAGGAACATGCAATACTTTTCATCTGCATAAGCTCTGTCCAAAGGTTTTGTCCAAAGATTTATTCCAGTTGCCGTTACCTGCTCCTGCAGCTGCAGAATACTGGTGTTGTAGGCATTGAAGCTTAAGAGGACACTTTTTATTTTATATATAGTGGGTATTTTACTAATTGTAAATGATCACTCAAGTATATTTTTTAATTTATGAAAATGTTTTTTAGCATTCCTATGCTGATTGCAACATATAGCCTACCGATAACAAGCTGGCTGAGTACAAAATTAGACTTTTTGTAACAAAGTCCAATGTGAAATAAGACATGCTGACCTATACCGAGGCTGAATTTGTCCTACTTTCTATTTATGGATGGAGAGCGAGATAAAAGGTACTGTGTAACCTCAGCACACCAGAGTTCCCCGATAGTTCATTGTGTTGATATATTTGAAAGGGTTTTTTCAATAGGAATGGGAAAACAATTCAATTTTCTCACTAGTCAGGGTTTTAAATCGATGTAGGAACAGTCAGTGTTCTATGCTTTCTAGCATGTTCAGCTAGGTTTAGGTTCAGACAGGTGTTCTTTCTTACATGATCCATTTCTTGGTACTGAAGAGAACATAAATGAGTAGATCTTAGATTTTATAGTCCACATTTCATATTTTCTTCTTTATTTTTCCTATGTTACTTTAATATTTTCTTTGCACATTTATTGTTTTTGAGGGGTATACATATGTATGTCACAGAATCACAGAATCACAGACTGGTAGGGGTTGGAAGGGACCTCTGGAGATCTTCTAGTCCAACCCCCCTGCCAGAGCAGGGTCACCTAGAGCAGGCTGCACAGGACTGCGTCCAGGCGGGGTTTGAATATCTCCAGAGAAGTAGACTCCACACCCTCCCTGGGCAGCCTGTGCCAGGGCTCTGTCACCCTCACAGTAAAGTAAGTTTTTCCTCACATTCAGACGGAACTTCCTGCGTTCCATGTCATGTTGGGCATGTGAATTTTAACAAAGTGGTAGGTATATATGGCATTATTTGCATATGCAAGCAATGTAAGCTTGGTGATGAAGTCAGTAGTGTACTATAGGCCTACAGTTAAGTTATAAAAGATAAAAAAAGTATTAATCACTCTTTTTTTTTTTTTAAAGCAAAATCTTCACCTAACCCCATTCATTGTATACACATGCATTATCTGTTACACCCACAGTAAATTCCCTACATGAGCTTTGTGTCCACACAAATATTAGTTGTCTGTGTTACAGTAGTGCCTAAAGGTTCATATGCAATTCCAACCCAAATTATTTCAGGTAAATTGAATAAAGCATCTGTGAGATTAAAATCTCTGGTATGAAAATGTTTCTGAGACACTGCCTTATATAAGGTCCTCAGTCCAGCACCTGTTCTGCTTCTTGGACAGGCTTCATGCTGAGCTTCATGCTGGGGTGGTGTCACCACCACTGGCGTCTGCACAGCCCACCTGGGACAAAGCAGCCGGCAGGACATGAAAATGCGTAACAGTGCAGGTGGGTGGGACATCAAACTGCCTGAGAGGGTATTTCACCCCAGACTGACAATGCTGAAGAGAAAGATGACCATCAACTGGGTTAAAAACTACCCAAGGAGCCCCAGAGACTTTTGAAACAGAGGAGTCAGCTAAAACAAGAAAACACAAGGATTTGTAATGGGTGGGAGAAGAGAGGAGCAGGGAAGCAAAGAGGCTGGTGTGACCCTGCCAGACGTGGCCCCACAGCACGGTGGGCTCTGCCTGGGCCTGGCAGCACAGCCCCCCCACAGGCACCCCAGCTGCTGCCTCCAACTCGCCCACATCCAGCACAGGGCCACCCTGGGACCCGCACTCTGGGGTTGCGGGGTCCCCTCCTGGGGGGCTGTGCCCCACCCCTGGGCAGGCAGCCAGAGCACTCAGGTCTCCTAGAGCAGGTGTGGGCAGGGAGGGGGTCCCACATGCCCAGACAAGGGGGGCCGACACCCGCCATGGCCTATGGTTGGGGCGAGCAGCTGTTTGGGATTGGTAATACAAGGGGGTTTAGAAATCATAGAATCATAGAATACCAGGTCGGAAGGGACATCAAGGATTGTCTGGTCCAAGCTTTCTTGGCAAAAGTATGGTCCAGACAAGATGGCCCAGCACGCTGTTCAGCTGAATCTTAAAAGTGTCCAATGTTGGGGAATCCACCACTTCCCTGGGAAGATTATTCCAATGGCTGATTGTTCTCATCGTGAAAAATTGTCCTCTTGTGTCCAATCGGAATCTCCCCAGGAGTAACTTGTACCCACTACCCCTCATCTTTTCCATGTGACTCCTTGTAAAAAGGGAATCTCCATCTTCTTTGTAGCCATCCTTTAAATACTGGAACATGGTGATAAGTATTTATTTATTTATGTGTATAACATTTTGCAACTGTCTGGTAATGTGGTATATCTGTTACATTGCTGATATTGACCCTAAATTTATAGTTCACAGATTGTTGATTAATTATATCTTGATAATAAATCAGAAAACCACTTTGATCCTTGGATCTGTGTGGATTGGACATTTTGTCCCAGTGACAATGTCCAAGCTATCTGGCTTAAGACTAGCTTGCATGAATCATGCTAGTTGTGAAAGTACCCCAGCTGCATTGCAGATATTTCTAGTTGGAAGGACTAGAAATACGATGTCACCCAAATTAAAACAAAACAAATATTTGTTATTTATGGTTATATTCATTTATATGAAATATGGCATAGAGACCAAAGTGTGGAAATATGTATTATAGAGAGTTTATTAGTATTTATCTAAGATGACTTCGGTAATTCAATTTGTTTCTTCACACATAAGAATTATAGACATCCCATAGTTACATTGTATGGCCCTATATGTCACACAAGCAGATGCACTTCCCCTCAATAAGGTTGGTATTTTGAAGACAGTTAAGAATTACTAATGCAGAAATCCAATTCAGTCTAACAGACTTGTGCATTTGTATCTCCTTAAGTTTAAAAATTACAAAAATTTACACTGTGCTGTATACAAAAATATACGCTGTGCTGAAGGACTGATTTTATAAAAACGTGCAATGGGAAATTCAACACAGATGGCTAAATTCATGCATCTCCTGTAGCTCAGCCCTTGAAACCTACTGAGGATTCAACCTAATGAAGACTGGCAGTGTCACATTGTCATGCTGCTCTTCTTTACTCTCTTATCATTGTTGTTTTTAACATTTTTATGACATATTAACACTTGTTCACTTGCCAGAATGTTCTTTTGAACTTTAAGTTGAAGAGATCCTGAAGAACGTAGTTTCACTGCAGCTTGTGGATACTACAGAAGAGCCAATGATGTAATGGAAAGAGAGGGGCAGAAGCAAACGCTGTCATGTTTTCGTGCCTCCGTTAAAACACGCTGCATTATTTACAATACTCTACTAATGTAATTTAGCTTGGAACACGATCAAAATTAAACTGTATGTTTTAAATAAAAAATTGGGTTTTGGTCGTGTTCCAAACAAAATTACATTAATAGCGTGCTGTAAATACTGCAGTGAATTTTAAAGGAGGCACTAAAACATGATGGCTTTTTCTTCCGCTCTGCTCCGAGCTGTGCCTCTCTCGCCTCCATGGCATCCTGGATTCTCCCAACCTCAAGGTCACAGTCTGGCTGAGAATAATAACATTTCAAAGGAGTTAATCGGTGACAAAGACATTGTTAACAAGACTATTGAGGAAATGAACTATGAAAAAGCTCTTTTTTTGTTGTTTGAAACGTTGAATTCTAATAGTCATTTTCTCCTTCTCTTTCTAATGCTTTCCCTCTCTTTATTCCAGTAATAGCACCCTGCCTGTGCAGCAGCTCTGGCCTTGTCATCTTTCCCTCACGCTGTGCATAAAGGAATCAGATTAATCAGGGAAAAAACCCAAAAGTTGTCAATGCTCTAGGGTTTTTTATTATTATTTTTTAGGGTTTTTTTGTACAAGGTGTCAGGTGATTGTGGCAGATACACTCGCCCTGACCAGGGCCAGAGGCCTTCAGGGCAGCAGCCGATGGCTCCTTTTCACGCCTCATTTCTGCGCCTCCAGTGCCCTGCCATGGCAGCTGTCACTCACGCACCTCAGCTCAGGTGTCAACCCCCCACTCCCTGTGGTGGGAGTGGGAGAGGCGGGACCCCTGGACCGGTCGGCAGGGCTCCCAGCCAATGGCGGGCCTCAGCTGAGAGAAACTTCCAGACCTCTGACCATACTGGGACCCCTCAGGGGGCAGACAGGGCCCTCAACCAATGGCGGGCCTTGGTTGAGAGAAGCTTCTGGAACACTGACCATAAATGACCACAGCTCAGATCCGACCAGGTTATAAAAGGAGCCCCCGCCGGAGAGCCCCCTTTGAGTGGTTTTCCTCGGAGCAGCGGGTCTGTGATTGGAAACTCTCCCCTTGGGCTGAGACGTCACCCAAGGAAACTTCCCGGGATTGAGTGCCCTCGCCATCTTCTGGTGAGTGATTTCTTCTGGATATATCCTTGAGTGAACCTGAACCTGAACACCCACACCATCCCCCCCCCCCCCCTTCGGTGAGCGCTCTTATTCTTCTGGATATCCTTGAGTGAGAGTTTCCCTTTTGTGAGTGAGTGCGTGCACACCCTGGACCATCATTCTTGTGTTTTGCCGTGCAGTAATAACATCCCCGACCGGTATATCGAACCTGTAACTTCTTAAATGTTCTTGGAGTGTCATTTGGTTACCTTGTTGTTTCGTTAGTTTTGGTTGTTTGGTTTCAGTTGCGAATTAAAAGTTTGTTGGAGTTTAGCTGTGTGGAGTTGTTTTGGTGTGCCTCTGTGACAGTGATTTCCATTGGAACGGACTGGAATTTTTTTGTCAAATTGTTGGTTTTGAAACTGCCAATTTGTGAAATCACAGCAAAAGACCACAAAAAATAAAACAGAGCGATATCAACATATATCTGTATTTCCCAGTGTTGCCTGAAGGCTGATGGTCAGGCAGTCACCTGGGTGTGCAAGTATTTCAGTATGAATAGTTTACCTGCCTGATTCTTTCCTTTATCAGCTGCATAGGCCTGGGCTGAGCTTTACTTTCCCTCTTCACTTTTGCGTACCTTCGCTCTCCTTCTCTCTGTCCTCACCCATATGCTGCCCTGCACTTATTCGCCTGGTGGTTTATGTGAAAATCTTCAATAGCAGTTTGTTTCATATTAATGAGGACATGTACTGATGACGAGAAATGTACTGATACTGACTTTTTCTCGTCGCTGTGGGCAAGAATAATTTGGAATAATGGTTTTAAGTATTTAATTTTCTGAAGATTAGTAGAATTTATAACTTAATCATTGGAAGGATGTTCCTGAATGTAATTATTTTCATATCACTGTTAGAGAAGAGGCTTATATCATTTTTTTCATCTCAGTTTGACATGAAACAACCTCTATCTTTTATAAAATTGTTACTGTACAACAGTTATATTATACTTCTGAATTTAGTGAAATTGTGATTGAGTTTATGGAAATTGTCAAAACTGATGTCAAAATGTGAAAATATTCTAATATAAAGTTACTGGACTAAAGGCAATTTTATTATAACACTTTAAAAATTTATTTACTCTTTATTAAATACTTCATACACAATGAAATCTCATATCTAGATGGGTCTTAAAATGTACAAAGTACGATGTTATTTCACTTAGTGTTTTATTTATTTATTTAATAGAAAACAAAACAAAACAAATCTCCATCTATTCCCTAGTACTTCATATTAGTAAATCAGAGCCTGCATTTACCAAAGCTGTATCCTTTCCTGTCCTCTCCCTTCCCTTCTCCTCTGGTGTCTCATAGTATAAGTTAAAGAAAAATTAGTCTGGATGTAAGCCAATGAACATGAACAAGAGATTTGTTTTAGCTCACTTATCTCAAAACCCTCCAAATTCTGACATTTCCTCAATTTCAAGTGGTGTTCAGAGTTTTAAGTTGACTTTACGAATTGCACTGAAAGGTTGGATAAAAACTGTTGTTAGTGGAAGGTCACATTTCTTTTGTAGGCATTCAATGGTATTATAATAGTCACAATTCAGGGATAGTTTCTAAAGCAAATCGTTATGGTCAAAAGTAAATGGTATAGCCATTACAGAAAAAACCCAAATTATTTCTTTTTGCACATAATCTGAGGGCCAGGGTCTTAACTTGACATAAATGCAAGATCTTAAATAAAGGTGCGGAGATTAATTCCATCTGATGACTTAATCAAATCTATGTTTGTGGGTTTTGGCAGTGGCACAGGGCGCTATAGCATACCAGTGCAGCAGGCTGAGCAGCTCTTAACACACAGAGTGAGCAGCTACCTGCTACCAATAAACCACCCTGATCTATGTAACCAAATGGTATAAATGGGATAAACAATCATAGGGCTATCTGAAATTTTCTTCTACTTTGAAAATGAGTGTATGTCAATGAACTATTAATAACATTTTATCCTTCTTTTTAAAATATGACCCACATATGACAAATACTTCCACAGGCTAACGCTAAGGACAAGAATGATTTACACACACACAAAAAAAAAGCAGCTGTGTCTTTCCCCCACCCACTGCAACTCATTTTAAGCAAACGCTTGTAGATGCAGATTTTTTTCATCAGTAAAAGAACTGCTTTGTTCTGATTAACATGGTATAGATAATAAAAATAAGACAGTGACATGAAAAATGTGCATTGTAAAGCCTACTGTTCTAGTACAGTTTTAACAAGTAGTGCTTGAGTATTTATCTTCCTTTTTACATGCTTTGTGCTGAAACCAGAATCTTTTATACCTCCAGTAAAAAAAAAACCAAAAGAAAACCAAAAGCAGAAACAAAACCAAAACGCACAAACCGACACATTTTTTACTCTCTGTGCGTACTCTGTGGAGAACAGACTGCAATCTGGTCATAAAAGATGCAGCAGAACAAAGTAACTTCAGTGGCTAGGAAGAATTCCTTTAAACAAGATGAATTATTTTGATTTTAGAGAACTCTGTTGGAAGCTAAAACAACAGACTCAGTAGCTCAGTAAAAAAAAATAATTAAAATGACTGTCATTTACACAGACCTTTTTATTCAAAGACGAAGGTTATTTTCCTCTCTGTCAGTTCCACTGCGCCCGGGGAGGGGAGCGGCTGGCGCCGGTGCCCATGGCAGTTGCCGAACTGTGGCGAGGGGTGGCCGGCAATGCCTGCCGGGGTGGGTGGGGGGAACCAGCCCCTGCAAGCTCCAGCGGCTGCCGCAGCAGACCTTGATGCTGGGTATTTGGAAACACTATTGTTCCACCAAGTAGGTGGACAGTCTTAACCAGAACCAAGCCAAATTCTACCGTCTTTACGAAATCTATGTTCTAAAATCAGTCTCATTTCCAAGAACTGTCTTTTCAGCTCAGACATCTGTCCCCTCTGAACGCAGCTGACTATCTATGGTCAATTAGCAACTTATCTTTAATTTGGCTGTCATTCTAGAGTTTTTATTCTTTAAATAAGTGGATTCTCTTGGTGATTTCCATGTCTGGACTGCAATACATGGGTTGACACAGGTGTATTTTTTTCACACTTTGATTTTTCAGGACAAAAAAGGGGAGTTATTTCACTGTTAAGTTGTTACAAATTTTGCCAGTCTCTCATTATGGACTGAAGTGAACAGTGGCAAATGTTATCAATTTGCCTGGGTATGAGGGAGGTTCCTTTGGTTAAGGAGAAAAAGAAAAATTAAGAGTAAGAAAGAAAGTATGTGTATTTTAAAGGCCATGGTTAATCTCAGCCAACTTCAGCGGTCTAAAAATTAAGCAAAGAGTCTCAATTGGGTTATTTTCCATGTCACGTTAATGGAGAGAGTCTCTAGGCACTTCCAAAAGATATATATATATTTGTTATCCTGGGATGGAATGACTCATCCTCTGGAATTGCCTATTTTCTCTCTTGTCTATAAAGAGAGACTAAATTACTAACTTAAATTAAACCAAATTTTGGATAGCCAGATGGTGAGATAAATCCCATCCTCTGAGTGAGAATATTAGCAGATATGAATTGATATGTGAATAGCCACTCTAGCTTTAAATTGTTTGCTATCAGGACTTTTTTATACTTCCTTTGTGTTAGCTTAAGCACTTCATTTCTAATAAAACGGATAATAAACATAAATAAACTGCTACAATTTTTTTTTTTTTCATTTTATAGCACATATAACACCAGCAGTTTTGAATAAGGGTTGCCTTATATTATTCCTCCCAAAAGTAAATTACTTAAGAATCCCTTGACTTTCCAACATCAAAGTTTGACTTCAGCAGGTGGGATGATAATAAATATCATATGAACATTGAAAATGATATTAGGGTAAGAAAAAGTTATCAACATATGCAAATGTAGTGACTCCAAATTATTCACTGCAGTAAAGACATCCCTGCTCTGTATGATGAACCTCAAGAAGAAAGTTGTCTTGTTTATGCAATTGGAAATACAACTTTCCCCATATGCACAAAAAATAATTCAGTGACAAGGGATTCCCTTTTGCTAATTTCTCTGAACATTTCTTTTAATGAAATTGGATACTGAAAAAAGGTTATTGTGACCAAAAGCGTGATTAAAAATTATATAAGCAAGCACATAAAACATAAGCATAAATTTAGTACTAAAACTTGTGTGCAAAACAGGAGAGGGGTAGGCAACAACCTTGGCCCTAGACCAAATGGTGTGGGCTGGCTTACATCCCCACTGACTGGGTCTGGTTACCTTTTTAGTGGACTGGTTGCATCCACAACATAGAAATTGTTCTGGGGTCTTCTCTGTGACCTCCACATATAATTTAAGTGGTTTAGACATGTTTTCCTCTGCTCAAATTATTTGAAGCAATGCAAACTCTATATTGCAGTTTTTATAGTGTGAAATTATAGTGCCTGTAGTGTGCTCTGTGGAATGGCAGGAAAACAGGTGGAGCATTTGGATGTGTAAACTCCGCTGCATGAGCTGGAGGGAGCCAAACCTGGCTCAGCCGCGTGCTGTCTGCTCTTTGGGAGTGATTCATGCTGAAAATCTCCCAAGCAATGTTCACGTTTCATCACTGAGAGTGGAAGCTGAAGTGGTCTAAAACACAGCTAACAGTTCAGCAGCATGAACAGTCAAAAAGTGCAGGTTATTCATTGCCTTTTTGTCTTTAGCAGTGTAAACATACTTAATGCAGTTCTCCTAGAGCTTAGAGAAACAAACATTCATTTGTCCATGAAATTTCAGAGTTTGTTTCCATTTGGTGCTTGGGGCTTCACCATCACAAGGAGAAAATGAGACAGGTCTGAGCAAGTTCTTGGTCCTTCCTCAGCATCCCACTGAGCTTCCCACTTTTCTCTAAGAGTTCCCAGACAATGTCTATACTTATTAAAAACAAACAAACAAACAAAACCAACACCACTTTCCCTGCAGGCTACACAACATCCTCAGTTAAAGCAGATTTAAAAGCTCTCATGTTTACACAGCACTTCTACCAACCTTTGGTTAGAAGTTAGCTAAAACCACCATTACAAGATAGAAATGTTACATATAATTTTTAACCAGAATGTGACACTTAAGTTGCCTACAATGAAGTTTAAAAGAATGTCTTTACCTAGCATTGGGCAACCTGTTGACATAAGCTGCTAAGCTGCTATTATTTGACATTTGTCATATGGTTACGTCCAAAACTTAGTTTGCTTTATTTTAGTTCATATTTAGATCATTCAAAATGACAGCTACTGTTCAATTTTAAAGCAAACCTTGTCATTAAAAGTACATTGGTGTTGCTTAACACAAACAAATTCCAAAAGATAAAACAAATAAGTGGAAAAATTTTCAATATCGTATGTGCCTACATTTAAAAGGTCTTAGATAAAATATTTTTTAGTTCTGCCTTCAAAATGATATAGTTTCTTTGCAAGATCTGATTCACGCTTGCAGGTAAGTTGGACATTGTGCCCAGCAAAGGTGTACCTAAGACCTGGGTGTGCTGAAAGACTGTTTGTGTATCATAAAACAAACAAACAAAAACCCAGACCTGAAATAAGACTTATTGTAGACATATACTGAGAGACATATACTGATAAGTACATAGGCATGAACCAATTGCTGTACTAACATAAACAGCAAACAGTTAATTTGTGCTAAAGGCCATAGTGTGTTCCACCACATCACTCACTGGAGAAATGAGCCAGAGTGCAGCTAAGTCCGAAGACTCTCATTTCTTTTTCTCTGATGACCCTTCCTGACTCACCTTTCTGCTGCTTCTTAGGGTGAACAGAATATTGTTGTTTGGTCTTAAATGCCTGTTACACCACAAACTCTTCTTATGACACCACAGTCCAACAAATGATCTTCGGGCTTCAGCTATTCCAACTTCTGTTCCTCTGAGGGAAGACAAGGCACGTAGTCATTCATGGCATTTCTGTCTTACTCCGTTTTCAGCCTGAATGCCAATTTCAACAACTAACTCTGAGCTTCTTGTACCCAGTAGGACCCATGTGATGGCACTTCAAACTATTTCTCCAGCTTTTCACTCCCCAAACACTGTGTGCCAGAAGTCAGACTAATATGCCTCAAGTCAGAGAACAAAATCTAGTAAAGAATCAGCTACTCCTCCCCAAATGAATGTAGAAGGGTTTGTTTCAAAATGCAGACACATAATTTAAAACCATACATGTAGGTGTATACATGCATACAGATGTGTTTGATATTTAATTTCTCACTACAATCACTGTTTAGGCAACTGAATCGAGATCCCGATCAACACAGTTAATGGAGTCTAGATACTGCTTTGGCTAACCAGCCAGCTGAAGCACAATTTAATTGTCTCAATATGTGTCCAGTACCAATGGATATCCAAGACATCTTCATGGAGCTGGCAGGTATGCCACAGATCTATTATGAACCTATGCCTCACACCATAGATGACCCCAGGATGTCTCACATGTCACTAGATGTTTATGTTTAGGTAACAAGATCAAGTCTTATTTCAGAGTGAGCTTTACATTTTGCTTTCAATTGAGCTAAGTCAGCCCCCAGCTTCCATCGCCTGCAGACTCTGTATTCAGTGACAATGTTGAGTCTCAGTACTGATCTCTGTGAACTACAGTGGGAGTTCAGATATGTAGCATACATATCGACACATTGACATGTTATCCAGACATCAAAATTTAGGTGTCTTAACAAACAAATGGAAAGCCTCGGGGAATATTTGCCACTTTGGAATCACTTAGCCTGGAGAAAAGGAGGCTGAGGGGAGACCTTATTGCTCTTTACAACTACCTGAAAGGAGGTTGTAGAGAGGTGGGTATCGGTCTCTTCTCCCAAGTAATAGGTGGCAGGACAAGAGGAAATGGCCTCAAGTTGTGCCAGGGGAGGCTTAGCTTGGATATTAGGAAAAATTTCTTCACTGAAAGGGAACAGGCTGCCCAGGGAAGTGGTGGAGTCACCATCCCTGGAGGTATTCAAAAGACATGTAGATGTGTCACTTAAGGACATGGTTTAGTGGTGGACTTGGCAGTGTTAGGTTAACAATTGGACTTGATGATCTTAAAGGTCTCTTCCAGCCTAATAATTCTATAATTACATGATTCTATGATTGAGAAATATATTAGCAGTATTGAAGATCCAGATCTCTTCTGGTACGTCATTGTTACTAATAGATCAGAATTACTAATACTATTCAATGCAATACTGCTTTGCCGGACAGGTAAGACTCACAGCATGGTTAAGACTGCTGGCATAATACCATTCCAAGACAGAGAGGTTTTTATCTATTTGTGTTTATATTTGATCCAAATGTGTCAGAGTTTCCACCCAGTGATTAAGTTGTAATAGATGATTCTAGGAAAAGTATCCCCATGAAATTTCAAACACTGTATTCCAAAAAATTATCACAAATACTTAAAGCTTTTTATTCATGTATTAGGCAACTGGATTTATCTCTCCATAAAAAGAGAATCCAACACCACACCAGTTTGCAATCGCATTAATAAACACTTCAGACCAGGGAAGAACAGTGGAATGGCAATATTGCTATTCTGTAGGTGATGAATACAGTCAGACTAACACAGTCCTGTATCTCTAGTCAAAACATACTGCTTCAAAGAACAAAATTTTCTTCAGTACACAAGACAAGTTGAGAACATGTAAGTGGGACATTTGTCAAATCATTCGGACTATTCGTGACAGGATTTATTTGATACAAATATCAATTATATGAATTGCACGTCACACCCACTAAAACATTAAAATAATATGTAGCTATCAGATTTCATTAACTCCTACAAGATTTTGGATTAGTGTACAGAGATCAAAATCCTAGCCATATGCTCTGGGCACAAGCTAGAGAGCTAGCGTGAGCACAGATTGACATTAAATTATTTTTCTGCTCTTTTATATTCTGGAGTTTTTTGAAAACAGTAAATTAGGCAGCCTAAGAATCAAATTATAATTCCAATAAGAAAATAGTGGGAATGAAATGAAATGGGAGAAAATGTTTTTTCTTAGCCATTCATCAAAGTTGTTAGTGTTCTCTCTAGAGTAAGTTTTAGCAAAACATTTTTTATTTTATATTTTATTTCTGTTTAAACTGTATTTTCCATAGAAATATTATTTTTTCATTAAATGTTGATTGAGAAAGTCTGGAATGAAATTTTGATAAAAATTGTTATAAAACTTCCTTAAACACACAAATAATCCAGCAATTAGGACATAAGGCAGAAATGCGGCACAGGGCATTTCATGTCCTTTTGTTCAAGCACTCTGAATAAGAAGCACGGGATCAACTCTTGTCTTTCCTGGCTTAATTTACCAAATTATGTAAAGAATTAAATATTAAGAAAGGGACAGCAAACTGACTGTTGAATTCCCTAACCATCAAGCTGATGGTTTCATCAGCAAACTTGCTAATGGTGCATTCAACTCCTGCATCCAGATTGTTGATAAATGTATTGAACGGGACTGGCCCTAGAATTGAGCCCTGAGGAACACTGCTGGTGACCGATTGCCAGTCAGATGTAGCCCCATTCACTACAACTCCTTGAGCTCTTCCCTTCAGCCAGTTCTTCACCCAGCGCACCGTGAACCTGCTCATCCCACAGTTGGACAACTTGTCTGGAAGGATGCTGTGAGGACAGTATCAAAAGCCTTACTAAAATGCAGAAAAACTACATCTACTGCCTGGCCATCCACTGGGTGGGTGACCTTATCATAGAAAGATATCAAGTTAGTTAAACAGGACTTGGTTAAGCTGTGGGATCGAGTGCACCCTCAGCAAGTTGGCGGATGACACCAAGCTGAGTGGTGCAGTGGATATGCCTGAGGGACAGGATGCCATCCAGAGGATTGCCACCCTCTGGTGATGCCATGCCAACCCTTGGCTTACCTACTGCAATCCTGTTGGTATCCCCTTCCCCCATCAGTTCTAGTTTAAAGCTCTCTCAATCAGCCCCACCAGGTTACGCCCAAAGACATGTTTTCCCCATCAGGACAGGGGGATCCCATCAGGCCCCAACATACCTTTTCTCTTGAAGGCTCTTCCGTGGTTTAGAAATCCAAAGTTTTGGCACAGGCACCAGTCCTGGAGCCAGATATTGATATGCTGGGCTCGCCTGTTTCTTCCAAAGTCTCCCCCATTACTGGGAGGATTGAAGAAAACACTACCTGTGCTCCCAAATTTTTTATCATTCTTCCCAGGTCTCTGAATTCTCTTTTGATTGACCTCAGACTTTTTGTTGTGACATCATTTCTACACATGTGAAAGAGCTTGCGTTCTGAAAAAAAATACAGAATCATTCCCCATACAACTTCCCTATATCACAAGTTATTTCATAGATCTCTGTTGTACTTTCCAAGCTAAAAAATTCCTATTTAGCCTTGCATGTATCTCCAGATTCCTGAGGGGGGAAGTGGAGAGGGAGGTGCTGATCTATCACTGGTACCCAGTGATAGGATGCATGGGAATGGTTCAAAGCTGCACCAAGGGAGATTTCGGCTGGACATTAGGAAGCACTTCTTTATCGAGAGGGTGGTCAAACACCGGAACAGGCTTCCTAGAGAGGTGGTCGATGCCCCAAGCCTGTCAATGTTTAAGAGGCATTTGGACAATGCCCTTAATAACATGCTTTAACTTTTGGTCAGCCCTGAATTGGTCAGGTAGATTGACTAGATGATCGCTGTAGGTCGCTTCCAACTGAAATTATTCTATTCTATTCTATTCTATTCTATTCTATTCTATTCTAAGGGACACTCAATGAATAATTAAGTAGCAGAGTTCAAACAAAGGAAAACAATCCATTTTGATACAATTCTTAATGAAAATGTGAAGCTCTTTCTTTGCTAAAAGATCTTTTTGATATCAGCAGTATAAATTGATTCAAAATAGTTTTAGATACATTCAATGAAGAGGATGTATTGATCACTACAAAGTACAATTGGCTGAGTGCAATTTTCAGGTCACAAAACTTGGCTAGTGAACAGAGGGTATACCAAGGGAAGTCTTAAGCTACACCTGTCCTTGCTTTTATGTTTGTCTTTAACATATGATACAACATTAAGTCAGACACAGAATACCAAGCTTTGGTTTGATTTGTTGTGGAAATTCTGTAACGCAAACTATTAAATAATTCTCACTAAAAGATAGGATTTTATGTTCCCAGTCTATTTTCTGCATTTGAGTCTATAATATAGATTACTGAAGAACTCCTGAAATTATTCATTATAAGAATAACTGATATGGAGTTACACTATATATGGCCTTAGTATATGGGACCATAAAAAGGATGGTCCCTGTCTTTGTCTTTTTCTTTTCCTCTTCCCTCTCCCAGTTACCCTTCCACTTCCCTTCCTTGAATACCTTTAATATTAGTTGAAGAGAAAGGAAGATAAATTATTTCAAGTCTCTTCCTCAGTGTAACACAAGATTTTCACGACTATGCTGCTGCCCAAGTGCTGCAGGGAGACATGGATTCTAAAGAGCCATTAGGGCAGGGAGGATTCATAAGATATTTCTCAAAGGTGGATCACCTGCAGACAATGGATAATATATTGGGAAAGATTGCCAAGAATAATAAAAACCAGATGACCAAAATGGAGAAGAGAAAATCATGGTGAATTATCTTGAAAACTATGAAGAAGTGGAAGTGCCTGGTGCCTAGTCATGTTCTAAAATAAGGCATGGTATACATAGATACAGATATATTACAGTAGCAGGTCAAAGCAATATATACCTGTACATCTCATACAATAAGGACTTGTTTCCTGGGGCAACTTTAACACTGAAGTTACTTTGTTCCATACAAAAAAAATAAAGTGAGGGCAAGGCCATCACCAGCCCTGGAATTTGATAACCTAATTTGATTGTATCACATGACCATATTAATAACTCAGTTGGTGGATCTAATGTCTTTAATGTCCCTGATTCTGAAGTGGGTTGACAAATAAGATCTTCCACTGACATTGGCATTTGTCATAATACTGGAACATCAGTCAGAACTGGGACGTCTACTAGTAATTGAAAAGAAAATTGCATTTTCAGAAATAAGTAACACTTTATGGCACATAATCAAACCTTGAAAGTTATTACTATCATTGCGTCAACATCATACATAATAATTATACTGCTCAGTCCTTGATGTGTTAAAAATCTAGAGAGAAATATGATGGTCTTGATTTTTCAAGCAAAGGTCAATTCTCTTGTAGTAAAATATTCCCTGCTACTTGTAATAGTTGACATCAGTAACATTGACATCAGCAAGGAATTTATCTAAGGATCCCAGGGTTCATCTCCTAGTCAGAGTTCAATGACTTCTTGAAGTGACTAACACAGATTAAGGACCTTTCACTTTAGATTTTTACATTTCTGAAAAGATTTCCTCTATTTATAAAGTGATAGTTTCATTGTTATTAATAAAATGCTTTTATATAGACTTCTGTAGAACAAATCACAAGAATAAGGTCTTAAAAGTGATGGTGACTTAATTGGCAGTGACTTATCCCTCAACAGAAAAATAGGAACTACTTCCCTGCCCCTTGCTATCTTTGTTGAATACAAAGTAATAACCTGCACATTAAGCATTTCTGCACATCATCTGACATAGTTTGGTCCTCACTCAACTTTCCTCATATCCATGTATTTAAAATTTTCCAGCATGTAAGAATATACCTACGCCGCACAATACAGCGTGGAGAGATGAGATATTTCTAAATCATTCATCAGTACAAGAAACTGTCTGAACATATTAGCTAGTCAATATTTTAATATGATATTTTTTCAAGAATTCAGACTAAGTGAATAAATACACCCTGGTTTATTAATTTTTGTATTATGTGATCAGTTAGATTTTATGAAGTAAAGATTATCTAGTATGTATCAATAATTTAAGTACTGCTAAATAAATGAGACAATGAGGTTTGAATATCTGGCTTAAAATGTAAATTCACTAGATATCAAACTTCAGTATTTTATTTTTGTTGACCAAGAGACTTGGGGAAAAAATCTGCCTTTTTTTTACTAGACTCTAAATGCAGAGGAAAGAGTTAAAAATAAATTCATATAAACCAGGCAATTTCTTCAAGATTTGCAAATCCAGCTCTGCCTAGCCAACAGATTTAGATATGTAAGATCAAATTTCAATAGGCCTTGTATTTTGGGGGTGTTACCCATCCCAAATCAGTCATGCAAGCTTTTCTGATGACAAAGTATCAAACACTTGGTTTAAAATTCACGTCATTAGAAGCATATGCTGCAATCAGACATTTCCTGTTCATGAAAATACATATAATTAAAGAGAGAAAAAATATATTTGTCAGCTGCCAGATGTGCTACTTGCTTATACAGTACGTACTGTAGACAGGGTAAGAAAGATAAGACATGTTATTTTGTCTTTTTATAAACTCTCATTTTTGAGTTTTGAAAGCAGTTGTCTTCATAACGATAACCATCTCAGAGCTGCGGGAATATACAATTCTCTATCGTCTAGTGGCTTACCTTATTAAACTTTAAGTGCTATGCAAAATCATCTTTGCTGCTACTTTGCAAAGCAGTTGCATAAGGGATTGTGGCCGTGAAGGACTGCGGATGGTACAGTCCTTTCACCAAGGAGAAATGCATTTCAATGCAGACTAGATAGGCACAAAGGAAGAGTAGTAAATGCAGCAACATCAGACACAGAGCGCTTGTCCATATTGTCAGAAGCAAAGCAGCTCTTTTTACTAGAAAAGGGGCCCAGATTGTGAGATGTAACTGGGACCTTTTAAAATACGATCTCTCACTGGTCCGAAATGCAAAGTCTTTATGCCATCCTGATTTTGTTTTAGGCTTTAAATTTATCATTTCTTGAAGGATACCGTTGCTGCCTCTAACTATGTGTTTTCTTTACATCTTTAGTAAAGACTTTACTGAGATAACTTGAGACACTAACCTCAGTTATTAATTTGCAGCCTGAGAGAACTTCATACTGGCTTCCATCTCCTTGTAGTTGTCTTTGCTCATCAGGCTGAGTATGGAAATATCACTATCAGCAGTTAACATAGATGTCCTATTACACCCACATTTACTCACACACTGCCATCTCCTCCCTACATGGCAGCTCAGAGGTGAAACACACAGTTAAAAAGGAAACACTTCACAACGTTTGGAGACGTTCAAACATCCTCAGAACTTCAGACAATTCCCATAAAAGGACATTTGAAGTTTGAATACCCACCTAGATAGTTAAATATGCATGTCAATGTCTCGACTAAGCAGAAGCAGGGTTAAGCTTTGCTTCATAAAGAAGTAGCGCTTTACCCTGGGAATCCAAAAGATGTGGGGAACACGATGCGTTTCATGCTGATGCAGATCAAATATGACAAAACAAAATTTTGTCATATTCTAGACAGAAAAAAAAGAAAAAAAGGCCTTTTGCCTTTCTTTCTTGAAAAACAAGTTTTCTCTGTTAAAATTTTTCTCTATAAATAATTTCTCTGTAAAATTATGTATGCTTTAAAACAGGGGTTTATAATGGAAAAGCACATTCAGCTGTAATTTCAGTGATAAATTCACAGGAGAGTATCATAGGGTTTACTAGATAAATTAGGTCCAGCATTTTGGGAAGACAGTATCTACAAAAAAAAAAATCCCAACAAAATGCAATTTCTTGATGACAAGAATTTGTTGAAGACATTTACATTTGGTGATGGAGAAACAACCCCACGATGGTCTGTGTTAATTTGCAAACAACATCTGAAAGCCATTGGAAGCCATTTGAACTGCTAAAGAAATGCCCTTTCCCTCCCATACCTTAATGTTATTTTGACTAGAGTAGGCTGTGGACTTGCAGTTATCTGGGGGTAAAGCCGTTGTGATAAGCGATTATGTAGTGAATAGATTGGTTTACCTGTAGTGCTTACCTGCAATGTTTACCTTCAGTGCTCCAGTGAGCTAATCTCCTCATTTGCTAAACTAAGATAATTTTGCACACAGTTGATAAATTATATTCTATAAATTGATTTGTCTCTTGATGGAAGAAAAAATTGAAACACTTCAAACAACAGGTGGGATTTCCAGAACTTGCCTTCGAGCACAGATCTATGGTTTTAAAAGAGTCCCAGAAATGAGGAGTGAGATCACAACACTCATTGATTTGCTCAGACAGAAGAGCCAAAAACGTGTTTGATTGATCTTTTTTCTTTCCCCAAAATAAAACTTCTTCCACCCACTCCTCACCTGAATATCATGGTGAATTAATAAAACTTTTTGGTTTGGAATATATGTATATATAAACAATGAGGATATCTGTTAGGGAAAATATATCATGTGGGATCCATCAGCCCAAGAGAGGTGAGGCTGCTGCAGCTCCATGTCCCCACGTCCAAGCAGTAGCGAGGCTGATGCATTCCCAGCAGGTGCATGGACACAGAGCACACATATATATATATATACGTGGTTGGCCACACAGATCAGAGGCAGACACTCAGATCACTCGCACTAACACAGACAGCACCGATGTCCTCATCCTGCTTTCCTCTCTCGACGAGCAGGGTGGAGATCCATTAGTGGGCATACATATACTTGTGTACAAGGTGGGTCAGCAGCTGGACTCAGACACTCAGTCTGTCATGTGGATGTCCCAGACCTGTTGCTGACACCTCACATGTGCAAGTGCGTGCGTACACACACAGAGCTGGTCCAAACTCCCCCAGTCCCCATAGTCGATGTCCCTGTGCTCTCACCCTTAGCAATATACAGGCACTCTTACACCCTTACGGTCTCACTCAGACTCAGCCCCCTGGTTCCCAAGGCCACTTGACCTACTCACTGGCTCCATCTTTACTGGTGGTCATACCTGCACTCGCACACCCGCACTCGCTCCAGTTTCTGCACCACGGACACACGAGCCCTCTGACCCACGGTGTGGCTCAGGTTGCTGCACTCAGACCCCCATATGCACACAGGCACACCAAACAGCGGGTCCTCACCCAGGAAAGGGTTAGAGAGGAGTTCAACAAGAGGACAGGCACAGGGCATAGCCAGAGAAGTGTACTGACCAGCCAACTATTTACATGTGGCTGGACCTTTTTAAGCCTTGAGCTTTCTATTTCCCATACTTGCTCCTCCCCAAATCACCTAAATCCCTCCCTTTGCCCACCTTTGGTTCCTCCCCTAAATGTCCCATAATAAATCCTGTGCAATCTCAAAACGCTCCTCCCCTGCATCGCACCATGTGTCCCACCCCCAGGCTCCAAATCCCGCTTACTGCCAAAGGTGATCTTGAGAGCTGCTCTCGAGGATTCATGGTGATGGCTTTTACACCTGGACACTGGGGCTTGAGACTCCCCCGAGGCAGCCCTGGGAGGGGCCCAGACAAGGTGTTTGCTTCCGCAGAGTCCTTTGTTTGGATTCTCGTCTGCTATTGTGCCCTGTGAGGGGCCTGGGAGTATCCTAGCAGGGTATTATTTGGGCTCCCTCCACCCTCCTGTCTTCCTTTGACTCAAGTGACCCTGCTTCTTTGCCAGGGTGTAGGACAATTGGCTTCCTTTCCTGTCTTTGGGAATTTGAACGTAATTTCTGAAATTTCCAAACTTCCTTTCCAAGTATGGTCTTTTGTTTTGTTTTGTTTTGTTTTGTTTTGTGAGGGGGGTGTTTGTTAGTTTGTTTGGTAGATTGGCTGTGTTTTTCCCCCCTGAGATATTTTGGTGCTAGCAAACTCTGGAACAGTCAGCAATTGTGTTTATTCATTTCCATTACTTTTTTCTCTCTCATTTATTTTTCAGCCAAACTAATTTCATAAATTTAACATGAATTCATGAAGATTTTGGGCTGCTCCAGAATTCCTTCTTTCATGGAATCATTTATTCATTGAGAAAACAAACAAATAAATCCTGCCAAGTTTTATTTAGCAGTGTAAACCTGCCTAGCTTTTCTTGGCAAACCTATGACAGCATTTAAAAAAATGCTCTGCACTCTTAAGTTCAGTGTATATCTAGTTAGCTTTTACAGGAGTTAGACTTTGGGGTTTTAATGAAGGTAAAATTATATTTTTATTGTTAATTGATGTTATGGAGTGAAAACATAACTAGCCAAAATATTATCATGCCATAGTACAAGGTCTGCCAGCCCTATTCCTTCTCTTATTAGTTAGGAAAAAAGTCCTTTCATGTTATGAAAAAATTTTTAATGACTCTGAAGTGGAAGATTATGTCCATAATCCCTCCAAATTCCAGAAAAGCATTTAATCATGTGCAGGACTCCATTTGTTTTCAGAAAGGTTAACATTAACTTAACTTCATCATAACATTAAGTGCACCGTTAAATCATGCACGTATTTTACATTAGACATGCTTAAATGTTAAGCTGTATAGAAATGAGCAGCTGGAACAAAGTCTTAACTTTGTAGTTTCAATTATTTTATACAGTCAGTGCAGACTTGGGAAGTGGGGTACATAACTTTAAGTAGTTGTGATTTAATTAACCTTTCACATACAGTTTATTTTAAGGTGAATGATTCTGATTAATTAAGATACTGCTTGGTAAATTTCTGCAGGAAGGCTTTTGCTAGCAGTAAGCTAGCAATGGCATGTAAATATTTTTAAGTACAGGAAACATCAGGATATGATTCAGTCACATGGCAAAAGTGTTAAAATTTAAATATTTAAGTTTCTTATTTGTAGGTCTTCGGTATACTAGTATAAAGGATTAACGGATGGAAGAATTTACAGCTAGTACTTTAAGCTAAACCTAATCAATCTTCACAGAATATGGTAAAATAAAATATTCATCTATATTTAAATAACACATGAAAATATTTCCTTATATCTATTTTTTCTGGTCTCTCCATGTGCGTAAATACAGAAATGACAGCATGCAATAAAACAAGTCTATAATTACTTTTAAGTGTTCCATTTTGATGGTTACTTATCTTTATTTCGGTTTAAAATACAATTTTAAAATAAGTTCAAAACAAATCAATATTTGATTTTATACCGAAAGACATTCTTTGTAATAACTGAAAGAAACTTCATAACAAATATGAAGGAAGGGGGCATTAGAAAGGTTATGTTGTGTGTGTACAGTAAAGAACACATTTATCCTCTTAAAGTCTTACAGTTCTTACGCTTACCTTCATTTCTGGTGAGGAACTCTGGTAACTCCTGAGGAATTACCCGAAGAGAACAAAGTTCAGAACACATAGGGGATCAATGTCCACTTGTTAGTCAGATCTGGAACTAAAGACTAACATTTCAAATTTATTTTAAAGCTGTGTTTCAGAGTTGGACTGGAAATGTATTCTAAATTATTTTTAAGAGTTGAATGTTGTTTAATGTCTCTTTCCAATGTAAAACCAATGAAGGAAAATCTCCTTTGAAATCAGAACATTCATAACTGAATTCAAGAACCAATAGAAGGAAAGATAAAAGTTGAAAATCTTCTGATATTCATGGTTTTGCTGGATTGTCTTCTGTTTTTCTCTATGGGTAGTGACCTGCATTTACTCCCAGGTGCTACTGTGTGGACTTGGCAACTACAGTAATGGAAAAATATCAGGAAGAGCTATGCAAGAGCACAGGAGGCTGTGATAGCCATGAATCTTGGGATCTACCAGAACAAACTGAATAACACCTGCAAAATAATTTTCTGAGGCCAGCTATGTACTGGAGGTGAAATGAGTATATGATTTTTTTTTTTTTTTTAATTCTGTCCTATCCCACTCTGTTTTACCTGCATTATTCTGTTAAAATAATTGTTTGCTATAGACAAAAGGGTTAGACTAGAGCTGCTTAGGTAAGTCCTGCATTACGCATCCAGTTTGATGCACTGTCGGTTCTATTCCATTGAAGAAAAAGACACTGAGTAATCTTGACATCTGCTTAAATGAAAGAAAGATCTGTTCTGCATTACTGTTAGTTCTCTAGAACATGTTTCTTTTCTTGTGGGTTGGTTGTTTTTTCCAATAGTCACTTTGGCGTACTTTTGGGCAAATTAAACAGACCTAAATAAACATAGGTTTGCATGCTTATTTTAATTTTGATTGTATTTCCCTTGCTACAAAGCTAGGCATTACTCATTTGAAAACTCGTTTGTCACGTACTCTGATCTTCAGTCTTTCACACACAAGTTGACACTTTTTTCGTAACACTTTCACCGCAGAGTGCAGGGATACCCTTCTCTCACTCTTACGAAAGCCTATTGAACACCCTTCCGCACTGCGGTGGACACGCTGTGTTCTCTCCCCCAGGGTTAAATGCTACAGGACGGCTGGCTTTGACATTCTTCTATCATTCAGTTCAGGCAAACAGCTCTAAATATGTCAACAGAGGTTTATATATTAGATGACCCCAAAGGAATTGAATTGATCCAGCAGTGCTGGTAGTTAAAAAATGTATAAAGTACACTTCTGTTATAACTAGTTACTCCAAAATGTTGTGGCGTAGTCAAGGAATTCTGTGTTTTTAAACTGGCTTGCTTGTCCATACTGACAATATTAAATGTAAACTCCTGTGATATTATTAAATTAACTTTTACTAATCCTACTTATAAAGAGATTTACTGCAGAGAGGAGAGATCAAAAGGTTAATTTATTGGAGGAACTCTCACTAGCCATTAGTAAAATGTGTAGGTTAGTACAATTCCAGACATAAATCAGATTTGTATATAAAACAACACATTAGAGTATGCCAGTCCAACCTCTGCTTCCAGGGAAGACCTTTTGAGGTTGAATTATTACGCTGTAGGAAAAAATGCTTGACTAGTCTCAATGGACTCAACACATACTACTGTTTTGAGACTGCTAAGAAATCCCTGACTAATTTTTCCAGGATCTAAGCTCCACCTTCCCACCCCATGGACTGCTTATTTAAATAAATTCAAAAATACATAAACCAAAATTATATGCCAGGATGCTTGTCTTGAATGGTAAAACTATGTTACATAAACACATCTATATGATTTAGGAGTCTAATCCTGATGAAAATTAACAGCCTAAAGTTCCTAAAGCACTTGTATGCCTTTGAAAATGTTGCCTATGATCACTCAGATATGACTCCTCTGAGATGATCTGCCTGTCTAGGTTACAATTCGCTACATCACAAAGCAATTGTATTCAGATTGTCTTTTTTAGGTAAGGACCGTAATTTAGAATTGCAGTAATAATGATAATAAACTGAAACTAACTTCAGGATGTTAACGATGTGCGGTGTTCATCTGTGTCATGCTAGAATATAACTCCTCTTATACACAAAACTTGATACATTGTCCTTAAAGCACTTCATTCTAAAATGAATAAATAAGATTTTTTATAAGCCAAAATACATCTCATATCTGTATTGCTGTAACTTACTTCTACTAACAGATCATTCCAGGAATTGCCTAACAGAAAAGGCTGTTTCTGTAGTATTGAAATACTCGATGGAAGTATAGCACGGCAATAATAAGTATATTTTTTAAAATGAAAAACCCAGCACTTGTTTCAAATTCCTTAGAACACCATGAAAATGCTTCACATCATTAACACACCAAAAATGTCTTTGTGTGGGTTGACTTCAGTTGCATTATGGACCTCCTACACTGTCCAGGACAGAAATCATGGTGATGCAATAATGACTTCTGCAACCAAAGTCACCGTTCCCCTGGAATGCTGAACCACAATGGAAATATGCAGCAAAAAGGTCAACTCACTCAAGCAAACACTTCAGATCATATCAGTAATTCAGAAATTGCTGGTTTTATTTGGGAATATGTATATACTAAGTTTTGAAAATATATAAAGAGTTCTTTTTTTTTCTTCTCTTCTGAGCAGTTGCAGGACATCCACATTTTGCTCCCTTGCTAGAAGAAAGCAAGAACTGAAATATCAAAACGTTCCACAGTGGACATTTTGAATGTTGTTTGGCTTTACTAATGTTTAAGCACTCATTAAGTTAAGAATTTGTATCCATGGTGCTACCCTACCTGCTTCGATTAAAACAGGAAAATCAACTCTCAGAACAATCAGTTTGCTCATATTTCAGCTGTTCTTAGAGGCTTCCTATGAAACTGGGACTTCATTGGGCTTCACGCTATTTGTTCACATAGAAATCATCTGTAATCCTAGAAAAGGCAAAGAGAAAAGGGCTAAAGGAGAAACTAGTAAAAGATACAATGTATACCCTTTTTATAGAGAAGCACCTAAGCTTAAGTGATAGTATTTTCAAACACTTTAAATGACATATTGCCAAAGAATACATCTACCTGTGTCTGTGCGGTTAGATCTGAACTTCTCTGCCTCTACCGAGAGCTGGATTAGCAACCACGCCAATATGCATTGTATTTCAGCGTATGTCCCTTAGCAGGGTATATTTGCACGGACACACAAGCATACTTTGAAGCTGGCTCTGTTTAGTCAACTCAGAATGTGGGTAGAGGAAGCTGGGTCAATTTGTATCCATCTCTGTAGACACACATGTCCAGGCTCTGAGGAACTAAATCCTAATGCACTATGTCATCGTGAATTATTAGCTTTCTATCTCTGCATATCATAAATTCAGACTAGCTCCTGGTTAAAATAACCTACATTCAGTCAAAAACACTTTAAAAAAGTAATATTCTAGTGGAGCTGCTCAATGTTTCTGAATTCCAACAGTTTTTCACCTTGGGTCTCGTTCTCTGCAAGGCCAGACTTAAATGGAAACAAAGTAGACTTGCATACATAGATAAACTCTCACAGATGTATGACTTGAAAGCATTTGAACAGCTCACCCAACAATACAACCTTCAGAGTTGAGGTTTTCATAAATATCATCAATTTTGACAGACATACAGCAATCCATGTCCACGTGTGAAAACAAATTGCAAAGACTCCAAAAAAACAGGCAGAGTTCAAGGGCAAATTACTAGGGTATCTGCAGCACTACGTAGTACAAAAATAGGTGAGTCACAGAACGTAAAAGAAAAATAAGAAACACAATTTCTAATGAGATGACTCCTGGGCAGACATCTCCTACACTGCACACACCATCACCTCCTTTCCATCAGTGAATGACTGCCAGCAGAAAATAATCCCTCTGTACTTTAATATTCAGTAGTAAAATGAGAAGAACAGGGCCAACATCCTGTAGAAAATGGGAACAGAAAAATAGGTCACCACAAACATCGTTTTCTGGTGTTATTCACGTGCAAAATATCGAACATATAAATATATAAGCTTATACGAAACCTTTGACATGACATGCATTTTGAAAACACCCAATCCATTACATTCTGAAAAGGAATTCTGCTATTCCATTTGTACAAAACCACATTTACGCAAGAAAAATTAAAGCAGCTCTCCCAACACCTACACTTAAGAAGGCTCTATTTAGTTATTTGATTAGTAATAATGTAATGGGAAAGGGAAAAAACTAGATTATACTTAAAAGAAACACCACAGTCTAAAAATAACAAGAAAATGACAACAAATTGCGGTGAGGAAAACACAGACCATATTTACAAATCTGGAAAAAAGCACAGAAAAAAAGACAAAGAACAAGCCAAAACCGCCTTTTGCATCATAATATGTATAACATTGCAGTATTTGTAGAAATGCATCACTCTGCTGAAAAAATATAATCCTAAGTGTAAGTATATAGAGGTGTAATACTTCTCAAAAGAAATGCAAACTCAAGATAGGCGAAATTTGAACCATTCCAAGGACAACATAAATGATGCCTGTTAAAAGAAACGGAACCCAGTGAACCTCAGGACCTGAGATCTGAAGCTGCTGTGGTTCCCTGTTCAAGATTCAGCCCGTAATAAGGCTGAGCATATTTCCCCAACGCACACGTGTGAGTAGACATGATTGATCACTGGTAGATAAACACAGGCAGAAGAGCAGTGCCTTTGGATGCACCAGATACACACAAACAGTACTCATAGAAATGACACAAGCATCCTGACCTTCTCCAGGCTGGCCCACGCCTGGTCTCTCCAACATCCAGCGCCAAGACCAGCCAGTCAGACTACTTGCCAGCTAGCCTGACCTGGGTTTGCTAGCGTCTCGCACACACACAAAATAGGATGAGCGCTCACACAGTTCTCTCTATGGATAGAAACAGGAATTTACCAAGAAGCGAGGACAGACTGTGCTGTGATCATGGGCAGGACTCAACAAGTGTACTGATGGGCAGCTTTTTTACATGAGACTGCCCTCTGTAATTCCCTCTCTTCTCCATTTTTTCCTCCCTTTTCTGACATTTTATCCTTCTCCTAAGAAGCCTATAATACATTTTGCACATTCGCATAATCCCCTCAAGCATCCCATATGAAGTTTTACACATTTGCAATGATCTCCCTTAAATATCCTATAGTAAGTTTGCTCTTTCACACCAGATCCAGGATACTCTCATTTCCCTTCTGACCAATTACAAAGTTGTGGTTGATTCTGCCCAAGGTCACACTTGCCTCGTGCCTTTAACAGCCCATCCAGCAGCTCTGGTCCTCGGTATGGACTTTGTTATCCACTGCTGCCTTAGGGTTTCTGTATCTGTGTCCTCAGTTTTTTGCTTGTCCTGTTTCTTGTCTCAGCCTTTTAACCAAATGTTCTTACAAAACGGATGTCCTACATTGCAGCTGTCCTTACAGAATCGTGCCTAACATTCAGCCTAACCCTACCCTTTTCCCTGTCCCTCTCATTTTCTCTCTGAGTAGATTTAAGCATCTGGGAGAAACTGGAAAGTGAGCAGAAACAAGAAGGGGAGGGATATATTTTGCAACACACATCTTGCTGCATACCCTTTGCTATTCATCAAATTTAGTTTTAATTTTTCTGAATCTTTCAAGAACAAGGACCACTTCAAAAAGATGTATTAGAGAGGCATTTGTTGTCCTCTTCTTTTTAACAATAAAGAACAATGCTGATTATTTGCTGCTAGTGAGTCAGATGATTTAAATATTGAATTCAGCTGCTTACCTTTTACAAAATTAGTATGAAGGCTGAAGGTTCACTCAAATGCCACAGAAATTTTAGACTCTGAAAAAGAGAACCAGCTCTGTATTATATTAACCGTATTGTTTGTGCCACTGCCTCTCTTTCCACATTCATTAAAAAACCCCAAAAATGCAAGACAGGAATTTTTACATACCTTTTCCACAAGTGTTATAAATTTACTAGCAGCTTTTGCTTCTCAGTGAGCCTATTTTCTGCCAAACCCTTTATAGACAAATGAAAAGGTTTCTTATCCTGAAAATACACTTGCTGAAATTGCTGAAATCTGTCTTCTTACTTATTTAAAATAAAATTTAAAAATCATGACTATATTGAGTCTCTTCTATTAATTGTTCAAAGACCTCAGTTTTACATCAAGCATAAACATTCATTAGCCAAGCTGTCTAAAAATGATAAAACCCTGAAGATCAGAAAAGCTTGTTTGCCATAGCATGGTCCCTGTTATGACTATCTAAGTGCTGCAATGGATTAAATGGCTAAGATTGATAACTGTAATTTTTCCTTAAGTAGCTTGCCTAAAAATAAATAAAATGCAACAAAGAGATGCACAGAGACTTCAATCTCAGGCATATTAGCATGTAAAAACTGCTGTTAAAAATACCTGATCTTATGTAGATTTCTAATACAGAATACATAAAACCCATAGTAAAACTGTGGTTCAGATTGCTTTGCTTCACATCCAACAATTCCAAAAAGTGTTCGGTGTTTTCTGACATGTCCAACTGTTGTCTCAGAAAAAATGTAGTAGGGAGCAACTTTACAACTACCATGTAAAACATTTTCTAGCTTTAAAGTGCTTTCAGTGTGACTGGGTCACTAAATTTTTCCAGGTGGATTCTTAATTTCTGAAGGTTAGTGCCTTTTTCAGTTTCTTTTCTTGTATGTTTTTGAAATGTACTAAGTAAAAAGTGTCAGACTGTCTTTCTTTCCTGTGTGAGTTATTGCTTCAATGTCTGTGTAGTATTTATTTTAGAAGTGACTGATAGAAGATTGCTACTGACTTCTACATGTTTTGGATGCCTTAAAATTTGGACGTGTTTACAGTGGGAAATGCACATTTATTTGCTTTTGAGTAAGAACATTAGTATTGCAGAATTCAGAACTACCAAATGTTTGCAACCAAACTGTTCAGCTGCTGACCTGACAATAACTCTTTCTAAGACAAGTCATCCTTACTCTATGGAATATTTTGCAAAGTGTAATTAAGTGTTTGGTGCTGATCTCTAGTACTGTCCCTCTCTCATTTATTAATACAATAAGCACTAACCAGGGCATGCAGGGGAATGCAATCTACGTGCCCTTCTTCTCTACGCATGGTGAACATTTAGTTATGGCACATAATAGGTAACAACTTCAGTAGAAGGCAACAAGCAATGCCTGCTTTGACATCCCCTGGCATATGTTGATTAAATGATGTATGCTGTAAAGGGGGACATATGGTTTTGACTCAGAGAAGCAAACTGAATCCATGTCTCCCCCACTCATGCTGCGTAGTCCTACCGCTGAGCTACTGAAGCAGCATAAGAAGTCCTGCCTCCAAAACAATGCTGTTTACTTATGCATTTATTTGTGAGTTGGAGCATTCTGGGAATGCCAATGGTCTTGCAAACAAGAAAGGCTGAGAAATATTTAACTCATGCAGCCAAAGAAAGTTTAGGCAGTTCCTGCCTGATGGCATAGTTCCCTCCAAACAGGCCCTTGAGACAAGCAAAGAAAACTTCATCTTATGAAAACAGAAGGCTGTGAACTGGTCTGCATTGCACCAGAGAGCCCCAAATTTACCAGATGGACTCTAGAAGCAGTATAAGTGTACTGCTTCTATAGCACTTCACCTGCAGAGCTGCAGGCCTGCAAAGGTGGCTGCTGCTGTTGGGTTTTAGCAGGTTCGTGGCATCTGCTCTTGGTCTTCGCACTGCCCAGATCTTCATACCTGAGGATATCCTACTCACATACATGTGGCTGAGGCATCTTGACAATAATGGTTTGGTGACCTAAATTTTATATACAGAAAGATATTCTATGATTCTATATGGAAGCATTTCATAGAGACCCAAAGTCTATATAAAGTTTATATGAGTGATTCCTTTTTGTCAGATTAAATACCAAGCACGTGGAGAGATCAGCAAAAGGAAGTGTTTGTTGCATAGCCTGTGCCTGCTGTCTAGACTTCATTTTCCATAACTATCACTCCATATTTCATAGCCATTCTTTTTTTTTTTTCAGCAGCATCTATGATTGAGAACTCTGGATATCCTCACAAGATTAAAAAATAATAAATTAATCCGTGAAGGATAATAAAAAAATACTTTAAAAACACTATTTAAGGTTTCACTTAACTGACCCACACATCCTTGTACTGCAAGTCCAAATCAAGGTTCGTGCTTCACAATTTTTTGTAATAACTACATAGAAACTTATTAATAAGGTATATGAAATTATGACAAAAAGAAGGAAACAAAATCTATATGAGAAGCACATGTATGGAAATGTGATTGTATGAGATTTCTTTTTTATTCAAATACACTTTTACATATCCTATGGAAACCATTTGAAATGTCTTTTTCATTTTATTAGCACTAATTGTGCACCTGCATGCTCCAGGTAAGATTTTCAAACTCTGAGCTTTCCAGTGGAGAACTCCCATGCATTTTGACAATTTCTGCATTGAAATCAACAATGACTAAATGCTACATTCAGCTGGGACTACCCTGATGTATTTTTTAAAGGCTTAGTACTATCCACTTCAGTAAATGGATTTCAGCTACTAATACAGAACAACAAAAGAATAATCAACACCTTTTTTCCTACAAATATTTTTAGATTTGAGCAATGATTATTTAGGTTATGTGTCTGTCCACTTGCATACTTCAGTTGTCACTCGATGTTCTAAAATATATTCTCAGTGTTACATCAATCTAGGCAACAGATGCTGCTCTTTTAAAATAACAAAGATTAATGATGGAGTGAAATAGATCAGTGACTTGATAGATTCTAAGAAATGCTTGATACTCATAATGAAATTACAAATTGTATACAAAAATATTATATTAATATTCAAATTATGTGTTATTACTCTTAAATATCATTGAATCGTTTTAGTCAAGTTAGGACCAATTATTTTATTTCTCTGACAATTTTTATTGTGGTAATTGTCACTATGTGCAGTCAGGCAAATGAGTTTCTCATTGCAACTTCAGAAAGTAACTAAGACATGATGTTAATGACCTTGGAAGGGCAGATTTCAAAACCAGGGAAACGTTGCTTTCGGTTTCACTGATGTAATGAAGAGCAAAACAATATCTTTGCATGGAAAGAAACACAAAACATATCAACAAGCTAAGACCATGTAGTGAAAAGGTGGTATGATAATAGGGGATTAATGGCAATTCATTTTAGATGATGGTAAATTATTGCCTGGTGAAGCCAGCACTGAGTTAAGTTAGTTATTCTAGTTAAAGGCAATAAGTAGAGCGTTCTAGAAAATAATGATTTGGTTTCTTGACAGTTTTCAAGTTCCAGATGTGTTTTTGTTGTGGTTTAACCCCAGTCAGCAACCAAGAACCACACAGCCACTCTACTCACCTCTCCCCCTCCCAGTGGGATGGGGAAGAGACTCAAAACCCCCCCTTGAGATAAAGACAGTTTAATAGGATAGCAAAGGAAGAGAGAATAGTAATAGTAATAATGATAAAAGAATATACAAAATAAGTGATGCACAATGCAATTGCTCAACACCCGTTGACCGATGCCCAGCCCCTCCCCGAGCAGCGACCCCCTCTGGCCAACTCCCCCCAGTTTATATACTGAGCATGACGTCATATGGTATGGAATATCCCCTTGGCCAGGCTGGGTCAGCTGTCCTGGCTGTGCCCCTTCCCAGCTTCTTGTGCACCTCCTCGTTGGCAGAGCACGGGAAGCTGAAAAGTCCTTGACTTAGTATAAGCTCTACTTAGCAACAACTAAAAACATCAGTGTGTTCTCAGCATTATTCTCATACTAAATCCAAAACACAGCACTATACCAGCTACTAGGAAGAAAATTAACTCTCTCCCAGCTGAAACCAGGGCAGTTTTATTCTGCTTTGGCATGAAAACAAAGCCTTTTAAATGCTACTGCAAAATGGAAGTATGTCAAAATATCTGCTTCATCTTGAAAAGGTCAACTTTTTGATGCAAGCCTTTCTCTCCTGAGTGTTCATTCTCGATCAAAACCTTTACACTGAAAATTTTGTCAAAATAAATGCCTCTGGAATGTTTCTGAAAAGTGTTTTTGCTTCAGCAAAACATCTTTCTCAAATGTGTTTTTTTCCAGAAGTAGCCAAAATAGTGAACCCTGGTGTCCTAGAGATTTGTGGTTCCTTGCCTCCCAACCCCCTCCAATTCACCCCACCATACTGAGTGTGACATCCTTACTAAGAGACAGAACACTTCGTTGGTTCATGCTAATTTTCTCTCTTGTAGAGTTCTGCCCAGGTGACTGGCTAAATCGCTGCTACCAGAAGAAATGGATAATCACAGAGTTCTCACAATTGTTATTTCCAAGAGTAAGGAACCTAATCTCTCTCTTCAACAACCTGTTTAGGGGAGTGGAGCAAGGGGACGGGGAAGGACTTATCTTTGAGATTCTTTTTTTTTTGGTAGTTGGTTAAGACTGGTGAGAACTTATTGTGGGTAACTGATAGACAGCATGATTACACAAAAAGGTGAATTAGGGGAAAAAAGATTTGTGAAGAATATTCTTATTTCATCATTACTAAATCCATTATTACAACTTAGCATCAGGTACTAAGAAAATAATTTCACTTGGTTATTATACCATTTGTGCTTAAATATTAAAGTAATACTGCAAAAGCACTCAAGAAAATGATGACTTTTGGATTTTGCTTGGCAGTAGGCAGGTGTAACAAACATCACTTACAGTACAGTTACGAGAAAGGTATTTGTAGTTTTGTACCACTCAAAGCATTGATATCTCTTTGTATTTTGAGGACAAGATTTGGCTCCCTGAAGAAAGCAGTGAAGTGCCATAAGCACAGACATATCTATATAGCTGGTCCTATCTGATGAGGACTTTCTTATCAGTGGCTGATCATCTCTTTAAACACCAGGCACTAGATGGTATCGGAATTATGACTTAATGTCTCAGTCAAATCTATACCACACTGGAATGACGTATATTGCACGTATACATTGCTTAAATTATGTAAAACCACAAAAGTTTACCTGACTGTATTTAAATTATAACTGTGGCTAATCAACATTTCTGTAATGCAATTTTTATTGCTTTACCTAGTCATAAACACCACTCTTGTTGTAGAAAAACTTCTATTTGGCATTTTTCTTAGCTCCTCAACAAACTTACTTTTCAAAACTGGAAGCGGGGAAAAAGAAAAGTAAAGAAAAAACCAGTGGCTTGTGGTCAGGACAGCCAGTGGGGAAGGTTTTTTTCACAGTAAATACTTGAACCAGGGTGCCTGGTATGTAGTAAGCAGCCCAAAAGAATACTGTGTTGGCTTTTGTGCCATCAGTAAAACATTCACCAGGCAAGAGAGACAGTCCAGAAGCTGAAGGGAGATGTAAGACACTCTGAGGGGATTTGGGAGAACAAAGTTTGTACCCTTGCTTCAATGAACACTCAGTTATTTTTATGAAATAGAATAACTCTGAGTGAAGATTAAGGGATTTTTGCTGTGAATGTCTACCTACCACAGAAAAGCTTGGTGGATGGGCAAGGAAGAGATTTGAATACACATCTTTCACATCCCAAATTAATGCCCCATAAACCATACTTTCGGCTATTCTGAGAGAAGAATCTCTCTTTCCTCAGAGAATAGTTCCAAGCTCACCCAGGAAATAATTTCAAAATATTTTTTTAGGATAGAAAGAAACATTTTCACCTAGTTCTATATACGTAAACACACAGAGTCATGTCACTGGTAACATCTGAAATAGCAGCCCATATGTTCTCTAACTAAACACAGACACGTCTCAGATGTAGCCCCTAACAACAGGGTGATCATATTAAGACTGTCACATCTACAGCTCTGTGTTTCAGCTATATTTAGCACAGCATCACTCCTGTAAGCTTTATATATAGGCAAGAAATCTGTTTTTCTCTTGCTTATTTGCAGCACTGCATGCCACACAGCAGCAAACTAACACTTCATACGGGCGTTTTGTTTTATTAGGCCAGATGATGGAACAGCAGCATTCAATATAAATGGGGAAGAATGGCGCATAGCTTAGATCCAGCCCAGAAACAAGCAAATCACAGAGTGTTCCTTGAGCTCAGCTTCCCATGTGTTCATTTGCAGCGGATTTGTGAGGCACTGCAAGCTGACAGGTGAAATCACTTGCCTCATAGATCATGAATGGAGCTACAGTAAGATGAATTGTATGCAAAATAGCAGACACAAAAATCAACAATACATGAAATACTGAAGCAATGAGAATTCTGCAGTAGGTTAGGGAACTCACTGAAAAAAATAAACAGAAAAAATACGGCAGCTGCACTTCAGAATATAACAGAAGGAGATGTGATAAACTAAGCTTAGATGAACATTAAATACATTGAAGCCATGATACATGGGATATAATAGAAGACGACTGCTAATTCCAGAAGGTCAGTGTTTCCTGAAGGTATTCCTTTTATAGAATTGTCAGTCTCGCCTGTTGTGTTAACGTCCGTTCTTAGCCATTTTGTCAGCTGCTGGAAGCATATTGAGATACCAGTATCCATCTCCTGCACAGGAGTGGAAGAGAAGGTGGGAATATTGTTTTAATCTGAAAAACTAACAGAATATTTAAGACTAAAATCCTAAAACCTGATTCAGCAAAGCATCCGTATATTCTATTTTGTCACTCATGCAGCTCATTTTCTATAGGCTTGTATGTGTAATTGTAGTTCTACTGAAATATTAGTTTACTATAGTTTCTGTCAGAATAAAGCATTCATTTGCTGAATGTGGTGTAAATCCAGAAGTGGGACAATCCGTTTTTTCCTGGACTGAGGTATGAGACAGCACTTTGGAGCTGTATTTAAGAACTGCTGAAGACAGAGAACAGCATTTTTCACCTGTGCATTCTCTGGGAAAACATGTTGCTACTTCTTCTACATGTGCTGCTACTACCACGGTGCTGGGGCCCACGCTTCCAGAGAGGTCACTGTACATGCCTCCATTGCTCAGGTTCAACATGTCATCTGCATGGCTGGGGCAAGATCGTGTGCATGCCACTGCTTTTGTTTAAAGCTTGTCTTTTATCTGAGAAAACTGAAAGCTTAAGTCACTGTGAAAAAAACAGAGAAACTAGCGACCTTTTTCTATAGGAATGAAACGTAAGGTTGGAAGATGGCTATGTTCCTGTTGGAGCTAGTGGAAGTAGAAGTCCTTTTAAAATCATGATAAATGTTGCTCCCCTCTTCCCAGTCCTTTCTTGAGTAGGCAATCAACCAAACGCAGCCTGGTCATGAGTCCGAGCACTGTGAGCAGAAGCGTTGGGCTAAATCCTGCACGCTGTCACGTTGCCATAGCTTTGTGGACAGGACTCACGCCTTGTAAAACATGCCCCTCCGCCAAGCTGCGGGTCACTCCAGCTCAGAGAGGGCAGGAGGGCAGCTGATGCTGAGGGGGAACAGGGCAGCCCTTCAGGAGGTGACCACAAGCTGGAGAATCCTCCCTGAGGTGGACAGAAGGACACACAATGCAGTGCACCGCTGTGGAGTGAGGTCCGACAACCACGGGGCTGAGGCCAGGCTGGAGGAGCAGCTCCAAAGAGAAGGCTCTGGATGGACAGGGGAAAGCAACAAGGGGTACCCTCGGCCCCTGAACCCCTGGTCTTTCCAGTTAAAGCCTCTTTCAGGCCGGAGGCCCCCCATGCCAGACAGACCCACAGTTGGCCACGTGTGTTGGCCACCATTGCAGCGGCCTCCTGATGTCACCAGCCAGGTGGACAGCATAACATTTTTGTAAACAAACCAGATTTCATCTAGAGCAATAGAGTCTTCTTTCATTTCTTCTTTGTTAATTCGAACAGCCCATAACACGCCAAGCACTCTTTAAACCTCTTAGTCAAAAAGTTTAGGTATGCTTAGGTAAAAGCAGTACTGGGGGCATAAACTGTGGTATGTGAGAGAATAATAAGCTACTATTATTCTTATATTAACCTAACACAGGTTTGAAAGGAGCATGGGAAAGGAGAGGCCCAGTTAGACTCCATCATTAACATCATTTTAACCAAAGACAGCAAGGTTGCTTTTGAATCTGATGGGAGATATTTCTTACCTGCTGCCTCACTTCCATATCTGTTAATCTGGAATGTCTCTGTGGAAGTTAACAGAAATACACCTTTGTGAGAGTCGATCTATGCCAGGTCTGAACTGAGAGATCATCATCTTCTTTCAAACCCTCATCATAATTATGTTCACCGTTAGCATATCTCTTTTAAGTTCTAACAGTGGAAGAGGGTTAAACACCAATATTTCAGTAATAAACTTTGCACTAGGAGCTTTAAAACCTGTTTGCAAATGAAACAAGTTAGGACAAAACCCTTTAATCCAAAAAGTTTAAGCACAGAGATGAAGGGAGCAGGGAACCGCAGGTGCCTTGCCTTGAAGGCTGCACAATACCTCATTCAGGCTGCTAAAGTGGATGGTTAATGCCATTATTTTCTGCCCAAAAGTCCTCATGAAATCATTAGTCTGTATTACATTTAAATTGGTTAAACACAGTTCTAAAAGTGAACTAATTCAGAGTGGACAGTCTGAAAAACTTAAAAATAGCTCTCTGTTAGGGAGATTTTATGACTGAAATAGATCTGAGTCTAAACTAAAAAGTTTAGACTATAAATTGTTTGCTTTTTGCAATTTTATTTATCTGATAATAATATCACTATTGTAGTATAATACATAGCATATAGTATAATATATACCACGTGTGTGTATATATGTATATCTCAGTGCAATACATACCATGTATATGTTGTGTATATATGTGCACACACACATAAACATTATGTATATGATAAAAAGAATCAGTACGATTGACTCACTATTCAGAACAAATGACTGTCTTTACTATCTTTATAATTAAGAAACCTTGTAACTACATCCATCGCTGTCTTGTCAAAACTTAGCTTTGCAACTCTAAATCTTTCTCTGGGCCCACAAGGCAGAAATTTTGCCATTGAAAGATTTTTTCAATGCCCAATAGAGGTGCGGAATAGACAGAATGTTACTGTTTGAAATCATTAAGAAATAGCTTATTAGAGTCTTAAGGTCCTGAACTTCTGTGACCTTGATTTATGTGATCATGTGAAAAAGAGAAACCTGTGACTTGAGGGCAGGCTTGGTGCTAATCGGGGTGCTCAGATGAGAGTGAATACTGCGGAGATGTGGAACTCCATTCCATTCTGCCGCTTTTACTATGTGAGAGTGTCATTATCTACGATGAACTTTGCTTTATAATCACTTCCAGTCACATCCACTAATGTATTTTTTTACAATATTCCTTTCTTGCACAATGCTGATGCTACTTCACTAACCGTAGGAAGAGACAGCACTAATTAGTACAAGCTGGTATTTTAACTGTTGTTACTGTAGACCTCTTCCCAGTGAGAATAAAGAGTTGTTACTGGGCACAGGTAACAAACAAATGTACGCTCTGTCATCACTGTTGGGATCGCTGCAGTGCTACTGGTCACAAAATAGACTAGTGAAAAACAAGTAGTTTTATGCATGTATACACGTACTCATATGTATACCTACACAAATACATATGTATATAAATATAGTGACCATGTTTGGGAATAGAGAAAACTGAATAGATCTCCTGTAACACCATATTCCACTTTGATTCTGTACAGTATAGCCTTGGTTATATCAAGGATACTCAACCTCTGTCAGTCTCATTATTCTCTACAAATGCTCTGCAACTGAGTAATTACTAAGCAATTAAATGCAACCTTCTACTTTTAAATAACAATAATGTTGTGACACAAACCTATAAAAATAGGAAATTAGAAGATAAAGGTTGCAATAGGTCCTTTACTCACATTAATATGAACAATCTACAACCATATGAATTAAAGAAGTAGCGACTTTAAAGCCGTTTTCCTCTAGCTAAAATGCTTATTTTTCCTCCTTTATTAATATCTAGAGATTTTTGTTAAGTAAAATATTCTTTCTTTTGCAAATAAAAAGTACATATCACTTGCTCACAGAAAATGGCAAACATGGCCTTTTTGCAATTTTTAGTTATTGATGGCCTCTCTCCCCACCCCCCCATTTATTTCAGATGACACAGTGATCTCAAAATATAGGGGAAACTGATATGAGAAATTTGTTCTCATTCAAGGGATTTTCCCCTACATACGTATTTCTTTCATGGACAATAGGGTCTTTAAGATGAGACAAAGTAAACTGGTAAACCAAGTCATAGTAATTTGTGAAACCTAGATTAGCTCAGTGAGCATGACACCAGGTATGCAGAAGTCTTTATCCAGTGTGCTGGAATAATTTCTGTTTGTACTCTGTGCCTATCTTTGAAATGCTGACAGGTCTTACTGGAGACCTGATACCTCAGCAATTTCCAGTGAATTTGAGAGGAGGGAGTTAGAAGGTGAAGTCTTTAATTTCTAAATATCTTTGAAGCATGCTGCCCATTAGGCGTAATACTTTACATTCACAAACTCTTTACACATATTACAGTTGGCTTAGAGCCTAAAACTGGATACAGGAGCAGTTTGTGCTAGGCATTGTACAAACATGTAAGAGTCCCATTTTGAAAAAGTTCACTGTCCAAGTAAATGAATTAAACAATAGATGTCAGAGGAAAAGGAAAAGTAAACTATTCATTCTTGTACAGGGTTATAATTTCACTGACATAAAAAAAATGTGAAGTCCCCCTTCCAAAGTGCTGCTAAGACTCCAAATGAAAAATTATGTTTTCATTTGAAAATTATACTTCAAATGAGCTGTAGACCAACTGAATGAGTCAAGAGGACCATAGTGAAATATTATCTAGGAAAGCTTAAAGTATTGTTTAGCCTCACCAATGAAGGAAAAATGAAATTATATCAGACCTCAAGTGCATGAAAGACTTCCACAAAAACAAAGAAGGAAACAATCTGTTTTCCATGGCTACTTGAAGCCCTTTTCAGTTCTACAGCTCTGTGATCATTGTAAACTTCATCATGGCACTCAGGTCTTCCCAGTGCCAGCTCTACTGAGTGCCGGTCTGTTAAATCACACCACCTTTCTTTTAAAGGCATCTGTGAAATGACAGAATAACCTCTATTCATCCCATAGCATTTGGATAGCTCAAATCAGATTATTTGGGAATATAGAAGCAGAGAAGACATCTAGCATCAGTTCAGTCCCTTCTACCTCAAGCACCATGACATACAAATTCCATTTGGAAAGGTATATCTCCAACCTAAAGGAAATATTCAGGAGTTCTTGGTAATCTCCTTGGGATGTTGCACTCAAAATTTTATTGGTAGTAAAATCTGGCAGTAAGAGAGTAAGATTTAGGAGTAATACAGTAACATTTTTTTTTTTCCAAACTCTGAACTCATTCATGGCCAGTTTATACATGATATCGTTTTTTAGTTGCAATAGCTCTTCACTGTGTGTCATGACTGCCCTGTGTGTGATGACAATAATTGTATCCATTCTTAACCTTTTTATTTCCCCTGTCTAGGCAAGACAACCTCTAATTTTCTCTTGTGCCAGAAGCTTTCTGTTCCCTCCATCCCCTTGTGCTCTCATCCCACATTTGTCAAGGCAAGCCGTCGTCCTGGAGGAAGCCCAGTGCTGGTTGAGCATGGACAGCCCTGAGCAAGAACAAACGTTGCCAGCATAGCTGGACTGGTTTCACTGCTATTGCCACTGCCTTTAAATTTGTGCCAGTGGGTACGTGAGAAGAAATCTCTCTGGTCATAGCTACAAGGAACTGAAAAGAAATAGGAGATTGTCTTGAGCAGTTAAGTGCCTTGCTAGAGCCCTGAACAAGGAAACTTCAGAAAACCTTAGCAGTTGTGTGCCACTGAAATCTCTGATGGTCGGTGTTTGGTGATTTCAGTGAGTAACTTGCTTGAATACAAAAATAAATTAATGAATAGAATTACAAGAAAAGGAAAACAAAATCCCAAACCCTACTATAATCACTAATGAACGATGCCTTATTAGAAATACATTTCCTTTATCTGGCTTTCACATGTGAATCAGCTTAGGCTGACATTTTGCTCTCAAAGCTAAGACAAAATTTGGACAATAAATTTTTTGGATAATAAATCCACCATTAGGTAAGACAGTATGAAAGTTGTATCTCAGAAAATATAGGTGAATAAACCCAACTGAAGAGGACCTTAAAAATTAAAATTTAGTTCTGATATTGTGGCTGAACAGTCTTTTGAAATGTGACAATATTGAGATTTCAGCTGCACTGATTTAAACAACTTAGAGCAGAGCATGGAATATGGTGTCTGTTACATGATATCTCCACGGCTCATACATTATAGCACCACTTTATGATCCACACTGTTTCCGTCCATTCAAATCAGTAGGTGGTCTGGGAGATGGCATTTTAGTGACCTGGCTGTATTGTGTATTCATTAGAGAGATCTGAGAAGACAGCAAACAAGGAAGTATGGCTATGGATAAAACTGACAATGAAACCTAAAAATCTATCCTTTTTCTTCTTAACTCATATATAAATTTGATTTTAAGTGTATGTCAGGTCTACGGTACATATTTAGTGCTTCTGTGAATTTATGTCCAAAAGAGACAGTACAAAGGTAGGGTGGCAAGATTAGAACATTAGTGTGTAGAGCAAATCTAAGAAATATTCCCAGTGAATGCAGATCCAATGTCCCCGCTGCAATAAATGCTAGTCCCCTCACAGTCAGACAATTATATTTTTGAATTAAAAAAAATATGCATCATTAAAAAATAGATTAGTAAATCTTTGATTTTAGGCCATAACCATTGAAAAAATATTAAACTAAGACTATAAGTTAGCTTTATAGGAAATACATGAATAACATTACTTTCATTTTTAATGTTCTCTTTCTAGCAGTCATCAATTGATATCATTTAGAATTTAGTGTCATTCAAAACTAGATCAAAATGGCAAAAAAATGGGGTTTTTCCTCATAACCATATTTAATATTCATACATAATTCAGCATGCGTTTATACTCTGCCTTGTCAAGGGAACATTTCTTCTTAAACAGGACTTTGTTTATCTTGTATCGTACATAGAATTCCAGGACCAGGTTATACATAAAAAGTCAGAGACTTAACAGTACTCAGCCATGCGAAGAATTTGTTTTCCCTCAACAGGGCCTTTAAAATCAGAGTTAGTTGATTAATTTTCATGTTTTATGAATTATTCATAATTTAATCATTAACAACCAAATACAGACAATTCTGAATCTAGACCAATATTACAAAATCCATTAACTGGTCCATCAATGCAATACAAATTCAAAGCTGCAAGAAATAAAGTAACATATGTAGAGATTTCCTCGTGTTTTATCCAGTTTTCTGTTTCTGCTGTTGGGTTTGCATCATCAAAATAAAAAGAAAACTTGTTATATTGCTTTGTTTTGTTACAACTATGTGGATACATTTTTGAATTTCATGTTTCAAACTCCAGCAGGCGCACATTGCCTGAACTGATTCAATGATATCTTTAAAATGTTTTTTCTTCTATTTTTGTATATCTTTTGCCACATTTCTTTCATTTGTTCTCTTTTTAGTTTGATGTTTTGGGGTTTTTTTGATAGAGCAAAAGTTATTTGGAGAGAAAAGATGGTTGTCTATGAAAAAGATATACTTAACACCAGCAGCTTTATGAAAAATATTCAGTGCTTTGATAATAGGCTTAAATGGCTTCAGGACAGTGTAGAGATACCCCAGGTAGGTTGAAGACATATAGCTCTATAAGCAGAACAATATGGAACTAATTTACCCTGCTCCTTGTCATGTATCCTAACTTACAGCCAACGCCTTACCTCTGTGGGGAGGGTGCTTACCAGCCCAAGAGCCAGCTACTTCCTCAGGAATTTGCATTAGTATCTGCAAAGGTCAAGCTTTTTTTAGTTAAATTTAAGTATGTGCACTTTAATTTAACTGTCCATAGTGAAGCTTAAGTAGTGAAGCTTAAGCTGGATACTAGGAGAGGTTTGACCATCAGAGGAGAAAGGTTCTGAAATGGGCTTTAATTAGCAAGGCAAGAAATTTAAAAGATTATAAAATGGAGTTTAATATATTTAGATGTAGCTCCATGGTATGGCTGCCTAAGACAGAAAAAGGCTAAGCTTGATAGCCCAGTGAGTAGCATCTGTATTATGTTCCCAATGACTCATTCAACCTCTCAGGCTAGTGTAGATTATCAAACCAACCTTATAGTTACACCTAAACTGTAGCTTCACCAAAGCTCCTCTGTGTGTCATGAAAAGCTTATATCTGTGTCTGTGTGCATGTATAACAAAAAAAATATAGATTTTTCTATACGTAGCTAATTGAGAAGTCACTTTTAAAGGTAAGGTTCCTTGCTAGATTCTCTAGAGTTAACTAAGGAAGGTTATTTTGAGTAAATGTGTATTTAACATATACATTTTAAAGTAGAACTGTAGTACAATTGCCAATTAATGTTAGTTCCCTCAATTGAATTAACTGGGTAAGCAACTGAGTCTAGGGTGAATGGTACATTCTCATTTTCTAGGCCCATAACTTTTTTCCTTTAATACTTAGAAATATTATTGCTCTTCCTTCCTGTAAAAGTAACATTTGAATATTTGGACAAAACAGTCTGTGTTGTATTAATGTACTTGTTTATTAAGTGCATTTATGATCAGGGTATGATACTGATGTGCAACAGTCTATGAGTTTGAGTTCATAGCATCAGGGTTTGACTGCCTGGGCTGTACTACCTCCCGATACTACAGCCTGTTTATGAATGCAGACTGACACAGACACTGTTCACTTTCCTCAAAGGCGGGATCAGATTTTAGCTGAAATTCTCAGAAAGAACTTTTTCAACTGCTTAAAGACAGGTTTGCCAATGGTGTGTTCTTGTTTGCTTTCTGAAATTTCGTAACACAAAGACTGACTGGAAATAGGAGGTCTGTTTTGTAAAAAATATTGAAGTTTTTGAATTCAATGTTAGTCTTTATCGGAATGTGAGATCTCTCAAAATAGCTAGAAGAAACTGGACCCAATAGCTGAGAGTTCAGTATTCCCAGATCCGCCCAGAATACAGGAGATTTAAGTTTAAGCTCCTGCTTCATATCATCTAAATCTGACATTTCAGTGTAGTCATTTAATATCGTAGAATCATGTTCTAATAATGACAATGTTGAATTTTCAGTGTCAGAATGCTCCCTTCCACCTCCCTTCTTCCCTGACAGTATTGGTTAAATGAGTAAGTTTATGTTTGTGTGGTCAAGAAAGATTCCAGTCCTGATTAGCTAATAACCTAGCGATGTGAGATCACAACACCTCTTCACAAATTTTTGTCTCTAAACTGATTCTTTTTCTTGGAAACTGCTTTGTTTTTTCTTTTTTGTTTGTTTGAGGGGGTTTTGTTGTTGTTTTTTCTCAATGTGAAGGAAAAAAATATGCTACATTCCTTTTCCAAAGTTAAGATGATGAAAATGATTGTAAAATAATAGTGGAAAAGCTTGATTAACATTTTATCTTCAAAAAGAACTTAAAGAATATAACTGAAGAGGCAATTGTTTATCTCTTGTTCTTGGCAAAGAGACTCCAGATGACTAAAATCAGAAGCCTTTAGTTATCCAAGTTGTGGAGTCTTTTGCAGTCAGATGCACCTCTGCTCCCTTTCTCTTCCTAGTATTTGCTGTTCACTCTTAATACCATACAGTAACAATAAAAAATAACTATAACAATAAGAACAGGTGATGTGACTAGAGTTAACAACTTACCCTTGTACAAAGAGGCAACAGCTTTCTTCTGTCTGTTCTGACACACGAGAGCTCCACTGACCACCATTTGCTGTCTTCTGCAGCACTGCAGAATTGATATGGGGCTGGTATCTTTCAACAGTTAATTGTTATCTGTTAAAATGAGATGTCTTTTTCCTTTTCTGGTCTGGTTCCTCATCTTGACTCCCCAGTGAGTACTTCCTTTAAAACCTGTGACCCCCAGGTCCCATGCTCTCAGTCCTTTCCCACCAAAACCAGTCACCTAACCTGTCCTTTTTTGCACCAAAATCTCTAGCAAAGTCCTCCTGAAATATATTGAACCTAGCCTTTACTCAGGAGAACCCACTCAGATCACACACCTTGGCTTTTGGATGGGGCTCTCTCCAGTCTCTCTATTCTTGCCCTTCTTTTAGGTTCATCCTGATACCTCTGTCCATGTCTAGGATTTTTCATTGAGACCATGTCTACTGCCCCCGTGAAAGTCAACTGCAAGATCATCACTCCTTTCAATCCATTTTGTCCCAGAATTGCCACATGCTGGTTTTCTCCAGCTGACTAACTCAAATTCCTCAGAGGAAGAATCATAGTCCTTTCCAGAGACTCCAAACAGCTTTTTCAGCGCATCCTGCCAGTCCACCTTTCCAAGATGAAGTAGCCTTGTGGATCACTGCTGTGAAACTGAAGTACCTGGATCCCAAAGGGGTGAGTCTGATTAATATTTGTAGGTCTGATGGAGATGAATGGAGTGTTGTTCATATGAAGGACAATTTGGGGGTTCAAGATATTGGAAGGTTTTCTCCTAGATCTTAGAAGGCTGCTGGGAGTAGAAGGAGAGCTGTCAGGGGCAGATGTAGTAACTGGCTAAAAGCAGTTCTGAGGCAATTACTGAGAATTACTGAGCTGTGGATAAAGTTGGGATTTGGCATGGATTAAAACTGCTGCTTCTGTTGCTGCAGCCTATCCCATCTGCAATACTAGAGAAGACGCTAGTATGGGTAGAGTGAATGACTCCTCCCTGGGCTTTTTTGGTAGAAGAGGCAGGGTGAAGGCTAAAGTTAGGGGTAAGATTAGAGTTCAGGTTCAGTCACCATTACGAACAATTTCCTATAGCATCCTGCCATTTTCTATAGAGTTTAGAAAAGTGCTGGTAGATGCAGAGTTGAATGATTTCTCATTAGATATTTGAGAGGAAATCTGTTTCTTATTTAAATCTAGGGTTAGCATTGAGGTTACAGTTAGGATCTGAAACAGCCTGTAGAGACAGACTAATTGCTGCAATGATACTTCTTACACTTCAGACATCAATTAGTTTTGAGGGCAACTGGGCTGCCTGATGCCCCATTTAAAATTAGGATTAGGATAATCCAAAAGTTCAAATCCTTTTAACTTTTTTCCCTCATCATGCCAGAACAATAGAATTGGGTAAGAACAGTAGATAAGAATCGTGAGCTAAGACATAAATATTCATACAACAATCAACTGTGAATGTCAATGCCAAAGTATCAATGTTCATACTACCCTTAGCAATAAGCATTCCAGACATTTCTCCTTGCTCCAAAGCTAATTAGAAAAATGGAAATTATCAACTTATTTTCTTGGTCTGCCAGAATCCAACAGCAGTATTTACTTCAGCTCTTACTGTTTAAACTTTATCCCTAACCACAACCATAATTACTCCATATCTCCAACTGCTGGATCAACTCAAGATGGCCTCAGAGAATGTCTTGCCTAAACCCAACTTTAATCTATTCATTTTTGCCAACAGTCTCCATCCTAGGCTTTAATTTCAAACATTTCTAACTGCACAAAACACTGCTGTCTGTTCAATGGTTACAGTAAGCTAATCATTCCTGTGATCGACTTCTACTAGTCCTCAGAAATCCATCCCAAAATATTCTTATTCTGGAACAAAAAATACCCATTTGAAATGTACTATGTTGGAAATATCCCTCCTTCTTCCCTCCCCTCTCCTTCCCAAAATATATAGCAATAACTGAGGTATCCTTGGTGGAAAGCAGGCAAAACTACAGTGGTTATTCCTGTGGGGCGTTAAAGAAAATAGGTCTTGAAGATTGTTTTTCTTAATCCCCAGTAGTACCTTGTCATGGTTTAACCCCAGCCTGCAACTAAGCACCAGCCAGCTGCTCACTCACTCCCCACGGTGGGATGGGGGAGAGAATCGGAAGAGTGAAAGTGAGAAAACTTGTGGGTTGAGATAAAGACAGTTTAATAGGTAAAGCAAAAGCCGTGCATGCAGGCAAAGCAAAACAAGGAATTCATTCACTACTTCCCATGGGCAGGCAGGTGTGCAGCCATCTCCAGAAAAGCAGGGCTCCATCATGCGTAAACGGTTACTTGGGAAGACAAACACCATCACTCCAAACGTCCCCCCCTTCCTTCTTCTCCCCCCAGCTTTATATGCTGAGCATGACACCATATGGTGTGGAATATCCCTTTGGTCAGTTGGGGTCAGCTGTCCCGGCTGTGTCCCCTCCCAACTTCTTGTGCACCCCCAGCCTGCTCGCTGGTGGGGTGGGGTGAGAAGCAGAAAAGGCCTTGACTCTGTGTCAGCACTGCTCAGCAATAACAAAGACATCTCTGTATTACCAACATTGTCCTCAGCACAAATCCAAAACACAGCCCCGTACTAGCTACTGTGAAGAGAATTAACTCTATCCCAGCCAAAACCAGCACATACCTCAATTGCTAGTGTCTTTACAGCCACTGTTTTTTCGATGATTTATTAAAGATTTTGATGACATTACAAGATGGAATAGGAAAACTTTTGAAACCTTGACCAGTGTTGTGGGACACTATAATCATTTTTTGCTCTAATCTATTTGACAAATTGACATTTTGGGGCATAAGCCTGCTTCAACTTCAGTTTCTTGACAGGTCTTTCTACAGCTCTCTCTGAAAAGGTATTAAAGACATGTAAGTAAAATTTCATAATAATATAGAAAAATATGGAGACAGGGACTAGAAATAAAATTATTTCTCATAGTTGTTTTAAATCCTAGTCGGTACAGTGATGTGTGTCTTGTTAAAATTATAACCTGTTGTCATCAAATCCAACTTTTTACAGTAGTTAATAAAAATACAATAATGCAAATGACTTGTTAATTTTTGTAACTCAACAGCAGTAAGAAATTAGATTATAACTATGTTTTTTGGTCCACCATTAGTTTTGAGGATTTTGTATTTGAGCATTGATAAATGTTGCATGTGCATGGACACTTTACTTAGACTGTTTTGAATCAATATGTTCAATTAAAATTAAATGCCAAAATGTAGTATGTAGTTTTGTTTACAAATAAATATATGATTGTGAAAATGAACATATATCGTCTTCCACAAAGTGTATTCTGATGCTTGCATTGCAAAGTGTTATCAAAGGACACAAAAAAAGAATTGATTAGTTTATCTGTTTACATTTGCTGAATTAATAAGACTTTCCTCAGGTATTTTTTCCCAATTAAGCAAAATAGCCTTGCTTGTGACTTAAGTTTTACTTAATGGACTCATTAAGAAGGATCATTTGCAGACTCTGGATACTGAATCACGAGTCTACTGCACTATTCTTATTTTCACAGTATGGATCAAGGAGAATCTAACAGTAAATTATGCATTTCGGTACTGTCTCCCCAGTCATAACCCCGCTCCTAACCATAACGATGACATCCCTTTCTGCCCCCAGCTAATTAGGAACCATTCAACCAACACTCAGCTGCTGTTATTAATTGATCCTGCCAAACCAGAAAAGTGTGTATTTTACCTCTTCGTTCCAAAACCACATCCTAAGCATCATAACCCTTCTTAAGTCTTATCACAGCCCTAACTGCAATCACAGCAGAGACTCAGACATCAGCTCAATAAACAGCTGAAAGCTCTACACTTCCGTACATAGAATATGCGTCCTAGCTCTGTGTGTCTGGCAGGATCTAGTAATGAATTATGCATATCTGTCCCAAACTTTAATCCTACACCGAAACAGAACCCTGCCTCTGCAGCCGACCCAGAAACTCATTAGGAGCTATCTATCCCTGTAGAGCTCTTGTCCTGGTCCCCAGAGATTTACAGTACGGAGCAGTCAACCTAATTCTCCAGCCGTTAATCAAGATATGTGGGGGTATAATGGATAGCCTCACTTTTTTGTTATTAATGAAGTAACCTGATTTTTATCTTTTTAATATTTGTCTGTTTCTTCATAGAACGTATCAGCACAACAATCACTCACTTTTTAGGCAAGCCATAAGGAATACAGCTTCAAGCAATGCTAGTTGCAAGTCTGTGGAGCTGCAGTGGGAAATAGGGTATTTTCTACAGTGTGGATTCTCTGCTGTGTAGGACAGTTGTTTACCTCATTTTGGTTGCCCAGATATTAAATCAGTTTCTGTGACATTCTTTTGTCAGTGATACTTGGCTAGTAAAGGTGATGAATGGTGCCATAAGCTATCCTGAGCTCTTTCGTTCACTTGCTGAAAGTGTCTTGACAAAGTCACGAGAAACTTGCTGAAACAGCATCTAAACCATAATTTGAAAGAAATACATGGGCCAAACCATGTGATCTAGTATTATGGTTGACATTTTTTTGGAGTCCGTTTTGGTGTGTATCCATGAAATATTGTTGAGTTCTGCTGAAAAATAATTTAAAAAAACATCTAAGAAATAGCTATCAGATCAGTGAGAAGTATGCTTGCAAGTTTCTTTAAAACAAATAACCTCATACTTTTCTTCAAATAGAAGAAAAAATACAAAAGCTTTAATACATAAAGTCATGGAAATTTACTACTTTTTCCTGCAGATGCATGTGTGTGTGAATGTACACACATATATATTAGAAGATGACAAAACTTCATCTGAAAAACCATCACCAACAACATTGAATACTTCTGATTTAAAATATTATATTAATCAGCATCTTTGTCTTGCTGATACTCTAGCTGATCCTCTCCTTAATTTAATTTAATTTACCACACCATGCTATGGTTCTTCTAACTTAAGTGACACATAAAAGTGATGTTAAACAAACTGATACACAGCAAGGGTTCTGATGAAATCCTATTCTGATTAAAGGAATAACGTATTAAGTTCCTATTATGTGGTAGCACAAGGTCAGTTTGCAGATACATTGCTTTTTCTGGCTCTTTGTGCTCTGCATAGATTCTTACAGCAATAACACTCACTCACATGACAATAATGGGGCCTCTCTTACACATATGCTATATCAGCTGTGAACAGAACAGCAAATGCGACAGCGAAGCAGCATGAAAGCTGTAGCTCAGAAGCCTCTTTAGAAGCTGAAAGAATGACTACATTAGTAAGGACGCAGGATTACCTTTGCTAAATGGTACCTATGCAGCAACAGTGTCCTTATTTACCTCAGGTGCTGGAAATGCAAATTTCTGGGAGACTTGCTTTAGCATCTCTCCTGTTTTCTGAGATCTTTCTCCATCATCAGCTTTTTTCAACTATTTCTTCCATAACTGAGAAAGACACTCAATATTTTTCGTCTTTCAGGGCAGCCACAGCTCTAAGGGAAAAGATGCCCAGCCTGCACTGCTCCCACACGTTCTGTTGGCTCTATTTCACATGCAAGAGAGGGTCAACTATGCCCAGCAGATGTGTCCCATGTGTATAAAAAATAGTACCCAAAAGGTCTACTGAATAAGCAAGAAGCGAAGGCTTTGCAATGAGCAGCTATGTTCTGGGATTTTGGGGGTGGGGTGGTATTTTTCTTCAATCATAGTCTAGACTATTGAGGTCTTTTGAGGCACATACCAATTCTTTATGATTTCTGGAATGTGAAAGCTTTCTTACACTGTGTTGTTGAGCTTGACTCCAAAGTTTTCACCCCAATTTCTGACTTTTGACGTCCTATATCTGTTGGATTTTGTGAAGGGATAGTTTGTTTTGATGTTTGTGTCGGAAGACATCATTCACTCAGTCAATGTCTCCTTGAAAATCATGCTTGACTGCAAAGGTGATTTATGAGGGATGATGAACATCTGAGCAGCACAGGAATAGAGAGCCTAGCTCGGCAGCATCAAATGAAAACACAGTTATATTTCCAAATATTATTTACAGTGCCATCTTGTGATGTTGACAAGTAGCGTCTTAAGTGAGCTCCTGAAGCTGTTAGTATTTCTGTAGGGCAGCAGAGTTCAGATTACAGAAGTTCTGATAGTAATGAGAAAAATGTTCACTTGTATGACAGGAGACTGCAGGGGTGCCTTCCTTTTTTCTGTTTCCAGGGCCAATGACATGTAGGCCAGATATCTTACTCATTTCAGTGTCACCAGTTGATACATCGGTGTGTCTGCTGTGACTGGAATGTCCCTGAAATTCAGACTTATACTTTTGGTATTTCCATTGGTTATGGAAAACCTGTGGTGAAAAGCACCCTAGCTCATCAATGAATTTTAAGTACATATTCTTTTTTACTTTCTTGAGTAAGCACTTTCTTGAAGGGACTGAGTATTACGCTTAAGTCCTACAGTAATCATACTAACCCTACATGGTGCCTCATGGAATACAATTAATCTCAAAAGTGTCTGATAGGTTGGAGCCAATTAGAATTTTGGCAGTAAGGCTCGTCATATTAAAAGTAAAATAGACAGCGCTGCATGGCAAATTGTTTCTCAGTTAACACAAAACATTTAACAAACTAAATAGCTATGAGGAACATAGGTAATAGTAGTCATTTGAATACAGTATTTTTAATCTTAACAGTACTACTTCAGAAATTTCATTTTCACAGATATGAACCGGAAATTATTTTCTGTGCATTCCCTGATAATAAATTGTGTGGCTGGTCCGAAATCTCACAGCAATTATAAAAAGGATTTAACGTTTGATTTGTGAAGTATTCTCTCATTTGTAGCTAATCAACCTTACTAGTTAGTTGAAGGCCCTTAGGCCCAAATCCACAAAGGGACTCATATATATGAAAGACTATTTTAAAACAAGCCTAATTATGCTGGATTTTAAGCTGAATTTGGATTTCTAATAAGACCACAGTTGTCTTACCTTCCTTCCTGCTCATCTTCATTTGGACTCCAATGGACATCAGTCCAGCAACAGGTCAGTATGCACCAAAATCCAGGGACTAATGAGAGGTGTCTCCTGGGGAAACTGTCAGTAGCTGAATAAACCTAGGATACCTTATCACAAGTGTAGGCTAGTAACAAAGATTTTTGACACTTACATTAACAAAAGGAAAGGTCGCCCAGTTCAGCCATAGTTTGTATTGTCAGGACAGTTACAAGCTGACAGCTTACAAAACTCCATCCCAGGCATGTTGTGTGGGGGTTATTATTTCGATGTTATGACACATATTTGTTTAAGATGTTTAAACCAGCATTGGAATTTTTAAGAATATGCAAAATGAGTACTAAAGAAATTATTTTGCTCAGAATTATTTGTTTTCTTCTTTGATGTCTCTATGGATTTCTCAGACACTACCCTTTTCTTCTTGTACATCCCAGATTGCCGAAATTTCCGAGAATTTTCTCAAAGTGCTTTGAGCCTAGTCCAGTAACATGTTGCTGAATTAGACTGTAATAATCATTGATATTTTGATGTTGTTATAGTCCCACAGAGTGTTCTTTTTAGGCATAAAGGTTTCAAGTCTGAAGAATGATTTGCAGAGTATGCAGGCCCAAATGATAGGAGGTCTCCATACAAGAACATTTAGCAAACTTCAGCTTAATATATTCAACTCATATTAATGAGAATATGTAGCAAAAATACTAACTTACTAAGACATTGTATTGGGTCTGGCTGAGGTGGAGTTAATTTTCCCCACAGCAGCCGTCGTAGGGCTGTGTCTTGTATTTGTAGCTAGAAAGGTGTCGAAAACACAGCAGTGTTTTGGCTACAGCTGAGCACTGCTCGCACAGCATCAAGGCATCTCCAACATTCTCCCCTCACCAGTAGGCTGGGGCTGGGCAAGAAGTTGGGAAGGGACATAGCCAGGACAGCTGACCCAAACTGACCAAAGAGATATTCCATGACATATGACGTCATGCTCAGTAATAACAGCTAAGAGAAAGGGGGGTGGGGGGGGTGGGGAGAGAATTGGTTATTATGACATTTGTCTTCTGGAGCAACTGCTACATGTACTAAAGCAATACTTCCTGGGAAGTGGTTGGACATCGCCTGCTGATGGGAAGTAGAGAATAAATCCTTTGTTTTCCTTTGCTTCTGCACACGGCCTTTGCTTTTGCTTTATTAAACTGCCTTCATCTTGACCCACGAGGTTTTTTTTCCATCTTATTTTCTCCATCCCCATCCTGCTGAGGAGGGGAGTGATAGAGCGGCTTGGTGGGCACCTGGCATCCAGCCAAGGTTAACCCACCACAGGCATATATCATGATAACCTCATTCTTCAAGAAATGTCATTTTATGAATAGGGATCTATAACCTGGATAATGAAGCAGAGAACTAAACTCGAGCACTGAAATATTGGTCATTCAGTTATATACCGTAAGAGCTAAGGCAGAGATTTCCATCACAGTCTTGTGATATTTCAGCATAATGTTCTATGGAGTGATCAAGGTACATTAGCAATTGCATTTTACAGGCTGCTCGTTTGTAACGTGACTTGGACCAGTTGTGCTGACATAAAATTCAGTGTCTAAATAATTTTTAGTGTTTTGAAAATATCTTTCAATTAGGAAAAACCAACTCTTGGTTTGAAAAATAACACTGTAATTGACTCAGAACTTTGTAGACATACAGAAGACAAGAAGGAAGGACATTCTGTGTTAATTTCCTGTATACTGGTGTTTCTCATTTTAAAACTCTTACATTGTATAAAATTGTATTCACACCGGGTTTTTTCAGTTTGTTTTATATACTCTGAACCGAGGAATCAAAAAACCACTTAACTTTATCACAATATACCTGAATCTGAAGCTGCTGTACATTTGAAATTCAGTCTTTGTCTAGAAATTTAGGATGAACAACACTAAGGATTTAGAAGTTCTTCACTGAGTGTGGTCAAGCACTGGAACACGCTTCTCAGGGAAGTGATCATGGCTCCAAGCCTGCCAGTGTGCAAGAACTGTTTGGACAACACTCTTAGATATGTGGTTTAACTTTTAGATTGCCCTGTGTGGAGTCAGGAGCTCAACGATTCTTGTGAGTCTCTTCCAACTCTGGATATTCTATAATTCTATGATTCTATTTTTATAAAACCACTAAATTATAACATGAAGTAAATTCATCATTATGAAAAGCAGAATAGAGAGGGTAAATTTAAAGGGGCTGTGATATGGAAATGTAGTGAAACAAAGTTATTAATTATTATAACTGATGTTCTGTCGATATTTTAGTGGCGTCACACTAAAATAGGACTCCTACAAGTAAAATAATCTCACTCTGAAAAAACAATTGTTGAACTATAATAGTTGTACTAATTTTTTTGTAATTCGTTATTTAACACATGATTTTCTCCTTCAGCAAAAAGAAAAATGAAATTTAAATAACTAAAAATGCAAACTATCTGTTGTACAGGAAGGATATTTACACAATGCTTTCTGTTGAACAAAATGCACTATGGCTGTAGTTACTACTGTCAGTCATATACCTGCGGGTTTTCAAATCTCAGTAGTGGTCTATTATGGTCACTGGGAGGACACTGATTAAAATGAACTATGGATCAAGCTTTATCAGCCTTATGAAGTGTTGAGAAATCATTTCCAAAATTAGTACATTGTAGTAGCAGACTTTACCAAGAATAAAATAAAGTAAAATAAAATGAAATGAAATAAAATAAAAATATACATAAAATAAAGATATAAAATAGATTAAAAGTAAACCAAAACAAATCACACATTAAATATTCCAGCCTTTACAGTCTGCCAGTGTCATGTTCTGATGTGTCAGTAATAACAGTGCATACTGTCCATTAGACATTCCTAGATGTATATAAAACCTAAACAGTAACATTTCATTTTGAATGAAAAGTTTCACAACTGTTAGTCCTTCAGTTTCCACCTCCAAACACATTTCCAGATTATATGCCTTATGTCAAATTTTTGAAGGCATTGAATATCTGAATCACTAGTATCTACACATGAGAGCATTTATGAAGCCTGAAATAGACAACTACTTACACATATATTTGAATAAATAGCATCTGAAAACTTCTTTGTAAAATCACGGTAAATGGAATTCAGATTTTTCTATTTCTTTGACAAAACAGATATTGTTCCATGGTTTTTGCTTATACTAAACCAGATTAAATTTGTCCTGCTTTTTGCTGGTCCTTGACCTCCTGTACTTTGCATGTAATGAATCTCTGAAAAGATATTTTCTTGCTCTAGTTTTACAATTCTAGAAGTTTAAAAGCAAGAGGACAATGTGAACCAGGCTATTCTTAATGAATAATAAAAATGAGTCTACTTTGTTGGGCAAAGGCAGAGAGTTTAGCCTCATGGTTTCAAGCAATATTGCTTACACTTAAGACTAAAGCATGGGTCATGGTCTATTTTATTTACCTGTGTAAGTGGACCCTATTGTGCAGATTACATTGGAGGTTCCTGGAGTAGAGCAGAGTTAATGATATTCTAATTTTGTAACTAGCTGTATGTCTAAATACCTTTTATCTTCAGTCTCTAAGGATCTTTTATATCCAAAAAGAACTTTAACAACCTTTAATTTTAAACACAAAACATCATTTCTAATGATGTCAACAAGAAAACCAAGAGAAATTTGGTTTCCCATCTTGTGTTCATCAGGTAGGAGTGAAAAATACCCAACAAATCCTTTCATTTAGATCAAATACAATGAATGCTTTATTTTACCATGTTGGTTCTTTTAAGGGGCGTTCAAGCCAGAGAACAGACAAAGCAAAAATCTTTAAAAATGTCATCTCTCTTTATCCTTCACAAGGCTGTGCATTGCGACAACGAACTGCACGCCATACAACATGCATTTTATTTCTTACTTAGGTGATATAATTTATCGTGTATTTCATTCCAAACTATTTTTAAAGATAAGAGAAACTAGCTGGAATCTGAGAGCAAAGAAGGTCCTTTACTTTTGAACACAGGTATGAATTAAGACCTCAGCCTTTGTTTATCTGAAAAGACACATCTGGTGTGAAAAAGAGCCAAAAGCACCATCTGCCCCTCACAATGGTGGCTTGCAATTTTCGTTTTATAGGCTTTGGACTACACACTAAAGGACTGGAGTCTTCATCTCCATTTGCTCTATTTATGCTTATCTAGTTAGCTTAGGATCACTCTTATTTTTTACATATCCAGTCACTTGCAGGTGATTCTTGCTTCCATAAACATGCTCACACAGGTCTGAAATTTTTAATATACTTAACAAGTATAACTTAGCTTTAAGTATAAAAGCCTTGACAGTTGCTTGGAGTTACCAATTTGAAATGGAGTACATTCACGTACTGTGGATATAGGCTGCAAAAGATCATAATCTCCCCTAGGAGATTATAATTGTCCAACCTTGGGTGGTCTAACTTACTTTGGAGAGTTAAAGCCAAGGTTCTCTTCTGACTACTTGACAGAAAACTAGGTTTTCATTTCCCCCCCTCCCCACCCCAGTCTGTTTGATTGCTACTGTGAAAGTAGGAGTAAAATGGTTGTCCTTCAATGCAATTTCAGAACAACGAATTACAAAAGGCATCCTTCAATAATATAGACACATGACAGTTTACTTACATGGCAAATTGCCTTCTAATTGGCATCTTTACAGCCCCTCCACAAAGCCCGGTTCACGTGCTTAATCCTTCCACACCTTTGCATGGCTTGGGCCCGGCTGATTAATTTGCTGAACAACAGGAAGTTGAGAAAGCTTAAAATAATAAATTTCCTTGATTAGCAGTACTGTATAAATACCTGATTTTATTTGACTTTATGAATAGTTTTCTGAATCCAGTAAATCAATTCAGTGGTTTGTTCAGTCTTTCAGTTTTTCATATCCTTTTTCTTAGAAAAATGACAGGTTAAGCCCAGCAGACACAGAAGTCCCCAAATAGTTTGTTTTTAGAGATGGTCAGAAATGCAGTCTTAAATGTTTTTGCTTTTTTTCCTTTATTACTTTTGTTTTCATCATCATCATTGGAATCAGCTGATTGAAACTGAGCTGTTTCACAGGATGTGTGAAACTTCTTTCCAGACCTCAAACTATTTTTGTTGCACTATCATGTTTTCTTCTCAGTTTTCCAGTTAATAGCAACCTTGGAGCCCTGGAAACTGCCAGGTGGGTCTCCCAAGGTTCCTAGCTCCCAGATGCCTCGGTTCAGGAGCTCTGGAAGCCCTAGCAGTGCAGGCTGAAAACGACCCAGTTTGCATTAGCTTAGCTATTCCTTCATCACTGGATAGATGCCATGAAACTTGCTATCAGACAATAAAAGTTTGTTCAGGCTTTTTTTTATCTTTTTTTTTTTTTTTCCCCAAAAATTTTGAAAATCTTTGCCCATAGAAGAACGTGACATTGGTAATCTGTTGTTTAAGCAGTATTCAATTGTTCATCTTTATTAGTACTGTAATTAGTTATGTAAAGCCTACTAACCTTACCCTAATCAAAGCCTTTACTAAAAAATAGTTGCTTCTGTTAGGAATCTACAATTCTATTAATCTTTTTTTCTAAATCCTCTCCTCTTTCTTTTTTAACTCATAACACACAACTGCTTGTACAGCAATTTCCTACTACCTTTTTGATTTACAAAGTCAAATAGCTTCCGGTTTTTTACTAGCCCGGGTTTCCATTAACTTTTCCGTAATTTGGCAAGTCCAGCTTCATACATGAGATTTGAATAATCCTACAGAATGGAAGAAAGAAAAAGCAAAGCTACTTATTCAATTGCTGACATTGAATACATGCATTTTTTTTCCTAAATTTTAGATACATTTCACTTACAACACATGCTGAGAATAAGTAATGCTGGTCTCCCTTGGGGTTAATATTAGCTTTGTCATGCAGAGATGCCTATTTACCGAATAGCTTAAAATTGATCAATTTGTATTATTATAGCAATATTGGGATTTCTGACCTTCATTTAAGAAGTCTGATTGCACTGATGTAGATTCCCCAAATGCTTATATTCTGTTTCCATATTCCTCTGTTTAGCAGTGATGTCTACGTAGGTAATTTTTGCCTGAATCTGGTCTAATGTTCACTACTACCTAGTTAGTGTGGATATGACATAACTGACAACATATTTAAATATTTTTAGTAAGTATATTAATATAGAAGTCCAAGTCAAAAAACCAAGTGTTTTATCATGTATTCATGTTTGCTGTTTGGAACGACCAATATAGAAATTCAATGGAAAAAATGTACGTTCTACTAGAAACTAGTTAAAAATTCCTGCCAGCAGACAACCTTATAATATTAGTAAAGGAACATTAAATTGTCTTGTCTTGGAGGGTGGAGTGTGGGGTTTTTTGTTTGGTTGGTTGATTGGGGTTTTTTCCCCAAAAAACGTTGAGTGGCCCCACTGGACAATGTCTGTTTTGTAAAGTGGGTTTGTTCCTTCTATCTGCCTTCACAGAAACAGAAAAGAGTCAGTCTCTGAGATTCTGGCATTTTGAATCACAAGAATTCCTCTAAACAAATTGATACAGTTTTGAAATGTATGAGTTTTCTTTTCCATCTGAAGTTTTGTTTGAACTGAAATTGATGTTCAGGCAAACCCATCAAATTATGATTTTGGGAAAAGTATAAGGAAAAATAATTGTCTTAACTAGTCCCAGATGTGATGAAACATTCTAGGTTTTAATAGCTTTGAGAATTCACTGTGAGTTTAGATCTTTGTTAGCCTTTTAAAAATCTAGTTAATGTTTTCAAAAGGGATAAGTATATTTCGCGTGCTTAAGTTTATAGGAACAGATTTATTAAAACACATAAAAAGGGACATGATTTTCTGAAGTTCATCTTGATACAAGACTACTACTATGAAATTAGATTGCAACTTCTATTAATCTCATTAGAAAAAGAATTAAGCTGAATGTGTAATTAGATATCCTAGAGAGAAACAAGCTGCTTAGCACAAAGAGAGAGCGAGAAGCAAGTCAATTATTATTTTTGTTAGCATTGTCATGACTAGACTTAGATATAGCAGCATAGAAAACTAATATAAACAGAAAGATGCAAATCATATTCATAACTTAAAACAGTTAATAAAAAACAAGGAAGTATTCTTCCTCATGAAAGTGAGACATTTAGGAAGAGATCATAGAGGAATGATTTTGACTAGGTGGGACTCCTAGAAGGATCAGGAGAAAAAAGAAAAAAAAATGAAGTTGTTCTGAACACCTACTGTCAGCTCCCTTTTAAGAGGAAATGAATGGTGATACAACAAAAAAGCTCACTATACGACATTTTCATGCCCATGACTTGGCAGATTGACAAGAACTTTGATGTTCAGAAGCCTGAATTTAAAAGAGGGAGAGACTGACAGTAAAAGAGAGAGAAAGGAAACCGTAACCTGGACGGAAAAACAGATCTGCAAGATAGTTCAGCTGGAGCACCTTTTTCCAGGAATGAGAGGGAGAAAAGGAAGGGGAAAGGGAAGGGCAAGGGAAGGAGAAGGAGAAGAAGAAGAAGAAGAAGAAGAAGAAGAAGAAGAAGAAGAAGGAGAAGAAGAAGAAGGAGAAGGAGAAGAAGAAGAAGAAGAAGAAGAAGAAGAAGAAGAAGAAGAAGAAGAAGAAGAAGGAGAAGAAGAAGAAGAAGAAGAAGAAGAAGAAGAAGAAGAAGGAGAAGGAGAAGAAGAAAAGAAGAAGAAGAAGAAGAAGAAGAAGAAGAAGAAGAAGAAGAAAGAAGAAGAAGAAGAAGAAGAAGAAGAAGAAGAAGAAGGAGAAGGAGAAGAAGGAGAAGGAGAAGGAGAAGGAGAAGGAGAAGGAGAAGGAGAAGGAGAAGGAGAAGGAGAAGGAGAAGGAGAAGGAGAAGGAGAAGGAGAAGGAGAAGGAGAAGGAGAAGGAGAAGGGGGGGAAGCAAGACAGGGAATCAAGTGCTATGGAAATAAAATATGAAGTAGGCGTTGAGATTTCCAGAAAATATGGGGATAGAGTTAAATACCAGGGAGGAGTTTTTACCTTAGAAAGAATGTTCCAAGACAAATACTTTGATTTTTTAAATTATTTCTTTGATTTTTTTTAATCAATCCATAATAAGAGTAAAAATGAATTCCACTTATTATTATCTTTAATTTGTGTACAATGTACCCTACTATGATGAAAATACATCATCCGTCACATAAAAATTCCTTTTTAAGACAAGGTCTATACTGCCAGCTTTTATACTATCTCGATGTATGCCACCTAAAATGTTGCAATGTTATGCCAGAAAAATCCTACTTTGTAGGAAGCTACCTCGGCTTTGTTTCTGTCTTTGGGAGAAGCGGTGTAACCAGTTACCTCAATGTATTGGATCTCCACTGGTGATTCTGCCAAAACAGTTTGGACAGTGGAGTCTCCTTAGTACAGATATGGCTTAAGAAAGATGATATATAAAAATAATATATATATTTTTAAAAGGATTATTCTGATGAAATAAATATTGAATTAAACAAAAATCATTTGGATTACTTTATCCAGATACACGGAGAGAAACTTAAGTGAGAAACTGACACCAAAATGTTTATCTTCACTTTGGTACCTTTGAACCCTCACCCCTCTGTCATTGTTTGGTTCACAGTTCAGGCTAAGGAAACTTCAGAGACCTTTTAAGATACACCTGCTTGTCTAGGACTTCAGGGGATCATTCAAGCTGATGAGAGGACCAGAAAGAATGGGTGGATGCACCACTTCATTAGTGTAGAAAAGAACTGGATGAAAGAAAATGGAAACTGTCAGTGTTTGAACATGTGTATCCAGAGATGCTATGAAAGGAGACGCAGTGATATCAGCAATAATGCCAGGGGGAGAAGGACGGTAAAAGTTCATTTATTGACCTCAACAATTTCCCTGAGAAATTCAACAGAAATTGAAATTAATATAGATGGATGGTCCTCCAGAAACACAAGGGAGTTCTACAGTTCTATCTTTCATCACCATCTCCCAAACCAATTCATCCAATTGGAAATAACAGTCCAATAAGAAGTAATTATTATCCGGTGAAGTTGGAAGAATTAACAGAACATCTAGTAGAAGGGAAAATTGATAAAGGCCGAATGAGGTAATATCCTTTCTACAGAATGAGAAAGTCATGGACCCATCAATTTTTCTTGAGTTAATAACTTTGAGTTATGTGTAAATAAGACTGTTAGAAGAGAAATATAACTAACACGTTTGCATTACAGCATCCTTCCTATTGTGATATGATCTTGCCCAAACATGTTTGTATTGTAAACTAGGCAGGGACTCTTCTCACTACAAAATCATGCAGCAGCTCATAGGAGCCCAAAGGACATTCCAATGATTCTTCCTGACCAAACAGAGCTTGCAAAAGACAGATTAAATGTATAGCATTTACTAGGCATCAAAACTTGATCTGAAAAAATAAGGTCACCAACTTAGAGCTATAACATTGAAAAAAATTAGTTTCATTCAATGATTCTATTCAATTGCTTGAATTGAAGAAATCTGAAAATAAGCTCTAAATATCTGAGTTACATCAAACATCTCTTATTTAAATTTCCATTAAAAATTAATGAACCAGAATTCCTGAAATTTCAAAGAAAATGTGATTATATCTATCATTAATTTTATCTATAGTTGAGATGTTTATCACTTAGGTCTTCAGTTTATGATAGTGTCTCAGCTCTAGCTTAATATTTATTCCTTTATTTTCTTTACAACCGGATAAGTTTCTGTAGAGCTCAATGAATATGCATTTCATTAAATAATTTTGTACTTATGATGAGACATGCCTGAAACCAAACTACTTTGCAGAAACAGGGCCTAAATCTAACAAACAATTGTGAGTGCATTTTCATAATTAAACTGATATTATCTGAAACTCTTATTATGATTAATATTATTAATTAAAATTGATATTATTATTATGTAGCTCTGGTTGTTTTGCTTTATCATGTGTGTTCTTCTACTATGTAATTTATTGAACAATGTCACAAAATTTTGTCCAATCTTCTTTTTCAAAAGTGAATAATACAGCTTCTGTTAGTTCCAAAAGTAATCCATGTGTTCAGCCTTTCTTCCAGTAGTTGAAATAGTTCTAAAGCAGTACTATCCATGCATGTGAAATATATCTGTTGACAGTGGGAAAGGTTCTTTAAGGTTCTTATATATGCAATGCAAAATTGGACACATTCACAGTATTACATAAAATATGCTTATTGGAAATATAGTAAAGAAAAATTCCATATAGATAACAATGACAACTTTTAGGCTTAGCATCAGACATTTAATGAGTAATATTGAAACAGCAACTCTTTAATAAACATTATTCATAGAAAAATGTTCAGTGATAACAAAATTACGCGTAGAAATAAACTGCCACCAGTTATGACTACCAAACAATTTTGAACAGAAGCTCTGGTTTCCAGTTTTGAATAAGTGAAACTTACTTGAAAAAGGATGACTAATATAGATATAAATTTACTGCTGTTAGAACTTGGCTTATAGTTCTCATTCCAACAACAATTTCTAAAACTGCAATCAAACTTCAGTAAGACATTCTCAGGGCTTTTTTGTAACCTTTGTGATCACATCCCCAAAGTGTCAAAATATAATAGAAAGGTAATTCAGAAAAAAACCAAAACAAAACAAAACAAAAAACCAAAAACCAAACCACACTCTAAATGCCAAGATTGTCATCTGCACTATTAAAACATCACATGTGGTCTCTATGAAAGACTAACAACATGCATTAATACATTTGTAGTATCTATGGCCTGCTGATAAAGAAAAAAGGAGACTGCTGCAAAAAGCTTAGGAGTTATACCTTGTGAAACGTTTACAATGTAAATTTATAACTGCAGCTCAATTGACTTTCTTCCCAACTTGATGTCCATCTGATGTGCTCTGCCACTGCTCAACAATTGCTCTGATTAAGGATGTGATCCTATAGTTCCTAGTAGAGGAGGAGCAGAATCAGCCCTTCAAAGTCCCTCTTTCTTCATCAAAGATGTTCAAAATCAAATACGTTAGCATTCCACATACATCTTATATAACCAAAAGAAAGGTCCCTTAAGTTTCTTGAAAGATCAATCATTTGAGACCTTTCTGCAGTAGGTAGCAACCTGAACATTTCCATGTTCTGAAGAAATCTCCAGAGGGGTAAGATCCCAATCCGTAAGACTGTCATGATTGAAAGGGATGCAATGAATCTTATTTTCATGTAAATGAGAGATAACCTCTCCCCAAAAAAATCCTAAATTAGTGCTCAAATAGATTAACATTAAGTATTTTTATATCTGCTTTTTCTGGGTTTACACTTCTATATTGCAGTTATATTTCCAGTTTTATAATCAGAAATTAAAACTTTTTTTTAGAATAAACCATGCTGCTTTCATATAGGGCTTCTCCATTGTTAAATATCAAATGAAAATGATGACAATCATGGGAAACAATAAATTCAATGGTATCTGCAGATGAAACTTCTGGAGTATTCACAGCTCATGGCAAGTCTGGGATGTGGTGTTTCAGATTAACATGCAGGAGCAAGTAATGTCAAAAGGCAAGGTAAATACAAAATCTTGCCAGTCAGCATTATTCAGAGTTTCTGATCTAGGCTATAGCGGTTTCATTCCATCTGCTGGAAAGCATCAGCACTGATAATGTGGGCCATGAAAATGCTGTTCTTTTTTTTTTTTTTTTTTTTCCTCCCTGAGGCTCCATTACACAAACCTCCCCTACAGTTGTGTTTTTCTTCCATATAGTGATACATAATTATTCACAAACTGAACCAATCTCGTTAATAAAATTTTTATAATCAGAGACTTGTTTTCTACTGTCCAATCCATGGCTGATTATCTTGAGCTTCCTGCCTGCATTAAATCTGGTCTAAGTAATAGAAAGCATCATTTGCCAAACAGGGACACTCACAAAGTGATTCAGTAATGGGTTTTGAGGGTAATTCTGTCCTCCTTTCCTTTTCGTAAAGTCATTTGAGTTTCTTTTCAAGTAATGATCTCCTCAGTTTTCTGCAAGACATAAATATGAATTTAGATATTATTTAGATAGCTGCTGTTAATTCCTTGATAAAGTTTCCTGATTTCAGTTGCTGCAGTGCCTGCATTATTTGTGTGAAGAGATACCGTATATATGGAACAAAGAAACTACTGAAGATCCTATCAAAATTTTAACAATAAATTCAAAATGAGCCAAAGAAATATTATTACTCTGGTTACAATGATGTTAACACTTTCAGTCTGAATGATGCAATTACAGCACATTCCTAATAATAATGTACTTAAAACTAATATATGCAGTCTTTCTAGTATCCATCCCTTGCTCTGCTATTCAACACTCTTCCAGTATGTCACTGGGCTCTGAGATCAACCATCAACCTTTCTCAAGGGGAAAGGTATCAGGGTGAGCCCTCAGTGCCACAAGTTCTTCAGGGTCTTTTGTTGGAGTTCCTTTCTCTTTGGTTGTAGTTCCACTTTTGTGTTTTCAAAGAGTCTGTTTCACCACTCTCTTTTCTTGTTGACCCTCAAGTTTAGTTAGGCAATGATCACGTAGTACTGTTAAACCTTTCTCATATATGATATAATTTTTATAGAGTAAAATCAGATTATTTCACAAAGCTAAACTTAGGTGTAAGTCACCTAACTATTGGACAGCTTGCTCCATTAGCTAAACAAGCTGTAATAAGCTCAAGAACAGTAAAAGTAAATCCAGAAAAGATCTGACAAGCCCTCAAACCTTGCATCGTTGAGTCAATGAAAACCCTATGGTCTGTGACCAGCAATGGTGATACCATACTTACTGGGCTACAATGGAGTAAAGATGAATTCAGAGACAAATAGGGAAAAAAAAGGTAGAATGAAACTATTAGGAAGTCTAGGTTCTAGCTGAATTGTGCATAGCAGCAGAAACTAATCTCTTAAATCTTCTATGTATGTGCATTTTTCACTTCGCTATAAAGAAAACTCTTCATTCTGGTGAGATGCAAAAAATCATCAGCTGAAGTATTTAAAGTTCTGCTTTATACTGTGGATCAAGCAGGGAAATGATAACTTTTAGCATTGGTTTGCAATGCACATTAAATCAAGTTTTCCACAGTCACACTCCCATCTGAACATGAAATTAATCAGCCAGACTTTTGAAGTGCACCCCTGCTGGGGTATCCTACCTAGTCTCTTCAACGGGTTTGATGCTCACTCTGCTTAAATGCCTGTCTCCAGATCTAAGCACTGAGACGTGGCTACTGAGACCATCCACAGGGTGAAGCTCTCATATCATTGCCTGACACATATTCAGAGTATACACAAGTTTAGGATATTACTGTAAACCCAAAGATTACTGTCACTGGGTTTCATTGGCAGCAATATGTGAGAAAAGGAAGGAAGACATTTCTACAAGTCCAGTAAATTCGACCCAGTTTATTGAATCTTCTGTGTTGGCAGTAATAGGTTTCTTACTCCCAGTTACTGCTAGACGAGCATGCTTCGTAAGAGTAATTCCTGACAAGATAAATGCAGGAAACCAGAAGAAACTAAGCATTTTTTTCTTCTTCACCTTTACCATTCAAAAAGAGCACAGCATTTATTTCCTTTGCAAATGTCACAGAGAGACTGGTGCTCAGTTGGAGACTTCCATGGTGATTTTTCATCCCTGCACAATTGTCTCAAGCTGGCTTATAAACATTGGGAAATGGAAAGTATTACTGACCATTTTAAACTGTATTGGCACAAACATGGTGCTAGGATAATAGATATATCCTCTTTCTATTTCTTATGACAGCAACTTAGGAAAACTTTTAACTATTCCTTTACTTGCCAAATGATTAGGGGAGACTTCATTAAGTGCTGGATTTCAGCTCCTCTAGGTATAGAAGGTGTCATCAGCTCAGCAATATTTGTGCTGATTCAGCTAAACATGCAGAGCTAAAAGCATTAATTTATTTTTAAAAGTGTGCTTGGAAGCAATTCTGTTTCAAAAATAGGAGCAAAGTCAGCTGAAAAACTGCAGTCAAATTCTATTTTAAAAGGAAATAAAAAAAATCAATTTCTTGTAAATTGTTATTTATGGATGAAAAGCTAATACTGTAATCATCCTACTTTTTTCATGATAAAACTAATTCAGTGTATTCTTTAGCACTAATGTCTTTCAGGTCAAAACATTTAACAGTTAACCAGTTTTTTTATCTTGAACCCTTAGTCTCAATCACCTGTCTCAGAAGATTTGACTGAAATACTGTAAATTTCCTGCTTATACTGTATTTTTCCGCCTAAAACAACTAAAAGGAAAGGAAAAAGGTGTAGAAGTTTGAAAAAAAAATTCCTGTAACTCCCTTTCCTAATAAAGTCTCATCTAGTGAAAAAAATCACTAATTTATCTGTTAAGCCAATCTTTTACCAAGCTAGAGGGCTTCTCTTCTATACAATGAATACTACCAATGGCTTTGCTGTAAGTCATTCCTTCCTCATCTCACTGCATTTGTGAGTGGTTTGGAGAACTCTGTACATAGAGAATTCTACATAGGCACCATTCCACTGCACGGGGCTTGCTTCAGGTTCACTGAAATGGAAGGAAAGCACAGATGTGGCAGGGAAGCTTTCAGGGATAAAAACATCAACATTGGTAGTGAAGCATTTCCAAAGCATCATCAAAAAGTGAACTTGCCTGCCCTGTCCAGTCGTGTCTGTGAACTTCCAAACTACAGTTGCATAGAGAGTGACTGTTTACTGTGATTACAGGTATGAATGCAAAGTGTTTCGGTAAACATGAAAGAGAATCGAGTCTGAGAGTCTTTAACCATTTCCCAACTCATTAGTAAACTACTATTTTGATAGATGAAGAAAGCTATGCTTTTGGGACACTGAAAGAGAGGGACAGTTTTAATGCCCTTGCTACTCCAGAACTATGTGAATATATATGTTATGAATATATATATAAGTGAATATTTAAAAATTATGAATGCTTACCATAAAATGATACTCTGGAATGAGGGAAGAGGAAATCTGCTTGTTTTCCAATTCATCAGATTTGCACAGTTCTATCAACAGTGGCTCTTTCTACTCTGTTGGTCACTTTGGAGGAAAAGGGGGTCCCTGTCCAGCATCTTTTTGCTAACAAAGAGCTCAGTGATGCAGAGTTCCGATTCCTGCATGGACTACTTAAGGCAGTGCTACATCACTTGTAGAAACTGAATTCATAGTCTACTAAAATACTGGTGTGTGTCCTCCTTCCATAAATCAATTGCCAGGTTGATGAGATTGTAGAGGGCACGCAAGGTATGCTTTTCAGATCCTCAAGCAACACACTTGTTTAAAAAAAAGAACAGGAGTAAAACGTGAAATCTCAGTTGTGCCTGCACGCCCTCAAGAAGTCATTGGAAACAGAAAATGCTTTACATGTTTCCAGACCCAGAGCCTTCCCTGCAACCATCATTTGTATCTCAAAGACAACGTAGAGAGACACTGGAAGAGAGTGTATGATATTTTTTCATAGGAAATTTATGAAATGAGTGATGCCTAGGGTCAGATATACTGAAATTCTACAATCTAGATCTCCATCTGTGCCATCATATATAGAAAGCCATCTGCTAATTTGATGTACAATCTGTACCCTGGAAACATAAAGAGATCTTTATAAAAGTAGCAATCTTCTAATGGCAGGATACTTTACATTTAGCAGTCATTTCAGTTTTCCATCATAAAAAAAGGATCAGTTCTCTTTCTTCAGGTATGGGTTGCTTTATTTGAAAGGGAAAACTTACTTTCAGAAGAGGAAATAGAAGCAGTTAGGAAGTGAACTTGTGGACATTACAGATAGACACCCCCCCTGGCCACCATCCTTTGAAATCAAACAGTAGGCCTACATGAGGAGAAAAATCTAGAGGAAAATCTGGGCACCATTATATACAACCTAATGAAAACTTCTTACTGGGTACTGGAAAAAATTCTAGAGAAAATAAACTGTTATAGGATAGACAGAAAACGGGATTAAAAAACCCCCAACAAAGCATTGTAGTAATGTCTTCAAAATATTTTGCATACTGGAAACACAAAACAGTCTTTATTTTTGAATGCACAAATTAAGTTATCAAAGGCCACACAGCAGTTCAGGGTTGGAGTCATGATAAGAGCTTGAGAGTTAATAACCCTTCATTTTCTCTCAAGCAAGCAATACAGTTTTCTTTTGAAGAGTGTCACAGATTTTAAAGAACGTAATGAATACAGAACATTTTTCATGTTGCATTTTGTCATATATGCCACCACACTGCCCTTCCTTAAACATCTATAGTTTGAATTGTTTTTCCCAGTGGCAACAGAAGCTAGGTCTGCTTTAAACATTCATGCAACTTTTCTTTGCTTCAGCACTTCCTCTGCAAATCATCTTTGGGAAAAAAAAGGTCCACTACTTAACATTATTCCAGCAGAGCAAGCATTTAAAAATTGATAGCCGTGTTTCCTACTAGGCTGTTATTTTTACCTCCTTGGTAAATGAAACTCTGAGAGAGCCAATCTTAATTTCAGGGATGTGGGAGTGTTAAAGTGCCTGCTATCTGCAACCCATATGAAAATCACAAGATTTATGCATTAGTGGAAAGGTAGATAGGAAGGAAAATAATGGGAAAACCCTTTTAAATAAAGTTTTCTTATGAATGTTATACCGTAATATAGAGATGAGCATTTTTCCCAAGAAGAGCAAAAAAATCTGTATTTTGTTTTTAAGCCATTGCTTATGAATTTTACAAATGCTGTATACATGGGTTGTGCATCTTTGTGAAAAAAAATATTGCTGATATAACACAGATTTTCCTTTTCTCTCAAAATACTGGATGAGGTGACACAATGGCCACATTCTATAGGGAGGAAAATGTTTGAAGTTCTTTCAGGAAGTTTATAAACCATGTTCACCCTCCACTCCAATGTTTGTTGAAGTCGGGTGGTGGTGGCTGCCCAACTACCAAGTTTATCTTGTCTAACTATCTGCATGACTGTTTCACAGCCAGGTGATTCAGTCCTGCAGTCAACAGGGGACAAATACATGGATGTTAGCATACAGATAGATTTTATAAAGCCTTAACTTTCCTTTCATAATTATTTAATAGATGTTACTATTTCATTTTAATGGCTGAAAGTCACACAATTTAGGTATAGCTTTATAGAGAACTTGATAGCAGCAGTCATGATAAATGATGCAACATCAAGTATAAGAACAAAACCTGATATACTCTAAACGTCCCAAGTGATTAGAAGTCAAGTCTGTTCTGGGTGGCATTGACTTGTTTACTTATTTGGGCCCTGACACTGCAAAAAGTATGTAAGTGAACTTCCCTAAAATAAATTCTGGAATGTGATCTTGCCTTTTGTCATGGTTATCATATGAATATTTTGACTTAATTTGATATAAGAAATGGGGAAAAGAAAGCAAGGGACTGATGAGGTGAAAAACACTTTTGAAATAAAGCAGTTCTTGATCATCAGAGATTCTGAAAAGGAGACTCTTCTGTTAAGGGGAAGAGTTGATAAACTAGATGGCTTATGGAGTATGAAGAGGCAAGATCTGACTAGCATCCTGTCTGTTGATATTAAGACTTAAATAAGAGATGAGCATTTATAGAATAGCTATCATTTTAAATCCTTTGTTTCCACTGTAAGAATAAATAACAACACTTTGTCTTAAAGAGAACTGTCTCAGCAAGACATATGACTAGTTTACACATTTCATTCAGGAAAAGGAAGACTTACCCTCAGTTCAGGAGGACCCAGGTAGGGAGCACTTAAACAAACTAGCCATACACAAGTCATAGAATCATTTAGGTTGGAAAAGACCTTTAAGATCATCAAGTCCAACTGTAAACCTAAGACTGCTAATTCCACCACTAAACCATGTCCCCAAGCACCACATCTAAACGTCTTTTAAATACCTTCAGGGATGGTGACTCAACCACTTCCCTGGGCAGCCCGTTTCAATGCCTGATAACCCTTTTGGTGAAGAAATTTTTCCTAATATCCAATCTAAACCTTCCCTGGTGTAACTTGAGGCCATTTCCTCTTGTCCTGTTGCTTGTTACTTGGGAAAAGAGACCAACATCCACCTCACTACAACCTCCATGGGAGGTGTGGGGATGGGACCTGATGGGATGTATCCTCAAGTGCTGAGGGAGCTGGTTGATCTCATTACAAGGCCACTCTTGATTATCTTTGAAAGGTCATGGCAACTGGAGGAGGTTCATGAGGAATTAAGGAGGGAAAATGTCACCCTTATCTGAAAGAAGGGAAAGAAGGAAGAGACAGTAGTGATAGGTTAATGGTTGGACCCGATGATCTCGGAGGTCTCTTCCAACCAGAACAATTCTATGATTCTATGATTCTATGACAGGGGACTACACTGCTGGTTAGCCTCACCTCTATCCCTGGGAAGGTAACTAATCCTGGAAAACATTTCTAAACATATTAAGAACTAGAAGGCGACTGAGAGTAGTCAGCATTGATTTATGAAAGGCAAATCATGCCTGTCTGCCCTCATAGCCTTCTACAGTAAAATGACTAGCTCAATGGATGAAAGAGAGGAAGAGTGAATTTTTAATCTTTACTTTAGTGAGGCTTTTCACACTGTCTCTAATAATATCTTCATAGATAAATGGATGTTATATGAACTAGATAAATGGACAATGGAATGGACCTAAAACTGGCTGGACTCATGGGCTCAGAGGGTTGTGAGACAAAATCTGGCTGGAGGCCAGTCACTGGTGGTATACCCCAGGGGTTGATACTGGGGTTAATACTGTTTAGCATCTTCATTAATGACAGAATGGATAAAGGTGATGGGACAGAGTGCACCCTTAGTAAATTTGCAGATGATACAAAACTGGCAGGAGTGGTTGATACCCAAGATGACTGTGCTGCCATTCAAAACTCAATAGGCTGGAGAAATGGGCTGTCAGGGATCTCATTAAGTTAAACACAGAGAAATGTCAAGTCCTGCGCCTAGGCAGGAATAACCTCATGCTCTAGTAAAGGCTGAGAGGAAGGAAAGAAGATTTGCAGAGAAGGACCTGAGGGTCCTGATAGACACCAAGTTGAACATGAGCCAGCAATGTGCCCTTGCAGCAAAGGCAGCCAATGGCTTCCTCGGCTGCATTAGGAGGAGAGTTGCCAGCAGGTCGAGGGAGGTGATCCTTCCCCTCTACTCAGCACTGGTGAGGCCACACCTGGAGTGCTGGGTCCAGTTCTGTGCAGTACGAAAGACATATGGACAGACTTCTTTCCTTTAAAGTCATGATCAAGACATTATTTTTTTTTATTGGGGTATATGAAAGTTTTTCCTGTCTTTTTTGGGGGGGATATATGAAAGTTTTTCAGCTTTCTGTACTGATGAAAAAGGTTTAAGGCAATTAAAACAAAAAAAAGTTGTGAAGAAAAGCTTTTTCCCAAACAATTCTTTGTTTTCTCTTCCCCAGTCACAGAAGACTTCAATAACTTCTTTGGATAGTACTTGTCCTAGAATGATGTAAAAATGAGCATATTTTTCTCCAACGTCTAAACAGTAAATATCTATATAGGTTTTTTCTTTTCCTGAAAATGTCCTACATATTTTTGAATATAAAGAACCTCTACCCAAAGTACATTGTTTCAGCTTCTTGAGATCAAACTTCTGTTGACATCAGTGAAGTCTTGATTTTGCTGAAAGTCATCAAAGCTCAATACATCATTTGATTCAGAATAACAAGACAGAGTGTGCCAGATATCACTGGATCAGAATTTTTTTTAATTTTCCCAGAGTTATGGGATGTACCAGCAGGGATTCTCATCGTGTACGCGGCTGCGTGCAGCACGTGTTACTACCACAGTAAGCTATAAAAATCATTGCTGAGGCATTTAAACTCTTTACTAAGCCATTGGTTTAAACTTCACTGTAGAGAATAAAGCAAGGATGTTTGTTTCCTTTGAAGTACTCTAATGCCACGGCTGCCATCATGTTCTTTCTTTGCCCAGTGGAGGAAATCTACATGACAGCAGAAAGTAAGGAAAGACACTGGTCCTGTTTTTAATGAGTCTGAAGGAAAGGAACCTGGAAGATGGTTTTGTCTTCAACTGTCCTGTTCCTCTTCTCCCTCGCTTCCTGCTGTAACAAATGACATAGAAGAGTCTCTGCTAGAAGGGGATAATGGGGGATCCCTCACCTGTACTCCTAAAAGGACCTAGTAATTTGTTAATAATGAAACACATAAATTGCAAATGAATGCAGGGCAAATCCTAAGCCACCTATTCAGTTCATCTCTGAGCCTACACAGGTGAGTGAGATGAATTTCAATTACCTGGCTGCAAACTGTAGCAGCTGAAACTGTGATCCCTTGCACCTCCTCCTGGGAAACGCGACCCTGCCACGCTTTGGTAAATGTGCACGGAGGCTGGTGAGTGGGCAGCTTGACAGCGCGCATCGCCTCTTGACATCTGGGGAGTCATCTGAATCTATCAGAGGATTGTATTTCTCAAAATGCGCACAAGTCCTTTGTATCTGACCCTTCTTGTTCGCCATAGTAGAAGCAGTGTAGGAGTGTATGCGATCATTAAAACTAAGCAAAGCACTTAGTCAGCTTCAACTTTCGGGTTCTGTCCTTTCAGGTTTTGTCCTAATTCATTAACAGATTATGGGCCAGACTCTCGGTTCATGTAAACTGGCCTTACACTTCAATGAAACGCCAGTTTACACCTGCTAAAATCAGGTTCTAGGATGCATCTCAGATACATCTATAGTTTAAAATGATTTAAAATTGAATTAAATGTTTAGTTACTGTCCTAAGTAGTAAAAAACTGGAGAACATATTAATACAGACATGAATGAAGGATAGGGGAAAAGTGAGATGAAAGTTAAATGACTTTTGAGAAGAAGCTGATATTTTAAAAAAGATTAAGTTATCTAGAGGCGAGTTATCTACATATACTGTGAAGACTCATTGTATCAGCAAGTCTTGAACTGCTGAAATATTATTTATTAAATCAAAAATGATTGTTAGGTTTAAGTTCATGTTTAGCAGAAGGAAATTTGGGATTAGTTCAGTACAGCTACAGACAAGAAGATGTATGTATTTCCAGACACTTTCCATGCTCTCAAAAAAAAACCCCCCAAAAAACCAAACCATTTTGTTATAGTTGATTCCCCAGTTACCTCCACAGCTTTGTTTTTATGATATCAGGGAAAAAATACACTTCAGAATAATGGAATGAAGCTCAATTTAATGCAGATGAGCTCTCTAGGTATGAATGAAAAAGGAAAACCCAGGAAGTTGTGAAATAAGCTTGTTACAGAATTATTAATTCCTTTTAAATATATATTTGTTCTCACAAAATAAAAGGAGCAAAACAGAATTAATCATTTTTCATTCACTTATTTTTACTTAGAAAATCCATATTTTTGATATAGTAATATAATTTCATATGAGTTCTTTTTAAAAAAACATCTTATGAATTGTTTTTATAAAGGTTTTTTTTCCTGTTTTCCTACTAGCAGCAGTTTGAAAAATCTAGGCAGAATTGGGAAAGTCTACTTATCAACAGTATTAAACTTGTTTATGAGTACTTAATATCCCTCTCTGAATACCTACCTTTATGGGTACTACTGGACAAATTTTCAGTTTAATTTTTGCTACTTTTCAAGAAAACCATCATCTTCACAGGTTTCAGGAACTGAGTATAACTGTAACATCATCAGCATGATGCCTGAGGAAGAAACTGCAATCAGCAGTTAATATTACTTGTATTCAGTTAACCCACAAACACTTCTTTCTGGATTGAGCTTTTATTCTGGTGGCCAAAGCTTTAACAACCCCCCGTGTGACCTCCACGCATCAGACCGTGCATACCAAGAAACCAGTGAATCAGACTGTCCAAATTAGTGTGTAAGAAAGAAAGAAAGAAAGAAAACTGAAAGACAGAGGTGTTAATCGGAGATGTAAACATACATACAAGAAGTGTTGATGGATATGTATTTTCTGTCCCTTCTCCATGGTTACAAGGAATAAAGCTATTTTGCTATATCCTTTTTTCCTAATCTGCAAACAGCCTTGTGAGCAGCATGAAACATCTCTGACAGCAAGACTGCTACTGATGCAAGATACAGCAGAGTCTGAAACACGTATTTGGAGTTCTCTGTGGAGGAACGGCTCGTCTGCAGGAAGTCAGACACCAGGTCCCTTCATTCCACGACAAATTAGCATTTCCCGGTGCAGCCTGTGTGTCTGTCAAACCTCAGACGGTGAGAGTCAGACTCAGACAACCGGCTCTGCCTCAGACACTGCTGCGGCCAGGCCTCTGACTCATACACTTTCAGTGTGCTCCGTCTCTACTCCCTCTCACCATCACTCCATATGTCAGGCATATACGTGACTGGCTGGATATGCAACTGACCAATAATTTCTGTTTGCTTAGGATGAGGAGATCATGTAACGGAAAAACCCCCTCACTTGTAAGACTTCACACTTGGCTCTACTCTTAAGCTGCAGCCTAATTTTGCCATTTAATTTTCCCATTCTCTCCTCACATGGCCCTCCAGTTGTAAGACAAAAGGGTCTTAATACATTTGCCAACTAGAAGTGGAAGAATGTAATGCAGAAGAGGTAATGGTCTGCACAATTCCCATTGCCCAACATCACTTTGATTTCAACCCAACCTTTTCTGGTTTTGCTTCAACTAAGTAAGAATTCCTGTAAGGTATTTTCTTTCCATTGTATATTAGCCACTAGGAAGATGATAGCTGAGTCTATAAACATCCTATATTTGCCCAGCACCAATGCCCTGTAACATATACTCAAAAGGAATAGTCTGGAAAAGGATCAATGTGGCTGAGCCAGTTCTTACTCAAACCCATGAAAACCACACATTTTCCTCTGGAAATTCAATATTGGAAATAATCTGTTGCAGACTTATGTGACAGAAAACTGTGCAAAATGTCTATGTCGTTCTCTGATAAATGCTGGAAGAACTTTGGGGATTTGAATACCCTGTTTTTATGCATATTAATCATTAGAGAACAAAACGATACACCATTGTAGATGAAACTGGTATCAAATATCACTTATTAGAGAGGAGGTAGTGTATCAGACTGGAACTTCTTTTCTTTAAAGTGGCACTTTCTCTTTAATTTGCCAGATATGACCCTTAAATAATGGAAAACAATGCAATAGATTTTCCGTTACTATTGCAGGCTGTAAAATATTTCTTGAGAACTGTAAAAGATGTTTCCCCTTCTCTGGCTGTCAGCAGTGTGCAGCAGGGCTGCTCACAGAACTGAAGCAGTCAGATTTAAAGATTGTAAGGACCCAACATATTCTCAGTAATAATTTAAGAACATTCAAAGACCAATAACAGGAAAAAAATTAACTTTTAAAAAAATCTGTTAAAATGTATCTGGCCTTTGTGATTTAAACTTTGGTTTTTAAACTATGATCATATCTGCTGTCTGGCCTTTTGAATTCCTTTCAGTAAGTCGTACATTTTTCATTGTTGTTTCTTTGTCATTTCTTTGAAACTCCTAAATGCCCCACTAGGCTTTCCTACACTTTGTATTGAATGGGTGGCAGAAAAAAAGGCTGTTATCTGCTAATCCAGCTTATTTGCGATAGAAATAGAGACTGTCCATCATCATTGCGTGTGTTGATCATGCCTTCTTTTTTCTTACTTGTTCTGATGAGAATTGGAGAGTTAATACTAAATGTTATTGTCTGTGGGCATAAAACCTACCACACGTGGAGATAAATGGGGCATTCATGCTTTTTTTAGAGCCATTATTATTGCAACAATTATCCTAAAAATGTAAGTCAAATGGATCTGAGCAACATAACAAGAGATTTAGTTTTAAAACAAACAAACAAAAACCCCACAGCTTTCTGAAGAATTAGAGAGCTGCCTCAAAAAGTTGTGCTGGTTTGAATAAAACAGATAATTTATAAACTATGTGGGATGCCATATGAAGACTGTTGAAGAATTTTAACTCTTTATGATTTGTGGTATGTATTTGCAACTGCTGAGTGATCTGATCCTCAGAAAGTCCGGTGTATAAGTTCTCCATATCAGTACAGCCATACATTCCATTTGTATAAAATTCTGTATGAGAGTGGTTAAATACTGGAACAAGTTGCTCAGAGAGGTTGCACAATCTTCAAATTTCAGCTGGAGTTGAGTTAAACTTGAGCGACCTGATCTGACTTTGGAGGAGCTCCTCTCTTTCAGAGGTTCTTGCCAACCTGAATTGTTTTGTGATTCTAAGTCAGTAATAAAATTACTATGGTTGCTAAAAGTGGTTAGCTAGTACAGTTATTGCGAAGAGGAGAAACAGCTGATGTAATAAGGAGTTCTTGGAAGCTGCTGTTATACATTTACCTGGTATGTAAATCTGATTCCTCTGTAAATCTGATTCCTCTGAACGTAGTGGGATCACACAACACGTAATTATTTCCTTACTATGTTTCATGGGGGGTTTTTTTGGTTTGTTTTTTTTTGGGGGGGGGGAATTTATCACAAGAAGTTTTATATTTTGATTTTCTTCTAGGGGCGCAATATCATTGTTTCCTTGGCAACTTTTGATTTACTGCAGCTTTTTTTATCTGCCTCTGTAATTCCATCTGCTACTTTTTTTACATACACATTCTATTGAACAATAGCCAGCCCTTGAATTTATGAGTCACCCGCCCTGAAACACTTCCACTGCCAAAGTTAAATTGTTTAGTGAGTCCTCCAAGCTTTTGGTAATTGCTGCTATTTCTTTTAATTCATAAAGAAAATGAACTGGTGGGGTGGGGGGTTGTTTGTTTGTTTCCTAAATGCAGAACATTCTTTCACATCCTATTTAAGGGTTGTGTGGTGCAAGAACTGAAAAAAAGTTACTCGGGAACAAGAGACTAAGGCAGAAGCAGCAACAAACCAGCATCAGAAGATGAGGTTTACAGAAGTCTTACGCAGGACACAAAGTGTACCCATTAACTGTCTGGTTTCAGAACTCTTTGAGGGAACTTCCCTTGTCAAAGCCAATTAATCTCGATCATTTAATTATAATCTTCATGGTTTTGGCTGCTAACTTATGCTTCCAGTTACAAGTAAATTACAAATCCTGTTTCCACAAGGATAGCTTGTTTTCTGGATTGGTTTAGTAGAGACTTCTCTATTAGGACAAAAGGTATTACAGTACCTCTGGATACACCATTTGTGTGACTAACACTCAAATGCCACGCACAAGTTCCAGCTCCGCTTTTTCCTGGAGAGCAATAATGTACTGAATACTGTAAAAAGAAAAAGTCACCAGAATACTCCAAAATATTCGTTTGTGCAGAAAGACTGAAAGACTTCCATCCAGTCAGTTTAACAAAATGAGTATTACAAGGTTATTTTCTTCTAGTCTATGCTGATGCAGAAAACAGAAGCTTGATTAAAAAAACCAAACGAAAACAAAAAAAAATTTTTTCCTCATTTTACTTTTGATAAAAAAGAAAAACTTAGAAATTGTTCTTCTACGGATTTAATTTAGAAGAAAGATATAATAGGATATATGTGTTTATTGACCACTGCCATAACTTACTAAGTTTCCATTGATCTCTTTAGCCATGGCAATTTCCAAAAATAATTGATTGATTTTCTAGAAAATATAGAGCTGAAAGAGTAGTTCCAAAAGAAGTTGTATCAAAACAAATTTATATTAGATGAAGTAATATAGATAGTAGCAAGCACTGATATGCAATGGTTACACACATTTAAAGAGAGAAATTTCTCAGTGCCTAACTTGATTAATCGGAAAGGTGAGTATGTGTAATTCTTAATAATATACCACTCCTGAGTTGTCATGTAAAGAATAACTGGTCACTTCTGACAGTTTCTAACCCTCACGAAGGAAGAAAAGAAGAAAGGAAATAGAAGAAATATATTTTAAAATTCTAATACAGTTCATAAATATTTGTTACTTTTTTTTTTTCATTAAACTAATTATTTCCAGAACCAAATCATGAATTTAAGACACAATTCAGGAAATAGTGTTATAGAATGGAGAATTCTTTTAGCACCTTTTAATGCAATGTTTTAAGACTATAAACATTCACATAGGTGTCTGAAAGTAAAGCTAGAGGGTCATGCTGCCATCCAGAGGGACCTCGACAGGCTGGAGGAATGGGCCAACAGAAACATCATGAAGTTCACCAAGGAGAAATATCAAGTCCTGCACCTGGGGAAGAACAACCCTATGCACCAATATATATTGGGGGCCACCCAGCTGGAAAGCAGCTCGGCAGAAAAGAACCTGGGGGTCCTGGTGGACACCAAATTGAACACGAGACAGCAATGTGCCCTTGTGGCAAAAGCATCAAATGGTATCCCAAGCTGCATTAGACCATATTGCCAGCAGGTCAAGGGAGGTGATCCTTCCCCTTTATTCAGCACTGATGAAGCCACACCTGGAGTGCTGTGTCCAGTTCTGGGCTCGCCAATACAAGAGAGACATGGACATACTGGAGAAAGTCCAGCAAAGGGCCACAAGGATGACGAAGGGACTGGAGCAACTCTCCGATGAGGAAAGGCTGAGAGAGCTGGGAGAAGAGAAGGCTCCGGGGGGATCTCATCCATGTGCATAAATACCTGAAGGGAGGGTGCAAAGAGGATGGAGCCAGGCTCTTTTCAGTGGTGCCCAGTGACAGGACAAGAGTCAATGGGCACAAACTGAAACACAAGAGGTTCCCTCTGAACATCAAGAAACACTTTTTTATTACTGTGAGCGTTACTAAGGACTGGCACAGGTTGTTGAGAGAGATTGTGGAATCTCTCTTCTTGGAGATATTCAAAAGCCATCTGGACACAGTCCTGGACAACCAGCTTTAAGTGGCAAAGCTGGAGCAGACCACCTCCAGAGGGCCCTTCCAATTTCAATCATTCTGTGATTCTGTGAAATTTTCCCTTTTTTATAATTCAGGTTATTTTATGTATTTTTCTATTTTCATAGAATTTGCAGCAAATCTAGCCAGTTTGGTGACACAGAAAAAAGTTCTGGTAGGCTCACAGTGTAGAGTAGGACAAAGTTAAATTTTGTGCTTGTCTGTAGAGTCACTCGTGAACACAAATTTCAGTCTGCTTTTTTGAAATTTTGTCACCCAAACTTCAATGCTGTAAATTAAGTCATTACAACACGAATTCAAGAATTCAAAAGTAAAAATAACAGCATGGACCTCTGAATGTTTGCAATTTACAGAAAACATGATTCAGATTCAGGCTCTGAATTTCAACTGGTACAAATTATTTGGGATATATTTGTTCATAGTAAATCCTGTCTTCCCATTCTTTAGTCACAGAGACCTTTCTACACAGAATAAAGTCATCTACAACAGCATTTACTTCCAGCTAATGTCATACAAAACTTATATGTGTGTGCATCCATGACATGTAATTGACAATAGGTGGCAATTGGCTTCACCCTTTTCACCTTTCACTCTGAACTGTAGTGCCACTAAATGCTACTCTTTTCAGACAAAACCAGTAGCTGCTGTTTTCCTTTTGCCTTTAATAGGTAGTTTGCCATTATGGTCTCTATTGTTAAGATGCCTGAACATATGTCTTAAAGTGCCTTAACAGATAACTTCGCATGGAAAAATGCTGTAAAAGTGCAAAGGATTGATTTCACTGGTTATTTCCTACCTCTCTTCTGACATGATGGACTACCTTGATTAAAGCTGTCAATTATCCATCCCAATCATCTGCCGAGCTTCATATCTCTATTTCCAGGCTCGTAGCTACAATACATATAAAATGTATTTGATCTATTTGGAATAACCATTCATACGCCTGAGACAAACATGCATCTCCTGAGCTGTAGTTGACGTCTTCCTGTAAATTACTGCTTGTAATTCCCCTTTCTCTTCTGGTAATCAGATATTTTAAAACAATATGGCTACTGAATCTCCCAGAATTACCCAGTTGTACCGTTCTTACTTCTAACAAGTATCTCAGGAGCTGGATAACAAACAAAAGAAACAAGATAATACTTGTGCACCATCCTCTCAATTTTTGTTGTGCTGCTGGTACTCTGGTACAGCAGAGGAGTGACCGGCTGCTACAAATTGATGCCGTAGTCAATGGAGCTACATCCCTGGAAGCCAGGGACTCAAACTGTGTTATCTTTGCATTAGAGAAATTTAACCCCCTCCTTTAAGTTTTTGCTTTAAAAGTATTTATCAGCTCTGAGATAAGGAATGTGTAACCACCTTCTGACAAACTTAACGCATATTCTAACAGGTCTGCTGCTTTAGAAGTAAGCAGGTTGTCGACCTATATCTTGTAATATGAATCCCGGAAAACATTATTTTGCATAGTTGCCAGTGGTACCAGCGATAGTCTTTTCCATTCATTGCTTCTGCTTGGCATTGAAAGCACTTCAAAGAAGATGGTCAGCACTGACTTCATTCATTCTTGTAGTCCTTGTAGTCATTCATCTCAAGTTGCCTTCTCCCATCTTCACTGCAGAAAGAAATAGTCTTAATTCCGGACTCTAACCTGGAAGAATTTGGCTTATTTGTGTAATACAAATTGTGTAGTCCAAGTGTAATCCTGTATGCAGGACCCATATGCTATTTTGCTCACTGTAAATGTGACAGATCAGTTGACTGAGATTCCTTACAATGGGATCACCAATAATCAAGATAGCTGATTTTCATTCTTTATGCTCAGGAATTGAGCCTTGCCCTGTTTTGAACTTCCGTTTGTCTGCATTTGGCCTATTCTTAAGGGAAAAACTATAGGACCTTTAAATTAACAAAAAAGTTCATATAGATGAAAGTTGAGAGTGTTTTGTTTGTTGTTGTTGTTGGTTTTTTTTAATTTTAGTATTATTAGATATTTTGAGGTCCTCCTACTACACAAAAGACTTTAGGTATATGTCCTCAGTGAAGTTCTGCAAAGTGTCTTAGGTATATTGAAAGTCCAAGTCACCGAGGCCCAAACTGTCAGAGGTTTTTAAGTGTCGAACTCCTACTTGCTTCAGTGACCAAATGAGAAAGAAAATGTCTTAGCAACCAATGCAGTAAGGTCTTCTGTAAATTTTGCTCCCAGCTTCTTCAGGTACTGAGATGAAATACCTTATATGCTCATAGACACATATGCTCAGACCTAAAGAGTAAGAAAGAAGACTGGGAGAAGTCTTTATCAATTCACTGTAGCATTCTTTTCACAAAGATTGAATCACATCATTTAAAGGTAATACGCTAGTGCAGGCCTCATCCTTTATGGCTTCTTTCAAAAATTATATACACTTACTTGTTTTCAAGGAGTGCAATAAAATCATTGCTTTTGTTACTATATCTTACTAACTGTACTATGGTCATTTAATGAAGTATATAGATACATTTTGTGTTATATAAACTGTGTTTTATAGAGCTTCTCCTGGGGAACATAAACGGGCAAATACAATTTAGGTGCCATTTGTGTTTATTAAGAATAATGAAAAGGGAACAAGCTATCTCAGCAGTCAATTACCCTTCTTCAGCATTTGTACTGTAATTCTTATAATAATTGAGTCTCAAAGCATATAAACAGAAGAAAGAATACATCATGAATTTTCAAATTTTTTTGTCTTGTATAAACTTGTATATGTTTTCACAAGTACAGATGTGAAAAAATATTTACTTTATATATACACACACACACATATTGTATGTGTATGTACAGATATATATGTCTGCATGTGTATATAAATACATCCATGCAATATTTAACATTTTGGTTCACAGTAGCATAATACCTATTCTAAGAAAAAAAAATAGAGATAACATTACTCAGCGTGGATGTGTGCATTGATAAATTGGAAATAAAACTGTTAAAGTATATAAACAAAAAAAATATATATTTTAATGTTATGGCTAAGACTTGTAATCCCCTGTCATTGCAGAGAGGATACTCATGAACAAATAAGAAACTCAAGGCTTACTCAACTATCAAAATAATGTTGACTCTATGTTGGGTGTCTCTTTGCAAATAAGATACCTTCTTTGTTATAATCCATTAATTACTATAATAATGACAAAGCAGTATGACTATTACAATCATGTAAAAATGTAATGCTATATATAATCTCAATAATTTATGTATAAAGTATTTTCAAATTGTAAACAAATACATTTATAATACCTTTTTTAACAGAAAAAAAGAGTTTTAAAATGCTTTATAAGGATAGCTTTCATATGTATAATTTTGTAGACTTCACCACCTTAGATAAGAACTCCTTTGATGCCAGTCCAGAAAAGTGTTAAAATCCATGCTTCGCTCTAGTTAGACTGAATTAGAAGCCTCCCATCAGAGAAGAAAAAATGGGGGAAAAAAATTTCAAAACCAGAAAAAGCTGTAAAAAACATTGATTTATTTACCTTTGTAGTAATCATATTTGTATTAGTATGCAAGTAGTATACTTCCCAATAAACATTGCAAATTATAGGTGGATATTTTAGCCACATCTCCTGACTATTATTTATCACAGCTGCAAGATCTGTCAAAGATTTTTACAAAATGAAATATTATGCAAATCCAATAATATGTAATTTATGAAGAAATACTTCTGAAGAAGTAAGAAAGGGTGTTCATAGAGGTGATTTCACAGGACAGCAGCATAGCTCAGAATACTTGGTATTCAAAGCATCTTCCTTTCAGTTGCATGACATTTGTCCTGCACAGATTTGTTTTTATTTTTAGTCCATTCTGTCTTGCAGAAACACTAAGCCATCTATCTTGAACAATATGGTTCCTATTATCAGCACCCTCTGGTACTTAAAACTATTCTTGCTGAAGTGAAATTAACCTTAAATACCATAAGAAGTAGTAGGAACTAGATGCCAATTGGGAACTAGGATAAAAAGTAAATTGATCAGTAAACACTTACAATACATACAATTTTCTCAAGCTAGACTGCATTATTGCTTTAGAGACTTTGAGCCTTATGAGTTGCGGCAGAGCACTTTGCAATATGTAGCTTTCATTAGAACTATAGAAAGGGTTTTTTTTCTTGCCCTTGAAAGATTAAAAAAAAGTCAAACCAATGTGATGTTTAAGTATTAAATTCTTTCCACTTGCTCTTTGAAATTCTTGGTTACACGGATCAGTCTGCCAAAATTCGTGTCTGAAGTTGCTTGTGTGTATTTATTTCACTGGCATGGATTTGTATGAATAACTTTGCAGAAAACATTGAGCCATTGACTGCATGAACGTGGACTTTGGTCTTCAAGCCACCGAATGTAATGGCCAGGAAAGATTCCCTTTGATTTCACTGGAATTCTGAACTCATCTGATGATTGTACTCTATTAGTACCGTCGCTGAGGATACAACAAAGTGTTACCTGCGTGTCAGCCTCAGGGTGTTTTGGACACTGGTCTTTACTAACTTTTGTGGAGCTAAACCACAAATGAACTCCATTATGTCACATTAGCATTCACAATCTGGCTTTCTTTCGATTTTGTGTTTATTTTTATCAGCTACAAGTGAAGGGCAAACTCAGAAGTAAGGGTGGTTGCCAAGAGTTAATAGTGAATTGTCGTGCCAAATGTGAAACACAACTCCATCTCACAGACATGCTGTTTCAGCAAGACTGAAGGGTGGTGATGTTGGGTTTTGTGTTTGCAAAGTTTATGTGTGTGTGTATAAAGGGAGGACCTAAATAGACCTTGGTGAGACAAATATATGTTGGTTAATTTGATTGAATTATGGTGTATCGGCATATGGATTGATACTTTGGGTACTGAGTAGAAGATCACTGACCAAATGTCTTTCAGCTGAAGAAGACTAACTGCATGAAAATATCTTGAAAGAAATCCTGAAGTGTTATGATATCCCATAAGACATTTGAGGCCGCCATCACCATGAAAACCATGTATATCTGTGTTTTTGTTTTTCCTATAAAACTCAGAAGTAAAAAGTAGCAGGACTGACTGACTGACTTCACTGTGTTGCTGAAGGCATGGTCCTGTTTTGAAAGAGGACCTTGGAAAAGGTAAAGGCTTAGTGTGATGTGAGAATATGGGGGAAGGAAAGGCCTTGCAAAGAGAAGATATAAAGACCAGAAAAAAAGCCTGCCTTAATAATTTTATGTGATTTCCCGGTCTTAGGAGAAAAGATACGTTTTATTTCACATTTAACTTTTTTTCTCTGGGTGGCATACTTAAAGCACATAAGTTGATTCCAATAATTTCTCACCTTATTCCTTTTAAGAAATTAACATTCTATTTGACAGAGACAATTATTTTGCTGCGATAGTTTTGTAAATGACGTTGTAAGGTCACCTTAAAAAAAAACAACCCTACACTATTATTCTTCATTATGATAATGAAATGAAACAAACAGCACCTAGAACAAAAAGTCATTAATATCTATTTGCAAAAGTTTCATTTTCTTGAGGAGGAATAATACTCTACGAAACTTTTTATTCAATGGCTTAAAAAAGCACATAATCAAAACCAAGGTATCACAACACTAAAAGGACATTTAGTTTGAAAAGCCAAGCATTCAAAAGGTAGCAAATGCCAAAATTTAACCATTTTATAAATAAATATCAGGATTTTTATTTCATGATCTCATTTTTTTCTGTTGAATTTCTGAAATACTCAAATTATTTCACTTATTTTTGGATCTTCCATATTCAGAGCATATTTCCATGCCTTACTTATTCTATCCCTCAATAGTGTGAATATGGCAAGCACAGAAACACAGTCACAGAATGGTTGAACTTGGAAAGGACCACAGTCCAACTAGTCCAAGGATCATCTAGTCCAACTCCCTTCTGCTCAAAGAAGGGTCAGCTACTGCAGGTTACTTCAGACCATGTCCAGTCAGATGTTGAATCTCTCCACAGATGGTGACTTCAAAACCTGTCTGGGCAACTTGTTCCAGTGTTTGACCACCCTCACAGTTAAAAATTTTTTCCTGTGTTCAAATTGAATTTTCTGTGTTTTAATTTGTGTCCATAGCATCTTGTTCTGTTAGTGGGCACCACTGAAAAGAGTGTCTCTCTGTTCTCTTCATTCCCTTCCATCAGGTGTTTATACACACTGATAAGATCACCCCTGAGCTGTCTTTTCTCCAGGCTGAACACTCTCAGCCTCTCTTCATATGGATGATGCTCCAGTCCCTTGATCATCTTCGTGGGCCTTTGCTGGACTTTCTCCAGTAAGTCAGTATCTTTCGTGTACTAGGGAGCTCAGAACTGAACACAATACCCCATATGTGTCCCACCAGTCTTGAGTAGAGGAGAAGCACCACTTCCTTCAACCTGTTGACAATGCTACTCCTCATGCTGCCCCATACATTGCCAGCCTTCTTTGCCACAAGGGCACATTGCTGGCTCATGTTGAACTTTGTGTCCACCAGGATCCCCAGGTCCTTTTCTGCAAAGCTGCTTTCCAGGTAGTTGGTCTCCAGTATGTATTGTTTTTTGGGGTTATTCCTCCACAGGGGCAGGACTTGGCATTTTTGCATGGTGAGCTTTATGAGATTCCTGCCAGCATGTTTCTCTAGCCTGTCAAGGTCCCTCTGAATGGCAGCATGACCCTCTGGTGTATCAGTCACTCCCCCCAGGTTTGAGTTCCCTGCAAACTTGCTGAGCGTGCACTCTGCCCCATCAACCAGGTTGTTAAAGAAGAAGTTGAATAGGATTAGCCCCTGAGGTACACCACTACTGACTGGCCTCCAGCTGGATTTTCTGTTACTGTCCACAACCCTCCAGGCCCGGCCATGCAGCCAGTTTTCAATCCACCTTACTGTGCACTTGTCTAATCCATACTTTGTCAGCTTGTCTATGGGAATGTTATGCAAGACAGTGTCAAAAGTCCTGCTAAAGTCAAAGTCAACAACAACAACAACTGCTCTGCCCTTAGCTGGGCAATATCCCCTCTTCTTAACTTAGTCCACCACTTTTGTTGAAACTGTAGATGTCTAAGAAAACAAGTGCCCAAGTTCCTTATACAATTTAAGTAAAGACAGGGAGGACTGAAGGCCTTTAAGGGGCAATTCTGCTGCCTAAAGTTAGTCACTTGAACTAGTTCAAAGATGGCAGGAACTTCCTAAGGAATCTTTCACTGGGTACTGAAAATGAAGGTGCAAGACAGGTGCCCAAGACAAAGGGACAACAATTTTCTCATGTGTAGTTTCAGCAAAGTCATTGCTGGAACACGTCAGAGTCCCAGAAATGAATAATATTAGCCCAGTCTCAAAGTGGAGACATTGAGAATTTAGTTGGTGACCTCTCCCAATTTTCAAGTAAGAACATCTTTGAATATATTTCCCATTTTGTTTGATCTGAAGAATGAAACTACCAGAGTTTCTCAGTGTAAGAGATGTATAAATATGCTTTAATATGGACAAATTGAATGTATTATTTCCTGTTTTCAAACAGAAGTATTTATAAAGCTTTAAATCATCTAAGTGATATGTGTGATTCTTAGCCTATAGTAAGCACCTGGCATAAAAATTTCAGCTCAAAATACTTAAAGTTATAAGTAACTTCCAATGAAGATTGTTGGCAATATTAACTATTGTCAATGCAGTGCAGATTGTAATGGGAACTGTCTGTTTATATTGCCTGTGGCAGAAAAAATGGCACTGTAGCAGTAACAAAATGCTGTGGTAATGGAAACCTTGAGGAAGCAAAAAGATCTCTCAAAAAACTTGGGTGGGGGAAATGTATTTATCTTCAGCATATCATTGTAGAAGCCTCAATAAATATAGCAATCACTGTATAAATATAAAGGCTACTTTGTGCAGAGTGAAGAAATCAATGAATTAAAACACCACACTCACTAACAGCCAATTCAAGCACACACTGAAACCCATAAGTAACTTACCTATTGAGCAGTTTAAGTGTTTGCAAGGCCACAGCCTTTATAAGAAATTGAAATGTAAAAAAAGCACTGCTATAAAACAATGGCAAAATTATTCTTGTGTACAAATTAGTTTAAAAGAAAGCCTCTGAATTGTTATCTACTTTAATCATGCATCTGTTCAACTCACTAGTCCATGCATGTCTTCACCTTCCAAAGTATTCGTATGGTTGAAAGTTAAGGGACCCCTATTCTACCTCTGTCTACACATATAACACCAATCAGACATGGAGACTACAAAAAGGTTCACATAATCCTAAATGATGTACAGCCTATATTGACTTTCATTAGGAATATTAACTATTTATTTTTCTGACAGTCAGAACAACACCCATATGGATGAGATCAAATGCACAAGACCGCTTGTACTTTAGACCTAATCCTTTCTTTTTACACTACCAACTGGTTTTATAAAGATTGTGATCCAGGAAAGAAATGTGTATCACCATCTGTCACATATGTATTCTTTAAAAAGCTATTTGTAATTAAAAAATGAAAACTGCCACTACATCTTGCTTAACATTCACAAGGGATGCTGTCCTGAAGACAAGTTGAGCAAGGCCTGATCCTGAAAGGCTGGAGTAGCAAATCCTCCTCCTCTTTTCCCCTCCAGCTGATAAAACAAGAAACCTGGAGGCTTGGAAAGATTAAAGGCTCCCTTTTACCTTGAAGGCATGATGCAAAATTTATTGATGGACATTTGTAAAACACTGAACTCTACTGGATATAACTAACAGCAAGAATTTCAGCCAGGAAAAGGAGATCAGTGAGCCCTAAGTATATACCAGAGGGAAATAATTAGTGAGGCTACAGTAAAGCTTTGTAATAAGGACCTCAGGGGACCTGTGGGTCCTATTCCTTCTAAGTCATGGAAAGGAAAGTGCAGATTAGGATCCATCCAACATCCAACATTAAATGGTAGCAACTCTACACTTCAAGGACTCTTGGTCATCACAGGAACTCTGTGGCTTTTATTGCTGAGAAGGAAGATCAATTCTTTTTCTATTCTGTTTTCGTATGCAGGGCTGAAAAAAGTAAAAAAAAAAAAAAAAAAAGAAAATAAACCCACAGTAAACTAATAGTCAAAGAATATAAAAAGGAATTTGATCTCTCAGCTCTGGAGCAATATCCTAAGGACTGCACTATGCCATGTTTCTCTTCTTAACATTTGATCAGATTCCATTCTGAATATTGAAATCTTTGTACAGTTAAGTCTATTAAATTCATTATGTTTTTGCAAATACTATTTGAATGAATCAACATTTTTTTAGTGCTTTGAATATTTAGCATATCTTTAATTGCCACCAAATTATAAATTATAAAAGATAATTCTTTCATATAAGACATTTCGTTCTCTATTTATGACCCTAACTTTTTCTCACATGGCAAAATCAATTTCAACTTGTGATTTATTACCATTTGTGGAGAGCAAGATCAATGTATGAATTATTTACCAAAAAACAAGCAAACACTCCTAAATATTTTATTCTCAGTTACACATTTCACTGGCTTTAATGTGGATCCTTGCATTATATTTATTTTTGTTATTTAAAAGACTGTCATGACATTAAAATAAATAAAAGAAACAATCACAGAGCACATCAAGTGCATTTTCTGATTATCAATGGAGATTAACATTATTTATTATATCAATGCATATATGTGCAGGGATGGAATCTAGAGTCCTTACGTTCTTTGTCTTACTCAGAGATTGAAAGACCACACACCTTGGCACATTGAGAGGGATGCTCGGAGTGATGGCGTTTGTCTTCCCAAGTTACGCGTGATGGAGCCCTCCTTTTCTGGAGATGGCCGCACACCTGCCTGCTGATGGGAAGTAGTGAATGAATTCCTTGTTTTGCTTTGCTTGCTTGCGCAGCTTTTGCTTTACCTATTAAACTGTCTTTATCTCAACCCACAAGTTTTCTCACTTTCACTCTTCTGATTCTCTCCCCCATCCCACCAGTGGGGAGTGAGTGAGCAGCTGGGTGGTGCTTAGCTACCTGCTGGGGTTAACCCACAACATATATACACTGTATATATACATACACATATGCACATATATGATATATATATATATAACAACACATATATTTCTGCGTATATGTATATGTGCACATACACATATGTATATTTTTGTATGTTTACCCTGGCAGAAAAAAAGAACATAAACATAAACACGCACCAAGTCAAAACCTTAACTTTTTAAAAGCTGAATTAGACAATAGAGAAAATTACTGTGGCAAAGGAGTTAAACATTTGTAAGTGCATGTTAAACTTCAATCTGGTTTTAGATAAATATTTTCTTCCATCAAAAAAAATCTGAAGTGAAACCTTATATTTGGACATTTGCTTTGCTATCTGCATAATTAAATTCCAGTCCTCTGACGAGTCATGCTGTTATAGCCACATCAGAATCAAAAACAGGTGCAAGAGACTACCTTGATTTCCATTCCTCTCTTTTAGGATGGACATATTTTAAACATGCATTTAAATATTTAGGTGAACAGAGAATTAATGATGATCTCAGATCAAAATGTCTTATTTTTTCCTCCTTTTGGTACTAGAGAAAGCAAGCCAGCAGTGATGTGATAACTGCAGTGAACAATCTTATTTCATTAGGAGCTCAGATTGATGCTTCATCCTCTTTGACAAGATGTGATGATTTTTGAATACAGTCAAGGGTTAGAGTATCGGTTTCTGTGGATGACACCTTTGTTTTTCTAAGAGGTATGACTATGTGCCTGGCCAGATGACTCTTGCAAGGCAAATGTGACAGAGCATGAATCAAAAAAACCCACAGATATTAGTGCTCCATCCTATCTGCTGCACAGAAATGATGACTTTTTTTAACTGGATGAAGTGAGTTACCTTCTCTTTGAAATTTGCCGAAGTATAGGAAGGTATATAGTAGACTTAAAAGTCTACTTACAGAACAGTTTTCAGTTACAGTTACTTTTTTTTTTCTCTGTTCTTTGACTCTCAATGGTAAAGAAATTCAGAAAAGGAAGACCATGTGCCTGAAGTCTCTGCCATACCTCTCTACAACCATATCCAGCAGCTGAGGCTTAGCCATGTTATTTCCTTTTGTGGTTATGGTGTCAGGCTAGCCTGTAAACGCTAGGAGAAGTTGAAGCTCTGCTAGTACATGGGCACGAAGAATAGGGAGGAAGAGTTACTCCTACAATCTGTTTTTCTTCTCAGTTTTCCCTCATTATGTGCCTGGGACTTTGTCTACAATTTTTATCTAAAATCTAATAAATACCGCACTGGCCATACTGGAATTGTTTATTCATTTTGACAAGAGAAAAAAATTGAAAAAGTTGCTGCTTATTTCATGCACATGTTGTCACGTTCTCAACTTCTACAACAGTTCAGGTCATTCAGTACCCTGATATGAAACTGAACGGGTTGAGCTTGAACCATTTATGTGCACTCTAGTTTGCTCTGTCAAAAACCAGCTGAGAATCATGATCTGCACTTAGCTATTAGCCTGCACTCGAGTACACTTAACATATTGGCTTCTTGGCAGGATAGAGAGATATGATACCATAAATGAATATAATGTTCACATTTCAAAACTATAAATAGCACACATTAGAAATGTCTTTCTGATGTTAAGTAAGAAACATCAATAACGGGAGGAAAGAATCCCTAGTGCTGGGTTTAAGACAGCACCATTGGATCATATTTATATTATGAGCTAATTTTTAAATTTCTTCAGACACTAATTAAAAATTTTTCTCCTCAAATTGCATAAGTACTATTCTAAAATTGTGGTCACCTTTTTATAGGAAAATCGTCTGAATTTGTCTCCACAAGGTATCACCTCTTCTCTAGAACAAGACCATAATTTTTGTCCTAAGTTACAAAATAAGGGGTCCTTTACAGCACAAAATACAAGGATCTCGTATGACTTTGTGGATAGATTTCAACATGCGTTCAGAAGAACTGGTAGGATCTATACATTATATGTTATAGATCAGTAAAAAATTGTGTTCTTTGAGGCAAAATGTAGGTAGAAATACTACTGAAACTTACCACTAAAAGGATGCTCTTATGAAGTATGTTGCTGTTAGTTTTAACTACATGTGAGCTTGCCTCCCAAAAGAAAGCATGTGCAAGAGAATGTCCAGAGACTTTAGAAACAACTGAAAGTCTGGAAACAACTATGAGCTTGCTCACCTTTTACAGATGCGAGCTCATCATATTGTAGTTCAGCAAACAGAAACAAAATGTTGCAAAAGAAACAGCACAAACTTAGAGGGAAGATGAAACACAGAGCTAATTTTGAGCAGCAATGCTTGCATTATTGCAGTTCTTGACTCTCACCTGAAACTTGTAAAATTCAGCAATTGCTTCATTGTGAAAAAGACAATGAGCGGAAACATTAATGCAAAGAAACTTGTTATAATTAGAGACTTCATTATCATCCAGACATAATAAAATACAGGAAAAGAAGTCCAGGAAATTTACAACATACTCAATGCGCAAGTCCTATCAGTGCCTGCTGTTCAATTATTTTACATGATCTGGATGAAGTGCCTCAGGCACAGTTCACAATCATGACAATGAAGTTGTCACACAGGAACAATTCAAATTGCTGAGTATCAGAATCAGACTTCATCACAGGCCTTAGGACAAGACTATTATTATTCCTCAAACCCTCATGTAGCCAATACAGGCTGGAAAAAGAAACAATGCTACTAATGAATTGAGATGGTTCAGTATTATACCCAGTCTGCTCATCAGAGCTAGTGAGATGGAAATAAATGCTTTTCTAGATGTAGGAGTCATACTGTATCACTTCTGAAGGAATAATAAAGCAACTAAGAACCATATATATCTATTACTGAGCCAATTCTTACTGTTTCACAATTCCAGGTTGTTACTAATCTTACTGGAATATAAAGCAGCAGGTTATTTTGTTTTCAATAATCCAGTAGCACAAGTTTTTTTAATGTTTATTAACATTATCTTGATAGTATTAAGGAATTTTGGCAGGGATGATATGATGTTTACAGAAAAACAATGGGATTTATCAATCAGGAATCCTGTTTTGTATTCTGCTTCATGCTGAGATTTCTTCTAAGGATCAGCAATCTGACAATCGTCCCTACTAGTTATCATTACAAATATTTCACTTTCTGTCTAATACTAATCACTGTCATAAAATTATCTGTCAATAATTTAATCTCATAGATCTGTTCATGAAAAGGTTTAGGAACAGCTATTCAAAAGGTGCCAACGTGACTTAAAGTCAAATTCCTGGAGATTGCACAACAACATTTGCTTGAAGTATTTATTTATATTAATTTAACACCACTTATATACTATGATATAAGCAATGTACTCTTACTTTTGTTATTTTTGTTGTCATCAAAACCAAATTATTTGGAAAACTGACAGAAGCCTGACAAATTGTACTACAGAAAGGAAATTGAACACAGGCTTCCATAAACCGCTAAAAACCTAGAAAACACTACGAAGTCTTGATTAATGTCCAGCCACCTCCTGAGAGTCAATTCAGAGAGTCTGCTGGGCAAGTAATGTCTTGCTGGTGCAATACATTAAAAGAAAACAAACCAGGCTTTCTTACTCCACAATTCAAAATGGAATTGTCTTCCATTAGCAACAGAAAGTCTCCTACTTACTCTCCCTCCATGGTACAAGGTCATTCACAGAACTTTTTGCTTTTTCCTTTAGAAAAATTCTTCTCAAGTAGCTTTAAAAATATGATAGAATTCAGTTGTCTTATACAAATTGTACATCGATAGTGTTTACAACTGGCATTAAATAATAAATGAGAAAGATTAAGTTGTTTGTAAAGGAAAAACTATTAAACATACAATCAGCTGACTATTCATTTTCTGGCAGGTAGTATGTCAATATATTGGGACTATAATGTTTATAACACCACTGCCTCTGAGTTACCAAGTAATGATGGAATGTGATATCAGAGCTGCTTTTGCTTATTGCAGTTTAGTCATCAACACTTTAATGCATCTAACTGAGAGAGTGTTCTGGTCATAGGAAACATATTAGAAGACGCTGTTGTGTTGTGTAGTGTAAGAAAACCAAAGGCTGGTGAGTAACTGTGGTTGTTCTCTTAAAGTAGCACCTATGCCTTTGTTGAATGCAATATACTTGACTAAACTTAAACATTCATGAGGGCAAATACACTCTGGAAATCTGCCTTTTTTTTCCCTTTTGTTATGCATTTCTGACTTGACAGCTTTAAAACATGATGTTAATGAGATTTTCCTCTTCCTATTATAAAATCCTTGACCCGTATATTTGACATAGTTTTTCCAATTGAAGTGTAGAACTGTTCATTCAAGGCTTCCATCAAAAACCTGCTAATTTCCCAAATGATGGATGAACTTTAAAATGTCACATTTTTAGTTCTGATGTGTCTCAAAAAAGTGTGAATGAACTTCTGTGATGATTAGTTGCCTTTAAACTTCGTAGAGCAGAGGAAAGGAAATACTGTCGTAATATTTCTCATTAATAAAACATTAATGGCATGAAAAATATGAGAGAGGGGAAATATAAATCACAGTCCAACTATTTTTGATGTAATTCAAGGCCATGCTGAAGACTGGTTCTGTCCAATCCTTATATCCAGATTGTTTAAGATCTCAGAATATAGTTCAAGTCAAAGATGTCATTTCAACATTAATTTCTTTACTAACAATCACAGAAGACTTTAGAGATATGAAAGAAGTCACGCAGAATGAAAATAATTGTTCACAATGTAGTATTCAATGATTGCTGTTCTCTGTTCAGAATATGTACAGTGTCTTAGCGGATAGTAATGGGAAAATTTAAAACATTCAGCAATATAACTAAAATTTAAGTTCAAGTCTGAAAGTCAGACCATTGGTCTTGTTAATATCTACCTATGGCTCTCTAGCAGAAAGAAGAAGTTGAGGTCATGACCCAACTGATGATTTTGTAAACAGGAATCTGTAGGCCAGAAGATAGTATGAAGACCTTAGTTTAGAAATTTTCTAAAGTTAAGATTACTAAATGCCTCTCTCACTGAAAAAGTCACCCTTAATGTAAACTCACCACACATCTTCTTGGGGGTTGGGCTAGATGACCTTTAAAGGTCCTTTCCAACCCAAACTATTCTACGATTCTATGACTCTATGATTCTATCATTCAATATATGGAAAAGATTGATTGAGAAGGAAGATGGAAGAGAATCTTTTCTAAGCATGTTTCTAAACTGAAAATATTTTTGTTCATGTTTATTCAATCATTAGGTATATATTGTTAATTGGAATGAATTTGTTCTCTACTAAAAGGGTTGGTTACATCGTATTTGGAAAAAGGAATTTGACTGTATCATAAGCAGAAATATGACAATACAAAAAGTTTGATTAACTACATGTCTTTACCATTTTGTAATATGCTTTTAAAGTTTCCGTCTGATCAAATGAAGTAGCAAAGCAAGATACCTTGTTACTTTGATATGACAGACTTCGATTGTGGTGACCAGTTTATACAGCATCTCTGTAGACGAACTCTGCACTGATGTTAACAAGCAAGATGGACACATTTAAGTTAAGACCCAAATTCTCTCTAGCTTCTATTCTTCATCAACATAATTCTTCTGATGGGTTAGTAGAAATAGTATAAAATGACTGTGGCCAGTTGAGGCAGGACAAAACACAATGGCAGACCAGGAATACAGATCAACTGTCATTATCTTATTTATGCATGGGGTTTACTGCTCCATGCTGGCTTCAGATTAGGAAAACTGGAACAGTAATGTAATAATATACTTTCATTCTTTCTAAATCGCCTGTCTGCTGGCACTGATAATTCACTGTGTGTCTACTGGGGGCTGATGGGGTCCATCTGTCAGAGAAGGGGAAAAGCATCTTTGGTCATAGGCTTGCCAAGCTGGTGAAGAGGGTTTTAACATAAAGTTGCTGGGGGAGGGGAACCTCAATCCATCCCACTCCTACCAGTTTGATGCTCCTGGACAAACTCAAACAAAAAAAGGAAGCCTACAGAGGGTGGAAGCAAGGACAGGTGGCCTGGGAGGAATACAGAGAAATTGTCTGAGAAGCCAGGGATCAGGTTAGGAAAGATAAAGCCCTGATAGAATTAAGTCTGGCCAGGAACGTCAAGGGCAAAAAGAAAAGCTTCTATAGGTACGTTGCTGATAAAAGGAAGACTAGGGAAAATGTGGGCCGTCTCCGGAAGGAAACGGGAGACCTGGCTACCTGGGATATGGAGAAGGCTGAGGTACTCAATGACTTTTTTGCCTCAGTCTTCACCAGCAAGTGCTCCAGTCACACTGCCCAAGGCGCAGAAGGCAAGGGCAGGGACTGGGAGAATGAAGAAACGCCCACTGTAGGAGAAGATCAGGTTCAAGACCATCTAAGGAACTTGAAGGTGCACAAGTCCATGGGACCTGATGAGATGCATCCGTGGGTCCTGAGGGAAATGGCAGATGAAGTTGCTAAGCCACTATGTATCGTATTTGAGAAGTTGTGGCAGTCTGGTGAAGTTCCCACTGACTGGAAAACCCTCATTTTTAAAAAGGGAAAAAAGGAAGACTTTGGGAACTGTAGGCCAGTCAGTCTCACCTCTGTGCCCGGCAAGATCATGGAGCAGATCCTCCTGGAAACTATGCGAAGGCACATGGAAAATAAGGAGGTGATTGGTGACAGCCAATACGGCTTCACTAAGGGCAAATCATGCCTAACAAATTTGGTGGACTTCCGCCCCAAATTATTCTATGATTCTACGATAAAACATTTCTGAAAAATTGTAACGCAGTTTCAACATGAATTATTCAAAGGTGACCTTGATTTGAACTATAATATATGATGATCATTCTGTTCAACAACAAGGATTGGATTAAAGATTGATCCATGGAGAAGAATGTGAGCTTTCCTAATATGACTTAAAGAGCTAGAGCCTTTAGACTGCAGATTCATATCCACTGTGCAGTTAAGTGCAGCAGAAATAAGCACATGGGCAGTATTAGGCGGGACTGGGAAACAGTGCTTTGAGTTCACAATTTGTTCTCAGGCAACACACAAAGAACTGATAGTAGAAATTATTTACTGAATGACTTCAACAAATGGATACAGTAAAGAAAATCATAAATTGAAGGGAAAGTGATAGCACAAGAGTAACTCTTACAAAACAAACCAACAATAAAAACCCCAACATTTATCATCAGGCATCATTATTTTCCCACTGGAAAATGGGAACATACAATCTCAAATGAGCAAATACTACCTTTTAAATAATGTATCTCCTATTGTATCTCCAGTAGTTTGAGTTATAATCAACAATCAGACAGGATTCTATAAGTAGTTCTACATTAATTTTAGGCCATGAGAGGAATTTAGAAATGTAAAATCACAGAAAGTAACAGTCCTCTCTGTGTTGGACAGCCAACGCAGCAATTTGATCCAAGCAGGTTGGATGATCCAGAACTACTACACTCCCAATAAATTTTTAATCCTTTCTTAACTTCCCATGTGCAAAAGGTTCTGATCTTTAAACATTTTTTTATCTGAAACATCTTGTAATGCCTATACTAAAGACTTTGCATCTACCTGCAGTTTAAGCATATTTATCTCATTTCCATGAAGAACAGTTTATTCCATTTTAAATAATGAACACTAATATTTCATTTCTCCCCCATTTTGTCATTTCTGGGCTAAACAACTTCTGTTCTTCCAATCTTTCCTCATAAATCATGTTTTCTAAACTCTGGTAGTTCTTTTTTTTCTCTTTCTGACTCTCTCCAGTAGGTCTATGCCTTTTTTGAAACAGGGTACTAAGAACCGGGCACAAAACTTCAACTGAGACCTTACTATCAGCACTTCACATATATACAACCTTCCTGTTCATTCATCCCAGTAAGATCTTGGTTTTTTCACAGCCCTGGGGGCTAACTGACAGATGTCACTGATAGGTGACTCGGGATCATTATTCCTTCTTGATCTAAAGAGTATTTATGTATCAGCTGTGTTACTACTTTAAGAACTCAAAAAATGATTGCTTTTGGCTTTCTGCACACACACATGCAATGATAACATGTGCAATGATTGTGGAAGTGGCACCATAAACACAAATTATTTATACCACACAAAAAAATAAAGTGATAGCACTGCCTACCCGGCAGCAAAATACAGGCACTGTTCATTTCTTATCTGGAAGAGGAAGGAGGAGAGAATCAGCACTATGGTGAATTACTGTTGGAACCCACTGGCAGCAACATCATGTAGATGAAGCAGGATGTGTCCTGAAAGCACGAAAATTAGTCATAAGTTTTCAAAATATATATTTTTTTTTTTATTCAGGAAAAAAATATCAATTACTCACTTTAAAAGTTGTATGTACTGATTTTATGATCAGAGATAGCATGTGTTTCATTGTAAACTGAATATTTTGTTAACAGCTAGAGAATTTTCTTTTCACCTGAGAAGTCAAGCTGACACATGACAAACTAAAAATACTACTTGAAATTATACTAAAGAATATTAAGAAATGGTCGTAACAACATCTGGGTAGATCCGTCCATAAAGACTACTAAAAGAGACTCCTTCAAACATTTATTCATGGCTTTAAAATTCATAATGGTATTATTTCAGAAATTTCAAAAATGGAAAAGTAAGAAAAGCTATACGGAAAAATTCACAGGGCAAAGACAGCAACTGAATTATTTATGTTTGTGTGAGCAAAGCATTCTAAATATATATAAAGTTTTGGTGTTTTTTTTCTTTCCCTAGTTTATATATTTTTAGACCCGAATGTAAATCTGAAAGAATTAGTATTACTATAGCAACCAAGTTCCAGCCCTGAATATATATTCCACAGAGAATAGTAATTTTTATCTTAGTGAGTAAAAATCAACAATACCTAACCTGGATTTAAGGTGGAATACTGGACATGGGAAATGGATTTTTTTCTAAATAAGTACAGACATCTGAATTAGTTATCAAAACACCCTTTATGATCCTGAGGGATAAGTAGCCATTTCTAGAGTCTGATTCAGCATATGCTGAAATTACCTCAAATAGATCAGTTGAGTTGTGTTCTAAAAATAGGGTTTGGTTTTTTTCCCCTGCAGTTACCGTAAAGAGAAGTGATAGTGGCTAGGTGTGGAGAGATCCGCATTGTCAGCATCCCACCTCAGGTAAAACGAATCCCTCCCAAAGCTGTTCACACAGAGACAACTGTTTTATTGGGTTTCCTAAAAACGCACTTGTGAACTGTGCAGGTTCTACCTGAAGCTGGGGTTTCATCCAGACAGAGAAAGTAATGGCAGCGATGGCTGAGAGACCTTCATGGGTGCCCCCCGTGTGCTTGTGTGCTCGCTTGCGCTGTGCCGCGCACAGGAAGGATGGGCTGCTGCTGGGCACTCGTTTCTGTGAAGTGCATCTGCTTTCGCGTAGAATTAACACCGAGTAGATAGTACATGTGCGTTATATGCCCATTAAAGATCTCGTAAATAATATTGGCTTTTATGTCATCAGATTTGAATTCCATTCCTTTGTACACCAGGGTGTCAAAATGCAACTAATTATGCGGTGATGAGTAACTACCAGCCAGAAATCTCTGTTCATGGTACACAAAAGTCTTGAGGGAGAATGAAAAATATGTAAATAATTGAAATAAAATTATAGGTTGGAATTTTAGGTTGAGATAATATAATTACCTAAGGTAGCATTTTGGCCAGGAAACCTGTTACATCATTTTTGATTTTGAAATTAATAAGCCTTGAGAAAGCCTTTACAAGAAATGAAGTAATTTGACAAATTTGAAATGTAAGAAAGCTCCTTTGTTTCTTCCAAGCATCTTCTTCTTCAGGGCAACTCCCAACAGATTTTAACATGTCTTTTCCTTGCTATCACTGTATACTATTTAAACGTAATTCTCTATATGATACAAAGTGGTAAAAAACCAAAACAGACAATAAAAAAATAAAAATCCACGTAGACTGAATCTTACCTGTACTGTGAAAGAACCAGCTTTTCACAAGTGAGGAATGATCCACAGCTGAATGGACCTTTATTTATAAAAATCTCTGCTTAGAAGGAGTTAAATGTAGTCACATTGATCATACTAGAGCACTGCTCCCATCAGTAGATTGATCGAAAAAATAATGAGACTCTTGCCAATGGACTTGATTTGAAGTTCAGAAGCCAGGAAAAATAGTCTCAGTTGTCCACTGGGAAATCTTATGGGAAGTATTAGATCTTACTTTTACTAGAATTTAAAATACTGCTCAACACATCATAAAATTTATGAGGCAAATGTTTATATATTTTCTTTGGGTAATGACATAGTTCTTGTTCTCAACAAAACTAGAATCTTTTTTAGATCCATATTATTATTCACTGTACGGAAATACGCTTGCTTCCTGGTTCTCAAAATAGAATCATAGAATCATAGAATCATAGAATTGTTCTGGTTGGAAGAGACCTCCAAGATCATCGGGTCCAACCATTAACCTATCACTACCAAGTCCCCCACTAAATCATATCCCTTAGGGCCTCATCTAAACGCCTTTTGAATACCCCCAGAGATGGGGACTCCACCACCTCCCTGGGCAGCCTGTTCCAATGCCTGACAACCCTTTCGGTAAAGAAGTTTTTACGAATGTCCAATCTAAACCTCCCCTGGCGCAACTTGAGGCCATTTCCTCTTGTTTTGTTGTCTGTTACTAGGGAGAAGAGACCAACCCCCATCTCTCTACAACCTCCTTTCAGGTAGTTGTAGAGAGCAAGAAGGTCTCCCCTCAGCCTCCTTTTCTCCAGGCTAAACATCCCCAGTTCCCTCAGCCGCTCCTCATAGGACTTGTGTTCCAGACCCTTCACCAGCCTCGTTGCCCGTCTCTGGACACGCTCCAGCACCTCAATGTCTTTCTTGTAGTGAGGGGCCCAAAACTGAACACAGTACTCGAGGTGCGGCCTCACCAGGGCCGAGTACAGGGGGACAATCAGCTCCCTACTCCTGCTGGCCACACTATTTCTGATACAGGCCAGGATGCCGTTGGCCTTCTTGGCCACCTGGGCACACTGCTGGCTCATATTCAGCCGGCCGTCAACCAACACCCCCAGGTCCTTTTCCGCTGGGCAGCTTTCCAGCCACTCCCCCCCAAGCCTGTAGCGTTGCCTGGGGTTGTTGTGACCCAAGTGCAGGACCCGGCATAGTATAGAAAGATGCCATAAATAGTATAGAAGATGCCATATTACATACTATAATAAAACTATTTGGAAGCCATTTATGGTATAAAGAGGCTTATATTTGAATATGATTTGGCTATAGACCTCTTCTAGCGGCTGTTTTAAATAATATGCTGTCATTTATAAAAAAATTAAGAATTTTAGAAATCATAAATATGCAGAAATATCCAGAAAGATCCACACAATATACGTTTCTGAAACATGTTCACAGGTATATGACAATCCATCTGCACTATGAGGATACACATTTATGCAAAGAATTACTTGCATTTATTTAGAAACTTAAAGCTCTTATAATTTTCTCGTTCTTTAAAATTATTTGAAAACATTTCTTCTTGTGGGGAAGAAGGGGTGAGAGCCCTGATTCATACAGAAAAAAACAGAGGATTTTTTTTTTTTAATTTGCAATTGCCAATGAATTGAAAATAAGTTCCAGTTGTGGGAGCACTGTTTGAGTTTGAATTGTTTTTACAAATCCAAAAATGAGTGTGATTCATCAATCTTTGAAATCTTTTCTTTTTTCATTTATATAATATTTCCCATATTGTTGCATTAAGTTATTCTCATTAGTAAGGTATTTTACCACTTTAAAAAAAAAAAAAAAGCTGAGATGTTCAGTGACTTGGTTGAGCCATAAATTCACTGAAAGACAAGGACCTTAATTAAAGAAAAAACCTTTCTTTATATGATGACCAAAATGAAAAAAACCCACAAATTTCACAAAGAAAAACACTTAGAATGTGTTCCCACTTCATATGGTTCAAATAGTGGCAAAAAACCCACCAAAATACCAAACCTTTTTAGAAGTATATTTTATTTAATTATTAAAATCTCAATATAGTAATGCTTCTCGTAACACCCTTTTCTCCCTCTCTTGTGCAGGATTATTTTGGGTTTACTTTTTTTTTAAAAAAAAAATTAAATCATTACTCACCCTTTCTTTTCCCTTAAAACTTTAAAATTAATTAAATCCTGAAAAGAACCCTTCACCATCAGAATGGGTGCAATATCAGATATCCTACCAGGTATTAGCTAGTGACTACACATTCTCTGGATTGCTTGGAAGTACATAGATATCCATCTGATGGTTAATGTATATCAGACAAACTTATGGAACCATACCAGTAGAAGTTAACTACCACATTCAGGATCATAACTAATTCCTTAAAATACTACTTCTGGGACGACTGTTAGACAGAATGACTTCAAGACATGCTCACAACCACACTATATTGTAAGATTGAACAAGATGATGCCTTCCCTACTAAAGGCTCTCTCTTCTAGTAACACATTAAATAAGACTTTTTAATTATTTATTATGTCATAGTGATGTAATCACTTGGAAAAAAAAAAAATAGAGTATTCACAGAATGCCAGCGCCTACATTAGGAAAATGTGTATAGAATCAGTCTGAAGTATATAATACAGTAGATTGACTACATCCTAGTGAAGCAGTCTCGCTGAAAGAACTAATGTGATCTTCGGACATATACATAAAGCCATGCTGAAATTTCTGTACATGACATTATGTTCATTGAAGAACTATGTTCGTTTCTGACGCCAAGAAGGGTATAAAAAATTGGAAAGGTTTGTTCATTATTGCTAAAGCAACCTAAGTTAAACTCAGAAATATGCAGATGCAGATGATGCATTTGCACATAAGAGGGGCCAGAAATAACATAGGTACCTTATGCATATACAAGCAACAGCTCTGTGTACATACCTTTAGTATTTGTGTGATTGGTTTATGCATGTTCATTAACTCCCATAATTTGATATGTAACTAACATAATTGTGAGTAAAGAAAGACAGGGAAATAAGATATTCCTAATCACCTGCCTTCACAACAGTGCTGAGAATATGAGCTTTAAATTAATGTTGTTCCTTCTTAAATTGGGAAAAACAACATCCTCAAAACCACGCAGTAAAACAGCTGAACCTCAGAGTTTTTTCCATAAGGGAATTCCATCTCAGAAATAACATTTAGCATTCTCTACAGCTAACGTTATTACATTATTTGCATTCTTCTCTAAAAATATGGACTGAGATACCTTTTAAAATGTAGATGTCTCAGTATGATAAATGTCAGGGCTTTTGTCATATCCACTGCATCTCAAGGCTATACCTCGTCATTTTCCTCTCCCCTCCTGTTTTTCCTTGATTTCCAGCTCCTGCTTGTCTTAAGGACAATGAAGACTAACTTGATATGACTTAGGATCACAGCTAAATTTTGTTGCCTAATGATCAAGTTTTGCTACCTGTTTTCCTGATCTCATTCAGTGCCAAGTACAAAAAAGACTATAAAGTCTACCTTAAAATTCTTCTGTACATTATTTTCCTTGTATCCTGAACGTTCTTAGGTTACCTTTAGGAACAGTTTGAGTGGTCCTAAAATGAAATTATGATTACTGTAACAAATATACTCAGTTATAATAAAAAGTGAACTATTATATTTAGCATTTAATGAGAGCGTATGTAGGTACTAAGGTTCAATTGCAAATAGCAGAATTTCCATTCCTTATTTTAATGCAAGAAGGTTAACAACATACAACAATTAAGCTTTCCTTTTACAGATTTATAAGTATAAAAATGGATAGTAGGTGTAAACCTTTAAGCAGTTAAGCAGCATTTTCTATGAATAAAGATGAAATTAAAGAACAAGGAAACTGTTTGATCCAATTTTTTATGCCCTATCATTAATCATTGTTAGGGAGAGACTAGTGCGTGTTAAATGAGTCTTATATACTAAATACAATGCTTTGAAGTATTGAATTAGCCTGTTAGATCTGGAGAAATTAATTCTTCATTGGAATAGTTCTCTAAACTGCTTTAAGATCTGCAAAAGCTAGAAAACTAACAAACATTTCATTTTTTCACAGTACCAGTTCTATGTATTACTGAAGATTGTCACAGCTGAAAATATGATTATTATATGACTTCTACATCTGTATTGACATGAAAATGGTTAAAAGCATCTCTATCAGAGAACATCACACAATTTTGATGCATGTACAAAAAATCTTATTAATTTGAACATGAAGAAAATGACAGCAAGGTAATAGTGTATTATTTAAAATCCATGGGCGTTTCAAAGGAAGAATGTAAAACAGTGCATTAAAAGCACAATCTGTGCATACTAAAACTTCTAAAATCTCTTTTACATTCTAGGCAGGAAAAAGATGTACGAAGGTGTTGAGACAATACAGGACACATAATGCATACAAGTCTGGTTCAATTTCAGGGAGAGGAGGGAAGCGGGGGGGGGGGGGAGTTTTCACTGTTTAAATCTAGCAGAAATGTCTACTAACAAGAATATTAACAAAAATCAAGGAGAGGTTGCACCAGACTTATGGTTTGTTTGCATCCCAGAAGCACAGTGCCGAAGTTGGTGCTGCACTTTCATCACAGCCTTCCTTCGCCGGGACAGACAACAGTGGGCGTAGGCAACAGGGGCACTAGCGTCGGACACACACCTGAGGGGGCTGGGATATACAAGCATACACACACGTTTGAGTGTGCGTGAGTGTATATATATATATATGCATATGCACATATAAAGATATAAACCAAAGACATATATATACACACACATGCATACTAATATATACATATATATTCATGCATTTTTTTTGAGAGAGCAGATTATAGTAGGTATTTCACTGTGTTGTTTCAGGCTCCACTACAAAATAAGACTATAAAAATATTTAATAATTATAATAGGATATAATTAGACAGCGGACAGGCTTGCAGAATGCCTTGAACCCTACCTTGATTATTATCTTAAAATCCAAATCCTTGAAATTGATTTCTGCCAGCTTAACTTGCTTACTATGGAATAATTTTAGTCAATTACTGTGTTGATTGTCTGTTATAGAACAATATAATAAAAATAAAAATGCAAATGAAAGTATTCAACTTACAAAAAAAATGCATTGATTTCAAAGAAAAGCAATGGTATGCCAATACTTTGTTTGCTTATTTGTTCATTTAGAGCAATATAAATAATAGTCTTGATTAAGCATACCATGATATGCAGAAGGGAAATTAAAAGACTGCCAAAGAACAAAATATGCTTGTATGCTTATAATTTCCATTTTTAAAAAAAACTTTAAATGAAGAAGAAAAGACCTATGTAGTAAAATGTTATGTTCTGCAGATAGGATATATCTTCAGGTATATACCTGTCATACCTTTTTATAACATTAAGATGCATCTCATCTGGTTGTGTACACTAATCTTCTCATAGTATTAATATCATATATAACTCACAGAAATAATGTATCTTTTATCAGTTTGTGTTATTGTGTATTATATAACTAGTTGTGCTTTTATTTTGCTTGCTTATGAATTTAGAGTATCTCCTTGGCATTTTAAGAATGATCATATGTGCTCCTTTCAAAAAAATCAGGACAAATCTACAGCCAGAGCAAATCGCCACAATCCCGTAATTAAATGGTTATTGCAACAAATGGAGGCAGATGTCATGACTTTATTACCTGAAGTAGATTTTAGTTGCACCTTGTGGAATAGCATGGTATAGTTGATAATAAATATAGCCCATACACATGTTTCCATGTGGAAATATCACTGTGGATAAACACAAATGTAGCTGTAGTAGTGCAGGAATTAAACTACAACATACTTTTAATTCTGTGAGGTAAATCACTTGGGAGCTTGTAAATATTATAGAGCCCACACAAAAGTCATCAGTGACAAAACTGCTTACACAAAGGGCATTAAACGTGATCCTCCTACCCCAGGGCTGGCCTGCTGCTGTGATGTCTCAGTGATATTCATTATAGGTGTATGTGCAAGATATTGCCACTGAGTGTTGACTGGCTGTTGATCTAGCTATTTATGATGGTTTTCTCATCCCCTGCTGTTTTCTGTTCACACTATGTAGGATTTAAGGATTTTTTAATAAGCATCGGTTTAATCAAGCCACAATGGAAATATGTACTGAAGACACTGTTAAACTCTTTTAGTTGATGGAAATTTCCTATCTGTTCCTACAAAATGCTGGAAGAAGATTCTGTGGTGTTAAGCAGTGGCAGAAATTAAATAGAACCTGTAGTCCTTCTTTTCCAAGTACACGTGTACATTTAACATGTGCAGAAAGAACATTACACTCATAACTAAGCTTTATGGGAAATCTGATATATTGCCTTCCACTTTACTGTATCAACCCAGTAATCTTCAGTTCTTTTGCCTTTTAACATCACACTCCGAAACATACTTGATTAGATTGTCTAGTGGTAGAGAAACATATGAAAAAAAATTGGAATTATTACTTGCTAAAGAAAATAACAAACTGTAAATGAGGTCTGGTCTACACGCTGTTAGAGCACTGTTTGAACTCCATTATTCGATTTTTTTAATCAAATGCTTTATGATTTTATTATATGTGAGGGTATGATTATGAAAAAAGATGTGCTCACATGTTGTGCTTTATTAAGTCAATACATATTGTTGTGCATATATGAAATACACTGAGTATGTGTGACACTGAATATGTATGACACTTTTTTATTTCCTACCAAAAGAAAAAATAGATCAATTTTTGTGCAATCTCCAGTACAGTCTGGCAACCATATTCTGTCTCCATGGTGTGATGTTTTTCTTGATATCTTAACTCACAGTTATTTTCTTATCCATTTCGATTGTCTTGCTAATAGAAGTAAAACAATAGACATAATTTTATTTTTTATTAATAACGCTCAAGCAATTATCTCTGGTTAGAAATATTGTAAGCAATATTCTGATTTTTTTAAGCTTCAATTATCATTCAGTTGGAAGATCTAAGACTGTCTACTGTTAACTTCTTAAAGATTTGTACCTAACACGCCAGGTCAGATTTTTCTGTGCCACTACAATACCAGTATTTCAGAAATTTAAATTAGCTGAAGAAAAATTATCCTGAGGCCACATGTATCCTTTAGCTAAGAAGGTTGTGTTAATGAAATTACTTATCTCACACATTCAGAAAAAAAAAATTAGACAGATAGAGACATCAATTTCCAAATTATTTCCGGAAAAAAAAATAAGATGAGACTGCATAAAAAGATTTTCCTTAGGATAAATTGTCAAAAGATGTATTTTTGATTAGTGAGAAACTCAGGCAAAACCTCTCTATGTGTTAGCTGTCAGGTCCATAGATATTTCAGTACAATATGTCCAACAGGACAACATGCAAATGCCACAGCTTTTGGAGGTTGATAAATTTTTTTAAAAAGTCATCAGTCTCAGTAGCTTGAAGCCATCCAGGAAACTATAATTTCTCTTAACATATGGTTCAGCAGCTTACTTTTAACAATATTCTAATTTTCTAAGAGAGGTAGCAGAAGATAGCCGCTGTGTCACCATGAAAACCCTACCACTAGTATTCTGAAGAGCTGTTCAACATCTATTTGCATTGTATTAAAACTGTCTGAAACATCTGTTTAAAATATCTGACCTATTTAATCCTTTTGATCATAACACTCCTTCCAGCTAAGTTACACCACAATTTAATTAGATCTCTCTGCCAATGATGATTTTTAGATGGGTACAGAGAAAATTTATTTTTTAAAAAAAAAAATTGAGAATTTTAATTGCCCAGGAATTTTGCAATGAAATGTATTTTTCTTAAAAGTAAAGGAAACCCAAAATGAAAATAAGTTAGTCAGTCTAAAATAATATACTATATGTGAATATATTGGTCTGGGAAAAAAAAGAAACAAAAAAGGGTTGTAACCCTTCTGCATTCCTGAGTTATTGCTGTTCTCCGAAGTAGCCAATTGTTTTATTTCTGCACAGTGACCTTGCTAGGATAAACTGGACTCTGACTGTAAAGGTCAAAACTCCATACACAGAGATTATCCAGTCTCAACTTGTCAACCACTCTTTGTAGTTTCCCATCTTTTGGCTAAAATGGGTGGGTAGGTAGAAGTTGTTTTGGACTTAGAAGGAAGGAAACAATCTGGGTAAGAAAAAACCACACAGGCATAGATAAAGAAAGGAGAGGAAACAAATGAAGGAAAGGGCTGCAGCAGGAAGGAACACAAGTGTAACTATTTGCAAGAGACTCGCACTACACCTACTTTGAAGATGCTGATCTTAGCACCTCCAGAAAAATTACAGAAAGTAATGAATAAAATTGCAAAGGATAATGAATAACAGGCATGGAAGTGCAGCTTTCAAAACCGCGTTGTGAATGTAAAATCACTTGCCAGGTCCTTTCCATAGTTAAAGCTCTACATTGGCTCCAACTGAGGGCTGGCAATGCTTTACGAGTAGCCAATAGTACATGAAGGCAGTGATTAGGATGCATCCTGGCAAAATTGCATTAAAATAAAATGACAATATTTTTCTTCATTGCTGTTACTGTTTTTCGAAACAACTCAGCAAAATATACCTCAGTTCTGTCATATTTTATTAGACATAATACAGGTCCCTCATCAGTTACTCTTTAATGAACAAATATTTATTAGCTACAATGAGCTACAAACCTCCACATGTAAATAAAAGGAAGAGAGTTAGAGGTAATTTTTGTAGTTTTGTCATGTCACAGGCTTAATTATGAGTTTGCTTTTAACAGCCCATTGTGGTAAGCAAAGAAGGTCAAATGTGTTTTCTGCTTTCCGTTATGAGGCAGCTCACCTCAAATATCAGACTGTAGACAGTTAAACGTAAGCAGATACACATAAGGTAGATGTTTAGGCTCCCTCAGAGTATCCAGTGAACCTGTAGTCTCTGCAGCTGACATTCAGCCCCCCTTGGTGCGAGGGGAGGTTCCGTTCATTCACCAACACCAGATACGTGTAACATCTAACACCTACGGTTTCATTTATTTGCTTAAACATAGGTGCATAATACTATTTCAGATGCACTGATTGTCCAGAACATCTGGACAGAGCTTGCAAGAGACGACAAAAAACTTGCAAGAGTCTTCTCACACCTGGAAAGGCAGCTTAGGAGTCAGAGCGGATCTCGGATGGGACCAGGCAGCTTGTATCCACCACTTAGATACTTGAGGTTTCTTCACTTCAGAGCTCAATTTCACTCTCCTTGTTTAAAAGTGAGGCTCTCTAGCATACTCAGGAAGGTTAGCGAAAACATCAGATGCAAGCAGTTCAAGAAGGAGCCAGACCTTCAGAGAAGGCTGTAACCACATAGCCCAGTAGTGCCACTGCTAGTAGCAGGCCATAAGCTTTGTACTGAGTTTGCAAGGCCTCAGGACTTGCTTTGTCAAGCTTCCTCTGTTGGAACTTTTCATCACCTGCCTGCAGCTTTGTTTTCACTATTGCCTCTGCAACAGTAAGGTTTATAATTGACCGCGTGACAAAGGCTATTTTGTTTTTCTTGTGTTCATCTTTGTGTAGTACCAGTATCGTTATATATAGATACCAGTAATGAGCAGTTTTTCTAGACGGAAAGAGATTTATGGCTCTAACACAATGATGTAGTGTAGGACAATACAATACAATGCAATACTGGTACAATACTGGTACAACAGTAGGGGTCTTGAGAAGTGGTGGCACAGGACACAACATAGAGGAGGCATGGGATGGTAAGAGATGGGAGATGGGGCAAAATCTTGGCACTGGAGACCCTATGGTAATAAACTTCTCACCAATGGTCAGTTAAAAAAAATGCAAACCAGGAGCAAGACAGAACTAGTCTTAGGGGTAACTAGGAGAGCAATGAAGTAGTATGTAACATGAGCAAAAAAGCACCTTATATAGTAAACTTGTATGTAATATGGAGCAGCAGACCAATGAAGAAAGCAAAGGTGTTAAAATCTGTGGATTCTACAGTGAGGAAGAAGAAACCATCAACATGAACATCATATTTTCCCAGCGAAGGATTCCAGAGGCTTATGACTTGCTGTAACGCCCACCCCAGCAACCTGAAGCTACCCGCCTTAAAAGGATCTGTGGTAGAGAGAGAGTAACATCAAGAAAAGGGGTAGAAACCAAGAATTGTGTGTACTACAATTTTAATTGTATTATTAGTATTATTTAATTGTGTTTTTTCTGTATGGAAGTTTTTTTTTAATAATTAGATCTAGAAAAATAATTATTCTTGACTTAGAATGCCAAGATTCCAATTATATTAACAATAAATTCTTGGCTTTATAAACATGATATTTTTCCCCTTTGCTAATAAACAAGATTTTGAGCATAACAAGGATAAATGACCATGTAGTGTTTATTAATAAATAGAAAATCTAGAGGAAGGGGGACTAATTTAGTAACATGTATTGGAAGACTTCTTTTCCCAGCCTTAAATTAAGCACCTATTTGCAATGAAGGCAAAATTCTAGATTCAGTCTGTACTAATGACTCACTCTTGAGTAATACCTTAAGTATTAGGATGCAGCCACTATCCTGTTATTTTATAAAAGGAAGTGGCAGTTCTGCTCTGATTTGTGAATTGTGGCTGTCAGTACCATATTGCATCAGTGAAACCAAGGGAACCAAAGATGAAATAAATAAGCAAGTAACCAACCAATAAAAAAATTAAGGAAAACAAATAATTAGAGAGATTCTATCACTCCTGTCACTAAGCGATATCTGCATGCTATTTTGAAAAGTAAAATATTCCTTTAGATTTGGATCTAGAAAATGGAAATGTGAATATAAGAGTGGATATTTATATAACTCAATTTTTGAAAGCGTGATTTGAAAACTTTTATAGTGAAACATGGACACACACTGAACAGCTTTGGAAATGTTCCAGATGTTCCAGGTATTGTGGTGGGGGTTTTTTTTTGTTTTGGTTTGTGGTTTGTTTGGTTGGGGTTTTTTAATTTTTTCTTTTTAATCACTTGACATTTCAATGCAGAAACAGTAAAATCTTGTGGGGAGATATGTCATAATCCACTGCAGTATATCAAAGAATATTTATAATTTCTAGCAAGGGCTTCACTGGAAAAGGTTATATGGCTAAATAACATACCAGACATACCAGACATCCTATTCACTATAATGTCTGTCATGCATATTACATTTGATTAGAATTATAATGGCATAGAAAGAACTAGATATTTTTTCCTAGAGCGTTAACACACTTGACTGAAATTCTTAAAATCATGAATAAGACATTTATTTCAATAGCAGGCAAGAAATCTTAGTCATGGACCAGTATCACCCTGTGCTGCATAAGAGTATTTGGCAGCAAAATTTGTTTATGCCACCACAGGTTTCTTTCCATTTACACTGACTTCTTCCTTGTGACGTAAAAGGGGGGGCTGTTTTCTTGTGAAAAGTCTTTACTGTAATTCAGCAAAGGAGAGAAACAGATGAGAGGAAAAAGCACAGAGACGCATCGATCTACATGACAGGAAATATCCATGGCACATCAACATTTTTAGTGGAACAGAAATGGTTTTTTGAAAATATTTTTGAGAAGCCTTATCAAAGGGAAGAGGCACACAGGCAACTGTTTGAAAAATCATTCTCTTTTTCCCACTCAATTGGTAGTTTAGTAGGCATAGATGTGACAAACACTGATGAGGACTTGCCTCCTGCAGCATTTTGACAGAAGGTGATTGTTCTTCCTGTGCTGTTCACACGCAAACCCCAGATGAACAGTGGCTTAAAGTCACTTGGGGGATTATGTTGTCACATATATATTAAAAAGGAAAACATATCTGGTTCTTTGAAGCATGTCTTTTTATTCTGATTTCACTATAAAAAAGACCGAAGTTTTTAAGAATGACAAAAGAACCTCTTTTTGGATGGATCCACTCCTTAAGATGGAAATAAGGTCTGAAGATCCAGTCAACCCAACAAACACAATTATGTTGGACACCCATTTTACCCCGGTAATAAATAGGCTAAAGGAAATGTGCTCAGACTGCTTTGGACTCTCCTGCTGTCTTCTGCTTACACTGAAGCTTTTTAGGTTTTCATATTGAAGGTCTTCAATCTGTTTGTGGAAGTGTTTTGTGTAATTATTCCTGAGCATCTTTCTACGCTTATATTACATGGTTGCCTATGGAGATAGGATTCAAAGAATGAAGAGGTGTCTTCCAGGCTTGTGTAAGCCATTACCCACTGAGAGAATGTAAAACCACGTTTTCAGTGGCATGGAAACATCATTCCAAAAGAAAGCATTCTTTCTAAATTCCCATCAGACTACCTAACCTACATCTCTCACTGCACACTGCACTACTTAGAGAACTCAAAGCTACCAGTGTGCAAGGAAAGCCCCTTTCGTGTTTCTCAAACATCTATCCCCTATTCAACCTATGAACTGAACATCTCTAGGATTTTCAGCCTTTGGAAGAATAACCATTTGAGACTGGTAGGAGCTGTTGCACTCAAAATCTTGTAGTGGGCAAAAGGGAACACACCATACAGGTGGGGCCAAAATGTCTTACTCCAATTAGTATCTTAGCAGTATAATAGTCTAAATTGTTTAATTAAGACCCAAAAGCATCATTAATAAAATAATAAATAAACTGACCGCAACCCCCATTCCCCATCCTCCTGTGCCGCTCAGGGGAGGAGGTGAAGAAAATCAGGAGTGAAGTTGAGCCCGGGAAGAAGGGAGGGGTGGAGGGAAGGCGTTTTAAGATTTGGTTTTATTTCTCATTACCCTACTCTATTTGATTGGCAATAAATTAAATTAATTTTTCCCCAAGTTGTGTCTGTTTTGCCCATGACGGTAATTGTTGAGTGATCTCCCTGTCCTTATCTCGACCCACGAGCCTTTCGTTATATTGTCTCTCCCCTGTCCAGCTGAGGAGGGCAGTGATAGAGCGGCTTTGGTGGGCACCTGGCGTCCAGCCAGGGTCAACCCACCACAGTTAAACAGGAACCAACTGGGTATGCCACACCTACACCATGAAGTGAATGCACAGCGTTTAAGCTAAGGCAGGTTAGGTAATAGTCACTTGACACAACAGACAACTTTTAAACAAATAAAACCAGCTTGGGCCCAGGCAGGACCCTTCACTGTCAGTTCAGTACAGAGCCTATGGCCTTTTCCTAGAAATGTCAGAAATAATATTTACTTGTGTACAGATCTGGTCAGTGCTGTTTGCCATTAACAGTTATTCCTGATTTCCTTAAATCCTAAGCCTTAATTTTACCAAACAGGTTGAAGTAAGACCGCAGAGGGATCTAACTAAACTCATGCTAGTACTAGAGGCCAGTCTTGTGACTGGTCTTGGTGCATTCACCTACAAAACTATCGTAAGGGCGATGTAACATTTAGTGCTTATAAATTCATCATTCTTGACAATACTTACAAGCTTGATCATTTTATTCACTTGTTAGCAGAGGGTGAAATGGTGCCTTTATTTGACACAGTGAATCCTCTCTATTTAAGAGTGATGGATGTAAATCAGGGAAGGATTTGAACATGGTAAGATTGATGTAAGGTTTCCCACCAAACTCCTCCTAATTCTTAATGTGCCTAAATGTATGTAAATACATTTACATCAGCACACTGCTAACTGGGGACAAGATCTTTGTGTCTAAAAAGAGTCATCTCCATCAAAGGGCATGAAGGTATGCCAGCTTCCATCAGCAGCAATTTTTGGACCCATAATTACTGAATGTCTATTATACACCAGAAGACAAATAATATCTTTGGGGCATCTATTAAAATATCCCCCCAAAGACCAAATGGTTTCTAGGCATTCATTCTCAGTATTGAATTAACACTGTCTTTGTTCTGGTGCATGACAAATGAGAGCAATCTTGAGCAAATCTTTGATTAGAGGAAGATAAAATTAAGAGTTTAACCTATTCCAGCCACAATTAGTAATATGGCAGTAGACCTCTTCTCTTTGTAGCTTCAGTGCTTTTTAACTTAATAAAATGAAATAAAATCTGGACTTTTTATCTGTCATTGGGGCTTTTCAGTTACAGTAGCCCATGAATAAAGCACTAATGTGCTGCCTAGGTGAAACGGCTGCTTTTTCAAACAGCAATCGATAATAATAGAACATCATAACATATTGTTAAAGCTAATTATTTCAGCCAAGTTCCATTAGGAAAGAGCTACAAATGTACATGAATAGACATGAAGCTAATTTTATATAAGTGGTATGAATATTTCAATTGTTAAGTCCACTATATATAGAAAAACTAGAGAGGATGGGGATAAATGAGTCACCAAATTCTGAGTTACTGTATAAAAGGGCAACATCAAGGGGCTAATGTTTCAGATATAGTACACGGCTGATAGACTTAACATTATTGTGCCATGTATCACTATGTGATCATGCTACATACTGGCAGTATTTCCTGATGTAATTCACTGTAATTTATTCACTAAACTTGTGATTACTTATGACAGCAACAAGGAGCGAATACACCTACTGTGTTACCCACATTCCAGAAAAGCAGTATACCTTAAAATGCCACTGTCATTTTTTAAATATTCATTCTTTCCCTATATCTTCCCAAATTCGTTATGACAAGTTTGGCTCTTAGCTTGGACACATGGAAAGACAGCCAAGATCCAACGAACATGACCATACTGAAGTAGATACAGTAGATAAACTATCGTTAATTTATCAGTAGAATTCATCTACGGACTTCTAATAATCATTCATGATTCTTAACAATTTCTACTTGGTTCATGCATCTGTCAATAGGATCCTGTCTTCCTCTTGTAAGAGATTTATGTGTCTCTCATCATATTTTGCACTGCAGAAGTATTGCAGTAGTTTTGGGGAGACTGGCTTCCTCTGAAGCTAGTTGTTTCCCAGACTTGTCTATGCCTTAAGTCTGTTTAATTATGACCTATGAAATCTCAATGTGGTGCTTCTAAACCATACAAATATTCATGTATATTAACCTCTCTGTTAAAAACAAAGCTAAAACCAAAACACTCAAAACCAAAACAAGCAAAACCAAACAAAAATGCAAAACAAAAATGCAAAACCAAAACCAACAATTTCTAGAGTTCCTCCCTCTTTGATCCTTGACTGTCTCCTCACATGCTCTCATGAGGTGAAGGTTGGAAAATCTCAATCAACTACTTACTTCACTGGTAGCTAATTTCCTAATCCTTGACTCTGTAGTTGAACAAAGTATCTTTCACTCCATATACTGGCTTCTGTTTTGTTTCTATTCACACTCTATGTGTTCCTCAAACAGCCCCTACATTGCCAAATGTCCGTTCTCCTTTGGTGGTATGTGGAAAATGTTCAGACAGAACAGGAAAGTCAGTCTTCTCCACTTCCACATGCTGCCATGTTGTCTACCTTTCCTCCCTCTTCTAGGCATAGAAAATATATGAAAAACACATTTACCAGACAGGAGAGCTGAAATTAACACAGGTCCTTCACTTCTCACTGACAGAGCCTAACAGCACGCATGCCCTTAGTATTGCGACAGAGGAGAGCCTTCCATGCTTCCTTCCCTCGCTGTCTCTTTCTTCATGCCTTTCTTGTAACCCTTAGGTTGTATAAAGATGTTCTCACCAGTACTTAATGGTTATGTTAACTGTGGCTTTCCTGATTTGACCAAAGGGTCTGAATTAATGTCTGAGTTCCCCAAAGCAAGTAGTGCAAGCGAGTCGAGAACTCCATTGACCTTCCCTGTTTATGATGTAATTCAAACAAGTCATCACTGTCCTTTGGCAGAAATGAACTCAGAGCTGTAAATTCTCCTAAATAATTTTGTATTCCATCATGACATTTGCAGGTTCCCATGTAAGGGTAGATAGCCATTACATGTACTTGCTAGACTGCTATGACTCCTAAGGGAGTCCATCTAAGCTGAGAGGAGAGAGAGAGAAGGATGTTGTGCTGAGGGCCCCATGACTTGATGCAAGATTTTATGTCCTAGATTTTATAAAAGGCTTCAAAGAAAGCACATTGGTACTCATAGGTTTCCAAAGAGAGAGCCCTGAATTTGAACCTCCAATGCATCTGTGTTCTGGCATTTACAGATTAGACATCATGCTTTTAAAGTTTACTAGCAGGGAAGTTGTTGATGTAGCTATGCTCTTACTTAGATTTTAACATGGGCTATGTTTTCCTTGGTGCCCTTAGTAGTTTCTCTGCCAGCACCAGCTTTGATGTTGGGAAACAGTGGTCTTCTAAGGCTTGCTGCACTCCACTTTTGTAGTCTGACACTGGTAACAGTATAGAGCATGAAGGCAGAGAAGTATGTGTGAGACATTGTGGCCTAACAAGTGTGAGTGCTATGGACGGGTAAGGTGGGTTAAGACAATTAATTACTGTTTGAGCCCATTCTGTTTATAAGAGCAGAACAGAGGTGGAAAACATTCTCAGCCACTACTGTGTCCTTAGCCGCCACACCTCCCCTAAAGTAAAAGTCAATTGGATTTCTTCAGAGTTGAACTAGACTGTGAACATACATATTAACAGGGTGGATGATCATGTAGGGCTAGTGTGCAACCAGAATATAATTAATTAAAACAATGTTTATGTGTCTCCAGGATTTCCAGTGGCAAAAAATTCAGACCTGATTATGCCAAGCTATTTCTGGGTTGTCCTTTCTACTTTTTCTTTTGAGTTTGTAGGTGCTGCATTTCATTTTCTCTTCAACATTTAAATTTAGTGTTGTCCTTCTGAAAGATTTCAGGAACCTCTGAAAAGCATATACACATCTAATAAGCACGAGAGCTCCACACTTATTTCATTAGGTTTTGCTTAAGCTCTCTAACAGTGAGGATCTGTGAGACTAAAAGAGCTGTTATATTTGTAATTGGTACATTAATGTAATGTTGCAAAAATCATTAGCTTCAACCTCCACCAGCGTTAAAACATGCTAGCAAAAGGCAAGAAACCCCAGCCGACCAGTCTGTTTTTATGAAAATTATCAACAGCTAGTCTGTGACAACCCCCCCGCCTCCAAATAAAAAACCATTTAGAAAAGCAATTCTAAAGTCAAATCAGGTTACTTGGTAACATGCTGAGTACAACAAAGCAGTTTCTACTACCACTCCCTAAATTGTCAGAATGAAATACAGAACTAATGTAGGTTTGAACCCTGCTGTAATACATCTTTCCCAAGCACATTACTCCCTAGAATTATCATCAGTGGCTATCAAATTTCTTGTAATCATAAATAAATTACGTTTAAATCAATAGGTTCTAAAAACTTCTGTACATTTGAATCTTGCTTTCAATGTCAAGTGAATTTAAGAAAGTATGTGAAAGCTATAATCACCTTATTCTCTGAAAACTCAAAACCTGTGTTTGCTAGTCTGTAAAACTGTCATGAGTCAAGTTTCAGAGAACAGGTATTACTCTCCCGCTTCCTCAAACAGAATTTGCTTCCCAGTTTGGCCAAGATGTATTCACCTATGCTGAAAAGACCATCCAGTCAAGGCCTGAGCCTGATAGCTATGACTTTATTTTTGACATTGTGTGTCAGTTTTATGAAACAACTTCAGGGACATTTTTTTTTTTCACACTGATGCCAGAACTAAGTTAAACCAAATGTAAACAGGATTAATATCATTTTATAGTATATCAATTACCATATACAGACTTAATATTTATGTTCATTTGAGCAGAAACACAGATTGGAATTTGAATTTATACAGCACCTTTCATATTGAAGGTATCTTAGAGCACTTTACAATCCAAGTTATACACTGGCAAGGCACTGACTATGAAAGTAAATATGCGTTCAGCAATAGCTCACATATATCTCTAGAGCTATTTTTATTGACGAAAAGATGTTTTAGAAGGGCCTGCTGTGATAGGACAAGGGGTAATGGTTTCAAACTAAAAGAGGGGAGGTATAGGCTAGGCATAAGGAAGAAATTTTTTACAATGAGGATGGTGAAACACTGGAACAGGTTGCACAGAGTGGTGGTAGATGCCCCATCCCTGGAAACATTCAAGGTCAGGCTGGATGGGGCTCTGGGCAACCTGGTCTAGTTGAAGATGTCCCTGCTTATCGCAGGGGGGTTGGACTAGATGACCTTTAAAGGTCCTTTCCAACCCAAACTATTCTATGATTCTATGGTTCTATGTTGGACCTCTATTCATTTTCAAACATGCCACAAACTGAACAACAGAAATGAACAATCACTAGACATATAGAAAAGCTCATTAATTAAATTACCTACAAACATAGATATTGCCAGGTTTTAAACTTCCAGGCATTTCAGAAACTAAGATCTTACAGAAATGCTTGGTTCTTTGAGTAGTCACTGACCTGCAGAGGCTTTACTGGGTTAACATGGTCTTGTACAGACAGTCCTTTAGGGGCCGACCTTTCTCCTAACAGTAGTCTTACTGAGTTCATGGAATGATCCATATCCTAGTGGGACTTCTGTAAGCCTTCAAAGCTCATCCTTTGCTTGGAATTCATACATCACATTTTCTAAGAAACAGCTGCTCCTTAGAAAAAAAGTAAATTTGACAAGTTTTGCACAGCTCTAGGGATTTTTATTCCTCCCTGTACTGGCTTTTTAGCCACTAGTTGTAAACTATTTTCTGTTTCTTGAAAGCATTCATATTTTGTCTCTGCTTTCAGAGACTGCGCATTTCTCTTTTGTATTCTTTCCCAGGCAGCAGTTAATAGTATTGCTAGACTAGGGGTTAGAAATCTTAGAAGAATATTCATAAAAATTCCTGCCTGTAAGCCAGTATCAGCATGCTTCTGAGAACTGTTCAGAACTTCAGCTATTCACAATCTGCCTTGAAGACATTATTTTTCTATAGCCCTTGTAAACTTTTCAAGTCTTAGAACAACTGAAGATATGAACCAATAAAAGTCAAAGTGTTCCTCGAGGCCTGTCATGTAACATCACCCTACTTTCTCCTAACGTTTCAGCAGAAATTCCAGCAGCTCTTTCCCACATGCAGATCCAAGGATGGACTTCAGGGGGGGCCAAACAGAAGCTGAGGTATTGGTCTCCGTTTTCTCATAATTTTACTGTTAGACTTCAGGACAACCCATCTTTCTTGACAACCCTCTCTTTTACTGTCTATATGCCAGATTTTGATTTCATGCATGCCTTGAACGAAGAGCAGAACAAAGTGACCTTTTCTTTCCTTTTCATTTAACTCTATTGCCTCCTGACAAGATTTTCTTCATGAAAAATCTCCCATCTGTCCAATGGCACAAGCTCTCACTAGACCTATGTCCCCCTAGATGCGTCTCTGGTGTTGAACTGGCAATTTTTTCTTGTCTTGACAGTGAGCATTTTCAAGACAGCAAGAGCAAGTATACGAGTCTCAGCCCCAGATGGCTTTTGCATACTTCATAATTCCAAACCCATAAGGCTCAAATTGTAATTATACATATCACATTCATTCCTGCTTCTCTCTAGTTATAGTGTATTTACAGGATTCTGATATAGCAATACATTTATAAGGTATGGTAAAGCCTTCCACGTAACTGATATCCCCATTTTCTGGTCCAGAAATAATAATGTCATCCCTATGGAGTATCTTGGTCATTTGCCTACAAGTTTTAGCTAGTAAGGTAGTTTGAGGGCTTTGGTGTGCAATTAAATTCCATATTATTAATATTTATGTGATGCACTTGACCAGAATTCTCCTAGAAAATTTGAAAAATGTCACTGAGACAGAATTGGGTGAGAGAGAGAATCATTTCCTCAGAAAACTTTTCTTGAAAACTCACTATAGTATGTATCTACTTATTTAAAAAAAACACCACCTTTAAATTATTGACTTAGCGACTGAGATTTACTATTCAAAACAAAGTATAATCTCTTTCAAGCTAGCATGATATCATAGAATCATAGAATTGTTTAGGTTGGAAAAGACCTTTAAGATCATCAAGTCCAACTGTTACCCTAACACTGCCAAATCTACCACTAAACCATGTCCCTAAGCACCACATCTACACATCTTTTGAATACCTCCAGGGATGGTGACTCCACCACTTCCCTGGGCAGCCTGTCCCAGTGCTTGACAACCCTTTCGGTGAAGAAATTTTTCCGAATATCCGAACTAAACCTCCCCTGGCGCAACTTGAGGCCATTTCCCCTTGTCCTATCGCTTGTTACTTGGGAGAAGAGACCGACCCCCATCTCTCTACAACCTCCTTTCAGGTAGTCGTAGAGAGCGAGAAGGTCTCCCCTCAGCCTCCTTTTCTCCAGGCTAAACATCCACAGTTCCCTCAGCTGCTCCTCATAGATCTTGTGTTCGAGACCCTTCACCAACTTTGTTGCCCTTCTTTGGATATGCTCCAGCACTTCAATGTCTTTCTTGTAGTGAGGGGCCCAAAACTGAACACAGTATTCAAGGTGTGGCCTCACCAGGGCCGAGTACAGGGGGACAATCAGCTCCCTACTCCTGCTGGCCACACTATTTCTGATATAAGCCAGGATGCTCTTGGCCTTCTTGGCCACCTGGGCACACTGCTGGCTCATATCCAGCTGGCCGTTGGCCAACACGCCCAGGTCCTTTTCCGCCGGGCAGCTTTCCAGCCACTCCCCCCCAAGCCTGTAGCGTTGCCTGGGGTTGTTGTGACCCAGGTGCAGGACCCGGCACTTGGTCTTGTTGAATCTCATAAAATTGGCCTTGGCCCATCGATCCAGCCTGTCCAGATCCCCCTGTGGCGCCTTCCTACCCTCAAGCAGGTCAACACTCCCGCCCAACTTGGTGTCATCTACAAACTTACTGAGGGTGCACTTGATCCCCTCATCCAGATCATCGATAGAGATATTAAACAGAACTGGCCCCAATGCTGAGCCCCGGGGAACACCACTTGTGACCGGCTGCCAACTGGATTGAACTCCCTTCACCTCCACTCTTTCGGCTCGGCCATCCAGCCAGTTTTTTACCCAGCGAAGAGTATGCCCGTCCAAGCCATGAGCAGCCAGTTTCTCCTGGAGAATGATGTGGGAAACGCTGTCAAAGGCTTTACTTAAGTCTAGGTGGACAACATCGACAGCCTTTCCCTCATCCACTAAGCAGGTCACCTTGTCATAGAAGGAGATCAGGTTAGTCAAGCAATCAAGTCAGATTGTACTTTCACGCATATTTTCGACACATACTTATTTTGGTCACAAGAAAATTATTTCGAGCATGGACAATTCAGTGACAAAGACAGATTATTGTAAATGCACATTCATGACAGTCTGTTTAGAATGTGTTCAAAATTTGCAGCTAGATCCCATCTCAGATTATGTAATTGACTATTCCCCTTCTTGTATTAAAATTAACTCAGTTGACAGGAAATATCCTGTTGCATACACTAAATTGTGATTTTAATTAGCTGTGAAAGAATGATAAATTAAATATATCTCTATGCCCAATAACTGATAAGTACATAGCATGGACATTAATTAAAGTTTTAGCATTTTGGTAAAGGCTGTATCACTTCTGCTGATCAGGCAGATCTGGCAAAGGGGGATTAGGGACGGCAGTAGCCAGCTCACCTCACCAGCATGCACACAAAATTAACAACTTATTTACAAAAATAATTCGATTACTTCTGAGACATTTTATAGATAAATATTTATTATTTGTTCTATCTATAAGTTAGAGAAATGTTATTGCTCATAACATCAATGTAATATTAGTAATGCAGAGCCCATGTTTAAACATGTTTATATATAATAATAAAAAGCATATTTTTTTTTTGTTATTGTTATTGCACTTCAAAATTAAAGAGTACCAGCATCAATCCACTGCTCTGGATACTTATCATGTTCATTGAAAATAACGCTGCAAAGAAATTTTTATAATACATCTGTCTCTAAACACATTCTCCTGAAAAACCTTAAAAGATTATCAATGAAATTATTGTTTGCTACATGCCATGTTGGAGAACAAGGATTCAAAACTGAAGTTCAAAGTGCTCCTACAAAATTCTCTTGATGATAGCAGCTTTGCAACTGAGAACTCCACTGAAATATGTCAGCTACTTCAGCTATTGTATAACTGGAAATAAAAATCCTCTCATTCAAGCAGGTGTTAGACTACTTACAAATGTATGTATTAAAACAAATGTATTCAAATCCAGTGTTACAGAATTAGCAACCTGGTGAAACATGATTACAATTAAATGTTCATGTTTATTTTCAATTCATATTTATACATTTTTACAACATATTTATACATGTGCATTCTGGCTTTTATAGATGTTTACATCTATAGGTGGAAGATGCTAAATGTCAGAGACAAAAAACTAAAATAAGAAAATAATCATCTTCAAAATAATAACTCTGCATCTAAGAGAAAATGCAGATGAAGTGAACTCTTAATTGCTGTGGACGGAAATACTGGACTGAAATAATTCAGTATTTCTTGGCAGAAGAGCTGCTTTATGAATAAAAATTGTTTCTCTCAGAATTCCTTATAATATACGAGGAAAACTGCTAATGATAGAAAAATAAATTCAATATTTGCCTAAAAATCTTTTCTGACCAGTTTAATCTTTTGCAGCACTGAACAATTGCCATGGAAACTTTGGTTTTCTTCTCAGTATTTAGTAGTATTCACATAAATACCATAGCATGATTTGAGCAATTAGGAGATTGGAACAAATGGTTTTCCGAGAATAAGACCAATTAATTTAAAGGAAAAGTATATCACTATATTAAATAATGATGTTCTAGTGGTCTAAAGTGTCTTGTATCAAGAATGTGAAATCTTTATGGATTTACTCTGGCTAAGTGTTGAAGACTATAAGTGCAACTATACACATATATTTGCTTTTACCTAAGAAAACATACTCTGAAACAAAGCGCGAATATTTTAAATGTCTGTTCCTTGAAATTTGGTATTTCTTTTAAAAGAAAATAAATTTAATTAGTTATAAACTTGTCATTCAGAAGTAAAGTGTCAATGGATTGATAAAGAATTATTTCAACAAGGATTTCTTCATTCTTGCCTCAGTCAGAAACCTCTCAAAATCTAGATTCCATATAGAAATAGCAACAGACATAGTATGACAGAAAGTAAATAGTTACGTTATGATATTCAAAATAATTCTACCAAGTAGATTCTTACAGAATTGTTGTGGTTTAACCCCAGCTGGCAACTAAGCACCACATAGTTGCTCGCTCACTCCCCACTGGTGGGATAAGGGAAAGAATCAGAAGGGTAAAAGTGAGAAAACTCGTGGGTTGACATAAAGACAGTTTAACAGGTAAAGCAAAAGCAGCGCACGCAAGCAAAGCAAAACAAGGAATTCATTCACTACTTCCCATGGGCAGGCAGGTGTGCAGCCATCTCCAGGGAAGCAGGGCTCCATCATGTGTAACGGTTACTTGGGGAGACAAACGCCATCACTCTGAATGACCCCCCCTTCCTTCTTCTTCCCCCAGCTTTATATGCTGAGCATGACGTCATATGGTGTGGAATATCCCTTTGGTCAGTTGGGGTCAGCTGTCCCGGCTGTGTCCCCTCCCAGCTTCTTGTGCACCCCCAGCCTCCTCGCTGGTGGGGTGGGGTGAGAAGCAGAAAAGGCCTTGACTCTCTGTAAGCAGTAACGAAAACATGCCTGTAATATCAACACTGTTTTCAGCACAAATCCAAAACACAGCCCTATACTAGCTACTGTGAAGAAAATTAACTCCATCCCAGCCAAAACCAGCACAAGAATACAATAAATAATTTAGCATTAAGGGTGCTTTTGCAAAGCTTTCTACATAGCTGGGTTATACGTATACCTGCACAGGAATTTTTAGAATTTTATTTCATTTACCATATTAAAAACAGCTTGGTAAGAACCTTGTAGTTATGTCTTTTTAACATTACAGTGAAAAAGCCTCAGAGAATCTTAAGTTCTTGAATAGCTAGAGGTGGAGATTGCATTTGGTCTGGCTGGGATGGAGTTAATTTTACGCATAGCAGCCCTCATAGTGCTGTGCTTTGTATTTGTAGCTAGAAAGGTGTCGATGACACACCAGTGTTTTGGGTACTGCTGAGCAGTGCTCGCACAGCATCAAGGCCATCTCTCCAACTTCTCCCTCACCCCTAAAGGCCAGTAGGTTTGGGGTGGGCAAGAAGTTGGGAGGGAACATAGCCAGGATAGTTGACCCAAGCTGACCAAAGAGATATTCCATACTATATGATGTTGTGCTCAGGAATAAAAGCTCAGAGAAAGGAGGAGGAGAGGGGTCATTTGTTACTAAGGTGTTTGTCTTCCAGAGCAACTGCTATGTGTGCTGAGGCTCTACTTCCTGGGAATTGGCCGGACATCACCTGCTGATGGGAAGTAGAGAATAAATCTTTTCGTTTGTTTCCTTTTGCTTCCGTGTGCGGCTTTTGCTTTTTCTGTATTAAACTGCCTTTATCTCAGCCCTCAAGTTCTTTTTCACCTTATTTTCTTCTCCCTTGTCCTGATGAGTAGCGGAGTGATAGAGAAGCTGGGTGGGCACCTGGCAGTCAGCCAAGGTCAACCCACCACAAAGGCCATACTGCCCCCCCCTCCATTATGTGCAGGGGCGCCAGGACATACCATATAAGGTCATAGTGCCCCACCCCTCCATTGTGTGCAGGGAGAGCAGAACATACCATACAAGGCCATAGTGCCCCACCCCTCCATTGAGCACTCGGTGCCAGGCCACACATGTAAGGCCACACTCGCCCAACCCTGGCCCGTGGTAGACGCACAGTGAAGGAAGGCAGCGGCTGACACGGGGTCAGGGGGCTGCTACCCCTCACAGTCCCAGGGAACGTGACCGGTGGTGACTGTTGGCAGCAGCGTTTGGCAGTCGACAGCCCTCTCCCCATGCCTTCAGCCATGAGGCGGGATGGTGTGGGCTGGGGGCCTGTGGCTCACAGCTGCCCCTCACCCCGCCAAGGCCCGGTGCAGGCCCCCGACTGCCCTGTGCAGAAGGAGGAGCGCTGGTGGGAGCTGGAGGCGCAGCGGGCTGAGCTGGGGGGGGAGCGTCTCTGCTCCCACGAGCTGCGCTGCTGGGCCCAGCCTGAAGGCCCTCCTGGGCACCGGGGCCATCGGGAGATGCAGAGCTCTTGCTCCCCTGATGGAAATGGGCCCTGGGCCCTGGCAGCGGCCAGCCGCCAGATCAAGCCTTGGTCTTTCCGGTTGACGCTACAGGAGAGACCCCTCGAAAGCCACAGCGCCGGCCAGCAGACAACATGTCAGGCTGTGGTGGATGCTCTGCTCCATGTGCCAGAGACTGCAGGGGAAGACTTGGTGCTTCCTGGTAGCGCCTGCAGTCGGCTGCTGGAGCAGAACGCCCGCCTGCAGCGTGCCCTGGAAAACCTGGAGAGGCAACGCGGTGCCCTTGAGATGGAGAACCACCTCCTGAGAAAGAGAAGCTCTCCAGAAGCGTGCAAGGAGGTGGAGAGGCTCCAGCAGAAAAATGCTCAGCTAGCTGCCCTCACTGAGCAGCTGAAAGAAAGATGCAAGCATCTGCAGGAGACCATTGAGCACCTGATGAGTACTCTAGTGCCACTGCCTATCCGAAACTCCGCTGAGGAATCATGCATGAAATTGTTTCCTCAGCAGAGGGCTGAAGAAAGGAGAGAGCCTGCCAGAGCTTTGCTGGCACAGGCCCAGCAGAATGAAGTCTCGCAGAAGGTGACTGAAGACCTTCAGGACCAACTGGCTGCAGACGATGAGGGCTCATACTGTGTGAGCACCCTCAGCCAAAGGTGTAAGGAGTTAGAGGTGCAGCTTATGGAGATGACGGATGAAAACACCAGACTGGCCAAAGAAAATTCTCACCTCCGTGGGCAGATGCACTGGGCAGAAAAGGTGCAAGCTGAAAATGCTGACCTGAAGGGGCAACTGATGCAAGTGGCAGAGGAGCGAAATTCTGCTGTCGAAGCCATCAGCTGTCTCCAAACACGACTGAAAGATGCAGAGCACAAATTGAAAACAGTGAGAGAAATGGCAGAAAGTGCTCAGAGAGAAGTCAAAAGGGACCACAGAGAAGTCATGCAACTTTTTCGAGCTCAGGTGAGTGAACTGAAGAATTGGTTTCAGAGCCTGTCAGAATGAGCTTGGGCAGAGGACAATCCTGGGTCCTGCCTTCTTTCAGATGAGGACCCCACAAGTGAGACAGAAGAATCAGTAGCAGACAAAGAGTCTGTCATCCTGTAGGCTCTGGGACAGCAACTGGGAAGGCTTTGCACATCCATAGCTCGATCCTTGTGATGGTCCCAGTGAGCAGCCTGAACTAGAGCTTCCTCTAACTGCTGGACAATCTGTTTATGTCTTTGGACAGGTGGATGAAGACGGTTGGTCTGTGGGAGAGCTGGCAGATGGCACAAGAGGATTCAGCCCCTCTAATATTGCTGGAGAAGATTCAGATGATGACCTGGAAAACGAGAACTGGAATGATCCTCGTTATTATATTTTTGGTCTCTCACCTATTTTGGAGGAAGATGAAGAGGATCTAGATGTGGGTGTCAGGGGCTAAGAAACATAAAGAAACATAGCCTATACAAACCTCTAGAATATCTACAGAAGTGAATTTGTATTTAAAAGTGAGTCTTTTTTAGACGTTTATATTTTGTAGAATGGGGGGACCTCTGGAGGGCAGCAGGGGCCTCCAATGGGCCCCAGCAAAGCCCAGATGAGGCTCCAGGGCACTCTGGAGGGTAATTAGGGCTCTGCACAGGCCCCTGCAGAGCGCAGCAAAGGCCCCTGGGGGTTTCCGGAGGACAACTCTGCCATGTCAGAGCACCACTGCTGCTGGCAGCGATGTGGACCCTGCTGTCGGGGCTGAGTGCTGTGCATGTTCTTGCCGTGGGGAGCAGAGAGGAGAGAAGCAAAACAGTGAGCAGCATTGCCCACGGGACCGTCCACACAGGCATCAGTCACGGGATGTTTGCAGGGCACCTCAAACCCACTGCTGCCCAGGGCTTTCCAGAGTGTCCTCGTGCCCCTTCCCCAGTCCAAACTGGCCCTGCAGGTCTTTTGGCTCAGAGATGGTTCTGCTGGCTTCCTGCAAGTGTTGCCTAATTAAAGGACTGATGCCTCTGCTGAAGGACATCCCCTGTGCTTGTTGCTTGTGCTCCTTAGGAGCATTTCACTGCCTGCTTCTTCCACAGGCTGCTTTTTTTCCAAAAAAGACAGCACCCTGGTCTGCCCCTGTTGCTCCTCCTAGAAAACAGTACTCAGGCTTTCCTCCTTCCTGGACCTTTGCACACAATACTCCTATGTGGCCCCCTTCCATGACCCTCGCTAGGCCTGCCAGCTTGACCTCCAGCCCTGGGGAGGTGATGGAGCAACACATCCTGGAAACAACTTCCAACCTGTCCTGTGAAGGATGGGGAATAGTCAGTATGGATTTACCATACAAGGCAATTCTGCCTTATAACGTATCAACCTACTCATATCAAATGAACCTTCCAGGAGCCGGTACTCAGAAGGTGTCCCCTCCCAAGTTCCAGCTGGCCACTTATCCCAACAGAGAACTACAGCTCAAGCTTTACTGAGTCCTGAAGAACCCTCAATTTCCTTCTGTTTTCCCAGAATTTCCGCCAGCAGCAAATCCTGTTTTACCTTACCTACTGAACCCCTATGACTGATGCTGCCCCCAGTTTTAATACTTTCCCAGGGAATGCAGATCCCACAAGGACAATCGGGTGAACTTATCCAGTACCGGCTGTGTCATATGCAGTAGCCATGCCCAACAGGTCGGGAACCCACAGAGTCCCACCTGGGTCACCACATTGTTACCAAAATGGATTTGCTTGCATTTTTCTTTTCTTCTAGTTTGCATGTCGGTACCAGACAGAAGGCAGCAGAAGTACACACTAGCTAAACCTCCTCTTTTATTGCCAGCAATAAAGGTGGCTCCGGTGTTGATGACACACCAGTGTTTTGGGTATTGCTGAGCAGTGCTCACACAGCATCAAGGCTGTCTCTCCAACATCCCGCTCACCACTAAAGGCCAGTAGGCTGGGGGTAAGCAAGAGTTTAGGAGAGGGCATAGCCAGGGCAGCTGACCAAAACTGACCAAAGGGATATTCCATACCATATGACATCATGCTCAGTAATAAAAGCTGAGGAGGAGGAAGAGGAGGAGGGAGAGGAGGGGGGACATTTCAGAGAATCATAGAATGGTTTGGGTTGGAAAGGACCCTAAAGATCATCTAGTTCTAACCCCCCTGCCATGGGCAGGGACACCTGCTAGATCAGGTTGCTCAAAGCCCCACTCAACCTGCCCTTGAACACTTCCAGGGATGGGGCACCCACAGCTTCTCTGGGCAACCTCTTCCAGTGCCTCAGAGTGAAGAATTTCTTCCTTATTAAGGCATTTATCTTCTGAAGCAACTGCTATATGTACTGAGGCCCTACTTCCCAAGAAGTGGCTGGAAACCACCTGCTGATGGGAAGTAAACGATAAATCTTTTTGCTTTTCTTTGCTTCTGCATGCAGCCTTTGTTTTTCTATATTAAACTGCCTTTATCTCAACCCATGAGTTTTTCATCTTATTTTCTCCCCTTGTCCTGCTGAGGAAGGGGATTGAGAGAGTGGCTTGGCGGGTACCTGGCAGCCAGCCAAGGTCAATCCATGACACTGACATTATAATACAAACTGGAATGATTTCGTAATCTTGTACATAGTTGCATATTTTGTAAAGCAATCAGATGAAGTATGTGTGACATTCCATTCTGCTTCGAAGTAATGGAATATGATTGAAACAGTTATACATTATTTAGAAAAATACTTGGGATCACACTGCCTTTCTTAGAGATGGGGGAGAATGCATATGACAGTGATTTTCAGTTCTTAATTTTTGTTTTATTATTTGCCTGCATAGACTTTTAATACAAAAGTCCAAATAAGTAAGGTATTGTAAGTCACATATTTGGCATGCATGCTATTTTGAAGTCTAACTGAATTACTAGTGTGGGGCACCAAGAGAGTTTCAGAATTTCATTTCACTTCAAAGTAAATCTTTTTAAAAATTTTTAATTTTGCTGATCTTCTCATGAGGATTTGCAAAGTTATATTAAAGACATACATTTTAGTATGTTTTGCAGTGATAGATTTTAAAACAATAATGCATGTGCACTGCTCTTGAATGTACCTTTGTGGATATATTTAAAATATCTAATTATTTTTCAGTCTGAGCACAAGAGAGGAGTTTTGGTGTACTTCACGTCTTATGTAAGCATTATTGTTCTAACTGTGTCATAGATACTGAGATAACGAAAGCCAATATTTTAAAAATCTAGGAAAAAAAAAAATTAAATGAGAGTTTTACAGTCCGCTGTAGTCAATGGGAAGGTTACCTCCTGATTTCACTGTGGTTTGAAGTCTTGAATTTCAAAATTATTTAGACATTTAGTGAATAAATTTTTGACGTGAAAAAGTTTTTGATTTGAGACAGACTTTCAGGTGATTCAGAGGATTAAATTATGTTCTCATACTGCGAGTATTTATGGGGAGCTGTCTCCATTGACCAAAGTTAGGCACCTAAAATTAGGCCTTGTCTAAATCTGCCCTCTGAAGTCCTGTATACACAGTCATTTAACTGGCAGTTAAATTCTTAAATGGTTTTTAATATCTGGGCCAAAGTGTTCCAGGTTTTCAGCTATTTTTAACCTGCTGCAATGCAAACAAAGCCAAAACAAGTTTGCAGTACTTTTATCTCCCTTAGCCCAGCATTGGCATTCACCTGATGCAGTCTCAATCTGAAGGTTAAATTGACACATAATATCCTTTTTTGTAAGGTGAGTTTTCTGCTGGATTAATACCCTGCAAGGGTTAATCTCACTGTGGCATCGGGGAGGAATTAGTATCATCATAAGGAAAAGGGCTGTGGACAAGCATAGTGGGACGATGGCCATGCTGACCTGAATTGGCATAAACTAGCACTGAACAGCATTAACAGAGCCCTGATTTCACAGCATATTTATAAATTTGGTTACTTATACTGTGGGTTTTGGCCTCTCTGGGCTTTTGCTATACATGAAATAGGTATGTACAAGTTATATCAGAAGTTAGAGGAGCTTGAAATACCAAAGGCAAGTTGGTGAAATACTTTGAAATTCATAGTTTCACTAGAACTAAGACCAGCCCAAATCCATTTTCTCTGATTGAGTAAAATGAAGAACAAAGAAACAATGCATTTTCAACTTTATATGTAGGAACTAAAATTGAATATAAAAGTATTGAACACACTAATTGTGGTAGAAAACTTTTCTCTTAATGGAGAAGTAATACTATTTTTTTTGTATATAATAATATTTTTCCCAAGAAGATAACATTCAAGAAATTCCATCATGAAAAAAAAATACGTTAAAACTCATTCTTATTAGCTGTCAGATTTATTTATCTAAATGAAGTACCCTGGAAGGTGGTTGCCATAGCTACAGCAGAGCTCTGGAATGCCAGAGCTCTGGATCGCCTTGCTGCCGAGGCGATCAGCTCCGGTGCCGGCACGACCTGCGGCGGAGCGTCCTAGCGCGGCGTACAGGGCGGCTTCCCGAAGCGGGGAGCCTCGGAGGGAGCCGAGGGACCCGCCAGGAGCCGGCAGATCGCGCGAGAGCGGCTGACGAGATGTGGGCGGGGCCAGGAGCCACGGCGGCTTATAAAAAAGCCCCTGGGGAGCGCGGCGACCCGGGCGCGGCGCGGCAGTTCGTGCAGGGAGGGCGGTGAAGCTCTGCCGGCTCGACGGGGGAAGCGATGGTGTCCACCTGGCAGAAAGCCATGGCCGCTCCAAGCCTTGCACCCGCCACGGCTGGCGCAGCTTCCCAGACAGAGCTGCGGTGGGAACACGCTGCCACCCAGGTGTCAGGCTGCAGGGTGTGCCCTACTCCGACGCCAGCACCGGGCGACGGTGGCAGCGAGCACGCCTGTGGGAGGTGTGCCCAGGTAGAGGAACTGCTCCGCCTGGTGACAGAGCTCCAGCAGGAGGTGAGCAGGTTGAGGAGTATCAGGGAGTGCGAGAGGGAGATCGACGACTGGACTCGCACCCTGCCCTCCCTGCGACAGGCGCAACAGGCAGCCAAGGTGCCTGTCACGGGAGACTCCCAATCCCGATCCTCCCCCTGCACGGCTGAACGCAGGGATGTAGGGGACAGGGGACAGTGGCAACTAGTGCCTCCCCGGCGAGGCAGGCGTGTCTCCTCAGCACCTACCCCACCTCCGCAGGAGCCCTTGCACAATAGGTACGAGGCCCTGCCACTGGAACCAAACAACGACCAGGCTGATGGTTCAGCCAGCCTGGAGGTGCCGCCGAGGACTAGTCAGCCGAGGGCCTGCATCCAAACTGCCCCCACAAAGGAAAACAAGAGATGGGTCATTGTCATAGGTGACTCCCTTCTGAAAGGAACAGAAGGGCTCATATGCAGACCGGACCCACTGCTTAGGGAAGTCTGCTGTCTCCCAGGGGCCCGGGTCAAGGATGTGAAGAGGAAGCTTCCCACCCTAGTAAGGCCCTCAGACTACTATCCCCTGTTGATCTTCCAGGTAGGCAGTGAGAAGGTGGCAAAAAGAAGTCCCGGGGCAATCAAGAGGGACTTCAGGGCCTTGGGGCGACTGGTTAAGGGATCAGGAGCACAGGTAGTGTTCTCCTCTATCCCTCCAGTTCTGGGGAAGGATGAGGGAAGAAACTGGAGGAGCCAGCAGATCAACAACTGGCTCCGAGCCTGGTGTCACCGGCAGGACTTCGGGTTCTTCGACCATGGGTTGGTTTACATGGCACCAGGCCTGCTGGCGGCAGACGGGGCGCACCTGTCCCAAAGGGGGAGAAGGATCCTAGCACAGGAGTTAGCAGGGCTCATTGAGAGGGCTTTAAACTAGATTTGAAGGGGGAAGGGGATAAAACTAGGCTTGCTAGAGAGAAGCCTGGGGGTGGCACACCAATGAATGAGGGATGGCGTGCCAGTGAGGCCCTTCGGTCAGCTGTCTCCGATGAGGTAGGACAGAGAGACCCGTGCGGCAGCAGGGACACAGGGGTCACTGATCTGTTAGGAACCACGGAAATGCCTGAGATGGGACATGTAGGGAGTAGGGCTTCTCCCACCACAAAGGTGACAGGATCATTAACCCAGCTGAAGTGCATCTACACGAACGCACGGAGCATGGGCAACAAACAGGAGGAGCTTGAGGCTGTTGTGAAAGGGGAAAACTACGATATAGTTGCCATCACGGAAACATGGTGGGATGACACACATAGCTGGAGTGCCACGATGGACGGCTATAAACTCTTTAGAAGGGATAGGCAAGGAAGGAGAGGCGATGGGGTAGCCCTCTATGTTAAGGAGAGTCTGGACTGCCTTGAGCTCGAGGATGGTGACGCGAGGGTTGAGTGCCTATGGGTAAGAATCAGGGGGAAGGCCACCAAGGCAGACATTGTGGTGGGAGTCTGTTATAGACCACCCAATCAGGACGAGGAGGCAGATGAAGTATTCTACAGGCAGCTGGGAGAAGCCTCACGATCGCTGGCCCTTGTTCTCGTGGGGGACTTCAACTTGCCAGATGTCTGCTGGAAATACAATGCAGCAGAGAGGAAACAGTCCAGGAGGTTCCTGGAGTGTGTGGAAGATAACTTCCTCACGCAGCTGGTGAGGGAGCCCATGAGGGAAGGCGCCCCGTTGGACCTGTCGTTTGTGAACAGAGAAGGTCTTGTGGGTGATGTGACAGTCAGAGGCCATCTTGGGCTCAGTGACCACGAAATGATAGAGTTTTCGATTCTCAGAGAAGTAAAGAGGAGGGTCACCAGAACTGCCACCTTGGACTTCCGGAGGGCAGACTTTGGCCTGTTTAGGAGTCTGGTTGGCAGAGTCCCTTGGGAGGCAGTCCTGGAGGGCAAAGGCATCCAGGAAGGCTGGACATTCTTCAAAAGGGAAATCTTAAAGGCGCAGGAGCAGGCCGTCCCCATGAGCCGAAAGATGAGCCAGCGGGGAAGAAGACCGGCCTGGCTGAGCAGAGAGCTCTGGCTGGAAATTAGGGAAAAAAGGAGAGTCTACAACCTTTGGAGGAAGGGGCAGGCAACTCAGGAGGACTACAAGGATGTTGTGAGGTCATGCAGGGAGAAAATTAGAAGGGCCAAAGCCCAATTAGAACTTAGTCTGGCTACTGCCATAAAAGACAACAAAAAGTCCTTCTACAAATACATTAACAATAAAAAGGGGGCTAAGGAAAATCTCCCTCCTCTATTGGATGCGGAGGGAAACTTAGTGTCAAGGGATGAGGAAAAGGCTGAGGTGCTAAATGCCTTCTTTGTCTCTAACAGCAAGGGAAGTTGCTCTCTGGGCACCCAGCCCCCTGAGCAGGAAGACAGGGATGGGGAGCAGAATGAAGACCCCGTAGTCCAAGGGGAAATGGTCAGTGACCTGCTACGCCACCTAGACATGCACAAGTCTAGGGGGCCGGATGGGATCCACCCAAGGGTGCTGAAAGAGCTGGCAGAAGTGCTCACCAAGCCACTCTCCATCATTTATCAGCAGTCCTGGCTAACTGGGGAGGTCCCAGTTGACTGGAGGTTAGCCAATGTGACACCCATCTACAAGAAGGGCTAGAAGGAGGATCCAGGGAGCTACAGGCCTGTCAGTCTGACCCCAGTGCTGGGGAAGGTTATGGAGCAGATTATCTTGAGTGCTATCATGTGGTATGTACAGAACAACCAGGTGATTGGGCCCAGTCAGCATGGGTTTATGAAAGGCAGGTCCTGCCTGACCAACCTGATCTCCTTCTATGACATGGTGACCCGCCTAGTGGATGAGGGAAAGGCTGTGGATGTTGTCTACCTGGACTTTAGTAAAGCCTTTGACACCGTCTCCCACAGCATTCTCTTGGAGAAGTTGGCTACCCATGGCTTGGATGGGCGTACTCTGCGCTGGGTAGGAAACTGGCTGGATGGCCGGGCCCAAAGAGTTGTGGTGAATGGAGTTAAATCCGGTTGGAGGCCGGTCACAAGTGGTGTTCCCCAGGGCTCAGTACTGGGGCCAGTTCTGTTTAATATCTTTATCAATGATCTGGACGAGGGGATCGAGTGCACCCTCAGTAAGTTTGCAGATGACACCAAGTTGGGAGGGAGTGTTGATCTGCTGGAGGGCAGGCAGGCGCTACAGCGGGACCTGGACAGGCTGGATCGATGGGCCGAGGCCAATTGTATGAGGTTCAACAAGGCCAAGTGCCGGGTCCTGGACTTGGGTCACAACAACCCCAGGCAACGCTACAGGCTTGGGGAGGAGTGGCTGGAAAGCTGCCCGGCGGAAAAGGACCTGGGGGTGTCGGTTGACGGCCGGCTGAATATGAGCCAGCAGTGTGCCCAGGTGGCCAAGAAGGCCAAGAGCATCCTGGCTTATATCAGAAATAGTGTGGCCAGCAGGAGTAGGGAGGTGATTGTCCCCCTGTACTCGGCCCTGGTGAGGCCGCATCTCGAGTACTGTGTTCAGTTTTGGGCCCCTCACTACAAGAAAGACATTGAAGTGCTGGAGCGTGTCCAGAGAAGGGCAACGAGGCTGGTGAAGGGTCTGGAACACAAGTCCTATGAGGAGTGGCTGAGGGAACTGGGGATGTTTAGTCTGGAGAAAAGGAGGCTGAGGGGAGACCTTCTCGCTCTCTACAACTACCTGAAAGGAGGTTGTAGAGAAATGGGGGTCGGACTCTTCTCCCTAGTAACAGACAACAGAACAAGAGGAAATGGCCTCAAGTTGCGCCAGGGGAGGTTTAGATTGGACATTCGTAAAAATTTCTTTACCGAAAGGGTTGTCGGGCATTGGAACAGGCTGCCCAGGGAGGTGGTGGAGTCCCCGTCTCTGGGGGTATTCAAAAGACGTTTAGATGAGGCCCTAAGGGATATGATTTAGTGGGGGACTTGGTAGTGATAGGTTAATGGTTGGACCCGATGATCTTGGAGGTCTCTTCCAACCAGAACAATTCTATGATTCTATGAATAATTTTGCTTCTTCTTAATTGTGGCACATTTGTGTACAAACAGCTTAAGAATGTCTTACATTTTGAGTCTGAGACCTTGAAGCCACAAGAAAATCTTTGAATTTGAATCTCCTGCTGACAGAAGAGTAGTCTATAAGAGGAAACATGATAAATGAAAACTTGTCACTATAGGAAGTTGTCTGTAGCTGTCTGCATAAAACCAGTATTTTTTTTCTTCGTAATATGCCAAGGGATGGGGCATCTACCACCTCTCTGGGCAACCTCTTCCAGTGCTTCATCACCCTCATCGTAAAAAAAGTCTTCCTTATATCTAGTCTGAATCTACTCTCTTTCAGTTTAAAACCATTACCCTTCATCCTATCACAACAGGCGCTGCTAAAAAGTTTATCCCCATCTTTCTTGTAAGCACCCTTTAAGTACTGAAAGGCTGCAATAAGGTCTCCTTGGAGCCTTCTCTTCCCCATGCTGAACAAGCCCAACTCTCCCAGCCTGTCTTCAGAGGAGAGGTGCTCCAGCCCTCTGATCATTTTTGTGGCCCTCTGCTGGACCCACTCCAACAGTTCCATGTCTTTCCCGTGCGGAGGGCTCCAGAGCTGGACGTAGTACTTCAGGTGGGGTCTCACCAGAGCGGAGTAGAGCGGCAGAATCACCTCCCTCAACATCAGACTTTGGAAAGTTGAGGTACCTATAGATTTTTTTCCAGGAAAATCACATCAGATCTTACATTCTCAGAAGAATTTCAGTGGATCAGATGGGTAGAAAGAGCAACTCTTCTTGAAAGCTTCCTGTGCCATATGGCATCTGATTTTTGCCTAGTTAATGTCATCATTTTCCATTTCTTTAACAGAATAATGCTACTGGAAATGTACTTTTAATTTGTTCAGTGAAATATTTATTCTTACAATTGAATGCAGACATGAAAATAGGCTCATCACAAAAAGGGAGAAGACAGCATTGAGTTTTAATAAATGAGTTTCTATCACATTTTGCACTAAAATTATTTTTATACACATCAAGCAGACTAGGAGATCAGTATGGCTATGCTCATTCACAGAACAGTGAACTCACGCATATTGGTGTTAAGGCCAGTATTCTTATATCAGAGGATCAAAAGTTAATGACTTAACTTCATAACCAGGCATTGCATTGAAACAATTCCCTGGAGTGTTAGATGTTTTTAAGTGGATCTACAGTCTCAGCACTAGTCAGGGGTAGGTATGAGCAGAACACAAAAATACAACTCTTTCTTCTGATACATTGTGGGTAATAATATGCAATATAAATGTGCTGAGGCCTTCTACCCTTTCTTCACCTCTTTTTAGTTAAAAGAATGAGGGAACATAAGAACATATAAACTGCATTTCAGTTTAATGGAGGCTCATTAACCTTTTTTCCCCCCTTTTTTTTTCCCGAACATCAACAGAAGACCACTTCTAATCATGCAGGTTACATGACTGAGTACAACAGAAGGCCTCTATCATGGATTATCAGAAGACTCTGGTATTTTTCCCTGACCTATGTATAACATATCTGTAGTTTGAACGATAAGCTATCTTTACTTCTTCACGTTCTGAGTTGACTAAAGTCTATTTAAGACTTCCTTTCTGTAACAAAATATAATCCCATCTCTACCGTGGGAGTTCAAGGACTTCATTGTTCCCACTGCCTTCCAGTGCCTGCAATATCTTCCCATGGATGCTCTGTTTCTGCCACAATGCTCTGCAGAATTCTCCCACTTTACAACTTTACTCCAGAGTAACGATGTCAGGATTTGGTCCATATTGATATATGTGAACTGAAAAACTGCTGGTGATACAAAATCACATTTCGATATTTCTATTTCCTAAGTAATCTGGCAAAACTGAAATCTGGCTCTGGCTTTATGCAGTCACAGAAACACAAGCTTAAATGAGACCCTGCTTTCTAGAGTTTAAAATATCCAATTATAGCAATTATAATCAATTTGGAAATTGGCAGACTTCCAAAAGTTGTTTGCTGTTATATCCAAGAGAAGAAAACTTTTTCTTCTTTGTATTCAGGAAAAAACTTACTTAGTAGTGACAGCAAGCTACTGATTCTCTCTTCTTCCTGGCTCACAGAACATCTGAACTCTACCAAAAATAACATACGAGTTTCAAGGATTTTATGATCTAACTTTGTACAGATTTTTGACATCTACTACACTACATTAAAATATAGGTTTTATTGTAATTGGAATTTTATAGATATGTACTACCAGGGTATAAAATTTATATTAAAAGGAGTAATAATCTTCATTTCATACCTACTGATTTTGATCTTACTGAGAAAAATTCACTCATTATTTTATTTGCTCATGGATTTAATCATTCATTTACTGGCAGTGCAGTTTAAACAAATTGAAATGAGATATTCAAACACATCTGTCTCAGATGATAATTTATAGTATTTCAGAATCTGGATGATTTGCTCTTTAATAGCTCTTTTCTCTTCATGAATTCTATATTTATGACACAAAAGCTGATTTCATAGCACTCAAGAATAATGAGGTTAGTAAGAAATAATTTTTAAAGGTAGATGACTTCTTAGCTTTTAACAATGTTTTTGAGTTAATCTTATGGGTTTCATACGGTTGTGAAAGTAAAAGCTAAAAAATGATGTCAAAGAACACAAAACTGACTATGTAAACTCAGAGCTGCATTAAGAGGCCTATGTAGACCTGGTTTGGGATATACATCGCTCTTGTAATAGAGTTGATTTTTCAGCACCTTGCAAAACTAAATTTACAGCAAATGTTTTCCTTCTTCTTAGGATGTGAAGTTGAATTTATGAGTGCTGTGTTCTTGTATTCCCAGTCAAGACATCTCCACGTTATATATTTTCTACTACCTTTCTAGCCTTATTGTGTCATTTTGATTAAGTCCTTTTCTGACTTGCATTACAGCAATGACAGAAGTATCAGTCACGAAAAAAGTTTCATTATTCTGGCTTCTGTAGAACAGAACCAAAAGATCTCCCTTCCAAAGCAACGTGTTTCACCATTTCTACAGGCACTTATTTGTCTCTTGCACTCTGTGGCTGTATTCTCCTCATTCATGGCTGTATCCCTTTTGCGATTCATTATATTTTTCATTGTTTTTCATTAATTCATTGTATCTCTCCCCCTCTTTTGCTTCTAAGGGATTAGACCATAGCTCCATTCAGAATTCTCAGTATTAATCTCAAATATATGACCTTGAACTTTACACCTTTACAATCCACCTCATCCCTATTACTCCAGTTTCCAAGATATGTTTTCTCATCTTGCTATGTACAGATGATTCAAATTTGTGTCGTCAACACCCTTCATTATACTTTCATACTTTGATCATCATTGAAAGTACTTTTCAAAACGTTTCCGGAATTGATTCTTTAGGACATCACTTGTAAACACCCAACCCATAAATCCTCCTTTTCAGGATCAGCAATGACTTCCAATGTGCAGTAGGTATTTTAATTATCCTACAGTTCTTGTATGAGATTGCATTTTCAATACCTTCACACGCACACACACACACAAAAGTCATGTGGCCTAATTATTTTATTAACATTCTGACAGATGCTGTCTGATACATTTCTTGTCAAGGAATTAAATTATTTTAGAAAAAGAAAGTAATACTATGGTCTGACATTTATACTCTCAATAAGACCAGGTTGAATATCTCAGTGTCTTTTATATATATTGTTTATATCATTTCTTAGTATCAGTAGTATGTCTTGCTTGTTGAATATGTCTTTTGCGTAAAATCACTGTGCTTTTATTTTTTTTTCCCCTTTGTTCCTCTTAAGGCTCAGATTCCATGTCAAATGTCATGAGCATATTAACATATTGCCATGAATCAGCTAAGCTATTAAAACTGGATACTCGCACACAAGGTAACTTTAATTCATTGTTAAGAAAAAGCAGATAAGTAAAGTCAGTTCTGCTTGAATTTTCTATGGCATTAGGGACATTTAATCAGATGCAACTGGTAAATTCCACTGGATTTTTTTTAATAAGGCCTTCCTATGGACTGAATGAGTTAAGTGTTTAGAAACCATTCCTGGGGCACTTTAGCAGCACTTTTCCACGCACCATAATGTATGAATTCCAAATAATCAGGGTTTATGTAATTTCTTGAAGCTTTACACACCCAGTAGTAGTATTTCTGGTGATGACATACTAGTACTGTAACGAAACTTTGACCCTTTAGTCCTTTCTGATAGAGCCTCTCAGCCCAACTACTATCATAGAAATATTATGAGTTATCTGTACCTTATTGTATTGCTTCCTTATAGCCTGCTCATTGGGGACCATATGAGGGGTTAATTCACACCTTCTTAAGTTTGAAAATAACTTCTCAAGGCATTCTACTTTTCTAATTGAAAGCATTGCTTAACATTCTTTATTATTATTTGCTGCTTCTCTTTCAGAGAAAGACTACTGTAACGATTTCCTGGAAGAATTAAGCACCTTAATTTAAGTAATGTTTCAGGAAAACATACATTTAGTGACTAAATAGAGCAACGTAATTCAGAAGTAAATGGATGGTTAATAAACCATTCAGTTTAACTCTCAACAAATTTTAATTATATTACCAAGTTAACCTTCATAAAAGTTGTCACAGACTTTACTTTACTTGCACATTAAAAACAGACAGACCATTTTAATATGAAACAGCATATTCATGAAAGATTATTAAAAATGTTAGTACTTGAACTGTTAAACAGATTCACAGTACATTAGGAAAAAAGAAAATATGAATTATTAAACTTCATAAAGCTTATTATTAGTTCTAATTTTAACAAATTACACTAAGGCAACTAACAAATATAAACACATTAGATATATAAATACATACATGCAGAGAAAAAGACTCCCTACTTGATTACTTTTTCAACTGTAGTATTGGTAGCAAGACAAACGGAGAGAAAAACAAGCAAGTCATAGTCCGCTTGAAATAAAATTAATAACCCTTTGGACAGAGATATGGTAGATATCATCTATATTATGCAATTTGGCTGAGAAAGACGCATAAATTTTAAAATGTGGAAAAGAGTGTGACTCTGCCCCCACTGAAATCAGTGCAGACTCCTACTGACTTCAGTGGGATTAGGAGAAAGCAATGATTGTTATCAGCTTTATTAGAGTTTTGTCAGAACCCCCTCGGACAAGAGGCAAACAGTGCAATGTAGTTCAGTAATGAATACTAAAAATGATTACATACATTCAACCATCATTTAAAGGTTAAGTTTTCAAAATAAAAAACTGACTGGGAATAGCTGATAGTAAACAGTCAAAGCATTTGTTCTATTTTGCTTTTAGTCTAATTTCCCTCATCATCGTTGGTGGCATTGCTAAGAAAAGATTTCCATTTTAAAAGAAGAGAAGGAAGAATTGGTAGAGAAGGTCCACTTAGAAGACTGAATGAACAACTCAGAAAAAGTGAAAGGCATTATTAGTGAAGGAAAAAATTAAAATCTTTATAAGTTGGCATTTCCCTTATTCTTATTTGCAGAGTTTTATTACTTTGGTGTGAAGTGATAGAGAAAAAAGGTATAAAGAAAAGGAAAACCAAGTGGAGTGCCCTCTTTACACAGACACTTACTTTTCCTTCCAACAAGAATAACATAAAAATTCCTATTCCATGCATGATAGTATGTATGTAGCAACTTTTTATACTAGCAGCAGAAGAAATTTTCACCCTTTGGGCCATCTCATAACTTGATTCTTAAAGAGGTCTTCAGAACGTTTATATACATCTGAAACTATTGTGAAGTCATTTATGTCTGCGTTACCCAAGAATCAGTCTGTGATGTCCCCCGAGGAGTTGTGACTAATAATGCTATGCAAACTATACTGGAAATGAAGGACACTAATGTACTCAGAATTCTCTGTGTATTCAGAAGTAATATTAAACAAGTATGAAATATACTGTTACACAGGAAAAAAGTATGTTGTGTAATGAAGTCTTGGACTGTTCTGTATGACTGAAGAACAGACTTTAAAAATTTGCCTGTTTGCCTGTTTGGGGACCAGCAGCTGAACATCACAATTCTTCCCTCACCACAGATATTATAATAATGCTTTGAATAGCAAATACATTTTTACACATCTATATCTTCCATCAATCACACAGGTTCCGTATGAGGAAACATCACCTTGAAGAAAGTTCCAACCACACAACCTCTTGCCAGAAGAAATGGTAAAACACTTAGGTACAGGGCAAAGATTGAATCCAGTCCTTAAAATATTCAGAAGAATAATCATAAATAAGCACCTCAATGTCCACTTGGTACCAGATGGGTCTTTTGTGTGAATGTTTATTTGGATGCAGGAGCTATAAAGTAATTTGCTATTGCAAGAGCATATACTAAGGTCATGCTCATCATCAGTTGCTCATAAAAAAGCCTACGTATGTTTTTCATTAACTCAGTAGGATCTCTTGTTTTAAAAAAAAACAACAAAACAAACCTAACATAAAAATTAAGATTAGCCATACTAAAACAAAGATCAAAGTCAAGTCCATCCATCCCAATATTTTAACTCCTATGGCGGTCATCAGCAGAGTCCTAAAGAATATAACGACAGGGTAAATACACAGGGGTACTTTCCCATTCCATTCTCTCAGCTTCCAGAGGTCATTAGTGAACATTAGTGTTGGTTTAAGCAGTTTTCCTCTTGTTGGAATCAAGGCTGAAGTCAGTCACCAGCATGCCAAACTGTGTCCTACTTGCCATATCACAAAGTGCCTCCCTTGTAGTTTAGCTTCTAGAACACACCTAGGATTCAGTTAGCAACAACAAGGAAGGTGTACAGAAATACTTTGCACGTTGTCTGCATGCATTGCATGTGCACCGATCTAGGACAAGCAACTGCAGTGAACTTCATTGCTGGTAAACATTTAATATGAACATACAATACAAGAACTGTAATGGATTGCGCTAAGAAAAACTCGAGTCCCTTCTTCTTTGTGCTGCACCCGTCACTAAGGTGTATATACCTTTTGCATCCGGCAGCCTTCAGTGACTTTCTTTTTCCCCTCTTGGTTTGTTCCATGTAAACTATGGGATTTAAAGCATCTCATGGCAATGAGTTCCACAGCATTGTGGGTCACTTCAGTTTGTTTGGAGCAAGTTACCTCATAAATGATTCTACTCAAACCTCCATCCTTTTTATTGGATGCAGGGGGAAACATAGTGACAAAGGATGAGGAAAAGGCTGAGGTACTTAATGCCTTCTTTGCCTCAGTCTTTAACAGTAAGACCAGTTGTTCTCTGGGTACCCAGCCCCTGAGCTGGAAGATGGGGACAGGGAGCAGAATGAAGACCCCGTAATCCAAGGGGAAATGGTTAGCGACATGCTACACCACCTAGACACACACAAGTCTATGGGGCTGGATGGGATCCACCCAAGGGTACTGAGGGAGCTGGCAGAAGTACTCAGCAAACCACTCTCCATCATTTATCAGCAGTCCTGGCTAACCAGGGAGGTCCCAGTTGACTGAAGGCTGGCAAATGTGACACCCATCTACAAGAAGGGCCAGAAGGAGGATCCAGGGAGCTACAGGCCTGTCAGTCTGACCTCAGTGCTGGGGAAGGTTATGGAGCAGATCATCCTGAGTGCCATCATATGGTATGTACAGAACAACCAGGTGATCAGGCCCAGTCAGCATGGGTTTATGAAAGGCAGGTCCTGCTTGACTAACCTGATCTCCTTCTATGACAAGGTGACCCACTTAGTGGATAAGGGAAAGGCTGTGGATGTTGTCTACCTGGACTTTAGTAAAGCCTTTGACAGCATTTCCCACATCATTCTCCAGGAGAAACTGGCTGCTCATGGCTTGGACGGGCATACTCTTCGCTGGGTAAAAAAATGGCTGGATGGCCGGGCCCAAAGAGTGGTGGTGAATGGAGTTAAATCCAGTTGGCGGCCGGTCACAAGTGGTGTTCTCCAGGGCTCAGCACTGGGGCCAGTTCTGTTCAATATCTCTATCGACGATCTGGATGGGGGGGATCAAGTGCACCCTCAGTAAGTTTGCAGATGACACCAAGTTGGGCAGGAGTGTTGATCTGCTGGAGGGTAGGAAGGCGCTACAGAGGGATCTGGACAGGCTGGATCAATGGGCAAGGCCAGTTCTATGAGGTTCAACAAGGCCAAGTGCCGGGTCCTGCACTTGGGTCACAAGAACCCCAGGCAACGCTACAGGCTTGGGGGGGAGTGGCTGGAAAGCTGCCCGGCAGAAAAGAACCTGGGGGTGTTGGTCAACAGCCGGCTGAATATGAGCCAGCAGTGTGCCCAGGTGGCCAAGAAGGCCAAGAGCATCCTTGCTTATATCAGAAATAGTGTGGCCAGCAGGAGTAGGGAAGTGACTGTCCCCTTGTACTCGGCACTGGTGAGGCCACATCGGTCTCTTCTCCCAGGTAACAAGCGATAGGACAAGGGGAAATGGCCTCAAGTTGCACCAGAGGAGGTTTAGTTTGGAAATCAGCAAAAATTTCTTCACTGAAAGGGTTGTCAAGCACTGGAACAGGCTGCCCAGGGAGGTGGTGGAGTCACCATCCCTGGAGGTATTTAAAAGACATGTAGATGTGGTGCTTAGGGACACGGTTTAGTGGTAGACTTGGCAGTGATAGGTTAACCGTTGGACTCGATGATCTTAAAAGTCTTTTCCAACCTAAACAATGGTATGATTCTATGATTCTAAAATAAATAAGCATTAATATCCATCTTTAAAATTAGTGACAGAATTTGACTTGCAAGCCCAACTAAACAAACATCATGGCATTAATAAGAAGATAAAAATCAATGTCTTCAAGAGTATTTATTTGTGATCTAATAAGTAAATAATTATATATTTACAAAAGTGTTGGAGATTCATATTTAATTTCCAAAACTAAAAGAAAAAAAGAAAGAAAGCATATTCTGTGTGCTGACTTGGAGTGAATATGGTTCAGTTTTTCTTAAGTGAAAAACAGAAGCAGGAAGGAGAATCAGCAACATTTTTATAAGACCATTTGGAATTAATATCATGCAATATATAGAATAAATATCCAAGATAAACCATCAAGCACAAAATGTAGGAGTTATATGCTGTAAAAAGTGTCACAGAATAAAGATTAATCAGGAAACAGAGTTTAAAATAAATCCATAAAAAACCCCAAACAAACAAGAAACTATACTTTCCTTTTCCAGATAAAAATATCCATGGATAAACTATCACAGAAGAGTCATTTGCAAATCAACCCTATCTTCATTTCACTCTTCTGTAAAGGATTGCCTTTGTTAATGCGGAGATGGGTTATGTTAGTCTCATTGACACCTTAGGCAATATTAGTGGAACTATATTCTCCAGCAAATTATGCCTTTTTCTAATTGACCTCACTATCGCAACTTTTGGTAATAATATGTAAATTAATATTTCCTGTTTGAGTTTCAGGTTATTACTCTTGCTTTTATCACCTTTAATCATCTTAAATAATTCCTCCCCATCTACTTTGTTCCCACCTATTCAATTTTTATAGGCACTTATATCCTGCTAACTAATCCATCCCTCCTCTCCTTCACCTTTTTTCTCACATCCCTCTTCCCTAACACCTCTCTGTAATTCATACTAATGTTTTTGTCATATTAAAATCTTAGTGCCCTAATAACAAATTTGCTAGTCTTTTAAAAGGAAATACAAGAGCAAAGAACAAAGCTTCAAAGACAGTACAATCACACTGCACAGAATAACCATACACAGGAATTACTACTCTGAGCAGAGGAGTTTTGTAAAGAATGTTAATAATGGTTGAAACCAAACCTCACTATCTCTTGCACCCTCCCAGGATGGGTGCAGCAGTTTACTGTCAGGGAGCAGCGTCTTCCCTGCTCCAGCAGGGAGCTGAGAGTCACCCCAGCACAGGGAAGGGCAGTGTCCCCTCCTGCAAGGCACAATGGGCCCAAGCAAGGTGAGCAGAGCAGGGCTGGTGACAGGTGTCCACAACACAATGATCATCGTACAAAAGTAAGGTGACAAAAAAGACCTGAGGTCAACCCGGGAAGTCCAGTCAACAAGGCAGGAATGCCCGGGGACAAGCTGGGCAGTGGTCTACTTGCGTTACGGCTCAAGTGAAATGGAGCCCTCAGGTGAGGCCACTCAGGGCCATTAGGGCCTGTGACTGCACTCAGGGTCCTGATATTTTTTATACTTTACAGTATCTGGTAGTTTAAAAAAAAATCCTTTTTCTCACCTTACATACATTTTCCCCATTTTTTCCTTGTGCCTATGGTTTTGCACTTTATTTTATTATGATTTCTTATTTAGTCTTTAAACATAAACATCCAAATTTTGCCTGTTATAGCAAAATCCTTATATATTGGAATATATTGGTGCCTCGTAAACAGTCAGACAGAAAAAAAATACTACTGCAAAAATGACTTCAAACTTGAATGTATGATCTCAAAAACTAAGCCAGTAAATTAAGGATTTGTTTGATTCATATTAAAGAACTAAAATGAAGATTAATTCCATTACTTCTGATTCTTGTATTAGCTAGCATTTTCATGTAGATTGATAAATTGTCTTCTTGTTGCCAGAGCATGTGGCTATCCTGACAGATCAGTAGCTAAGCCACGGATCAGCTGACAGGAGTTAACTCTTACTCCATTGTGCCCTTGGTACTTGCCTGAAGGGCCTATAAATACCTAAGCTTTGGGTTGCCACAAAGAGAATGCCAATGGCATGATGACCTACTGGGGAAGAAAGCAGTACCCCATCCTGTTCTGAAATTCTTTTCAAGGTACAGCTCAGGGATGTGAGAGGTTTGTTAGTATTTGACTAGATAGCTAAACCTTATGAAATTTTTGCTTTGAAATATGGGTTTATTAAATAATGCACCTTTATGTGTGATAGCTGGGCTGTTGGAGAGCACAGTTTACAAACTTACTAGACGCTGGGGAAAGTGGTCCTTCTTCTATGTGCATCTATATTTAATGCCTATTTTCTACTTTTATAAACTTGCTGCTTGTATGTTGGTGGACTTTTTAAAGTGTGTTTTACAAATTTTCTTCATAGACCCTCTTCATTCAAGTTCCCTAAGAAGGAAAAGCTTTAACTGTGATTAATCTCTAATGTTTTCAAGGCTAGTTAAACCTATTTTTGGTTTTGCAATTTATATCATAAATAAGACTTCACTTTTCTAGCATTGTTCATTGACCTTTAATCTAAAGCTGAAGCTTCTTCTTCTTAACTTCACTTAAATAATGATAGTAGAGAATAGGCACTATAGCTGACTTTCCATTAAGATTAATGGATGCAATTCACATCACTACTACTATTGCTTCATTTTTTATAGAAACTCAAAATATACAGGATTTTCAAATTGCCATTCTGAGTTTAGAAGTTACCTGTTCAGAGAATAATAATAAGATGAAGTTCTGCAGGGAATAATTGGAATTAGAATAATTACTCAAGTAATTGTTTGGGCTGGGACCACTGTTGTGGGGGTAGCTTCAGCAGTTCTTGGCTTCTGCTCAGAATAACAGAACACTTCTAGGTCAGCTCCTTTTTCCTAACCTGTGCCAGGGCTACAGCCCTTGCCACTGAAAATATTCTATTCTACAGCTCCTGCCATGAAATATGCTCATCTCTTCTTCTCTTCCACACAAACATCTGTGAGCTGGTCAAGCAAAACAAAAATTAGTTTCTTTGTTTGCACTTGGGGATCTCCATGCTTGACTTTCTTGCACTGCAGTTTGAAGCATCAGGTGAATAATATTTGACTGGAAGATCTGGTTAACTGCCTCCCATTCCTGCTTATGTAGACACATGCTATAATCGCCATCCACAAAGTCTGCATTTTCTATTCAAAACCACAAATATTCCACTAGGCAATTTTTTCATGATTGACAGAAATAGTCAGAATTCATAGGCTGTACTCAGGTAGATATTCCAGATTATCACTGCTGACTTGAGCATTTTTGAGCTGAAGAAGAGTTACTATATCAATGTAAATGTTTTTCCCACCTCTACTGGAAATACCAATTATGAAAACTCACATTAAAGGATAATATTTACAATGATAAATATCAAAAGACTTTACATTTATTGAATGTACACAGTCATAAGTTTCTCATCAATTTTGCATAAATTTGATTACTCTCAGGAAAGATGATGTGAATTTGATTGACTGTTTATACTGTAATTATTTATTCCTATTATTTTTGATAGTGTATAACCTTTTTGATAGCATCACATAATATCTTCACCACAATAATTTAGTGTTTAATCATAGTTTAATTGTTTTTTCCATTACATGTATTTAGTTAAAGAATAAAATAACCCTCATTTGCATGAATTAGTTTGATAATGGTTAGCTATTGGATTAGCTAACTGATCATTCCTGAAGACCAGGATGGCTAAGACTGCCTGCATAAAGTTTCCCTCCCTAAACTTTTCCCACTTTTGTATCACTCTGGGAGCCACTGTCGTCTTGTTCAGCATTCATAATCTATCTGTTTGACCCCACGTATAGAGTTTGCTTGGCAAAGTTTTTGTAGCGGGGGGCTACCGGGGTGGCTTCTGTGAGAAGATGCCAGAAGCTTCCCCCATGTCCAATAGAGCCAGAATCAGCTGGCTCAACGACAGACCCACTGCTGGCCAAGGCTGAGTCCATCAGTGACAGTGGTAGCACCTCTGGGATGACATCTTTAAGAAGGGGAAAAAAAATGCTACACAACAGCAGCCGGAAGAGAGGAGTGAGAAGATGCGAGAGCAACAACTCTGCAGACACCAAGGTCAGTGAAGAAGGAGGGGGAGGAGGTGCTCCAGGTGCCAGAGCAGAGATCCCCCTGCAGCCCATGGGGAAGACCATGGTGAGGCAGGCTGTCCCCCTGCAGCCCATGGAGGTCCACAGTGGGGCAGATATCCACCTGCAGCCCATGGAGGACCCCATGCCAGAGCAGGTGGATGTCCCTGAAGGAGCCTGTGACCCCGTGGAGAGTCTGCACTGGAGCAGGCTCCTGGCAGGCCCTGTGAACCTGTGGAAAGAGGAGCCCACGCAGGATCAGGTTTTCTAGCAGGACTTGTGTGGCGGCGTGCTCCTTCCATACCCTTTGCTTAAACCATAACCACCAGTGGGGGTTGTGATGGCTGCATCCAGTTTATGCTGGATTTTGGGGGACAGATGGCAACACAGTAGCCAAGGCCTGTCTGGAGCAGAGACCCAGATGTCTTGCTGGTATGCAAATATGACTATAGGTCAATCGTTTTACTCTATAAATAGTGGACAGCCCAGGGCCTGTTGATCTCTCCTGCAACGGCAGCCGGGTGCACGCCAGGATTTCCCCTTGAATAGGGATGCCTCTCAAGGTTACTCCTGAAGGCGGAGAGATTCCTTGCTGCAACAGATCCTTGGTAAGTGACTAACAGCATGCTAAACTTTGAAATCTAGCTAAGTGATATAAAGGATTGATTGTGCATATATAATCCTTTCGACATAAACTGTTGACCAAGTCTGGGACTAGGATTGGATCCAGCCACACCTAGACTTCTTTCTGAGAAGGAGTTTAGAAAGCAAGGGGGTCCTTCTGAGTCTCATGACTCAACAGGAGGGTCTCCCCGACAGTTTTGTCTGACCCTGTCCTCTGTGCAGTAAATAATCCAGTGTACCTTGATACTGAATCTTGTTAAACCACTGTCGCATTTAGCGTTGAATTTTAACTTACTGGTTTATATCAATGAAGTACATTGTTGCTTCTCTCTTACAAATGAAGTTCATCACTCCATCTGTGACAACTTGTGACCCTGTCGGGGACCCACGCTGGAGCAGTCTGTTCCTGAAGGACTGCATCCTGTGGAAAGGACCCACGCTGGAGCAGTTCCTGAAGAACTGCAGCCCATGGAAAGGACACAGGTTGGAGAAGTTAGTGGAGGACTGTCTCCTGTGGGAGGGACCCCACATTGGAGCAGGGGAAGACAGCAAGGAGATAGAAGTGGCAGAGACAACATGTAATGAACTGACCACAACCCCCATTCCCTGTCCCCCTGCACTGCTTAGGGGGAGGAGGTAGAGAAATTGGGAGTAAAGATGAGCCTGGGAAGAAGGGAGGGGTGGGGGGAAGGTGTTTTAAGATTTGGCTTTATTTCTCATTACCCTACTCTGATTTGATTGGCAATAAATAAAACTAATTTCCCAAGTAGAGTCTGTTTTGCCTGTGACAGTAATTGCTGAGTGATCTCCCTGTGCTTATCTTGACCCAGAAGTCTTTCATCATGTTTTTTTCCCCCTTGTCTGGTTGAGGAGGGGGAGTGATAGAGCAGTGTGGCATCTGGCATCCAGCCAAGGTCAACCCACCACACCCCATGCTCTCTGTAGACCTACAAGTTTGAGACAGTCTCACCCACCTTTTTTCTGCCCCACTCTCAAGGCAGAGTTTGATCAGTCTGTGAACAGGTTGGCAGGAGACTCAATTTGCAATTAAATCTTTACGGCACAGAGTAGCTCAAAGATCCCCTAGCTAGCGCTGACTCGTGTGAGAAACGCTCACACCTCAGCTCCCTGCTGGCAACACCTACCAGTCTGGGTCTGAAAGGGACTGGGCACAGCTGGCCCTGCATTGCTGTCTGCAAGGTTAGTGCAGCCCAGGGCAGCTTTGGTTTGTCTATACGCTGGTAAAGAAACACCACTTTTTCCACTAAGCCTTTTCAAGTTGTGCAGGCATAAACTTTGCTGATTCTTCCCGTGTAGTATCTCTGAGGTCTGGATATTTCTCCATAATGCTGAAATCCTCATTAGCTCATTTTGCCTCTCTGCTTCCTGCCTGCCTTCCATACACACATTATGCCATCTAAATTCACTGCCTATGTCATATCTTCATTTGTGCTTTCAAATTGATATTAGAACACCTGCCTAAATACGTAATACTATTCTCTGTTTCCCAGTCCAAAATTTCTTGAAGCCAATTGATTTTTATTTCGTTTACTTCACTGTGCGCTGGATAGGTTACATGTTTCCAAAATCCATCTAGCTATGATAAACAAGGTATGTGAGATGTAATTTAAAAAGTGAATAAAAAGGAACCGTGGACACCCACAGCTGTAGTCTAATATAGCTGTCAGTTTCTCTCTCTCTCCCATCCTACAACAGCCATTACGCTACTTTAAGCAAGGGCTCTACTATGAGTGACAAAGCCAGGCATTTCACAAGAGGTGCTGAGCATCTCTGAAGTAATCCCTCATCCGGGGAAGAACACCAGAAATGGGAACAAGAGAGAAAGATTGACCTCAGTGACACTGATACAAAGGCCAGTCTCTGCAATTGTAAAAATATTTCGGAGAATTTGTAAAAAGATGGGTGGCAGCATTTAGAACAATCTGTTTCAATGTGCAATGATATTTTGATAATTTATTATAAGACGTAGCAATATATAATCTGGGGGAGCTTATTACTTGTGCATTTTGTTCTGAGGATATTTTAATGGCTTTTTGGTACAAGGTTTTTCTATCTGGAAGTTTAAAAAAAAAATCCTCTGCAATGTCAGAATGCAAATCTCATTTGTAAGAAGGTTGCAAGAATTCCTCCTATGAGAAATCTACTTCCTGATTTTGTGTTAATTACTTGTACAAGGACAAAAGAAACAGATGTTTATTTGTGTTTACACCATGCAATAATAATTCCTTGATTCCAATAGAGACTAATGCCTGATGTAAAAAAGATGTTTCATTTGCTTAGTGAGTAGATCTATGCTGGAAAACTAATACATTAAAAGCTAAAAGCCCAATATTGAAAGCAATGAATATGTAATTTGGAATGTTGTAATTTTTAAACATTATAGAATAGTCTGTCCTAGCACACATGGAATGATTAAATTTTGGAATTCAGAAGCTTTTGTTTAAAATATATTCAGTAAAGGCCTTATATCTTTCTTGATTGTTCAGTGCCTGTAATTTTTGAAGTAATGAATCTCTTCTTGACCTTTATGTACAATACTAAATAACAGAGCTGACGAACGAACTGATCATGCACTTGTTATGAGGCTAGTAAGAGACTAATCTCCCTTCCTGACTGCGACAATAATAGATTCAAGGACATTAAAAAGATGTTCATAAATAAAATAAAATGTAAACACTATTTAATATATTTCGTCTTTATAAATCTCTTAAACATCAATTGGTATATGAACTTTGGTATGGCGTAAATATTTCTTGATTGTGAATTTTAGTGTTTTAAAATGAAATTACTAAGAAAATTAGATTCAGACTGAAAAAAGTACAGAAAAGGTTTAATTAGGATGACTGTGACTAAGCCGTTGCTGGTTTTACTTCATCAGTGTCACTAACATCATATTTCTATAGCCTTTGCAACATCACTATGTCCTCTGTGTTACTTTTGCCTAAAGCATATAACTTTCCTGCTTATTTGAGCTGACAGCATAATTTTCTTTATTTTCTGAATATTCAGCATCATCAAGATTGTACTTTTTTTCTCCATGCATAGTTTGTGATACAAAATGTTATTCGTGTAATTTGGTTTTCACAATCATTATATAATCAGATTAAGGATACAGCCTTTTATGTAAGTGAATTAGCAAGTGAAATATGAATCATAAAATACATCATGAGAACCTCATTTTTGCTTGATTGCCTCTCCTATTAGACAATCTTTCTTAGAAATCTACAGTCTTCAGTTCTTTTCTTCTTTGTGATGATGAGAGTGATGAGAGTCCAAAAGTAGTGTTGAAAGCCTTGGTCCTGGCTGAGGCATCCCTACAGTGTCTCTGAAAGGAAAGCCTCATGGTACAGAGAAAGCCTTCATGGAAGAATGAGAATGAGAGTTGGTTTATTTCTCTCTTAACTTGCCATTTCCCTCCTTCCTATGCTCTGAGTAAAAGTACAAAGAATGACGCTGCAGTGATCATGCACTGGTGGAGTTCACAGTCCTGAGTGATATGGGTCAGGCAGAGTAAAGTCAGGTCCCTGAACCTTAGGAAAGCAATCTTCCAGCTCTTCAAGGAGTTAGTCAATAGGCGCCCCTGGGAAACTGCCCTCAGGGACAAGCAAGAGTGGTGTCCTTCAGGGATCTGTAGTGGGACCAGTACTCTTTAATGTCTTCATCAATGGCATAGACGGTGGGATTGAGTGCACCCTCAGCAAGTTTGTGGATGACACCAAGCTGAGTGGTGCGGTGGACAGGCCTGAGTGATGGGATACCATCCAGAGGGACCTGGACAAGCTCAAGAAGCGGGCCCATATAAACCTCATGAAGTTCAACAAGGCCAAGTGCAGTGTCCTGCACCTGCGTCAGTTCAACTCCTGGTATCAATGCAGGCTGGGCGATGAAGGGATTGAGAGCAGCCCCACAGAGAAGGACTTGGGGGTACTGGTGGATGAAAAGCTGGACATGAGCCGGCAATGTGCGCTCGCAGCCCAGAAGGCCAACCGTACCCGGGCTGCATCAAAAGAAGTGTGGCCAGCAGGTCAAGGGAGGTGATTCTGCCCCTCTACTCTGCTCTGGTGAGACCCCACCTGGAGTACTGCATCCAGCTCTGGAGCCCTCAGCACAGGAAAGACATGGATCTGATGGAGTGGGTCCAGAGGAGGGCCACAAAAATGATCAGAGGGATGGAACACCGCTCCTATGAGGAAAGGCCGAGAGTGTTGGGGTTGTTCAGCCTGGAGAAAAGAAGGCTCTGAGAAGACGTTATTGCAGCCTTTCAGTACATACAGGGGGCTTATAAGAAAGATGGGGACAGGCTTTTTAGTAAGGCCTGCTGCAATAGGACAAGGGGCAATGGTTTTAAACTGAAAGACAGTAGATTTAGATTGGATGTAAGGTAGAAATTTTTTACAATGAGGGTGGTGAAGCACTGGAACAGGTTGCACAGAGAGGTGGCAGATGCCCCATCCCTGGAAACATTCAAGGTCAGGCTGGACTGGGCTCTGGGCAACCTGATCTAGTTGAAGATGTCCCTGCTTCTTGCAGGGGGGTTGGACTGGATGACCTTTAAAGGTCCCTTCCAACCCAAACCATTCTATGAATCTATGATTCTAAGCACCATTCCTGGGAGCTGGTGGTTGAGTTTCTACATTCGCTGTCTTTCACTACAAAAGGGATGAATATGTTTTTTATATGAAGAAATAGTTTATCTGTATTTAAAATATGTAATTCAAAAAATTTGCCTTACACTCAAAATTCGGTGACTAACACATGCCATACCATTATTTAGTTACTTAAATTTCTCTCTTAAGTTATTCTGATGTGTATTGAAAATCTCTGTTCATCAAGGTCATTGTTAATTACTCATATGCTAAAAGCTGGGAAATAAGTTTTTGATCTGTCAGTCAGACATTTATTTTTGAAGAAATAATGTATAGAAAAATACTTTTCCACAAAACGTTCTGATAAGATGCAAGAAGTCAAGAAAAATATCTGTCAAGCAACGCTGAAAACCACTAGGGGACGTTGCTTCTAGTCATTCTATATTTATATCAATGTGTCAGTTCAAGCTGAGAACTAAAATTCTCTCTCTAGTAAGCTGCTTCAACTGAGGTTAGTAGAACAACATCATTAGTCTTTTCTGACAAACACTTTGTTTAAAACTTTTTTTTTTAACTATCTTCAGCACCTTCTTTCCTGTATAAGCCCTAAAGATGTCTCACCAACAATAGATGTTACTAAGTAAAAGGCTGTATGCAAAATGTAAGGTCAGAGAAAACTTGTCTGTTCTGATCTAGAAGGAAAAAAGCCAAATACATTTTAAATATGCAATGGTTTAAAAAACTGTGTTCAGAATGAAGTTATTGTGAAAATGCTTTTAAATATATTTTAAAACTAACACTCTTTAAAGAAGAGGTCAATTTTTTTTTAGCTCAAAATTTCAATCTCTTTGAATATCTTTTCCTCCTGTGCTTACTCTACTGTTTTCTTATCTCCTCTATGTAAAAATACACAAATAAAGAAACAACAATAAAACCAGTGTACGCTTTTTTTTTCCAGTTAACAGAACTATATTCAAGATTGTCTTGTTTTCTGAAAGTGTTCTATTTATTAACTATTTAAGTTAACAGAAATTAACTTAAAGAGGTGTTTGCAACTCTTGATGACAGACAGCTAATTCCCAATATTGGTATACCTTACCATAGAGCAAAACAAAGCCTACCGAGATTTGATTTGCTTTGTTTATTTAATGCTCACACGCTTAATAAATGTAGTCTACAGATCTCCAGAATTTCCGAGAAATAAAATTGAAAACTACTTCTCTAAACTACTCAACTATACTTACTGAAAGACTGGTAGTCTGGTTTTGGCAATAGTATTTATTTGGCAGTACAAGACTAAGCAAATAAAAGCACATCTAAGACACTTCCCCAGAGACACTATTCTTACACTCAGGATTCAAGCAGATCTTGCAATAGTAGTAGGCAGTAGTTACTCTTATCACACAGATGGAAAAAATAAAGTCCCAGGCATGCATGCATGTCTGGTCTTTCAGAAGTGAAATTTCTGACAGGCAAATTGCTTCTACTGCATTTCAGTCTGTAGTTTTATGCCGTACAGTGAATGAAATAGCTGTAGAAGAAATATTACAAAAAAATTCCAGATTTATAGTGGGGCGATATGAATGATGAGTCTGGAAAGTTCTTTATTGGATTTTATTTTTTTTATTTCTTTTATGAATAGAAAAAAGACTAAGATTCTCAAAGGAATTAATAATATCTCTGGACTTTTCTTTTCAAAATGTATCTTGAGAATCTTAAAGAGGCCGGATATTGAAATTGATTCTGACTTGATCCACCTCATGATATGTGCCACTAGTCATTGCTAACAGGCTGGTTGCTGGTGCTGGGCTTAGCATTTTAGAAAATAGGACACTGTTCAGATCAAGGTCCCAATGTGACAGATACGAATGTTGCCAAACATTCTCAGAAATTTAGGTGCCTTGCAACCATGTTAATTATTAAGGTAGAATGACCATTTCCACTGGAATGAGAAATGTTTCCTCAATATAATTACATTCTCCTCCACACTAAAACCGTTTGAAAAAAATTGTGAATTAGAGTAGCAAAAAATGAAACCATCCTGTGGATTGTGCAAAATGAAGACATTAACTCTGAAACAAGGCATTGTTCCTGGAAACCTCTGAGTGTATCCCCAGAAGTACTGAGTCTCCTTAAATCAGGTTCATTTCAATAGAAGTTGCTATTCTCTTGGGAGGTGCTCAGCACCTTGAAGGACTGGGCTTTTGAGAGATGCTTTAGAGGTAAATCATCCTCTTCAACCTGTATTTTCCCAGCCCACAATTCTTTACACCTCATCACTAAGTGACCTTACATGGTAATGACTGCTGAACTGAGTAGATGTCTGCAATTTTAGAAAGTAATCACAGCTTCTGCTTTAGTGTCTCCCTGCTGCTTTCAACAATTTATGAACAATAGCTGATGATGGCTAAATAATTAATTCAGCTGAAAGAAAAAGAAATCTCTGAACAGATTTCATATTGTTAGGAAAAGAAAAATGTCACAAGAGGTAAAGTAGAAGGAAGAGAAGTCTTCCTATTCTATTTAAATACCATAGTTTCCCGCTTCTGTGTAAAAGATGACAGAAAGACATTGGAAAATCATGATGTCCTACCTTCTTTCAACAGATATATTGAGGGTTTTTTCGGCTTCTTGGTCTTTTCTTCCCGAGTCAAAATTACATACATGCCTATCTTGGGCTAAGTATTAGTCTGAATTAACTCCTATTAGTTCTTGGTTTTTACTTCAATGTTTTATTGTTAATTCCTTTTCTTGACATTTCTTGAGGACAGCACAACTGTGTTTAAGAAAAGAGTTTGGCTGCAAGTATTTATCTACTATAAACCATCTAAATGGCCTTCAGTTTTAAAAAGAGCCAGCATAGACGTAACCTCACTGTAATTTAAGGTACTTGCAAAATTCCTATTTATTTCAATTAAAATCATTTTAAGTGACCCATTGAAACACAGAGTGATATCTCTCCTTTCACTCATGTAGTAGGTAAAGAGCAAATTCTATTCTTTGGACTGCTGTGACGTGAATGACAAAAAAAAAAAAAAAGATCTAATTCCGTAGAGCTGCTAACAGCTGCTACATACAAGAGACTTGGGCCCAGAAGACCCTTTAAAGAAATGTGAAATTACACTTAGGCCACCGGGCAATATATCCTGATTTTCGTTAACACTAGGACTATTTCATGACAGGTAGACAATATAGAAGGGAGTGCAAATGAAAATTGCTCCCATTTAAAAGGCTTTTTTTCTATGAAGAAGCAGCTGCATAATAGCATCTATTGTCCTGCCCTAAATATAATTTCCTTTGTCACTCTGAGAGGCAGAATATTGGGCTAGATGGGCCAGCAGTCTGACTTAGAAAGACATTTCTTATGGATTACAATGGAGTAAGTAAGATCCATACTCTTCATCATATTGCCCAAAGGACGTTATGAGCAGACATATATTTGCTGGATCAGAGATGATAAATAAAATTCAGAGTAGAGAAATGCAGTGTTTTAATTCACACTGTTAGCAAAATATTAGAAGGAAAACAATGTTAAAAGTGAGAAAAAATAACTATAAAATATTTTTATGAGTCGTGAAAGGGACCAGCTCATATAAGTGAGAATTTGTTAATGTTGGTTCATCTAATATAGTGTACAAACTTAAATATGCTGAATTAAAATAAACTGGAAAAAAGCAAGATGTAAATATATATTTCTTTTGCAATGATCAAATATGTGAAGAAAAAAAGCTTACAGGAGAAGTTATTCATCCATATTTTAAATATAATTAGAATGATTCATTAAATGTTTTCAAAAAATATGAATGAGAATAAATAGTCTGAAAAATATCTGCATTTAAATTAGGCTCAAAGCTTTCCTGAAAATGCTATTGCCCTTTTCTCTTAGCAGATTTTGTTGTCCTGTAAAAGGCATCATTTCTAGAATAAAAATGAAGGTAAGTTACATACTGATTTTCAGCGCCTCCAGGGTTTGCACTTTTTCTCTCACTGTAAATCTCTTACTCACTTCTTCCTACCCTTCAATGTTTAATCTTTCTTTCAAGTAATAACCACTACCATGCTACTTGCTACTCCCCCTCTCCCCCAGTTAAGAGCCTTTTCTTGCTTCTCCGAGCTTGCATAACTTTGCCTATCACATAAAAAGACACAGGTGAGATAGCAGGAGCATAAGGAGAACAGAAAAATAATTTCCTAGAATTAGGAGTTTAAAAATTGTGTCATGCTCTACTGGTGAAAATAAAGCACCATTACCTTCCAAATTAAGCCCCTAGTAGATTTCCTAAAACAGATTCTGTAGGTTTCATAGCAATTCTCTTCCTCTTAGTAACTGTTACTTTTCAAAGATTGGCAAACAGTAGTTGCAATTTCTTTTCATCTAGTTTAGTGATAGCAACAAAAAATACTTTGTTATACAGAAAACTGTCTGAAAAGGATGGCGTGCCTCCAGCATAGTCACAAGAGAAAAAAAATTTTGCCAACCCACTTTGTTGTAGAAATATAACAACACATCCAAAATTAATTTTTTTTTTCTGGTTACACTAAGGAGAACTGACTTTTCTCTGACATCTGGAACTAATGCTCAGATTTCTCAGAATTCAAACCCTCTATACTTACAAGAGGTACCAACTATCCACAACAAAGATGTCTACTTAGTATCTAATTACCTTTGTTTAAGAGTAGCAGCAAAGCTATGTTTTTCATCAATATTGATAACTGGTTCTTCTAGTTATGCGTGTAAACATCCACTCACTACTGAAATACCTATTTGAGGTGCACGTTTGCAGCGACACTCTGCCCAGAGGCTTACTTCTGAAGAAAAACCCCTAAAATTTGTTTCCACTGAAAAAAAAAGGAAGAGATACTCTCTGAAATATCTGAATTCAAGAAAAGTTATTTTAAAAGCCAAGTTAGCCCTAAAACCTGAATTTGCCCTCTAAATCTCAAGGTCACCAGGGATACCCTAGCGTGACGCTATGCCTATTCAGCTTTGAGAAATAATTCTCTTCCATCACTTCCCCCTAGCTATGCAGCAGATTCAGCTCCTCTCTATTTATACTGGCTTCCTTCATGGTTGTGTAGCATACCTTGTTATCTTTTTCAATGTATTTGTTATCAGTGGTAGCTGCCCTCAGATACATAATGTTCTCTTCACCTGTGTAAATTCAATGTCAGCTTGAGGTCAAGTTGGCACACGCACACAAATATGTGTCAGAAGTGTAACTGAACTCTGCATCTACATTTAAAATTTCTCCTGACTTCTGGGACAGAGCCTGACAAATCATATTTAAAAGAAGATAGCTCCAAGCTCAGCAGTTTGTTCATCAATTTAGATTCAGTTTTCAAGGTAGACAGGACACTGTTCTTGAAATACCTATGAGGAAACTAGACCTGGATAGCTATTTTGAGTTAATGTGATTCAACGATTGCCTCTTCAAAATGTCACTTAAAGTATCTGCCCATTCATCTGAAGTCTGCTTAATGCAGAAACAAAATAAAAATGGACTTAGACAAACATTTTGAAACTCAGCCTAAATCAGGCCTATATTTAGATTCCTAGCCATGTGGGACAATTTTTTAGAAAAACTGATCATTCAGTTTCTGAGGGAAATCAATGTGACTTGCAGATAATCAGCTGTCTAAAATACTTAGGCCAGTTTTTAAGTGTCTTCAGTACTTCACCTTCATCAGTTTCATACATTGCATTGCTAGTAAAGAGAAGATTTTATCAAAGGTATGAAAGTTCTGATTTATTTAACTTTTTTTTTCACATTAACTCTTCGCAAAATAGTATTCTTTACCTTTTTTGTGATGTTGTTAATTTGGGAATTTCTTTTGTATTTATATGTTACTCTTTTTATTGTCCATGAATATGTATTAAGAGATTAAAGACAATGAGTAAAACACTTTCTCACACCCTGTCTCTTCTTATCTAGCCACTGACTTCCAAAGAGCCAGGATTTCATCATGGAAGCCAAGCACTTGAGTTGTAAGATACAACCTGCTGCCAACTGCAATTTCATCTGGGAGTAAAGCATCTCATTTCCCTTGGCAGAGGTCTGAGAAAATATTTCAAAAGAGCATTTGCTGATCTTGCAGCATAACTACTCTACTTTCTTCATATTTAAGGCTCTTAACAGAGTACAGACTCCTATCTCTCATCAACTGATTCTTATCTGTTTTCCCTATCATCCCTTTATCTATTTGTTTATTTTTTAAGGTGCCTATTTTCTTACCCAGAGTGCGTCTTCCATTCTGGAGCAGTTAATTAGCTGTTCTCTTGCAGATTGCTCTTAAAACTGTTTATACAACCCAATAAGAACTAAAATAATACAATGATGAGAATGTTAAGGTTATTTCTACATCCCATTATTGTCTTATTATTTCCTTGTACTCCCCCACCAGTCCATCTAGACCCACCTTTTACTTCTGAGTTTAAGGCAGACTTTTTTTTTTTTTAGCTATTGGTAGCTCACATACGAAAATAGAGTCCTAAGCTACATTAATTGTTCTAAATGCTATGATCATCTGCAAAATAAATATTACTGAAAGTCATAATGGATACAGGATACTCACTTCCGTTATGAGAAAAAAGGTTTGGGTTGGTTTTTACTCAAGTTCACTAACTTATAATGAAATCCTACTAGTAGAAACAAAAATACCTGATAGTTTTCATCGCAATTCACAGACTGAAGAAGTGCTAAATTGAAGACTCACCTTTAATCTGTCATGTTATACAGAAGAAATCTGAAAATTGCCTTTTTTATTTGTTTGTTTGGGTTTTTGTTAGAGAGGACATGACCAATAACTTCTACAACCTGGTGGAATCTATTCAATTTTTCTGGCCTTTCAACTACTCTATAGAAAGATTCAATGACATTTCATTCACGTAAGAAAAAAATGAAATAAGCACTAGGACTGTGTAGTATATACTCTAGAAAAACTTCCATTCCTTATGATTTTAATTTTCTGATGATTGGCACATGACGCTGATCCTTTTTTTTTTCCTTTAAAAGAAAAGCAGCACAATTCTTTGATTTCATTAAATAATGTTCAGAACTTTTTTTTCGTGTTTCTTCAAATCCAAGATGAATATTAGACTCAACAGATAAATGAGCAAATGGAGAATTGACTCAAGCTTTACATTTTAGACATTAAAATTGAAATGATCCCTCTGAAGAATTTGATTTTCATCTTCATGACTATAAGCATTACTACAAGAGGCTGCTAGAACAATACAAGCTTTTAGCCTTTTGTTGTCTTCATATTTCCTTTAGGGTAAACTTCATAGTAAAACTTTTCAAGAAAGTTAAAAATACTTTAAACAAATTGCTCTGTGAGTAAGTACACGAATAAGTAGCATGGAGGATCTTAATCAATGGACTGGTGGCATTACTTATGAGTGAACTACAAAAATTCCCTAATTGATTCCAAAAGAATAAGCCACACCATTATGTGTACTACTTGTATGGATACAGTCATCTGAAAACAAGCTATTCTAACGTATCGGAAACATTTTTCAGAATTGTTTCAGTACCTAAGAAACAAGACTCCTCAGTCAATGAATTAATAAACAGTCCTCAGAAACCTGGTTTGAAAATCTGACTAACCAAGAGAGCCACCAGTAACAGTAACAGCAGGCAGGCAAATAGTGACACAGAAACTAGTTTCTTCTATAGTAAAAATTAAAATACTATCCCAGTCAGAGATTTCTCTTCTGAGTATAATATCGTACCAACTCTGAATTATACATTTTGGAATATATACAGGAAGCTCTCAGATTCAGAAAAACTAATTTAGGCTTATCATTATGTTTATTAGTTCTTGGAATTAAATTAGGAAACATTAAATATGATATCTTGTAGCTCACTTGCCTAGTCTCATGAAAATGAACAGAAGTTTCTAATTACATAATTAGGACTGCACTAGCAAAAACTGTGCTTAGCGGGTACACATCTGACCAGTTCTGTGGCATCTTTAAGGGCTAAATATGTGACAGTAAATTGCATTAAGATCAGAATCTTTTGTATTTATATTTCATCACATCAGTGTTTCAGATTTGAACAAAGAGCTTTAGGGATCATGACCTATTTCTGATATTCATCAAGAAGTAAGGCTTCCATAATATCAAATTGTACTTTTTAGTCCTTAAACATTCATTCCTTCATAAAAATTTCAAACAAGGAAAAATCAATAGACTTCATTAAACTTCAGAAGTTGATAAATTTTAGTGAACCACTAGCGCAGATTCACGATCTTGGTTTAAAAGATTTCCTCAATTAAGAGCTAATAGTGTAACCAAATTAGAAGCTTACATCCATTGAGATTAAAGATTTGTTAAAATATTATACCATGAAGATACTCAGGAACGGCAGCGTTGTTCTTCCAACAACTGTTAATTTTAAGTGATAGAAACTTATTTTAGATTACTGCTTTCCTCAGTCAAATGTAACATACCAGATTGCTGCAAAAAAGCTTGGCCTTTTTCTGCCAAGCAATACAAACAAATAATCAAAGCAAGAGTAATTTTTTAAAAAGTATTTGCAAGATACTTGCACATGTTCCTTAATTTTTATTATTTATTGAATTTTAAAATATAGCCTAAGATGAAATAATGCAAGGACAAATTCATACAAAGACATGTTCTAGAAAATGCAAGGGATGTAGAGGACCTTACAAACTGGGTATTATAAACAAGGGAAGAAGCGAACAAAAAGCAGAACACGGGAGCAGATGGCCAGCATGAAATTCTGGAGAGGACTTTTGGGTTTTGTTTTTTTACAAACCAATCTGTCTGAGAACATGTGTAATCCACAGGCTGCCAGAAAGGGGTGGATTGTGTTCAAACTCTGGCTGTATAAGAAGGAATAATTTTTCAAAAAGGTCTATTTTGTAACCTCTGCAATGGAAGGAACATCTGTGTGTGATAGAAAAGATTATTTTAAAACCATCATGTTATCTATCCATTTGAATTAGATGATCCTTTCCCTATAATTAAGATTAACTTGCAATTATATGTCATGCCAAATTAATACAAATTAAAGTGCAAGCACCAAAAAGAGACCAAAACAGGTGGAACATACACATTACTGACCAAAAAACCCAAATATTGACTAATATAGTCAATACCACACAAATGAACAAGTCATTGCCACGTTAATGTGATGAAATTCATCCCTGATCACTGTCATCAGTACATTTGTTTGCATTAATAAATGGAATCATATGTTTACATAAACGATAGTATTATCATATCAGTTCTGTGATGATATGTCACAAGCAAAAGTATAGACAATGTATGTTGACAGCTCCTTTAGCTGTAGGAAATGGGGAAAAAAAGAAAAAAAAAAGAAAAAAAATTATCTGTCTCAGAAATTCCCACAGCTAAAACTACAAAGGGACTTCGGTGTCCTGCTACCTTGTGAAACTCCGATGAGTTTCACATGCAACTCACAGAGAGTTAGTCTTTTAAAAACCCCACAGATAGGGAAAGATGAGCAAGTTAGTTACAACTTAGAACTCTCAGCAAAATCAATAGTGTCAGGTACCTGGAAAGATTGCTTGTGGCCAACGGTACAAATTAAGGGTCAGGTGATAGTTGAGCGGTGTTTGGCACAGCTCATCAATGCCTAAGTATGGGATGCAAACATCTTCGTCGCACTGGGAATATATTTGCATTAATTAATGAGAACAGATATCATTAGAGTGAGAAATTCTGAGATCTTCAGAAGTGCCTACAGTCTTGGGGATACTTTCTTTGAAAAGAATGTGTTCTCAGCTTGTTTTTTTAGCTTATTAAAGGGTATGTTGCAAAGAGGGCTGACTTGGCCACGTGATACAATACATAGCAATACATCGAGCAGTATGTTGAACCGGGAATTCCAAAATGCATAGTTGCTTAAGAGCAGTATGGCATCAAAGAAGAATGAGCTTTACATCTCCAGAAAGCTAATTAGCCTAAGCAGAGAGCAAGCATGATATGGCTGTATTGCTCCAGCCACAGAACTACACACATTATTATTAACTCTTGTGTCTCTGTCCTCTTCTAAGTACTGTAAAAAAACCCTTAAACAGCCTTGAAAAATCTCACCTTACAATGCAGTTTTTTAAAAACAAAAGAAGAAAGATCTGAGTATATCTATCCTTCTCCACCCCTTTAACCTGACAAACCTTCTCAGAGGTTTATACAATATTTTACAATGTGTCATTATCTAGGAAACCATTAATTAGACAAAAAACCTTAGGCTTAAATCCATATAATTAGCTATATAATTATTTTAAAGGCTTGGAAGCTGAAACATTTTAGTACAATTATTATAAGTACTAGCAATCATAATTACAATACAATTTGTCAAATCTCAAGTCTTTGTGTTGGAACTTAGAAAACTGAATGGATTTGCTTTCATCGTATGGCTCTGCATAGGTGGAAAATTGAGAAAAGATAAACACAGTTCACAAGCAAATTTGTACAGGTAGGGTCCAAGAGAGAGAGTAATGATAGTCATCTAGTAGTGGATGTTACAAAATGCTCTCAGACATTAGGAAAAAAGATACAATGGACTATTATTTCTTTCCTTGAAAGGTGATGTGAAATTGTAAATGCTTTTAAACTTCGACTGAGAAATTCAATACAAATCTGAGTGTTTAGAACTGAAAATTGAACCTTTTTTATGCATAGGTCTAGGCAACTTTTATCTGACAGGTAAATTCTCAGACAGATGTAGGAATTTTTCCTAATAGATGCATCCTGGGATTCCAGGTGCACTCACAGACTAAAACCCTGATCAACGCCTTCTCTGGAAGAACAAAAAGTCTTTGGGAATAGGAAGAAGGCTTGGGGAATTGGGGAAAGAAAAAGAGAGTGAGAGAGAGAAAATGAGAGAAACAGAGAGGTGGGTGTCTTTCTGACAGTATTAGCGGCAGCAGTCTGTGTGGCTTTGCTTTCACTTTATCTGTCATATATAAACAGTGATTACCTTTTTGAGAATTCTTGTTGTTTTGAATTTCTGTTTTACTTCAACCAGCTGTGAATTGTGTGATTTTAATTAGTAGAATAACTAGGTATTCCTTGGCTGTGACTGTAGAGTATCAATAAATCAGGGCGCTAGGAAACCTAACAGGTATCTGACTACTCCCTCATACCTTTCAAGGTCGCCGAAATGTAACTACACTGGGCCTTTGTTTCCACACCCTTGGGCCAGATGTGACTGGCACCGCTGGAATCAGGGTGGTGGCGGGGAAGCATTGCCAGCCACAGAAGGGGATCTGGCACAGGTGAGGAACCAGGGAATGAACGAGGGCAGAACACCCAACTCCAATGCTGTCAAAGGACGGCAACTGCAATGCTGTTAAAAGACCCAAGGCCAGGCTGAGGGGCTCCCTACCAATGCTCACAGGACTGGTGCTGGTGCAAGTGCATACAAGGAACTGGCTCATGACGCATCTTTGCAGACTCTTTGTAGAACCACTTACAGTGGCAGGACTCTTTCCAATGCATTGTTGTTTGTTTGGTTGATTTTTTTAATACATATATTTAAGCACAAACATATATTTAATTCTCCTCACAGGGCACAACAAAAATTCCCCAACAATATTCACATCAACTACTTGCTTCTACAGATCCAATCCTATCACACTGCACCATTTGCAAATGTTAGTAGAAAAAGCTTTAGACCTTCAGCAGTTAAATAAATCACAACTAATTGGTCAGTTCTATCCAGTTTGCCATGAAAAGAACCAAAAATCATATAATGGATGTGGTTACAAAGGAAATAATCAATTCAACATCAAGACTGGGAGACTGTGTGGGTAAACAACTACAGTTCCATTAAGCAGCAGGAACAAGCTCCAGCCCAGCTGGAATCTTTGAATCAAACTAGTTAAAGCTTGAAATGGGGGGGGGGGGCGCGGAGACACAAACAAAAAAACCCAAAAAACAACACAAAAATCCCCATACAAAAACTACAGATAGAAAGCTAATCCCTTGAAAATCAGGACACACAGCACAAAACTGAGAATAAAAGGCAGGATAAGCAACAACAGGAGGTAAACTAAGAGAGACCTGAATTAGAGCAGGTACAGATGAAGAACTAGTCTAAAACATGAGTGAGGCTAGGATCCAGAATGCCAATTCTATGTGAAATAGGGAAGAAGAAAAACTGTAGCTACCTTTGGACCTGTTTTTTTTCATTTGTGATTGCAACTGCAGAACCGTGGAAAGGCTGTTAGGTGTGAAGAAACCTACAGTCAAATAGAAGGAATGAAGAACTGAAAGCAGAGAACAGCCAGAAGTCTCACTCTTTAGATGAGTTAACTGTTGGGGATTGTCATGACAAAATGGAGGCAGTCTTCGAAGCACAACAGTGTGAAGATAATGAATCAGACAGGAGACTACTTTATACCAGAAAACAGAGCAAAACAGGGGGGAGGTAATATATGAATCACTCCTCCAAAAAGTTGTCAATATCCAGGCTGATGGATTACCCCTTATATATCAATCCTGGTTTACTGTGATAATAAGTCTCCATTTTACTCAATATTTTATTGCATAACAAAGACCACCTTTGTTATTCTAGGCATCCTAATGCACACAGTTAGTGCTCTGTTGATGAATCTGTATCAAACCCTTTTTAAAACACTTCTTTCCAACATACTTTTTCTCATAATTTAAGTGTGGCTTCCATTTTCTCTTTGGAGCATTGGATTTAGCCATTTTAAAACAAGTTTGAATAAGCCTTACTTCCCAAGAGATGCAGGTCATAATGTGAAAGCGACCTGTCTTTATTTATCCCTAAAAAACGCCACAACATCTGCTGGTAATTACTTTCTGTTTGTACTCAATGGGTTTTGTGTTGGGAAAGTTTATCACCTATGTGTGTATAAGTGCATGGGCTAGAAATGCACATATGCAGCTGTAAGTTTAAGAAATCATATCGAGTCAAGTGAAAACCAGAATACAAAAACAAGACAAAAGTTTTGTCTTTGCTTTTCTGCCTCACACAAAGAGGCCAAATTTTTTTCAGCTTCTTTGTAGTCCTGGACTTGACAGGAAAGAAAAACTGAAATGCATGTTTTGGCCTTATTATCAGCTTGTATAAATGAGCACTATTATGTAAACCTTAATGGAGAGACTCTGTCACATGCCAGTTGAAGATGTGTCCTGCTTACAGTAATTTCAAGCATTTGTCAGGCTGTCGAAAACAGAGGTGATTACAGCCCTGATGTCTTCTTGTATCATGTCACCGAGAACTGCAGAAGGGAAAAGCATGTGTTACTCAGCTTGCTCCAGCACCACCGATTCCCTTTGGCTCCCTGCATCTGATCTCAGAGTTCAAAAGTCAGAAAACTATGCTGCTGTGACAGCTTTATGTTTAGAAATAGGAGGCAAAAAGTGCCCTCCTCTCTCATAAATCCAGAGTGGATTATAACAACACTTGCAGCAGAGAACCAATGTGACCATGTGATTTAAGTGCCAAATTTGTGAAAAGAGGAACCAATGTTGGAAATTGAATATGGTTTAATATTTTCAAAGATCTGAACATGAAGCTCCACACACCCCCCTCTCCCATGCATTTGTGAGCAACAATGTTTTTCTCACTGCAGTACTCCACATCTGGGGGAAAAAAAAAAATGGAAATGGAGAAAGGAAGAATTGGGTCCAGAGGGTGATTCCCTAGAGGGATATCCAAAGCTCTGGTTTTGGTGTTCCAGTTCCCTGTGCAGAAGGGAGGGGAGACGCTTGAGAAATTCAGAAATCTATAAATGAATATGGCAGAGACAGGAAGGACTGCAGAGATGCAGTTCCTGCTCCCAGAATTGTGTGGTGTTCCCATTAAAGAAGAATTTTATTAAAAAAAAAAAAAGAAAAGAAATAATAATAATAATAATAATAATATATATATGAACATAGGAACTAAAATCTGTCTCCCTGCTAAGGTCTGACTGTCCAAGCTGACGTGTTACAAAGTCACCATGCTGCTTCTTGCTTTTTCCGTATTCCAGCTTCATTACAATCGCACACTTCTACAGTACTATACTATCACCCAATTCAGCAGAAAGGTGCAATATCCCTTCTATCTCATAAAGTCCATATTGAACTATTGAAGACATAGTCCTGGAAATTGAGAGATGAAACACTGAATCTTGCAAGTTAAAAAGAAAATCAACAGCAAGAAATATTGAGGTATAATATTATTGCATGGCTTTTCGTTGAAAAGCTTTTTCTTCAACCATGTTAATTTTATTTAATTGGTCGGATATTTTTTATTTCATGGTTAATCAGAGACAAGACCACAAGTACAGAGAGAACCTTCAGCTCAAAAGCAGAAGTCAGTTTACTTGCCTAAGGGTCATACAACTGCTAAGCAGAGTTTTATCAGCTTGAAATTTTGGACTGAAGCAGTCCAAAATAGTGCTGTGAACATACACATATGTAGTTGAACCAACACACTAGGTACAACTGCATTACTGAAGCACTCAGTGCACCAAAGGAATGACTAAGGTTTTATTTGCTGTAACCTCTCATGGTTTCAGGACAAGTCCACAGAGCAACTTCTCTGGCAAGAAAGTTCACACCAGTTGCTAGTCCTAGGTGTTCACTGTGCATGCATGGAAAGCTAAATCCTAGACAACTTGGCATGCATACAGGTGCATATCCATGCATTTAGGGAATTATATTCATTTCCTTTTGCACCCTAAGTTGACTGAGAGCAATGGAATTAGATGTAGGATGGGTAACTTGGGAGGCATGCAATGAGAAGTGAGCCTCCAAAATACATGAAAGAACAGCTATCGCATCACTGGTTTTGTGGACTGTGAGGTTAGGGGAAGCCCAAGGTAGCACCGGTGGAGAAGACAGAAGACATTAAAAACCTAGAATATGACCATACAATTTTTTTTCCTAATTATCCCTCACTTTGTCCTATCAACATCCCAGCTAAAGGGTGGAGGTACATGTCTTTGCTGATTTTAAACACTATGGAATAGATCTCTGGATTTAATTTTAAAAGTCTTGGTTCCATTTAAAACTTCTTTTACACTTACTTTTTGGGCATCTTCAGAATAAACAATGCCAACACTACTATTGCTCTCTATAAGCGAGAACTGATTTGATACGGTTCTTTTGCTTTTGAGATTCTCTCTCTCCCCATCAAATAGGCATACAACTTTTACTTTTGTAAAGCATTTGAGTATCTAGGAAATCTGTGTTTGAACGCTATTTCAAGCCAAACAACACAGTCTAAAATAAAAAGATCAAAGTTAAAAGAAAGGAGAGAGAAATATTTCTTACTCAGAGAAAAACTATTATAGCTTGAATGACCTTTTGGTAGATTTTGGTTTCTTTATTAAGCTTCAAAATATTGTGCTGCATAGTTTGATACCCTGAATTTCCTTCATTTTCTTTTTTGGAAACTACATCAAAAACATCAAAAGGGACTGTTGTGTTCAGAAACCAAGAGTATGGGGAGCACAAAAGCAGATTGCCAGAAAAATAGAAAAATAATCAGAAGTCTCTACTCTTTAGAGACTAGGATTAAGGTTCAGCCAGTCTAATAAGTGGGTATTGGATTTAGAAAACCTGGTAACCCTTGTGTAAAAGAAAATAACCTGAATCTGCACCATATTGGGAAAAATATTCAGAAAATCAAAATTGCTAGTTGGTAAGTCTTTATTAAACCTGTTACACTGGCATCTGGTTAACCCTTCCAAAAAAAGACATAGCTTTCAGATACTGCTTTTTAATTTCCACCTAGGGAAGAATTTCTGGCCCACGGGGAGGAAGTTCACTATAAATCTTTTATTTGTAGGGGCATTGTGAAGTAGAACTAGAGACGGGCATCAGAGGGTATTCACAAGCTGTCATAAAATGCGATTTTTTTATTGTTATTTATTTAGTTTTAAGAATTATTATACACTGAAGTAACTTCCTTTTAAGGTAGCCTCCCCATATGCAATTTGTAACACATCAGATGAAGCACGTTAGAAATATCTAGACCTCTCCCTCCTATTAAGAAACATACGCTCTGCTTCCAAAACCTACGTGGAAGTGACCAGATGACCCAATTTGCAGGACAGTCCTATTGCTCGTCCGTCTTTACAGGAAAGTTAGAGCCTGAACAGGACATTTAGGTAGTGGAATTGTACACTGCAGTTCCACTTCACTCCATTTCAAAAATCATCTGTTATAAGTGCCTCTTATTCCTAGCCCTAGTCCTTGAGCAAAGTATGGCAGGCAAAGCTTGGCAGTAGTATTCATTAGTAATGACGCCTCTTCAGGTCTGTTGGCAAGCGGCTAATACACGATTCAGTGATCCAACAATTCCATGAAATCAATAAAAAATCTCAAACTTTACATTGCCAGTGCCACAAATTCCTTGCAGTATTGCCAGAACGTTTTTGAAAAACCATGGAGGGGGAAACAAGTGGCAAGGTATTCCTACCAGAGCATTGACTAGATGTTGAAAGAAGGATTTACTGCTAAGGACCAGTCTGTTTGTATTAATTAGTTCCTTGCCCAGGGGAGATCAATTCTTCATTTTCATGACTGTTGAAGTTTACCAAATGAAAAATGGAAAAAGAAATCATTAGTGCAAATCACTAAAGTTTGTCATCATGACTGATTTATCATCTTTTGTCTTTTTCATGAAACTGTAAAAACAATTATTTTCTGGAATGGCTTACTTTGTAAGCCCCTGTTGTCTGACACTGTAAATAATTTAATTTTTTTTTTACATGTAAATAGAAAGAGCATCCTTAAAAATCATAATGTTACTCTACTTGGGCTTATTTTGGCAAACTTCTTTTACAATGTATTGAAATGCCCTAGTTTATACTGTATCACCCTGGGGGAATGGGGTGAGTAGGTGTGTTTACACACAGTTACAGAACTTCAAAGCCCTTATTAGACTAAACTGAAACAGGGTGATTAACAATGTAGGTTGTGAATTGCAGTAGTTTTCAGTTTGTCTGCCTCTGCTAAGAAGATACTCGTCTTGAGGCTAGCACAGTGGATTGCCTGAATTGCACCCCACTAAATCCAAATGGGGTTATCCCCTCCAACTGGCTGAACTGTAGTGTGGTAAAATCAGCTGTTAGATATCACCAGGATTTGCAACATTTGTTTGTGTTGCTCAGTGTGCTCAGGTCCATTATCTAACATTTTTATGGCAGTCTGTGTCTTTAGATGGGTTTCACTGAAGAGCTTTCAATAAACATGTAATTGACTTTTGGGATGTTGGCTTGATGTAGGAGCAATAAAATTAATTCATTTTGACCAGCTGAGTGCAACTCAGTTTTGGGAAGAGAGAATCAGTTGTCTGTATTGCTGTTATCAGGATGAACACTTTGGCTACAGCATTCCTCACCAATTTAGCTTTTTTTTTCAGGGTGTAAGCAGCTCTTTGTCCTACACATGTAACTCCAACAGGCTATAGGCTGTGCTGTTCAGACAAACAGTATACATATTGCCTTTAAATTATAACATCATGGGGCAATTAAAGAGAAAACAGTTTATATGCTGTTAATCTATTTCCCAATTTTTCAGTTTTCTGATTGAAACTGCTAACAGTGTGTGAAATAGTAGACTAGAAATGCACAGAAGGAGATAGGAATAAATACATTCATTACACTTTCTGAACACTTCAGCAATTCTTGAATTTGTCACAATGTTAGATTGAATTATAATGATAAATATAATACAAAAAACCAAGTCTGAGATGTGTGAGAATTCTGAACTTCATGACCTTACAGTAGGGTGTGTTATTTGTATTTGGGTTTTGAGCATTGTTTTGTATATAATGTTAATGGTCTAACAAATAATGCCAGGCAGAATTCATGCCATATATCCAGTGGAGGAAGCATAGAAAGAGAAGATGTTAGATAATTTAGGGTATGGGGAAGTGTTCTATTCCTCTTTGAAAAGTTTCCAGGTATGTAGGATCATCACAGATTCCTAGTCTGAATCTCTCTGGCTCTAACTCTGTCTTTGCTCTTTTTACATCCAGACCACATCTCGACTTGCCTAAATTCTCATCATTTGTTGCTCTTAAACTTGGGCAGTTTATGTAGGCTAAAGGAATACTTCTTATTTACAAATACAAGAATTTATTGCTAGTCTGAGTGAAACAGTCGAATCAAAGAATCCTTTTCAGCCTAGATTTAACTATTACAGAAAAGGGAAGAAAATATTACTACTGAATAAAAAGTCCCAATAATATCACAGTTAAAATTATTATACATGCTTTCTGGGCCTTTCCACTGCTCCACTGGGTCCCAGGATTGGCAGCCTCAGTCTGGGGGAAGGTTGTATTGAGTCATCAGCATCCTAACTCCTTTCTGGAAGGAGTATGGTGTTGATGATGAAGATTCTCTTCACTCTGAGATATACTTGGAATTATTTGCCTACATTTTCTACCATGCCCTACACTTTACTCTTTCTTCATTGCTCTCTAATTCCATGATCCAAATCCAAATTTGGTATATATACTATTTTGCATACAATAGCTACCTGTTCATTGTTATTCCTTAAATTGTTTTACCCAGCTCCCAAAGATGCATTTATTTAATAACGGATATTTAACCACTGGTAGATTGTTTATAGCTGTAAGGAGTCTGGTAACATTTTTTGCCCACACTTTCAAGGCCTTTACTATAATCCCCTGTACTCCTCTACACTGCATTTTTATTCTAGGATCATAAATAGTGCACTCTACACAGCATAGCTGCTTGTTATTGCTATCTATTATTTACAAAAAGTACATATAACAATAGATGTTATACCATGCAATTGAACAAAGCTAAGCAAAAACTAAAGCAAACAAGAGAACAGCCACTTTGTTAGACAGCTGCTACAGCTAAACAAGCTTAAAGAAACTTCCCTGAAGTCCAAGTCCAGGTAAAGCCTGACAAGCCCTGAGGTCTATCTTGTTAGCTTAGGACAAAGCCTGTGGGCTGTTGCTGCAAAGGTTACACCATATTCACTGAGCTACAAATCTACAGTCTCTTCTTCTGTTAGATGTTAGTGCTCATCACAGATATCATGCTAGGAAATGGCTGTACCCTAGGGTAGCACTTAGGCCCTTGTCTAAATCTCACAATTAAGATTTCAAATATGACATAAAAAAGAAGCATCATAAGGAATGCTGAGAGGCTCAAGGCTGAAATAACAAAATCATGTAGTTTAGCTTTATACACAACTTGATCATTCTGTTTTCTTTCCATACTGATTTGAGTTTGTGCCATAAATCAAACATAGGTAAGCTGCATGGAAATTCTGCAAACTTCCCCGTGTCACTATAGGGTCTGATATGGAAATTATTCCATGAGTGCTATCGACATGCGAGATTACAGTAATAGTCCCTTTTAATGTTCAAATCAATGAATAACAGAAACATTGATATAAGAATATTTTCACCTTACTACTTAGTCATCAGCCAGACGTAAGTATGTATGCCAGATCAGAAGCATTTGCTCACAGGTTTCAAACACAAAGTACAAGTGTTTCACTACACAACCCAACAAGCAGAAATTCCCCTCAGAGAACTCCACTATGCTTTGTAAATCTTCATGCCTTTATAAGCAATGGGAACATGGCATATAGGTGGCTAAGATCAGAGATTTAGCAATAAAATACCATTTCATCACTTACCTTTTTTTAACCGGAAAGTCCATCCTTTTATGATGGAAATTCATCAGTAACCTGCCACATTCAGTCTAATCCACATTGAACGGATGCCCACCTCAGATGGACAATTATTTTCACTGTGTTTTCATCAGTCTTGTTAGAACAAGAATTTAAGAGGAATAGTTTAAAAACCCAACCAAACCAGCCTTATCTGTAACAGGCATTTCCTCTAAAAGCTGTTGGAGTAACACACAAGTTCTCACAATCACTAATCATGAATTACTAGTTCTTCTGTGAAAAGAAGAGGATTTGCTCTGGGGAGGTCAATCAAGGTCTTTCCCTAAGCATTGGTATTTAGATTTCTATTTTTCTCCTTTTTTTTCAGACATTTAGTATATGATATCCACCAACAGTATGTTTTCTAAAAAAAACATGATAGTTGGATGCTGTATATATGTTCACATTCAATAAATGTATAGTTCAGAAGTCTTCAATGTCAGCAGGAACAGATGGCTTTGTAGGCATTTATAATTATTCTATGAAGTATTTCCTGCCTATATTTTCATTTCTTTATTTTCTTTACTTGAGCAAAGAACATTTCTAGCAAAGATCAGTCCTTTTACTGTGTGGAATAGCACAGTCTGCACATGTTCCTGGGCAGGAGTGCTTCACCTCCATAACAAGTACACACAATGTGTGCACCAGCGACTCCTGTAAAGAGACAAACGATGAAATATGCTAAAATTCAATTCTCAGTAAAGGATTGTAACTAAAACTTCAGCTATTTAGGTCCTACAAATGAAAAATGTGAAAAAGGACAACATGTAAACCTCTCTTACTAATTTAAGTAAATTTCATTCACAGACAGCATTTCATAAATCTGCAATTACTGGTTTTGTCATACAGTAAATCTGAAAATTAACACTGTCATTTGAAACAGCATATTATCAATGGAAAATCTTCAGAAGTTCCAGTTTCAGGTACCTGTTGAGAAGCTGTGAATACCTACCTTAATTTGAAGCTTTTCACAATGTCTGCAAGATAAAGCTATGAATCATTGTCTCAGCCAGAACTGCACTCTGCAAAATTTAACATTAAACTATAGAGGTCTTTTTCTGATGCGGTATCAATCTATGCAGAGTACAAAGGCAGAAAAAGAGGTGAAAACGCCTTATAGGTGCACTGGGATTGCAGGTATAGAGGTTGTACGGGGTGTGGGTGCCCAGGTGCTGGCAGCGGGGGCTGCAGGGCGGCCTCTGTGAGGAGAGGCCGGGGCTGCCCCGTGCCGGGCAGTTCCAGCCAGTTCCAGCTGGCTCCAATGGACCCGCCACAGGACACAGCTGAGCCCCTCAGCAAAGCTGGTGGTGCCTCTGTGATAATGTGTTTTAGAAAGGCCAAAATGCTGGGCAGGCAGATTGGAGTGAGAAAAAAAGAAGTGAGAGAAACAGCCCTGCAGACACTGAGGTGAGAGAAGGAGGAGGGGGAGGAGGTGCGCCAGCCGCTGGAGCAGAGGTTTCCCTGCAGCCCGTGGAGGACGACATCAGAGCAGATGATATTCCTGAAGGAACTGCTGCCTGTGGAGACCCCACACCAGAGCAGAGGAAAAGTGTGAGGAGGAAAGAGCAGCAGGGAGAAACCACCACATACTGACTGTCACTCTCCACCCTCTGTCCCCCCTGCGCTGCTAACGGAGGGGTAGAGGAGTGGAGTTGAGCCGGAGGAAGGGGGAAGGAAAGGCATCATTTTAATGACTTTTGGTTCCCACTACCTCACTACCTTTTTTTTTATTATTATTTGAATTGGAAATAAATTAAGTAAATTTTCTCCAGGTCAAGTCTGGTTTGCCCATGACAGTGCTGTAATTGGTAAATGAACTGCTTATCTTCATGCCAACCCATAAGCTTTCTTGCTCTTGTCCTTCCTATTTTCTCCCCTGTCCTGCTGAGGGGGAAAGCAAGCAAGCAGTTCAATGGGATTTTGGATGTTTACCACAGCTAGCCCACCACCGAGGGGAAGAAAATTTAATGTCAGTACATTATGTCCATTTTAGGTTAATAAACATGGAAAAAGTAATGCTGTAATGAAATAGATAACAGTGGTAACAAAATAATGACATAGTTTTGTGATGGTAGAAAGCACATGTATAAAGATTGTTCAAAACAGTCTAGCAAGGACTTATGGTACATAAGCAGAGGGGCTAGTTATGTTTTAAGACGTGTAATGGTTCAATTACACACCTTATCAGAAGCCCAGGTCTGGCATGTCGTTTGCAACCTTGGACAGAAACTGCTGGCGGGGGTGGGGGGACTACAAGGCTTATCTGGGGATTAGGAGTCCTATTTGAAAAGGCTTCAAGTGCTGAATATGCTCACTCCTCTTTTTTCAAGGATGAAAGAGGACTGGATTATGGTGTATAAATGTTTAAAAGGGTCACACATGAAGACCCTGAGAAAAGCCTGTTCTGATTCCAGGGGATTATTAAAGCAAGAAGTCATTGCTCTGAAGCTAGTAAACAATCCTTCAGAATCAGCAATATACTGGATGTATGTGGATTTCAAGAAAATCTACAGTTGTCATAATTATTGTAATGAGTTCATAAGGAATCGTAAACATGATAGCTGAACTTTTAAAATTTATTGTTAGCTGATGAACATTAGGGTAAAACCTAATGAATAGATTATGTTGCTTATATTTTCCTCAGTACTCTGAACACCTTGCATCTGCCCCTGAAACTTTTAATAGTAGCTGACAAAATATTGAATAAGACTGATTATTGCCTGAGCAGGGCAGCAGACACAGGTATGACAACTCCTTTGAGAAATCCAAAATAGTGAAAGAAACTCTTCTTCAAAATAGTGACAAGAATATGCACCTCATTGTAAGATCAAAGGAGATTAATAGATATGTTTATGAACATACGTTATTGATCTCAGAATGGTTATTTGCACTACTAGAATTATGAATGTCTCATTTTTGCTTCCATATTTTCAGTAATAAAGTCACACAGTCTGATTTATATTTGTGCAAGTCAAAAAAATAACAAAAAAAATGAGACAATAGCGACTACAACACATTTTGTTTTTTTCCCTGGAGAATTTGTCCAGATGCTTGTGAAAAATCTTAAGATTTGTTTTATTAGCCCACTTAATCTGCTGAAGCCCCAGGCATGTCCACAGCAGATTTTCAGGTCAATCTGGCAGTTCTGGAATTACTAGAAGTACATGACAGTTGCTGTAGACCTACAGAGTCTGCCCAGCACTCTTGGGAGACACATTTTACTCCTCATCTGATGATCAGTAGATTAATGCATGTGTTCTTCCCACAGACTAAGAGCATAACTGCAAAGAAATGGGTATAGAAACTGGTCACTTGAAAAACACATACCCCAGAAGTGACCTTTACTCTTGAAAGTTCTTCAAAAAGTGTAATTTTGCTGAAACCATCACTGAAAACAGGTATCACAAAAATGTCAGAAACCCAAGCTCCTTTTTTCTCATTTTTTCGCTTGATGTAATTTAGTAATAATAATAAAATGCAACAAAAAAGACATATTCAATCCTTCCTTACTTTGTTTGCAAAGCTTTGTTGTTCAGAGTGCATTGATGCCATAAATAAATACCATTTCAGCACCCTATAGAAATCAAATTTACCAAGGGTAAATCATGCCAGACTAACCTGATCACATTCTACAACAAAATAACATCTTTTGTCAACATGGGGAGAGCAGTGGGTGTTGTTTACCTGGACTTCAGCAAAGCATTCAACACTGTTTCTTGTAGCCTTCTCCTGGACAAACTGGCAAGATATAGATTGGATGGGTGGCCTGCGAGATGGGTAGGGAATTGGCTAACAAACCATACTCAAAGGGTGCTGAGTTTTTACTCAGGCTGGCAGCCCATTACAAGCTGGGTCCCCCAGGGAATGATACTGGGTCCCACACTGTTCAACATCTTCATAAATGGCCTGGATGATGGGATTGAAAGTACCCTCACCAAGTTTGCTGATGACACCAAACTCACCACCTGGTGAGGTGAACGTGTCAGAAGGAGAACCATCTTAGAGAGAGACCTGGACAGGCTGGAAGAGTGGGCAAGCAAGAATTGTATGAAGTTTAACAAAGCCAAGTGCTAAGTCCTGCACCTAGGACAGAATAACCAAAGAGCCCAGTACAGGCTAGGATCTGTGTGGGTGGGGAGCAGCCTTGCTGAAAGGGACCTGGGGGTCCTGGCGGACAACCAGCTGACCGTGAGTCAGCAGTGCGCCGCTGCAGCAACAAAGGCAAATTGAATCCTGGGCTGCATCTGCAGGGAGACTACTAGCAGAGGTAGAGATGTGATCATCCCACACTCCTCAGCACTGGTCAGGTGGCACCTGGAGTACTGTGTCCAGTTCTGGTCTCCACAGTTCAAGAAAAATACGGACAGATTGGAGAGGTACCAGAGGAGAGCCATGAAGATAATCAAAGGGCTGGCAAACCTGCCCTATGAGGAAAGGTTCACAGTATTCCAGTACTAAAAGGGCGACTACAAAGAGGATGGAGGCTCTCTCTTCATGAGGAGCCATATGCAGAAGGCAAGGGGCAACAGGTACAAGTTGCACTGGGAGAGGTTTCATATCGACATAAGAAAGAAATTTTTTACAGTAAGATCAATCATTCAATGGAACAATCTCCCCAGGGATGTGGTAGAGTGTTCATCACTGGAGGTTTTCAAGACACGACTGGAGAGGGTGCTAGATAATCCCATCTAGGCTCCCTTTCCCTGCAAAAGTTGGACCAGATGATCTTTTGATATCTCTTCCAATCTGAGCTATTCTACGATTCTATGATAATTTTAGGTAATTTTTAGCTAATGTCACCTATATTGTGTAGTGTTCTAATACACGTGCATGTGCATGAATTATGAGTAAGTCTTTATTGGATGTTATAAAAGTACAACCAAAATAACCCTTAGAGTCTTATTATTCATTCCAGTAGGTATATTTAGTTGAATATTTCTCATATTTTTTACAATGAGGGTGGTGAAGCACTGGAACAGGTTGCCCAGAGAGGTGGTAGATGCCCCATCCCTGGGAACATTCAAGGTCAGGCTGGATGGGGCTCTGGGCAACCTGATCTAGTTGAGGATGTCCCTGCTCATTGCAGGGGGGGTTGGACTAGATGACCTTTAAAGGTCCCTTCCAACCCAAACTATTCTATGATTCTATGATTCTATGATATTCTATGCTGTTAGACTTCTGTACTCAGTTCAGTAAGGGGAAGGTTTCCTGTCCACTCTACCCCTATTTTCTGAAATAGTTTAAGGGTAGGTGTGTGACTGGTTATTTCAACACAAATACATTTGAGGTAGCGCAACAGACTTATGCCAGGGTTCCAAATAAAAACAGTAGTTACAAAATATTTTAGTTTAAGATACTATATTGTAGACTGAATGGAAAAATGTGCACTAAAAAAAAATGCTAAGAATATAGTTGTCAATGGTTAACTTGCACCACGTTCTTAAATATGATCTATAATGTTTTACTCTTACATTCATTGTGACATACGTAATGATAGCATACACATCATCAAAAACTGCAGCATCTTCCTTTCATGTTCTGAATGTTTCTTACAATTACAAAAATTGTTTTCAGAATGACTTTAATATTCACATTGGAATGGAGCATCTGCCATAGCAGATGGAGAATATGACATTGAGTTCAGCTGGTATAATAACCCTTTAGAATCCTTGTAGTTTACAGAAATAATGTGCAATTCCTTTTGGCTATACTAAAATTGAAACTGTGCTATACATTCAAGACAGGATATTGCTGTTCACAGCTAACGATTTGCTGGGAATAAAAAAGTAGCCATCATATCACTTAATAATCATCCTCATACAAAGCACGGAAATATATACCCTGAATTCTTCATTTAGGCTAGAAACAACACCAAATAATTACTTTCTCTGTAAACATTGATGAGAATGACCTGAACCAAGATTTTTAAAAACATTGAAATGTCCAGAAAAAAAGATAATTTAAAACTATAAATATAAAAGGAATTTTTTTACACTTAACTTTATATAATATTTTTATGTTACTTCTGCAAAATCATTTTCACTTATCCAACACATTGTCTTTTTATATATGTATATATAAATAAATACTTTTTAATATGTATTACAATATCTTAATTTCAGTTCAAATGAGATATTTTGTTTGGTACAAAGTTATCATTTTTTATGTTTTCAGTTTTCCAATGAAAAATCCATTATTCAATCAGCTCTGTTTACAAGACAGGAAATCAACATATAACTAAAGAATGTTTGATGATATGAAGATTGCTTTTTTTGTTAAGACCTCTTGAATGTTTGATAACAGTAAGATTAAATTTCTTGTTAAGGCATTTTGTGCCGATGAGCTCAGGCAGAGGTCTACCCTTTTCAGCCAGAAAACATTTCAGTTCCATTAAAAAACTTAATCCATTCTGATTCAGGGAGGGATTATTTTTCAAATAACTCTCCTGTGGGTTTTGCCAGTGATTTTTTTTTTAACAAAAAACTCCAAACTGGAAATTATCAACCCAGAAAATTTTTGTTAGGCCTGTGTTGTTTTCAATGTAAAGTTTTAATTTATCCTGAGAATTTTAACATAACAGTGAAAAATAAATAAAACCCAAATTCATATTATTTCCTGTAGTTAGATAGATAGTTTTTATAAAATGTTCACTCAACCCTGTTACCTCCCTATTTCTGTGTTCATTCTAGTGATGCCATGGATCTCCCTGATGTTCATATTCTGCCCATCTCACATTGCTGAATCCGGTAGGTCACAACAAAAAAACGCCAGTGTAGCATAGCCTCCTGGTATTCAGCTTTAGGATGTATTAGAGCATGTGGAGTTCTTTTATGACTGCCTTAAAGGCAATGTTTGTCTGTTTATTAAAAAGATCAAGGTGTCTCAGAGCTACTCCTTTTCTGATTGCTGCTGACCAACACTGCGGTTTTATTTTTTCAATCTTTGAGTTAGGAGGCTGTAGCAGCCTACCCAGCTGCCTGTCAGGGACTTTCTTCCAAAATCTTGAAAGAGGATCCCGCAAGGTAAGGAGTAGTTACAGATGAGAACTTTATATAAATATAATATATCGATATATAGATATATATACACAAATGAGTGCACAGATATACACATTCACATTTATATGCATACATATATAAATGCATGTATGTGTGCATGTATACAAACACACACAAAGGCTATTTAACATAATGATTTTACTTCTTGCACTGACCAAAAAGATCGCAGACATGTGGAAGATGGTTTCCCTCACTGAAAGTAATTTTGAAAGTAATCAAGTAATCATCCTCATTTTCAAAAAGTGCTTCCAAATCACTTCATTACAATTGTAAAGTATTGGCTCAGCCCGGCCAGCAAGTGTCCAGAAACAGGATATCTGCAATTTTCCTAAAGCATAAAAAGAGTAATATTCATTATTTTTTCTTGTGAAATCTTTGATTAGAAGCCCAGATACCTTGGTGTGATGCAGTATTTTTGGTGAGAGCATTGCAGGAGCCAGAAGGATCACCTATCATTGCCACCACTTTTAGATTTATCTTATTTTATAGGTTTCATTTGAACCTACTGAGACTGAAAAGGTACTTAAATAGCCTGGTTAATACAATATAATTTTTGATTTTTCAAACAGAAAAACACCTTCATCCTCTTTTGCTTTAATTAAAATACCACTGGATGGACTGTACCCTCTTAAGGTTTCTTTCTAGGAAAGTAACGCTTTTATAGTCCCAAACTGCAGCAGCTGCCTATAGTGGAAAGTCCAGAGCTTCATGCTTTCCTTCACAAAGAACTTATATTTTTCTGTTCTGTATATGAGCTCAAAACAATTCCAGATTCCAGTCATAAATAGTCTTTTTACTTACAGACAAGGGAGACTATCAAGAAAGTTGGGGATTTTTTCCTGTCTTGAGATGATTTCATTTACTGTTGGTACGGTACAACTCCAGTAATATAGTCATGCACCGTCTGTGCTTTCCTCTGAATTAAGAAGGTCTCAAATAGTGTTGTAACATTTCCCCATTCCATTTCCAACGTAATGACATTACAGAGATGTTAAATGTGAAAGCTCCATTGCTCTTGATACTGATGCTCTACATTCAACAAACTAAGCACACAGTAAGTTAATCTCAATAAGGTCTTCCTATGGGAATGTAATTCTTTCTTGTGGAAACCTTAAATTCATTATACGTAATTAATTTCAGGAATTATTTAGTGCACAGACTTTGGGCATGTGCAAATAATAATTTTTAATGTTATTTTTAAAGTAACTTAAAAAATGTATTTTGTAAACACACATAACAAAACTCTCACTGACATACAGAAAAATCAATGTAATAAATACAGTAACAATGTAGATGCATGTAACATATAAAGGTTTAATTAGTGTATTAATTTAATTATAAAGCCTTTAATTCATTAGTCAGTATGCTGTGGGAATGTATTTAATATGTTCAGCAAATATAGAAGATAAATGATTCCCTATGATTCAACTTCTACAATTTGGTTCTCTAGAAAACAATGAAAGAAAACAGGAAAAACAGTGAATAGGTACATCCATGATGAATCTGTCACATTTGATGTACGAGTTACTACAGTGGGTTCATTTCTCCTCTCAAACTCAGAATTTAAGAGCATATCCCTCTTTAGAAATATTCACAAAACCAAGAAGCATTCACCCTTGATAAAATCCAAAATTTCTATGACAGCCAAGGAATCTTTGGCAAGGGCAGCCTCATATTTTTTTTTTTCTGCCAGGTGGGAACACAAGTAGTGAAGGACGATAATGTGACACCATCGTTTGGAATCTTCCAGTTTTGCATGGCCTCCATCTGAAATAAAGAAAGCACAATAACTTAGCAGCCTGCCTGTTTCAGTTTCATATTGCTTTTTTTTTAAACAAAGCATCAGTGTTGAGATCTTCAAAAGCCCTTACCATCTTCAAGGTCAGATTTAATCCTAGACTCCTGAAATTCAGAGCAATAGTGTGTAATTGTTCTGAACTGAATCTATGCACCGACAAATTGCATAAATTTTACGCTGCAGCACTGGAGCTGGTATTTGCCTATCTTCTCTAATAAGCATTTTCATTGTGTTAGAAAAATGGCAAGGTTTTCACTACTATTGTATGCAAGCATGTTCTACATCAGCTCCAGCCCAGTATTCTGTACACTTTTTAGGCTTAGTCTTTGCCATCCATTTTAATTTACAGGCACTTTTCAAAACCTCCTGCTTTCAGAGCAGTCCTATTCAATTTCTACTTACCACATTTTTGAAATTGTATGTGATACCTTAAGTTCTTCAATGTTAGATTTCATTTGCCATGCGTGAAGCCAATTATACAGTTGAGTCTTATCTACCTGAACTCCTTTCGATGCATGCAGTCTTCATTAACTACTTGTTCAAAGTTCTGAATCATCAGAAAATGCAACAAGTTGTTAATTGGGTTTTCTGCCAAGAAATTTATACATCACTAGAGGGATTGAGCAGTGATTTTCTGTCATGTGTTTGGTATATTCTTTCCATCTATGTACCACTTCCTGCTTTGATTGCAAGTAGTGAGCAGCGCAACTTCCCATTGATACCAAAAACGTCTTTATATGGTATTTTTAAAATCAACTTTTTATCCCTTGACCTCTTTCACTCTGACTGCAAAGCAAAACAAAATATGTTCCTATAATTTACCAAAGGATTAAGAAAATCTCAGTAAATGCTCTTATCTCAGCTACCATTGCCATCATTTCTTATCTCTTTCAAAAAGGTAAAAAGGTTAGTTAGGCAATATGTTCCTTTTCTATATTCATTTGGGAAATCTTCTGTTATCTCATTACTGCACAGGTGTTCTTTTATGCTATTGCTCAATATACTCTATTAGGTTGCTTACTCTAGAGAAAAAATGCCCTAGTTTAAAAAATTGGTGGAGGTTGACATGTTTAAAAAATGAAATGGAAAGTGCAAGATCTAGTAAAGAAATTAGTTTCTGTAAAACCCTCAGTCAATTTGTCCCTGGCTTGCAATGATGGGATCCTTCTCTTTTTTTTGTCCCCTCTAAGAAGCTAGCAGGAGGGCTAATCAAACGGTAAGAGAAAGTTATAGCCACTGAAGTCAAATGACCCACACTGCATAAAAACCTACTTTTAGACACTCATATTTGGTTTCCAAACTGACGAAAATACAGAGGAAGATCTGTGGGCCAAATTCTGAATCTGCTCCCACTCTTCTAAAGCTTGTGTGATTCTACCGATCTAAACCTACAGACTTAAGCTTCAGTTTACAGTTACTGGGAACTGAAATGGAAAGGAGACAGAATCTGCACTGGGAAAATTACCCACAACTTCCACTGTAAAGACTCACTCTTAATAAAAGTTTTTCTCCCAAGGAGTTTGACTATACAGTTCAGAGGTCTTTTTAATTGAAGGCCACTTGCGCAAGGGCCATGTAAAGAATTTAAAGGTAAAGCAGTAACTGCAATACATATCATTTTGATTACAAAAATAGCACATGAAGAGGAGAGACTCACTTTTAAAAAAATAGGGAAAAAACTTTAATACACTGCAGAAAGTGAGTTGAACCTGTGATTACCTTCCAATACTGGTGAACAAATACGTGATTAAACTGTTGCTTAGTTGTCATAGGAGTTGAATAATCCCTAAGAAGCTGGTTCAACCATCCCTAAATCTCTCTTTCCTGGACAATGAGTTTATATTCAGATTGCAAATAAGATAATAATTGATAATAGTTTAAAAAGTAAGAACTCACCAGCCATATTGCTCTTGAGCTTGGTGCGCACCTCTTTTCCTCTCTTTTGGTCTGTTTTCTTCTTATTACTTGCAATACGTTTGGCAATTGCATTACATGTTTCAGTACATTTTGCACAAACATAGAATCTCAGTTTGAAGGGTCTTTGGATATTGCACAGATAATAACATATTGTAAAAATCGTCACACCATGGTTGTACAGGAATTAGCTTTCTGTCATTTTCTGATATGTATGTTTCCAGTCATATAAATGCAGAGCTTTTAGACCAGCGAAGCTCACTTCTAATGCATACTGTATGTTGCTAACCGTAAGGGGAGTAGTCAAAAGCGGCTATGGCTATTACATTGCACAAGCTAAGGAGTAAGTAGGAAGCTAATAACAAATCAACATTTCACTGAATTGTTACTTTTCAAAAGAAGTGTTTGTAACTCTGAAACTGAAAAAGATGAAAGTCACTGAGAGGGTAGGTCCTCAGTAAACAAGATTCGCGGCTTTTCTTTGTGAGAAAAGAGTAGTGCAAAGGTATTAATATGATTTAGAGAGGGATAGGGAGAAAAATGTAAAAGTCAGTAAGAGACTACTATATCTTTTCTCAAGTTTTCTAGGAAAGTGGAACGAGAACTTTGTTTAATGACCCAAACGACACTGTTATGACCCTGTCAAGATCTCATCCAGGAAATTAAGTCAATTTGGGGGAAACCTGTGTTTAGAAACACATCAGGTGGTGAGGATATGTCTGTTGACCTCTCCTGCTTGGATTTGTGAAATAGGTTCTGAAAATGAGGTCTATATTGAGAGGAATGAATTCTCTCAGTAGTGTGCTGGTGACACTGAGCTACGTATGCTAGAGAAAACATTAAAAGCAAAAGCAAGTAATAACTTTAGGAGTAGAAATCATAGTCAGTGCTGAAAGCAATCCAGGTCTATAAAAACAAAAAGAATCAGGGCCTGAAGAGTTTACCATATGACTTTTCTAATGTTTTTATATTTTTTTGTCCTTTCATACATCTCTTTTCCTAATGACATAATCTAACGTTACTATTAATTCTTAATATGAATTCCATACTCTTAATCATTTATTTTACAGTCTCATAAGATTTTTGTGTTTCCTCTATAACTTGCCTGAGCTAGAGAGGCCAATGTCAGACAAAATTTCAGAAAACAGCAAAAGGTTTATTCAGAGGTTATGACGTGTAACACCAATCATCACTTACACTAATGGATAAACAGCAAAGAGGGAGGGGAATCATTAGTATCTCATCCTAAGGGACTAACGAATAAGAAGACATATGCAAAAATTGTTGTTCTTCATGGAATGGAAACAGAGAAGGCTGGAAAAACAAAGAGTGGCAGTATGGCAGATTATTGAGTCATATTTAATAATTACATTCTGAAAAACAAAATAAAATGTGAACCTGAGAAACAATCTAAAAAGAAACTCCAGAAGAAAAGAAGAAGCTGTAAGCCATTTTACCATGCCTTCAATACACACGCTTTACTGATAGTATTTACTATCTTTGGAATAACCACTTCTTTTAATTATCAAGATTGTGTTAGGACAATCCTTTTTCTTTAGACAACATCCTTAGAAAGTAAATGTATTTCGGGAACTTCTGAAATGCTTTTGTAAATGTAATTATTACATGTGGTCAGAAAAAAATCACACATTATGTTCATCATTATTTAGTGATATAACAGTCTACATTTATAAGGAATTTTGGTTAACTCGATTAAACAGACATCAAAAAAAAAGACCCCAATGAATGTAAGAAAATGTGTGAAATTGTAAGAAATGTTTTCAAAATACATGTTTCTTATTAAGCCTGGAAGAGACCTCCTGCCAGCCAAGAACATCTATAAAAGTCACTTCTCTCCATACTGAAGCACATCTTCATTCACAGATGAACAAGGGAACTACTTTATTTTTTAAATATAAAAAACTTCACAGAGCCTAAAGGCAAAATATTCTCTGTTTTGCATACCAGGATTCAACTTCAGTATTCACTCAAAAGCTAATTTTATAGTTACAGTCCATGCAACCTGTTCATTACTGCTTCACTAATATCTTAAGAAATACTTAAATTTCTTCTTTTAAAAATCTGAAAACAAGTTACCTCAGCTTGCAATATAACAAAATACATTTTGATGTATTAAACAGTTAATATTCCTGTAGCAAAAACACATAGACAAATGAAACGCATTTAGTTTGACTGTATTTAAAGTATCAGGAATATACCAGTCTGGTAGAATAACATAAAATGAACAAAGAAGTCTGCTCCAACTTCAGCTTCCAGACTTTTGACTTCATTGAACCTCGTTTTCAACCTTTACAGGTTGCTGTAGCAACCTATAGCAGCCAGCTGCGGTTTGAGTCTCCGTCCATGCTAGACTTCACATTTGCGATAATGGTACTGTAAGTGAATTCCTGACCTTTATCTCAAGCAAAATAGGTTCTGTTAAATATTAATACTTGTAGTACCTTGAGATACCCTTGATTCATCTCATTTGGTTACAGGTCGATTCTGGGTTCTAGTAGCACGTGCTCTTTTCTGTGTGAGCGTATTCTCACGTTGACTAAAATACAGTGGTTTCTGGCTTTGTTCGCTTCTTTTTATTTGTGGTGGGTTTTTTTTATAATCATTCTGCACCACTATAAAGATTCAAGCAGTAGGCCCAAAGATGCCTGCTGTTACCACTCTTCACATAGCTTTGGAGATATACTATGTTTGCTGTGCTTTCTTCTCACTTTATATCATTCTAAGCTCTACTATATGCTCATAAAGCACCTTTATTTAAGAGTATTCTGCTTTACAAACTTCATAGTTCTCATACAGCCAGAGAGGGGAGTGAGGCACAGAACAGTGAAGATCAGGTGTTCAAGATGGGTTCTTTGGAGCTGATGGGAAGACCCCAATGCCATCTAAAGAAAAGGGCATTACTTCTGTCAGCACTTGTGCCTTTTATAGACTGGTGAAGGACTAAATAGTTCAGCAATAAGGGAAGCCTATGTCTGGTTGAAAAGACAAACAACTAAATTGAGCTCTACTGCTGCTCCCCAAAGAGCACCCTGCCCTCATCTGATCCTGAAACATCGCTGGGCTCTCAGTGATGAGGTGCCTCTGCACAGGAAACATGCTCTTAAAGCCAGGAATGAAAGTTACATTTAGGAAGTATTTGCTTTAGATCAGATCAGACTTCAGGTTGCAACTTCTACTCCCAATGACTTAGTTCTGAAATAACTCATTTTCCTTTATAGTTTCCAGTACTTTCTCTCATTGTCTTTCAGCTAGACATCTCATACTCCCAAAGCCCTCATTGAGGCACAAATGTTTATTTCTTACAGTGCCACTGCTGCCAGCGTGAGGAAAAGCAGGGTTGTGGATGATAAGGATCTATCTTTAGGAAGGAAAAATGTTTGTTTCTCAAATAAATTTTTGATTTGTAGCTATAGCTATTCAAACTCCTCCCTGTTGTGAATTGCTGATGTGTGGTGACAATTCTTACTGTTAAGTTTAGCAAAGCAAATATACCTCGACTCCAGGGAGCTCCAGGGAGCTCATGTTTTATTGACTAGAGAAACTAGATGAGTACTATTATTTTTCGGCTGTACCTTCTAAATCGATATCATAGATACCAATTCATTCTCAATTTCTTGAACTGCCTCTGCATGCTAAGAGGCCTGAATCATGTTTATTTCGCAGATTCCATAGTAGCCACTCATTTTGAAAATGAACATTCAGTTTCTCTCTGAAACAGCATTATATTTAATGTTGTCTGTTTATTACAGTGTCCTTTTAATATGCCTAATTGTATTGCATACATACATAATACCCACAGCCTTTAAATCAGGTTTGTGTTATAATAACTATGGAATAGTATGCACCTCTGTAACATTTAGTATATACAGTTATTTATAGACATGCTTCTCTGACATTGCCAAGAAATTATGTTTCTACCCACCACCTTAGTGCAAGAGGGGAGAATGAAGGAGGTAATCAATTTTCAGCATAGAGTACAACATACTGAGATTTTTTTAAAAAAGTTTTCTGCTAAGAATCAGATAATAACAACTTTCATTAATATGAATAAAATAATAATCTTTAAAATAAAACAAAATTTAGTATTGAATAATTCTGGTTTTATTTGTAAAACTGTAAATGTGTATACCAAGTATGCTTGATTTTAATTTGCAGTGATTTAATACTTTACTTCTTAGAAACAGATATCGGGCTTTTTTGTATCAGGACAGTATTTCATGCTCAAAAACCTGAAGAGTAGGAAACAACTAATTTTCTCATTCTCTAGTAAAAAAAAGTATAACACATCCTTTAGAAAAGAGTGATTTTCTGCTTTCTCCAGTTTTAACAATGAATTCCCAGGGAAAAGTAGGGGAAAGAAGTTAAGTTAGAAACCATAAGATTATGGCACTCTGAGTCTGGTAAAGGTGAGATACAGACAAGTGTTAACATAGAGTAAAGGAGGGAAAGAGAGCAATTCTATTGTTTGGTCCAAGTCGTATGAGTGAAATAAGCTATGCAAAACTTACTGCTCTTTGAAAGATAAGAATTAATATGCCCTTACTTTGATGCCAGCTCTTTCATGGAAGATTTTCTAAATGATTTTTATTTTTCATCTCAAAATAAAAACTTTTGGTTAGTTGGTTGGTTGGTTGATTGTTTTTTTATTATTATTACAACATCAGCAAAGTCTAGGAAAGTGAACAGAATTTCAGACCTTTGGAATTAAATATTTGTTATGTGGCAATGCCTGTAGACTATATGGAGAGGTGGAGATTTCTTTTTGAAATGCTTGTTTTTCCAATAAATGGTTCTCTTTGGCACAACTTTCCAATTTCTATCTTCTTTCAAATGTGTTTTATTACACAGATTTTAAATTGAATACATTGATAACAGTAGATTTTTATTTAAATTATAAACTCAATATAAAATGTGAAAAAAATAGAAAAATGTTCCTGAATAGAAAGCAGTGAATTTTGTTATGAGCAGATTTAAATGTACATAAATGTCATTTTTTGTTAATGTGTGTTTCATTGACTGATTGATGCTGGAAATAAATGTGATATTTTCAGTGTTACATTTGAGTGCTCTAATCTCCACTAAATCATTTTCCCCAGGTGTCACCTCCAAGACAATGATTAATGACATACTAATAAAGTTCACTTTGGCAGTCTAAAACTAAAATGTCATTTCTATTGGGTATGAATAATTTTCAGCTAAATAGAGCCTTGAATCACCACCATGATGTTCTTTGTTCAAGGACTTTATTTTTTAAATATTTTAATATAGCTGAAAGTGAAAAAAGAAGTGGATGTGAGTTATCTACATGATGAAGTGATGTTTTTGTTGGCTGATTCTTCTTTTAGTCTTGGCACTGCACTCTTCGAAATAAATTAACCATTATCAATCACTAGGTATAATCAGGTTTACAAATCACTCTACAGTGCCATTAGCCAATCACAAATGAGAACACTAATTCCTGTCCTCATACTGTTACATATATTCTCCTGTCTCAATGGTGTGTCTTGCGTGAAAATGGAAACCAGACCTCAGAGACTAATATTACTCCTTAATTGTAAAGCATTACCAGCTGCACAGAATGAGCAGTGGCAATCTGTCCCCCAAAGAACCTAAATCTTAAAGACAAACAAGGATGTTGGGAGGACACACTGAGAAGTCTAGGGAAGAAATGCAATGGACAGTTTTAAAGCTAATATTAGTATTCTTCCATATATTGCAACTGAAGTGATTTTTCAGAAAGGACTTAACAGTGAAAGTGTTGCCTAACAAACAGATATTATGTGTTTAGGCACAAAAAGCAAAGAAAAAAGTGGAAAAAGGAAAGGAGGGCCACCTGTACTGAGATCCTGTGAAAAAAAAATGAATACAAAAGGATATGAGAGGAACAAATATGTTACAAGATGCAAGTTCTTGTGAAGTTGTACAGAATGCTAAAGGGGAAGACAAATCACAGGTACGGGGAAGGGAGAGTCTGAGGGGAACTTAAGGAAGGCTTGGTTTGATCAGCTCTACAGGCACTGTGATCATTAGGAAAAACGTGGGATTCTCAAAATCACCCGTATGTAACCTGAAGCACAAATCACATTGATTTTTGTTTGGATTCAAGTTTTTAAATTTGATATTTCCAAACTGTGGTATATATCATGCCAGTGAACCTACATCAGAGTACTATTGAAACATATATATTGGGCATGCTGGCACAGAGGCAGAACTAATTCAGCAATTAGTGACTGCTGTCACTTTGTCCTCAGTCTTTACATCATTACTTCTACATTGTTCTATTACTGAACTTTCTGGGTTTTGCTATTCCTTTCCTTTACTTACATTTTCATGTGCCTAGTGACTTTTCACAGAATCACAGAATCACGGAATAGTCGAGGTTGGAAGGGACCTCTGGAGGTCATCTTGTCCAACCCCCCTACTCAAGCAGGTCCACCTAGACCCAGTTGCCGAGGTCCATGTCGAGACAGCTCTTGAATATCTCCAAGGACAGAGACTCCACAACCTCCCTGGGAAACCAGTGCTCAGTCACCTTCACAGTGAAAAAGTGTTTCTTGACGTTCAGAGGGAACCTCACGAATTTTAGTTTGTGCCCATTGCCTCTTGTCCTGTCACAAGGCACCAGTGAAAAGAGCCTGGCCCTGTCCTCTTTGCACACTCCTTCAAGTATTTATAAACACTAATAAAATCCCCCTTGAGACTTTACTTCTCCAGGCTAAACAGTCCCAGCTCTCTCAGCCTTTCCTCACAGGAGAGTTGCTCCAGTCCCTTCATCATCCTTGTGGCCCTTCGCTGGACTTTCTCCAGTATGTCCATGTCTCTCTTGTACTGGGGAGCCCAGAAGTGGACCCAGCACTCCAGGTGTGGCCTCACCAGTGCTGAGTAGAGAGGAAGGGTCACCTCCCTCGACCTGCTGTCAATACTTTGTCTAATGCAGCCCAGGACACCACTCGCCTTCTTTGCTGCAAGGGCACATTGCTGGCTCATGTTCAACTCGGCGTCCACCAGGAGCCTCAGGTCCTTTTCTGCAAAACTGCTTTCCAGCCATGCACTGGTACATGGGGTTGTTCTTCCCCAGGTGCAGGATTTTGCACTTGTCCTTGTTGAATTTCAGGAGGTTCCTGTTGGCCCATTTTTCCAGCCTGTCAAGGTCCCTCTGGGTGGCAGCACAACCCTCTGGCGTTTCAGGCACACTTCCTTTTTCATTGTTTTCTTTCAGTCATTCTTTGCATTTTTCTATACATTTAATGTTGTCTAGTTGCTTTACTTTTCTAAACATGCTTGCTTTCCTTTTTTCTCCTTTTCTTGTCCCCTTGCCCACATGTTGTACTGTTTGCATATTTTCATGGCTGATTTCTCATGTTAGCAAAATAATATGCTGCAAATTATGTATGTTTCAGGAACTTGTAACAATAACAAATTCTGTTCAGTAGATTTAGATAAGATCTGGACCTAAAGACATGAAGAAAATAGTACGCCTGCCCTTGCACAGCATATCCTTTAATTTCTGTATGTTCCTATTATTGCCATTGCTTCAAAATTATGCTTTATTCCTTGTAAGATTTTCGTGTTTTCTTCCTCAATCATAGTCACTTGTGGATATAACTTTAGTATGTTTTGCAAAGGGCACATAATAAAATAACCCATTGTTAGTATTATAAACATGGCAGAACCTGGTGAATAGCTTGTATATGGAACATTATTCATAAAGACATTTATTTTTTATAGTAAAAGGTACGTAATTTACATAATATAGTAAGAAGGCACAGGAGATATTTGTTTTATTATTGACATAAAGCAAGTCATTTTATCTAGGTATTTTCACAATAGAATAAAGGGTCTACTTTTTTTTCAAGATCAATGTGAATGTCTAAAAATTTTGCTTATCTGGAGCAAAACTTCCTTTTCCCAGAAAAAGGCTGCATTTTGCTTCCCCAAGCCAAGACTGTTTAACATTCCATTTTGGAGTGGAGCATTAGGATGTTACCTCTCACTCCTAGGCTATTACTGAAAAGGCCACAGTACTTCAGACACAATTTGAAGTGCCCTTCAAAGAATGGTCTTTAAATGACCTTCAAAGATGTGATTAAGAACTTTTAATTTTTAACTTGACTTCTACAAATAATAAAAGAACAAAACAATATAGAGACTGTATTTAGTTTTTCCATCGTTCTACATAATTCCTGAAAATAACTCTACTAAGGAGAAAATTAATCAAAAAGTCCAAAGTCTTTCCATATCAGATTCTGATGAAGTTCTATGAACCTTTCCAGAAAGCCTCCTGATATTGTTCCTGATCCCTTCTTCTGATCCAATTCCCTTTCCATCCAAACTGTTATTTATATTCCCTTTCCCTTTGATATTACCCACTCAGTGATATATAAAGTACATCTTCATCCTCTTATTATACGAGTTTGATAAAGCTTGCTTAAGATTTTAAGAAAGTTTAAATTATTGTAGCTTATCCAAAGTATGGAGATTTTTAATTTGCTCTGGAGAGGTGAGGAGAGTTTTTAGTATAAATATGATTTATAGCTGTGCTAGAAATACTAGTATTGCAGACTTATAAACTGCTCAGACCTCAAAATTCAGATTTTAAAAAGATTCCATGGTGAGTTGACCCTGGTCAGCACCTAAGCCACTGCCCGGTCACTCCCTCACTGCCCTCAGCAGGATGGGGGAGAGAACTGAAAGAGCAAAAGCGAGAAAACTCATGAGTCAAAGTAAAGATAGTTTAACAGGTGAAACAAAGCAGGGGAGAGAACTGGAAGAGCAAAAGCAAGAAAATTCGTGAGTCAAGGTCAAGATAGTTTAGCAGGTGAAACAAAGCCGTGCACGCAAGCAAAGGAAAATATGGAATTTATTCACTGCTTCCTATCAGCCGGCAGATGTTTAGCCACTTCCTGGAAAGGCTGGCCTCAGCACGCATAACAGTTCCTTGGAAAGACAAATGTCATAACCCCGAACATCCCCCACTTCCTCCTCCTTTCCCCGAGCTTTTATTACTGAGCATGGCATCATATGGTATGGAATATTCCTTTGGTCAGTTAGTGTCAGCTTCATGTGCCCCCCCCAGCTTCTTGCACACCCCTGGCCTTACCTGCTGCAGGGAGGAAAGTGCAGAGTGGGAAAAAGATTAAAAAAAAAAAAAAAAAAAGAAAAACCGTGATGATGTGCAAGCGCTGCTCAGCCATAGCTGAAACACTGGTGTGTTTTCAACGCTGTTTTAGTCACAAATGCAAAACACAGTACCATACGGGTTGCTGTGAAGAGTATAAACTCCATCCCAGCCAGACCCTGTACATACATTCAGGCCTCCTGAGACCAAAATAGACCAGTGACAGCCTCATTTCTCCTACATAAAGAAGCCAAACATTGTCTCTAAAAATCTGCTTCAAAGTGTATCTTTTTGGAAGAAACTCTATTTTACCAAAGACCAGGGAATCCACAACCTCTTTTAGTGAGTTGTTTTGAAATTAAATCACCTTTCTAACTAAGATAGTGAATCTGATTTTGAGGATAAATTTTTCAAACTTGAATTTCCAATCATAGGTACTATAAAGCTGCCAAGATCAAAAAGCAAGATATATCAAAAAACTTTTCCTGTGTAAGTGCATGCTCAAGGCATGGAGATGAACTCTTTAACTTAATGGGAGAATTAGAGCAGGAAAAAAATGGATCTAATTAGCCTTGCATACTTTGAAGATGGAAACCATAACAAGCTTTCTAGACACGAGAAGATTTGTAAATTCCCAGAACAACCCTCTGAAGGGAAGATTGAGACAAAACTGGTTTTAAAATGGGGTTGATCCATTTTTAAAATGGTTTCTTTCTATATTTTTTATTTCTTCTTCTCTATAGTTTTGATTTTCTGTTGCAGTAGAGGACTAAGAGTTCATGATCCAGTGTTCCCTCCCAGGACTCAGCAATACAAGCCTCTGAAGATAAGGATTATTTCCCATACCCTTGGTTATTTATGTTGTCCTCCTTTGGGAACTCTTCTCTATTTCCACATTCTTAGAATCAGGTCGTAAGGCTTGTACACAGTATCTTATTTGTACAATGCTGAATACTTAAACAAGATTGCTCCTTAGACTACTTTCAGTAGTGATAATAAGTACACAAGTAGGCCGTCTAGGATCAAGACCCAAATGCTGACAGCCAAAAGAGAATCATTTTTGAATGCTAAACATGTTCAAGAAAGTTATAAAGTGAAGAAGGGGGTCAACTCATCGTCTAAATAATTCATAACCGTCTGATTCTATTAAAGCAGACCGGTTTTGAAGATAGATACAGTACATGACAAAATCTATGTTTTCAAGCAGTGGAAAGATTCATATCCAAATTATAGAATCTCTGCAAAATAGCCCTTTCTGCAACAATCTTTTTTTCAGCATACATCAGTGATACTTGGTTTTCAAATTATTTCATGTGACCTGATGGGCTTTGGCCAGCAGAACTTTCCATTTCCCAAGAGTGCAATGAACTTTATTCCTCTCCTTCTCTTCAAATTATATTACATTATATTATTATAATTGTAAAAAGTGGTGAGTTCATCCTGGTCGGCACCTAAGCCCCTACCCAGTCACTCTCTCACTCTCCCCAGCAGTTGCCATTAACTACTACTGTACCCCTTGTCATTATATGAAATAAGCCAAAATGCCATTTCAACTTTTAAGACAGTTATATTGCATATCCATTCTTCTTTCTCTTTTTAATTTTCACTTTTTTTTTTTTAACACTGCATGTATATACTAAACCTCAGGATCCTGGCACAGCAATGCAACAGTTGTCTGTGGCTGAAGCAAAGTGCTTGGAGATCCCCTTTTATGACAACTACATGTAAAAAGGTAAGGTATTATTAATTATTAGAAGGGAAATTACGAGCCAGGCTTGTAAATCAAGACCATTTGGAATTCAAATAACATCCACTGTGTCAGCTTTCCCCTACAACTCATTATATACTGCTAATTACTTTTGTGGCACCACAGGTAAGCATGATACTTCATAAATAAACAAAAAATCAAGAGAGCACATAATATTTGTCATAAATACTACATGTAGTTTTAGTCCTTACTTGAAATTGTGAGAGTAGCTAACAGAATCTACAAGATAAGGTACTTTCCCTATATTTAACACATGTATTTTGAAAAAAAAAATTACATTTGTGTATTAAAAACAAACAAACAGATTGGACCAAAAGCCTCTGTACTGTAGTCAGATAAAGACAAACAATAATATATTCCAATGTTTTCTATGGTACTCATTAATGTACCCATATTTCAATCATTTTATTCTGGCAGAGACAGAATGAAATATCAATGCACTTGGCCAAAACTTAAGCAAATAAAACCCCTCTGTATAGCTGCTATTGGTGTACAGGGAAAAATAAAGAAAATTAAATTATTTCAAAACTATCAGAGTGTTCTGATTAGTCAAAATCAAACTTTTTGTATAACTGATTTGGAAATTTCATGCATGTATATATATTTCTGCAAATTTAAAGACTGCATTTTTATTGTAAAACTATAAAAGTGTGATTTTCCAATGGATATTTTTCAGATTTTTTCCCTTTCATCTTTCTTTTAAAGCAGGATTCTAAATAGTTTTTGCAATACTTTTGCATTTAATTGAAACTTTATGTCAACAAAAAAAAGGCTTTAGAGACATTTGCACAATCATCTCTAAAATTTTAAGTTTGGTTTTGAAAAGCAGTGATCAGAACAGAGGAATAAGAATTGCTTTAAGAAAGATAAAGAAATGATTAATTATCTCATTCATCACGGAGAAAAATTCTAAGAATGATGCAAGATTTGTGTGGTTGAAATAAAATAGGTTTTCACTGCATTATTAAAATTTAATTGAAAGCACATAAATCTGGTTCACTATAATGTGCATCATTTTTGGTGGTATAAGCAGAACAGAGTTTCTCCATCCTAGCACTCAGAAGGCAAAGATTCAGAATTTAAAGTTGTAGTTTCTAACTAAAAGAATGAGATCTGTGAATAAAATGCCCTGAGTTCTACAAACAAAACCATGGAGTGATTATGCAGTATATGTTTTTAGTGGCGGTGTTGTTTTCAGAAATTAATATATACACCAGCTTCTGTAAAACCTACATGTTGTTCTTGAATTCATAGACCTATTGAACGTTTAGGCTGGAAGGCAGCTCTGGAGGTCATCTAATCCATCCTCCTGCTCAAAGTCAGGTAATGTTTGAGCTTGTTGCCCAGGACTTTTCCGGTTGAGTTTTGTCTATGTCCAGGGATGGGGATTCCCACAACCTCCTAGGGCCTCTGATGCTATGCAAAACCACTGTTCTGAGGAAAACTCTTGTCCATCAGTCTCATGGGAATTTCCTTTGTTGTAGCTTGTGACCGTTACCTCTACACTCTGCATCTCTGAGAACAGTGTGGCTCCATCTTTCATGCGACGAAAAAATGAGGAGTTGCAGACAGTAATGATATTCAGCCTCCTAGTCTACTGGCTAAGCAAAGCTGGGTCTCCAGACTTTACTACTCGACTCTCTTTAGGCTACCCTTGTCTTTCTACTATTGAGGAGCCCAGAATTCCACACAGTACTTCAGCATCAGCATCACGAGTGTGACATAAAGGGGAATAATCACTTCCCTTGCCCTGCAGGCTGTTCTCTTGCTAATGCCACCCTGGGTGTGCTTCCTACCAGAATTCACAGCAAACATTTTAAAAATTGGTTGACCCTACAGACACCATAGGCAATAGGACCCTTCAGATTTGCTGAGTCTATGGGTGTGTTTGAATTTGTAAAATCCTTTAGCTCTAGGGATTTCATATCCGTGAGAAAAATTAAAACTACATGAGAGAAGATAGTAAAACTTGCATGAATCATGCATAGTCAGGCCATTCTGATTAAATTATTATTTAACCGAGTGTTAACTATGCTTTCAGAAATCAAACTTTTAAATAAAGTTAAAACCTATGTTTTAAAAACAGAAAGAAAGCAGAAGCAACTTTAGCTGAGGAAAATGAGAAATATGTAAAATCTTACCAAAGTTTGAGAGTAGTAAATTGTTTTGTTTCATGATAGCCTACAGCCATTCGTCATTCTGAAAGTCTATTTGATAGGAAACCTGAATTGTTTCTGGGTAAGGTTTGGATTTTTTTTCCCCTTTACATTGCAAATGCAGAAGAGTCTGCAGCAGTGAGTTCTGCTTTTGCTTGCAAAAATTCTCTACTGTGTTTGGTGAAATCAGAATCAAGCCCTTCCAACTTTAGTTCCTTCTTTCTCATATTCAGCAATTATTTGTTTGATAGCTCAGATACTCCTCTCATTAATTATGTCATAGCATGTTAAATGGCATATTTTCTTTATTTAGCTTTTTTTTATTAAATGGAGTGTTATGTACAGTATCTGATGGCATTTGAGAGATTTATGAATATTTGCATTCTGAATATTCAACAGGTAAAATAATTCACTATAATTAAATATACTTGTTGAGCAGTGGAAGGAGGTAGTATATTTTCATTAATTCTGCCGTGTTTTATAATTGTTGTTAATTTAGTCCATGATTGTTTAAAGCAGTGAACTAAGAAGATAAGCACCTGCATGAGGAATAGTGGAAAATAATAAGCTGCGTCTCTATAAATGGCTACTTATGTACCAGCCAAACACAACTCACAATTTATTCCGCAACCATATAGATGGTAACTCCCTTTAAACACATGCCTAGCCCCACCTCAACTCACTGGTTGCAAAAGGCTGAACCTTCCTAAATGTCCACAATAGACAGACAAAAAGCATTTTACAAAGTGAGAGGCTGTTTGAGAGAGAGAACTACTTGGTCTTGCTTTTTGTCTTGGTAAATTAATCAACTGTATGCAAGGTATTTATCTTTTCAAAAAAGAAAAACTTCTTCATATGGTAGGCAATACTAAAAGTGAAGCCATGAGTCCTGAACATACCAGTAACATCCAGTAATACTGCCCTATGTTCCACCCGTTGCTTGTAACACCACCGCATTTCAAGGACAATTTCTTCTTGCCTTTTTCCTTATTTGTCAAAGTGATTAACATTGTTGCTAAGACGTATTTATGTGAAGTTTTGGGATAGTAAAATAGTGCCATGTTTAATGATATAGAAAATAAAAAATAAGTTAATGTATATAGGTATGTATATGTGGAAGTGTGCTTTGTTATTGGGGAAAAAAAAAAAGGAACTAGACAAATAGCTAGTAGATATAACACAGGAAACAATCATAAAGTGGGAAATAGACTGGACAAAATAACAGGCCTTTCATGTCAAGCCTTTTAGGACTAGACAAAACAATGGGAATAAAATGGCCGTTATTCTGGAGAATATTTCTGGAGAATATTTTTTGTTTCTGGCAGCAAATATTCAGCTTTACTTAAAAAAAATAATAAATCCACAAACAAAACATAGAAAACCCCAGAAAGTATTGCAGAACAGCTCCAAGGAACAGCATTATCTCAACAAAACATAGGCGCCCTAAATTCTAATTTATTAATTAAGAAACTCTGGGGAATTAGGGAGCAATAACTGTTGGCAAACCTTCTCTAGGGATAAATTTATTTCTGTGAATCACAGAGTTCAATGAGAACTGCTGTTCAAAAGCGGTGTGGAAAATCAATATTCACCCCCCCCCCCCCCTTCCCACAGAAACTTCTTTATTGTTCACAGAAAACAGAAAGATATTCTAGCACATCAGAAATGTGACTCAAGTGCCTAAGATCAAGAATCTTGATCTTTAGTATGATCTGTTATCATAAAGTAGACAAAGCCATATAACCATCTTATGGACGTCCAAAAACATGTTCAAATCATGAACTCCTCTCTTGTGTTTCACCACCTAACCCCTGGGCTACCTGGTGCTCCCTCTGCTATTTTCTGCTCTAGTATATGCCAATCACCTCAATTTGGATGAAAAGATGTTGGCACAGACCTGAATATTTTTCCCTCCAGCATTCAAAACAACCTTCAGGAAGTTGGCATAAACCATCTTGTACAGGGCACCTCTTGTTTCTTGGCTGCTTTAGTTTTTCTTCAGTCACTCCTCCCCATTTCCACCCTTCATCTCAATCACTTGAGGGTAATAACCCATATTCCTTTTATGAGATAGGAGTCAGGAGTGATGACATCTCTGCACACTGGACATTGTACTATACACAGGCAACTTCCTCTTATGTGCACCTGAATTGTTTCAGAAAACCAGATGCTGAACAGAATGGACACTTGTCCAGGATATCTAGCCCAATGAAGAGTTAGAATTTAAATGGCTGCCTGCCTTGCAGCCCAGCCTGAATTTATATATATCAGGGTCAGAATGTCTAGATATTGGTCAAAAATACTGGCTTTCCATTTTAACACAATTCAAATATTTGAGAGGACAATACGTTGCCAATCTACAACTCACAGATCAATTTCACCATTTTTCTATTTATGTGCTTGGACTTTACCAGCTTCTGTAAGCACAATGCTTTTCTATCACATCATGGCAAAGCTTTTCAGACCAGGTCTTCTGGTCCAGTTTTTCCAAGAACTCTTTTCTACTGAAGGAATATATTGTACTCTTTATTTCAAACAAACAAACAAACAAACAAACAACAAGAACAGCAACAAAACCCCCAAAACCCAAATAGAAAACCCCAGACATGAATTTGCTGCATCTCTAACAAGGAGTGGTAATTAGAAGGATAAATCCACTTATCTAGATGGTATCTCCCCAGTTTGGGTATAAAGGGAGATGCTGTGTCAACGGCCTTGTGAAGGACAAGGAAAGCAAGAATCAGTGTTCTTCCCTCATCCACTGACCAAGTCATCTCATGAAAGAAGCAATCATGCTGAGCAGGCAGAGTCTGCCTTTGGTAAATTCATACTCGCTGTTCACAGAGGTCTCCTTGTCCTTCATGTTGAAATGACTTCCATAACCTTCCCAGAGACTGAGGCAAGTGAGGATGACCAGCCCAGATCCTCCTTCAAGATGAGTTTCAATTCGTTGTGTCTTCAGATGACAATACAGAAAACAGTCTAGGTATAACTGATGTAATTATATTGGTCATGCAGTTTTAGTGATTTAAATATAGTATATATTTGAAGTATATATTTATATGTAAATATATATATAAAGTGTATATTTAAATATAGTGTATATATAAATATAGTATATATTTAATTATAGTATATATTTAAAGTTTTTATATGACTACTTTGAAACAACTCCTCCAAAAATACACACACACATCTCATAACAAATATTTTTTTCACCAGGTTTCTACTATAAGAAAGATAGGAAGAAAAAAATAATTACTGACTATTATACCAGCCAGATACATCCAATTTGAATTCCACCTGTATTGTTTGTGCTCATTTTTAGTTCCTCAAACAGAATTTTTGTCTTAAAAGGAATCATAACAATTTTCAGAATTTGCTTGTGTGCTTTAGTCCCCATTTGTAGTCTCCAATTACTTTCACAAAATAGTTACCTTTGTTTTGTGATGAGAGTTAGACACATTAAGGACTCAGTCTGGCCGCTGTATTTCTTCCACTCAATGCCAAAACTCCCACTTTTCTTGTTATTGTTTAAGAAATGTAGAAAGTCTAGTCAACTTCTCTAATTCTTTTTCTAAGTATGTTAGTGTTATAAGAGGATCTTCCAATTTTTTTTTTTTACATTGCCTACGGTAAAGTTCAGTCATTCTGGCTTGTACAAAAGCTAATAAGTTCTCTAAAACAAGGAGACTTAACAAGTTCTGCAGCGTCTGCTATGCATATGAACAAAAGCAGTATTATTTGTTGCAATCTAGACTATTTTGTTAGTGGCTATTCTAGTATGTTACCGGATTTTCTAACACTCAGGGAAAACACCAGGCAATAATATGATTTTATTAAATAAAAGTAACTTCCGAACTGCACCAACTGAAATAAAAGTGGGTTTGTGGCGGAAGAGGGAAATTGTACTTTCCCATCCCCCATGGGTCATTTGGACAATATATAGGATGTTATTTTCTTACTTCTTTTTTTAATCCTTAGGGTATGAAACCTTCAAACGTCCTTCTTTCCTTACGGAGAAATGAAGAGTTGTAATTTTTAGTCTATGACAGTAACCAATGTTTTTGAGGGACAGAACCTCTAGATTTTTATTAGAATTGTCTATCACAATTTGTACAGAAGTAGATCCTAATGGAAAACCAAACTAAAGAGGAAATTGAAGTTTATTACAGCTATTTTAAAAATAGAATCAAAATCCAGCATGGTATTGTATCTGGACAATACGTTGACTTCTTTTAGAATAAACCTAAAATAATAATAAAAAAGCACCACATAAAATAATTAGCAATAAAACTTTATGACTAAATTGCTGTTCTATTTCAGCAAAGAACAATATGAGCTACACAGTTTGGCTCATAAAATAAATAGTGACGATTTCAATGTGATTTTTAGATCATACTATTAGAAACAGTACTGGAAATAAATAATATGGCTTCATCTTTGTCAACACGTAAACAATTCCATACTGATGAAGATGATAAGCAGCAATTGCTTACGCAAACCCAAAAGTCAGTTTAAATAATATGCATGCCTAACATCAATTTAAGCTCTCAGAAGAAAGACACTTCCTGAAAATACTCTATATTATTTTATGGGCTTGAATTTTGAGGGTTGGTGGGTTTTTTCCTCCACATAAAATGTACAAGTGTAATTTATCTGCTAAAAGGCAGGGCTACAGAATCGGGAGAACAACAAAAAAAAAAAGTAGAAGAAATGACCATTTCTCAGAATTTTTTTATTTCATTGAATCTGGTATTTCTTTTTTGCACATTTAATCAGTATTTCTTTTCTGCACATTTAATCAGTATTTCTTTTCCTCAGATCATATAATTTAACTGTTTCTATGTGTGGAGAGATTCTGGCACTGCTTATTACTACTCCTAATCATTGTAATGAATGTTTTGAAGTGTTGCTTTTAATTAGGAAGCTCCTGATATAATTCCATTTTTAGATGGAAGTAAACACACTGAAGTTCATAAAATATTCTAATAAATGATCCATACAGATTAGCCCTCACTATCTGAGTCTATAAAGACAATCAAGAAAGCTCATACAAATTAAATAAAATTACACATTTAAAATGGATTAATTAGATTACATTAAACGTTTATTGTGACTCTCTCCTTCCCAAGGAAAGTATTCTTTATTCAACTTAACTCAATTCTTTTCCAGGTGAATTAGAACCCTTTTAATTTACTTCAGTTCTGATTTTGAATGTCTACACAGGGAGCTAATAGTGTTTAACTAGTCCTCCATAAATCAAACTTGTTAATTGATTTGAATTAATTTCCCTAAGCATCTCTCTGTAGATAAACCCTAAAGGGAAATACCTTGACAACTGGAGGTTGAATTCAAGATGAATAAAGGAAAGTAAAAGGGTTAATAGCTTTGTGAAGCTTTAGGTTCTTTTCTCCTATTTTGTGGAGTACTTTCCTGCTTCTGTGTTTTTATGTAGGACTAATGAAGAACAGATATTTTCTTCCAAAAAGAACTTATGTAAGTTGATTTATTTCTCAGTTCTGCCTCAATCTTTCACTTAATATGTCTCAGACATTTACATAAGCAGGAAAAGCCCTCTTTTCTGGTCTGCTTTTTGAATATTTTGAGAGTGTATCAGCCATAAATGAAAAATGTCCCACCAATCTTGAACATTAACAATTGTCTGTAACTATTTGTATTAATTTTGGTTAAATAATTACCATCCTTATTTAACAGCATTTAACAAATTCTGTGACTACTGATGCATTCCATGCTTATGTTTGAAACAAAGGGGGGGGAATTCACAACCAATACGTGAATAAAGTGGTGTTCAGATAATTTGAATTCCACCAACCCAGTTGCTTAATATGTATGACAAGATTGCTCAAATCTGCTTCCTAGGGACTATTTGGCTCCCCAGAAATGGAATATTTAGACCTGTGTGTGAATGCAGACCAAAGAAATTACTGCATTCAGTTCAAAATGGGAAAGGCTACTTTATCTGATGTACTTTATCTTGATCTGACATCTAATACACCATTTATCTGCTGCAGAAGATCACGCCTTTTTTTGGAGCCATTGAATGAGAGTATGGCTTCGTCTCTCCTGCCACACTCCAGTCCTATGCTTGAAAGGAGTGATTATGTGTTAGACTTTGAGGTGAGTTAAGTTTATGAACTATGTTGTCCTTGCTTTGTTTTCATGATATTATTTAATTACTTACTCATTTACTTTTTTAAGGTGACAGACTATAGATCAAATTATCCCTGTCATTTGCAAAAATTTTTTAAAAAAGGAACAATTTGGCGGTTTTTGTGCTCCCATAACTAAGATTTTTCACACACTGAAATAACATGAAGTCCATCTTCAGAGCATGGAATATGTGATAACATTCTGCAAACTTGCTCTGAGGAATGACAGGCTGCTGGCATTTCCAAATGTGAGTTAATCATTGACTCTGTGCTGACTAACATCACTAGAAGTTCACAAACAACACTGTGTTACAAATGTCATTTTCTTTACATTTCATGTTAGATTTGCTATTGGCAATGACAGTAAATGCATCAAAAAATGATTGGTGACCTACAGTTGCCCAGCAATTTATTTTTGCTCTTTAATTCATTATGACTTCCTGTACATTGAACTAGACCTCTTTTACAGCTCATTAATTGGATCAACATTCCACTTTATTACCTGGGATAATAAATTAGTTTCATAAAGTTTGCCAATTTTCACCAATGTATTTTCAAATTTACAATTGCTGGCCAAGTTTGTGGCATCTCAGTCATTGATTCACATATGCTGAAAATTTTGTTGAATTTCTATCAGGATTTTGACAAGGTAATGGCAATGAAATAATTCTGGACACATTTCTGTAATGAATCACTTTTTACTGATTGTGGACCATCTGCTACCTTGGTTGTTAGATTTATTCTCCGTTTCTTAGCTTACTGATCATAGGTGTTACTAGCAGTCCCCTTAAAACATATGGTAAACCTGACAGGAACAATTTTTCAGCAGCTAATCTTATTTTTATTTCTGTGCTTAGTTATTAATACATACCCCTCTATTTCTTCTCTCAAAGCTCGTTTATGGTACTACTTGCTTCAGTATCCACTATTTCAGATGACAAAAATTCCATTTTGCTACTATTTTCACACTTATAATGAACAAAAATTGATACATTCTCTGCTAAGATGATCTCACCTGCTAAAGTAAAATGCAAAGATTTAGATTATTCTAAACATTACATTTTAATCTACCTTCTACATTTTTACTTTGCTTTTCTTGTTAAAATAAAGAGTTACAACATGGTTAATACTTTCTTTTCTTCCTCAAAATAAGATTTTGACAAACGTTGTTGTGATTTTTTAAATGTCATGATGGCTGAACGTCACAGTTTTTTCTGTCGAATTCCAGTATCTATAAGTTCTGATAGGTTAATATGAAAAGGAAATTATCATTATATTAAATTCCTTGGCTGTATGTTTCCTTTTCATCCAGTATGCAGATTATAGATTCACAGTTGTCACCTAGTATACTCTGATCTGTTGTGCTCACCTCTGAATCCTATACAATTTCAGTAGATTAACGTTGGTGGCTGATCAGGCATCTTATTCACTCTTTTGGTGGAATGGAGCAAAAAGTGCACAGAAACGGAAGACAGCATAACTTGATAGCTAGAGCCTGATTTCTTTTTCAGGAAAGATTCAGATGGATATTTCCAAATTTTCCTTATCATCAAAGAGTTTTAAGAACAAGGAAAATATTTGTCATCTCTCATCATTTGCTTGCATACCCTTACTGATAATCGAGACTACATGAATATTTTTGGCCTTAGATGAAAATATTTGTGCTACCAGCAAGCTGAAAGGACATAACCCCCCATTCATGCAAGCCTGAAGTTATGAACAAATGAAAGGGTTTAGGTATACAAGAAAGAAGAATCTCTTTCAAAAATCCATTTATTTTTAAGTAGAGTTATCTTTGAATTAAAAATGGTTAATTTAATTAACCTTTCTCTCACACCCATCAAGCAAAAGGTTATAATAGGTGCTATCCTTCATTATAAATTACATACATTATAAAACGTATGTGGAATTGTCTCTTTTGGGGATGGAACTATCTCCTCGTTTTCCAGTTATTGAGCAGAATGTATCGACATCATAAAAGACAAACTGCAGTTCAGTAGATGAATAACTGACAGGCATAGACCACTTCAGATCTCTAGCTACTGCGCTCAGTAGATGGAATAGATGGAAAAAAGGGGCAGAAAATAGGATTGGACCCATATTTTGCAATTTTACACAAAACTTCCTCTGCATCTTTTTAATACTTTGATTGACTAATTTTGAAATTATTTACATCTGTAAAGAAATAGAATTAAAGGTATGAAATAAAGGTAGTGTGTACACTTAACACATTTCTCCTTGTTTATTGCAAATAAATATCACTTGGAAAATTGATTTAGCTCCCCCCCCCCCAATTGTATCCATTTTAATTCTTCAACTGTAATATTGAATTCAGTGATTCATAAAAATGTTATTATGAACACCTACTGTCAGAAATTGCATATTTGCACCTCATTCCACACAAATTCCATGTACCTGCAAGGCTGATATTATCCTTGCTCTGTGATCTTGGACAGTTTACCAGTTTGTTGAGGAACAACAGATATGAATGCAGCAGTATTGACCTGCCTTAACTCAGCAGAAACAAAAGTTGGTATGGCTAAACTAAACTGAGCACTCAACTACCATATTTATGAGCATGTAGGTTTCATCGTTGGCTTAAAAAAATAGGAAAGAAAGAGATTAGACAAATAGATACACTATGTGCGCTACCATTCAAAGTGCAGAGAACAACGACAGTAAGTAACCTGACAGTAGAAGACTATCAAAACTCGACAAAAAGCCAGTCTGAAAAGGTAGGAGTCAATCTACTTTTATATGTTAGCTTTTAAACAAGAAGAATAAGATCCTGATAAGAATCACAGGCAGTTCAAGAGCCATTTGTGCTCCCTGCCCTGTTTTATGTTAAAAGATACAGAATTCCTAAAATTCTGACATAATATTGAAAGCAAAACTAAAGTATATTTCAGTCTCTTTCAATCAGCACTCTCTGAAAATCAGTACCTTTTAAAAGATGCCTGGTATTGTGTTACACACACACTCAGTCCTATATTTTTGTGGTCAGTAGCCATTTTTCTCTGCAAAATCTATCCTAGTGCGTCAACAGAACGCAGAGAATCCAGTACTATTTGGGGAAAGAGAGAAATTGCAAAGATGGGGTCTTTGGAGACAAAAAAACCCAACCCAAACCAAACCAAAACAAACCATATGTGTATAATTATTTTCAGGTTCCTTTGTTTTCTTAATGCTTTTATATGAACTGAATTCATCAAGAGGACAAAATAAAATTTTAAACTTTGAAGAAATGCTGTGGGGAAAAGCAGTATGAAACACACAAGTTCTGTTGAATAGTTTTTTGTATATTTCTATATTTTTGTCAGCTGTGATAACAAAAGAAGTTATTTGATAAGAAAGAGGACTTTTATTCAGGAACTTAAAACTGTAAACTAAAGAACTCTTTGAAAACAAGGGAACAATGCAAAGCTGTTTCTTCAATTCTAAATATATTTTCTGTATGATCTAAAAACTCAAGTTATTAAAAGTTTAACTGCCTACTTAATTTGTGTGGCACTTTCAGTTGGAAGAATACCATTGTCCAGAGAGGAAGCTAACCTGAAGATTTTATAGAATGACCTCTTAAAAACACATTTTGCTTTTAAGAGTTGTCAGCTGCATTCTGCTCTGACTTACTCTGCTGAGACTCAGGAGGCAACTTTTTAATCAGCAGTCAATGGCCCTTTCTGAAAATTATGTTTATTTTTTAAAATGTGTCGAACTGGGTGCCCAAACCAGAGAAGAGAAGAGAAGAGAAGAGAAGAGAAGAGAAGAGAAGAGAAGAGAAGAGAAGAGAAGAGAAGAGAAGAGAAAAATACCAAGTCTCCATGATGAGTACAGCAAACTACCCGTTGTAAACTATTAGCAGAAAAGTAAGTCAAAATTTCATATTCTAGCCTTATCTGTTGCTACTACAACTCAGTATCAGCCAATATATAGACAAAAAAGACTTTTACTCAATTATTTGCAAAAACTTGAAAAAGAAAAGACAAACAGTATGCATTTAATAAACTCTGCAAGTGAATATGCATAACTTTAATGATATTTATTTATTCAACTTTTGTCAATAACGTAGGTACTGTGACTAACTAGTTTACAGTACCTTTTCTAAATTCATTTATACTTAGCAGTGTTTACCAGAACAGCAAAGCAACCTGAAAAACACTTCTGTTTTTGTGCATAACTGCAAATTAACATGAACACTTCAGGACTTGTTATTTCTATAAACATATGGAAATCATATGCGTAGTTTGAACATATCATTGCAAATACTGACCATATGTTAGTTTGTTACAGATTTACATTTTGCCTTCAACACTGTTAAACATTAAAGAAATGTATTTATTGTTTTATATGTTAAAATCATAAAAATAAAAACATGCGGTTCTTTTCTCCTCGTTAACATTTTTGACATAAAATGTTGCAAAATGATGATCAAAATGATGTTCATATATGACAGTAGCACCACCATTTTGTGAAACTAACCAGTACTCCATTAAATTTAAAGATTACAATGATTTTGGGGAGCATTTTGGCTATTTGTGGTGGTTTAGCTTGCAACTGTCATTATTATACGGGAAAGTTATATTTAGCAAAATGTCTCTATCTACTATATTCGGTCAAGAAAAAAAAAAACTAAGAGAGAAAGAGTCTTGTGGGTTGTAAACATGAGCTCTTACTGGCTTACCAAGCCTAGTCCTGAAAGACTGGAACACCAAAAAAACCCCAGGTGTTTCTAAATAGTTTTTATAACTGAGATGGTGTTTATGTGTGTTTTGTTATTTCTACTACGTAGTTTTATTAAATACTAAGCCAAAAAAAATCTACATATTTCTCCCTCATTTGTGAGAAACTGACTTTATTTTGAATTTGTGTTATTTGTACTCTTATCCCTCATCTTCTATGCTTCTTTTATTTTGCCAACTTCACAGTCCCTCCTTCCATAGTTGCTGAAAGCAACTTCATGGCCCAGGGTCGCAGACTGCCTGAGCTCTTTGCCCTTGCAGCATGACTGGAGAAAGCATGAAAACCCCTACTGAACATTGATGAGAAACCTCGCTTGGCCTTATAAGTGTTTTTCTTGTATTCACCACAACTCAAAATTCTGTCTAATGTGAATAAGCTTTTGTGCACCTGAAACATTGTCTTTCTCCCACCCACCCCAAGATTATGTCATCCCATCTAGTAAGAGACAGCCCTACAACCATTATATGTGTAATTACGCAAATCTGGTTCTAAGGAAGCTTCAACACCTACACATGCAAGAGTGAAAATTGGATTCCTTCCCCACACTTACCTAATCTGCCTTCGTAGTCAAGAAAATGATAGTGAAATCACAACTGAGGGTCTGAATGTTGTGCTTGAAGAGAAGCAAGGGTCATTTTATACTAATTCCTTCTTGAACTTTATGATGTTATTCTTTTTTCAAAGCTGTGTATACAACTAAAATATTTAAATTTCCTATCATCAGGGCTTGTTTTCCTGTATCCGGAGGATTAAGATGCTTTGAACCTAAATATTTACTCCATGCACAGTGAATTTGTTAGGATGCTAAGAAAGAGGCAGAATATAAGAACACTGTATATAGTAACCGAGATTTAATTTCATTTGAAAACCTTTCTCTTTATTAAATAGGTATATCACCTTTCTCCTGAGGTGGAGATAGTTCTTGTGTGAAATGTGAAAAGATAAATACAGACGTAGATAAAAGGAGGTTAAAAACAACTTCTGTGAGAAAACATGATCTCTACAATGTTACAATGTGCTAGGTATCTTTAGATACACTTAAAGTGAAAGCGTTTGGTTTGAAAAGAGTGCAATGCCCCAGTAAGATATTCGTTTTCCTATCAATCATCAAAAATTCATCTAGTTCATTTCAGTCTTACTCTTGTTATGGCTGTTCCTTTCTCAGCATCAAACTGATTCAAAATCATTCCAAATCTAATTCAAGTGAGTGGATCCAAAGGGTATAAATCTTTCATCAACTTTCAACTTCATTGAAACTACATATGCTAATGCTAAGTAAAATGAATAATATGAATGGTATTTTCCAGTCTTTGTTTTGAATACTCTGAGTTATTATCAATATAATTTATTCAATGAACATAAGGAGTAATTTTAAATATTTAAATTTTACAAAAAGCCATATTTAAAGCATAGTAGAGCATTTAAGTTCTTGTCCTAGATACCTCAGTTACATGCCTCAGATGAGGTGGGATAAATTAGGTCAAGGACTCCATAAATGCCCTGTCAGTGAAAAGATTTCAATTGATATCTCATAAGGATTGTATAGACAATAGATATAAATAGCATATAAACAAATATATAAACAGCAGATAAAATTAAGATTTTTCAGACGAAGGATTGTGACTTCTGAGCTGAAAACCTACAATATCTTATAAAATATTTTTAAACTTATTTTTAAAAATTGAATGTTCAACAGTTCTTCTCTAACTGCCTTGTCAGTTGTGATTTACAACAGAATTTAGCTGCACTTTACAGACAACAATATTTGACCAGAGGGTCTCTATCTCCCTCTGTCACTTTCTTCCCAAATACCATTGGCACATGTACTCCAGTCTGACTAGCGAATTATGTTTAGAACGATTAGTGAACAGTACTGTAGGCAAAAGAGAAGTCCTAGAATGATTTAATTATATATGTATGCTAGTTGGTTGTTTGTTTTAAAAAAGATTTTTGTGTAAGATTTTTTGAAAGGCAACTTTCCATATTTTGACATTCCTTTCATTAGCATTACAAAAAAAAAGCCTGTCACAATTAAAATATAATTAGAACAAAAGAAAAATGTATTTGTTATTGCAAGGTGTTATTAATTTTATTCTTATCATCTCAGGGGTCTGCTCAAGTCCTTTTCAACTCTGTGGGCACCTTTAAACTGACTTCTGTATGAGTTAGATCAGACCTTTTATCTTTGAAAGATTAGTACTGCACTATAGCTAGATAATAGTTTTCCTTTTCCCAAAATATCTCACATAGCATTCCCTACCTGTGCTTAGGTAAGTGAATTGCTCCCTGTGTGTCATTACTATTTCTGTTTTCAGTTTCAGAAAAAGAAAGAATTGGTTTTGAAGCACTATGGAGACAAATATTTCATCAGGTTTATAACTTGGATCAGTGGTACTAAAAGATAGAAGCGTTTTGAGTGCATTTAACACATTTGAATAGTTCTACAGAGACACTGGATTCATTGCAGTAAATTAATCTCTGCTCCTGTTGGGTCTCAGATCATTCCTTAGGGGTAGGTCAGCCAAACAGTGTTTTGAACTGTTGTGGAACTCTTACATGGCTCAACTTTAAAATAGCCTAAACCAGCAGATAGGATTTTCTTCAGTATAACTGCCACTTTAAAATTAATTTCAAACAGGAAAATCAAAATGGAATCTGCTATGAATTTACACAACTTTCCTGCTGAAGTGAAATGATAAGGTCTTCCCACATTCTTTCTATGTAGAATCACATTTAAAAATATACTCTATATAATACAGAAATCCAGTGTGACACAGAGCATTGGAAATTTATATTTGTGTTCCTTCCAAGGAAGTTAAAGAATCATATTTTTAGATATCCCAGCTATACTAATAGTAGAAGCCATTAAACATATGTGCTCGCTGAATAAATAAGCAAATTGGGCATATTTTCTTTCAGGGAACAGATCTGTAGCAGTTGCTTCATGACAGAAAAAGAAAATAAGAATTCCAAATTGCTGAAGTTACTGGAAGGCTAATAAATCACAATTAGAGCCTGACTGATTGATGCTTTAATACTTTTTGCATCAAAGGATATTTTTGGAACATATTTGAGTTAATCATCATGATTAGCCAATGTGGTATGTTGGATAGAATAGTTTTGCAAGAAATGAGTCATGTAAAGAGGAGCGCTATTAGAAAGAGACATGTCATCTGTCTTTCTATGTGGCCAGTCTTAAGTACTGTAGAGGCCTATAGAAAGGGGCAAATAGTACATAGAGGAATAAACTCATACAAATTCAAATACAAGTATTAATTCATACTATTTAAAACTGACAACAGCTCTGAAAGCTTACAAAAACACATTTTAAAAAGTATGCTAAACCTTTTTCCATAATGTTGCACTACTCAGTTCACTTGCTATTCCCTCCTGATAGGTTGGTAGTCAAGTTTTCAGCTTTTTTTGCTTCCCCTCTCGGTGCTCTTCAGCTCCTATAGCCAGTCATCCTTTCAAAGCCTTCTGAAAGATATGGCCTAGTTTAATGGGTTTTTTCCCCAAACTCCTTCTATTTCATCCTTCAGGAGGAAACAAATAAAAGAACCTCCTTTAATTCATTAAGAAGTGTCTTAAGAGAGGCTGTTCCTCTAAATATCCTGTCAGTCATCTCCTTTATGTAACTAATTAGTAAGCAATCTTTTATCTACTAGAAGAATGAAATGCCCCTCTCTCTGGTGAATGTTTAGCATTACCCAGTAAGGAGCATATCTTTCATTCTTATCTTACATTGTGATTACAATAGATTTTGCATTTAAAACACGGTACAAACACCTAAACAGTTTAGTTTTCTGTCGTGTGTAACTGGCTCTTGACTGAGAGTAAGTACAGCAGCAATCAATTGCTTTGGAGTAGTAACTGTTAAGAGGTTTCTTCAAGCTCTTTTAAATGGAACGGGACTACAGTGATTTCAGAATGCATCCTAAACATTTCTGCAGGTTTAGTAAATGTTTCATAACTGTCATTATTCATCTAATAAGGAAGGTGTTCTCAGATTAAACAAAAAAAAATCAAAACACCAAACAAAAAAAACCCCAAAAGACAAAACACCAAATTTGTATCTTATGCTTTAGCTAAGAAGGTTGTATTAGGCTTTATTCTCCCATGCAAATGTCTGTTAAAATGTTCTTTCTGAGTTCACAAATTCCACTGTATGAGTTGCAGTTAGTATTTAAATTTTCCTAATATTAATTTTTAATATTAATTGTTGTTCTCTTTATGTTATATTTGGATTTTTTTAACATCATTAGAATTAATGAGTAGATTTGAAGTGTGTTAATAGAAATTTTATTGTGCAAAAATTGCCACTTTAGGTAAACTTCTAATTTGCATCTTATGGAGAAAAGATGCTTGACACGAGAAGGGAGAGGTGCTCAGCATACACTTTTACTAAACCGCTACGCTATTCTTTACACTGAAACATTGGATATCACCTAGCCATGTATGAAATAGGGCTACCTGGTGCATAAACTTGACTAAATGTACAAGTGATTGCCTGACTGGACTTAAACTAACTGTTATCACAGACACAGCACTTACTAATTCTTGGGTTTTATGCTCTCTGGGACGTTGCTCTGTGGAAAAGGCTGTGAGTGTCCTGGTAGGCAGCAAGTTGAACATCAGGTAGCAGCACACCCTGGCAGCAGTGAAGGCCAAGAATATCCTGGGCTGTATGAACACAGTTGAGGGAATTGATTATCTCCATTTACTCTGCACTCATTAGCACATACCTAAAATACTGCATCCAGTTTTAGGCCCCCAAGACCGGACAGGCACTGATAAACTGGAGTGAGTTCAGCAGAGGGCCCCCGGGGTGCTCAATGGGCTGGAGCACTTGCCCTGTGAGGAGCGGCTGCAGGCGCTGGGCTTGTTCAGGCTGGAAAAGAGATGGCTTGGCCGGGGAGAGGGGAAGGGGGACTCACGGCATTCCCCAACACCTACAGGGAAGTGACTGAGGAGTTGGAGCCAGGTTCTTCACAGCAGTGCATAGCAGGAGGATGAAACTGAAAGAAGAGAGGTTCATAACGGAGATAAGGAGACCCTTTCCCCTGGGAGGACAGGGCTGGACAGGGGCGCAGGTTCCCAGCAAGGCTGTGCTGGCTCCATCCTTGGAGGTTTCCAGGCCCTGACAGGGCAAAGCTCCAAGCAGCCTGGTCTGAGCTCAGAGCTGGCCCTGCCTAAGGGGGAAGCTGAACTGGAGACCTCCTGACCTCCTTTCCCACCTGTGTCGCCCTGTGATCCTATCATCTTATAACAGCACTAGCAACTAAGCAGACTGATGAAAAAAAATGCATTATTTAAAGAGGAGTAGTATTTCAAGAATGCATTGTGTCTAAATACAAGTATTATTAGACTATGAATTATATATCAGGTAGATCTGACAGACAACGACAGATAATATGCACAAAGTAAATTCATCTTCTACACTTGAAAAGTTCTGAAGCCTTAGATTTGTCCCAAGAATCAAACCACTTCTCTACTGCTCCTCAGAGGAATCAATATCAGATGACTTTACATTGGCAAAATTATAAACCAAAACAGGGTCATGTAATGAAGACTGCAAAAACTTAGGAATACACAGAACTATATACTATTCCTGTAAGGAAATGCTAATACCAAGTTTTATCTTGTATTTTCTGTTAAATTTAAATCAATTGTCCTTGATTAAGGACACTTATTCTTCACCTGTTAATACCTCCACTGGAAGGATGTCCTTGTCTATTGCAGATGTAGGTACAATTACAAATGGAATAATTAAGGATCAAGCTGCATTCTGGAATATACCTTCTTAAATCTCTCTCCTCCAGGTTACTCTGGCAGTATATTTAATCATAATACTGGATTTAATAAAAGCAATATATTTTAATCTCAAAATTTATTGATTTATAACATATACTTCATACTTTATAACTTAATATAATTTATTTATAACACGACAGTTTATTGAAAGCTCTTGAAGTTCTGAAGATTTTGCCATTTATTGTTATTGGTCAGGAAATATTTAATGGATCAAACTTCATTATCCCCAGTGTTGTTATTCTGTTATGTGTATATCTTATATTTGTGATGCTTTTTATATTTTTTCTGCTGTGAAATATCATAAAATTTTCATAGAATCATAGAATAGTTTGGGTTGGAAGGGACCTTTGACGGTCATCTAGTCCAACCTCCCTGCAATGACCAGGGACATCCTCAACTAGATCAGGTTGCCCAGAGCCCCATCCAGCCTGACCTTGAATGTTTCCAGGGACGGGGCTTCTACCACCTCTCTGGGCAACCTGTTCCAGTGTTTCACCACCCTCATTGTAAAAACTGTCTTCCTTATGCCTAACCTATATCTCCCCTCTTTTAGTTTAAAACCATTACCCCTTGTCCTATCACAGCAGACCCTGCTAAAAAGCCTGCCCCATCTTTCTTATAAGCCCGCTTTAAGTATTGAAAGGCCAAAATAAGGTCTCCCTGGAGCCTTCTCTTCTCCAGGATGAACAAGCCCAACTCTCTCAGCCTGTCTTCATAGGAGAGGTGTTCCAGCCCTCTGATCATTTTTGTGGCTCTCCTCTGGACCTGCTCCAGCAGGTCCATGTCCTTCTTATGTTGGGGGCATTTTTAAAATTTTAACAAAAGCTTGTGTCAAGGGCTGATTCTCAATAGATTGCAGAGAGGGAGCTGCTCTACTACATACAAAACCCTGACCCAGAATCAGGTCAGCTACGAATGGTTTAGTGCTGGGTGCCCCACGATCATGTGGTATGTGACAGGGGAGAGGCGGTGCCGCATCTGTCCACCCCTCTGGTTCCGACCATAAGTGGTGCTCCACACCAGGCCCGCCCCGCACAGGGCGGGCAGTCAGCTATCGCGAGCCCATCGAGGCACCAGCGGCACTGCGGTATCGCTACGTCTAGGTGGGCTTCTGACTTAGAGGCGTTCAGTCATAAGCCCGCAGATGGTCACCTCGCACCAGTGGCTACTCAGCCAAGCGCACGCACCAAGGGTCTGAACCTGCGGTTCCTCTCGTACTAAGCAAGACTACTATTGCAACAACACATCATCAGGAGAGTAAAACTAACTTGTCTCACAACAGTCTAAACCCAGTTCACGTTCCCTATTAGTGGGTGACTAATCCAAAGCTTGGTGAGTTCTGCTTCACAATGATAGGAAGAGCAGACACCGAAGGATCAAAAAGCGGCATCGCTATGAACATCAACATTTCAAAACTTAGACCTCAGAGTTAAATATTCCACATTCCAATACCATTTTTAACAACATTACTGGAAGGGCACATTTTCATTTGCAGCATTCCTCAGTTAATTCCATACAAATTTTGCAGCTGACCTCAGAGTGAACAAATTCTCAACAAAAATATGATCACACATTATAGGCTTCAAGTGAAGTCAAGTTGTACACTTAAAAACTTAGAATCATAGAATCATAGAATCATAGAATTGTTCTGGTTGGAAGAGACCTCCAAGATCATCAGGTCCAACCATTAACCTAGCATTACC